>CM053609.1:55224140-55273880 GCA_028646535.1 Procyon lotor
CTAGTGCCCTTTCCTGGATAGGTGAGTATTGGAGGTGCAGATCCAGCTGGTGGTCCTTAGGAGTCTTGCTGGGAGCCGCCATGTTGAGATGCACAAGCCCATGAGTGGCAAAGCGAGAACTGAGATTGAGCAGAGAGCCAGCTGAAATAACAGATTTACCAATTTAAAAGGGACATGCAGAGGAGGGAGAATCCAAGCACAAGGCAGGGGATGGGAATTCAGAAAAGAGCTGAATGCTGTTAGAGAAATCCCCCAAGACGTGGAAAAGCACCCCAACAGATTTTATGGGGGGTTTCAGGGCAGGCCAAGAAGGAGGTTTAAGAGCCCTGGTCTCTTTTCCCGCTTCCTGCTTCCATTGCCTCCGAACACTACAATTGACTGATGCTTCACCGTCATAATGATGCAAAGAAAACCTACCTGTGGCCTAGAGCCTGAGAATAAACAGCTGCGTAGTACCAACTGTAGCCTAAAACCTATTTGCAAGAACTAAATATTTTTTCTTTATTCTAGAGATATTTGTGGAGTGGTAGGGCTGTGATGGAAACAGATAGATAAAGCATCATCACAGGATAGAATTAATTAATTGCCTGAAATAATTTTAAAATGGTAGTGAAAGATTCTGTCTTTACCAATGGCATCATTTTCCCTAATCAGGGTGCCTCTATGCTTTGGAGACCTCATGGGCTTTGACTCATCCTCTCCTTGTGCACTGTTTGAAATCTCTCTTCTTTCTACTCACGCTGTGGCTACCCTAACCTCAAGCCTCCCTGCTCCGCCCCTAAGTTTCAACAATAACCTTATAGCAGGACTTCTTAAACATCCTTCCAGTCTACCTTCGTACGGTGGTCTTTAGACACTTGGATACAGTGGCTCTGGAGTAGGGGGCATCGGAATTTTCTGATATACATCCTTACATGGGAACAAGGGCTTTAAATTGTTGCGAAATATTAACATTCTGTGTAACATGCAATTACTATGTCGTTCTCCTGGCCAGAAAGTTTGGTTGCCATTTATTACCCTGTTAATTCATACTTTTCTGCTTGGCACTGGCCTTCTCCCCTTCCATCCAGCTCCCTCCTTCCCCAGCAGTGCTCCTCATGGATACTCAAACATTCCTTGCTTATACCAACCTCTGCGCGCTCACTTGTGGTTCTCCCTCTGTCACCTGTAAGGATGGATCCTGTCTCTGATGAGTCCAACTCAAGAGTCACCTCCTTCACGGATGTTTTCTCGGCAGACTGTTTCCTGAATTTCTACATCATTTACAGTCTGTACCATAATGAATTATGTCACGGGTTGTATCTTATCATATAATACCACTGGCTTATTGTGTGGCCTTGAAGAATGATCTAGAATGAAGAACCATTTAGAGAGCTGGAACCGTGTCTTTTACAGTTGTCTTCCACAGCACCTAACGTAATCACTGGTATGCTGCTTCCTGCAAGAAGTCCTCCATGCCCCATATCTGCGTTAGATGTTTCTCCCCTTGTGCCTGTGACATCTTGCTGTATCCCCGTTACAGTACAAGTGCATTCCAATTCTGCATCGCGGGTGTGTTCTTCTCTATGCATCTTTTGCAGACTGTAACCTTGGAAACCCCCATTTACCCGGTTTTAGCTCTTAGTCCAGGTAAAACTCACTGATTAATGATTTTAAAATCTGTGTGTGGTTGAGACTGCAACACATAGAACAAAGAGCATCCATAACATCATAACATTTTGGTTGACTTGGTTTCAGGTACAATAAACTGACATAATCTAAACATCACGAACCCGATAACTAGCATTTGGTTGCATATTCAGCTATATCATTTTCTAATTATTTCCTGCATGTGGTTTCTTGTTTATAAAATTAAAGCTCCTGGACAGCAAAGGATAGCATTTGTTGCTTCCACGTGTCTCACACAGTTCCCACCTCGGTGTTTCTCAATTTGAGGTCATGAAATGTAGTTTTTAAAAGAGCCTGTGTTATGAGGTATCTACCTGGTATGAAACATCTGCTGCCCCTAACAAGTGCTACATTCATTTTAACGGCACTGGTGCACAGAGGTAAACAGAGCCTTGGCAGGCCCTCCATAAAGGAAACTGTGTTTGCTTCCTTCATTAATTACTAATGGAGCATTAAGAAGACACGCATTCTCCCTTAAGCCAAGTTGGATAATTCCTGGCACTTAAGGCTAGGGTGCTTTCAAAAGTTGAGACATGTATTGACACATCAGAGAGCCTGCCCTTTAGCAAACACATGGTGGCCTCCTTGCCAAGATTGTACAAAGTTTCGAATGTATCAATACGGAGGGAGCTGTCTGTCTGTTTCACCTTTCCACCCCCTTGGGTTAGTGTGGGGTAAGAAATAGGAATCCCTCCAGTGTTTCTGAAGGCAGGCACCACAGGAGGAATTGGAAAAACCATCAGAAAGATAAAGAAAGTTGCAAATAGAATGATGATCAAAGATTTACCAAGCAAAACAACAGAATGAAGAGCGGTGGTGCTAATGGAAGATGATCTGTCAATTTTAATTTTTACCCAATAACCAATTAGTAGCACACTTAAAATGAGGAATTTATACTCTTGAACATGGCAATTCTCATAGCATCAAAATGCTAAAGCAAAAACAGTTAGGAATAAGAGGTTTTTAGATTTATTGGTAGCAATAAATTTTAACATATAACCGTCAAATTAGGATAGGATTAAACCATAAAATTGTTTTAGATTATGATATAAAATCACATCTCATTTTAAATATTCACATGGATATTTTCCAAAAATAATACCTTTAAAAAAAAGATTTTATTTATTTATTTGACAGAAAAAGACCCAGAGAGAGAAGGGACCACAAGCGGGGAGAGTGGGAGAGGGAGAAGCAGGCTTCCCACCCAGCAGGGGGCCTGATGTGGGGCTCGATCACAGGACCCTGGGGTAATGACCTGAGCTGAAGGCAGACGCTTAACGACTGAGCCACCCAGGCGCCCCAATAATACCTTTTTTTAATGCAGAAATTTTGCAGGCTACTCACTCCCATCACAAAGCAATGAAATATAGGGCGCCTGGGTGGCTCAGTGGGTTAAAGCTTCGGCTCAGGTCATGATCTCAGGATCCCGGGATGGAGCCCCACATCAGGCTCTCTGCTCAGCAGGGAGCCTGCTTCCCCCTCTCTCTCTGCCTGCCTCTTTGCCTACCTGTGAACTCTCTCTCTCTGTCAAATAATTAATTAATTAACTAATTAATTAATTAATTTTAAACAAAACAAAACCAAAAAAACAAAGCAATGAAATATAAATGTAACCAGCCACTTGATAATACCTATATTTTTGGGACTGGAGGAATTTGAAATTGAAGGAGGTTCAATTAGCCTTTTAAGGATCAGCTTTAATCTGGTGTAATAAATTAAGACAGACTGATACAAAGTCACTTCAAAGGTGTGATTCCCAGGACACTAAGATCTAACCATGATCCTACTGAATACATTAATATTTCCAAAGGGGGAAAATGTGTTGCTCCAAAGGGGAGCTGGTTCAGTCAAAAAGGCAAAAAAAGCAGGTGTCAGAGCAATAACCTTGATACAGCTCATCCAGGAGAGAAGGATGCCTCATCCAGCTGGACTTAAATAATATAGCGTATTGTTAAGACTGTCTTGTGGAGATGGGCGCATAGCTATTATACAAGCGAGTGCTCTAACCCCTGAGCTATGGAGACTTCTCCAGGAAGTGTGGCTATCATAGCCCGATTTTTACTCTAAATTCATGCGCACCAACCAAGATACCTTCTGATTTTGATTTGGTCTTTCATGTATAAGATGCGCCTTGTGCATGAAGAGAGCTATGTCCCAATACAATTATTAGACAGGAATTCATTCCAAGAGTTTGCTGTGGTGCTGGTAGAGTAAGCTTTCAGAATAGGAAGGACAGGATTACCTAACTAATACTGGTGGGATCATTGGTTAATTATTTTACATGCACTAAAAAAGAAAAAAAGAAAAGAACTAAAATATCCAAATGTTGGTAGTACTCCTGAAACAGCAACAATTTTGTAAATTCAGAAAAACAAGAAGAAATCACAAAGGAGAATAACGAGAGCAGATCTGACTACATGAATATTAAAAACTTGGGTTTGCAAAATATTGCTATAACAACTGGAATTCCAAGTCAGAAGAAATGGGAATGTGGGTGCCGGAGATGTAACAAAGATAACAAGTTTTGTTATTTTTACTGTGTAAAGTGTTCATGCAAATGAATAAGGAAAACATTCAGATTCTAAAAGCATAAACAGACAACTTGCATAAAGAAATTAAAGCTTAGCACAGAGCTCCTGGTGGCTCAGTCCATTAAGTGTCTACCTTCGGCTCAGGTCATGATCCCAGGGTCCTGGGATGGAGCCCCGCATCCGGCTCCCTGCACAGCAGAGAGCCTGCTTCTCCCTGTCACTCTCCCTCTGTGCTTTCCCTCTCTCTCTTTCAAGTAAATAAACTCTTAAAAAAAAAAGAAATTAAAGCTAATAAACACGTGGAAATATATTTGAGCTGACTTAAAATCAAAGATATTAAAAATAAGACTAATCTTTCTAGACATTAAAAATAAGACAGTAATTTTTCTAAACACCTTTTAAGTTAGCAAGGAAAACATAAAAATTATTTTTATAAAACCCAGTGCTGGTAGAGATGATATAAAAATGGTATTCTCATATTTCAGTACCTGATTTTCCAGGTTGGAAAACAGCTTGGCAATATAACATAAAGGCCCATAAAAATATTTATGGTCTTTGGCCCAGTAATTTGACTTCGGGGAATCTATCCTGAGAAATATTAATCCAAAACATGGAAAAAATTAAATTCCTAAGAGTAAATTGGGAAACACTAAATGTCCCACAATAGGGGAATGATTAATATGTTGTGGTACAGCCACTGGCTAGAAAAACAACACAGCCATTTATAATTATGTGAGAAGAGACTGTGCAGCCACATGGGAAGATGCTGGTAGTTTAATATTAAATAAAAATGAATAAACACTTTAGCATAAAAAGATATGCAGAGGAGAAAGGATTGAAGTAAATATACCGAGTTTTAAGTGGGGTTCTAGAATTGTAGGAGGATGGTGATTTTTTCTTTCTTCCTTCTTCTCTTTCTTCCTTCCTCCCTTCCTCCCTCCCTTCCTTCCTACCTTTCTTTTTTCTTTCTTTCTTTTTCTTTTCTTTCCTTTTTTTTTTTTTTTATGATTTTATTTATTTATCTGACAGAGAGTAACAGGCAGAGGAAAGGGAGAAGCAGGCTCCCCGCTGAGCACAATGCGGGGCTCGATCCCACGGACCCTGGGACCGTGACCTGAACTGAAGGCAGTCGCTTAACCGACTGAGCCACCTGGGTGCCCCTTTTCTTTCTTTTTTTTGGAAATGTGTTGTTTTCCAGCCTATTCTCATGCCTGGCTGCAGTTGCCTCCCTATCTCTTCCCCTAACCTGCCCCCAAGTCCCGCTCAAGTTCCAGCTGGCCCAGGAAGCCCTCCCCATCCTATCAGCCAAATGAAACTCTCCCTTTCCCATGATGCTATATTAACATTTCTCTCCGGGCATGTATCTAATGTGCCTTGTGTAGAAATGGTACGTGTGGGCATATGTCTGTTTCCACAACTAACATCTTAGGCCCTAAAGGGCAGGAGCTATTCAATTTCTTATTCTCTTTCCACAGTATAGATCGCAGTGCTTTGCCTGAGTACCTATTATTTGAAATGAATTTAATTGCACTGAGGTGAACGGCTCTGATTCCCTGGCAGGTGGAGCTCATGAAGGTCTTCAGCACTTGGGTCCTTTTGGCAACATCCCAAACATTGTGGCAGAGCTGACTGGTGACAACATTCCTAAGGACTTCAGTGAAGATCAAGGCTACCCGGATCCTCCAAATCCCTGTCCCCTTGGAAAAACAGGTAATGGCCATGCCCTGAGGGGTTCTCATGGAAGGTGGAGTCTTGGGGAGGAAATGAAAAATTCTAACATCCACTACAAATATTCTCAGAAATAGTATTTCTATTCTAATGAGCCCCCCTGCATATTTATAGGGAGATTAGAAAGGGAAATTTATTCTAGAACCCTCAGTGCTTTCTGGCGGTCAGATACACCGACATGGACTCACTTGCCAAAGCTTTAGCTTCAGTCTCTCTCCCACTTTAGGAATCGATGCTTTTTTCTTTGCTACTCTTTTAGTAAAAATGCAGAGAGATTTTCTTCTTTTCGCCTTTTCTATGATACAGTGGCTGCCCACTTTGAATGTCCTTGGAACTTACTAGTTTGTGGATTTTCCATGTCCTTCATTTTCCTTACTGCCTTTGACAATTGACATTTTAACCGTGTCATGAACAGCATCTCTCCTGAAATATTTCTTTGGGGTCGGGGGTGGCATGAGAGACAGTGGGGCCAGGAAGACACTAAGTCGGTTAAGGAAGAAGCTTGAAGCTTTTCTTTTCCTCTCGTGTCTCCCTCCCACTTTCTCACTCCCTGATGCCAAAGACAATGGTGAGTGCACTCCACTTACGGTGGGCCTTGAGCGGCCAACCTTGTGGTTAAGAGCGGCAGCTCTAAACTCAGACTACGTGAATTCAAAACCCAAGTCAAGATACGTGACCTTGAACAAGCTAATCAACCAATTTACACCCCAGTTCCCTCATTGGCCAAATGGGGGTTGTTGTGGGAATTAAATGAAATTATCCACCTTAAGCACTCAGCGCATCACCTCGTCCAAAGTAAAGACTCATTAAATGGCATCCTGATTAGAATTAGTTTTGCCGCTTGGTAAATAACGCATCGCTCTGGTTGGGCTTGTGTTAACTTCCAGCAGCTCAATAGTCTTTTCCCCCAAGCCTCCAAGAACAATAGTTGGTATTTATTATTCCTACTTGGCATGTATGGAAACTGAAGCTTAGAGCATAGCGTGTCCAAGCTTAGCTACTTAGCAAGTAGCTGAGCCAAGACGCAAACCCAGGTCTCCCTGATTCGGGACCGCGTGCTCAACCGCCGTGACACAATGTCTCGCTCCGAAAACTGTGACAGTATCGGCCCCTCGGATCTTCTTAAACACCATGCAGGCTTTCTCTGAAAGAGGCTTTCCCTGAAAGATACTCGTCGTCGTCTCACATAGGGGAGGCAGCTGCTTTCTGTGGGGCATGGAGCCGGTGGGACAGGGAGAGTAGTTGGATGTAACCTAGCCAATGTAGGAATACCAGACTGCAGGAAAACCTGAATCATTGCGACCACATTTACGTGCTTGTGAGGTTTGGGCTGGGTAGGAGGAAAGACTGGTTCAGAATTTGAAGAGCAACAGTCCCCGTGGGGATTCGGTTAAACCGATTACATATAATACGGTACAGTAGTTCTTCAAGTGTGGTCCCAGGTTTCCGGCAGCATCAGTATCACCTGGAAACAGGTGGGAAATGCAGATTTCCAGGCTTTCCCTCAGACCCCTGAGTCAGAGACTCCTGGGGTAGGCCCCAGAAACCTGTATTCTAAGCTACCTTCCCTGCAATTCTGGCACATACTGAAGTCTGAGAACCACCGCTGGAGGCGATGGGACAGTGTTCGGGCCAAGAGATCTGAGGTCTAGTCCTAACTATAGTATGTCAGTCTACTTCCCCGCGCCTCAGTTTCTTCATCGGTAAAATGCATCCACAGTGCCCTTAAAAATGCGGTTCTAGGCTGTCCTAGGAAAGGAAAAAGTCCAGATCCGTGTGATCAAGCCCTAGTTTCATGCAAACAGGAGCTGAGATGGGGCAGTCCAGGGGCCTGATGCAGCTGGATCAAATGACAGCTCCCAGACCCTTTCTCCTCGCACATTACCTGCCACTTTTCTTTGCTCTCTGGCCACTAGACGAACATGTCTCTCACTCCTTGTTCGACCATCATTTTCATTCTAGAAAGGAAATAGCTAGCTAAATTTCGGTTATTTGTAAGAGGTTGCTCGAGATAGGCCTCAGTGAAAACCGTGACACCCGCACAGTTGAGCCATCCAAGAATAAAACCTTGGCTTCCCCCTCCCCTGCCATGCTCTCTACTGAACACCGTCCGGCCACCCTGGACAGAGCAGCGGAACATGGAGCGGGCGTCCTCAGACATAGGATGCGAAGCCCAGGGCATGTTTTCAGGCCCCGAGATACCGCCGTTCCCCAGCAGGGCTGTATCTCTACATCTCAATCTGGGCCACTCAGAAATCCTGGAGAAACAATTATAAAAAAGTTGTCAAGCCGCCATCTGCAGACGGCCTGAACTCTGGGACTGGCTGTCTCCTTCCTACATGGTAATCGCTGTAGATGAAGAAGTTAGACAAACAGTCCCGTGAAAAGTGGGGAGCCCCGTTAGGGGTTTGTTCGAACCTACTGACTCCCACGCGAGCTTCTTGCTGTGAAGACACTGGGTGCTTCAGGCTGCTGGAAGGCTGCAGAGCAGTCGCAAGAGACCGGACTCTCTGGCTGGTCTGACTCCTTTTAGCATTGACTTTGATGCCTCATTATCCCTTTGCAAAAGGACTCTTCTCTTTCCTCCCCGCTCCAGCTCTGAGCAACATTCACACTCCCTCTTCTGCCCCCCACACTCTGAAGCTATTGTCTAAAAGCACATTGGAGACTGAAAAAAAGGGACTTAATCTCAGAGCAGCGTGTCTCATAATGATAGGGCTTAGGTCACAGCAGCAGCCAAATGGGATAACCTTTCTTGGGTTTGACTGAAAGATGCTTTATTTCGAGGAGCAGTTCAGAGTACCGATTGTCATTTACAGAGAGATGGTGGGACAGGAACTAAAGCAGAGTGAACTTCTCACGTGCGAAGTGTGTGTGTGGCCATCTCTGTTCCTCACAGCTACCCAGTACGGCGAGCCCTGGATTCTACCCCTCTCGTACATGGAGACCAGGGCTTAGAGAGGCAAAGCTAATTAATCTTCCCAAGGAATTAAGGCTACCTGTCCCTCACGAGCTAGGACGGGAGCCCCGAGCTCTGGTCTGTCTGACTCGAAGGTGACACCATCACCGCCATAATGTACCTCAATTCTGTCTGCTGATGGCGTCATTCTTATATAAGGTGCTTTCTCCAAGAAGCTGGAATTGTTTCTGAAGAGCTCACCCAGGAGAAAACACCGTGAGTCATGTGGAATGGAGTACACGAGTTAAGGAACTATTTGCTCTTAGAACAGATAAAAATGATAGTAACACAATAGAAGGCTATTTCTTGCCCATGTGACGCCCTGCCCGAGGCGGGTGAAGGTGTGCGAAGGACAGATGGCCCAAACTGCCATCTTTCCTCTTGACGCGTGACGGTCACAGTTGCCTGGTGGCAGCATGTAGCGAGCAGAAGAGCAGGTGGGGTTGAGGGGGTTGGGCGGGAGAGGGGATCACATAGGAGGTTTTTATGGGCCAGGCCTGGAAGCGGAATCCATCACTTCTGTCCACATTCCACTGGCACAAACTCAGGCGTATGACTCCACCTGACTGCCGGGCAAGGCTGGGAAATTAGCCGGGTGCCGAGGGGGAAAGGGAAGTGGGTTTGGTGAGTAGCCAACCGGTCTCTGCCACAGGTGGGTGGAGGAGTGAGAGTTTGGGATGAGCAAATTCCAGAGCGACTGATGTGGACAGATGCTGCTGACCTCTGGATGTCTAGTTGTTTTGGATAAATTCACCGTTAGAATAACAATAGATGCCTTGGCCATTCCTCAAAAGCCTTTTGTTGTTTGTAGTAGATGATGGATGTCTAGAGAACACTCCCGACACAGCAGAGTTCAGTCGAGAATTCCAGCTGCACCAGCACCTCTTTGATCCAGAACATGACTATCCAGGCTTGGGCAAGTGGGTAAGTCCAATCTTAATGACTAGTAGATCTTAACACTCTGATGTTCTGAAGGTACTGATGACGGGAATGAGCAATGTGGGTGGGGTGAGAGAAGAAAAATTGTTTAGAAGCTGATTTTTCAGGAATCTCGGGTTGAGGGGGAATTTAAGTAATTACCAAACCGCACGCATGTCTAAGGTGCAAGATACCTACCCATCCCAAGAGTCAGTGACCTGAACCCATCTCAGCAGCTGTAGTCTCCAGAGACTTTGCCTCTGGTCTCCTCCACAGCCTGTGTCCTAACACATCCTAAAGTCTCTCCAGGGTTTCACAAAGGTCATGTAGGAAGTATATGGGTTGGGGGTTTTTTTGGTGTTTTTCGTTTGTTTGTTTTTTGGTAAAGAGTGGATACTGAGAAAATTTGCAAATTATCTCTCTAGACTGAGGGAGAGGGTCTCTGCAGGACCAAGGAAAAATGATGTCAGAAGCTTAGAAATAGGGGTGCCTGGGTGGCTCAGTCATTTGAGCATCTGACTCTTGGTTTCAGCTCAGGTCATGATCTCAGAATGGTAAGATCGAGCCCTGCATCAGGCTCTGAGCTCAGTGTGGAGTTTGCTTGAGATTCCCTCCCTCTCCCTCTGCCTCTCCCACTCATGCTCTCTCTCTCTAAAATAAATAAATCTTAAAAAAAAAAAAAAGCAGCAGTGTAGAAACAGACATACGTAATTCTGCTCTGTGGAGAGAGAAGAAAAATTCCAAAATGTGGAGCAGTGAACTTGCTGTCAGTACCAGGCAAGAATCTCTAACTATCAGTTAAAGACATTGTAGGCACCTGGAAAGAGAAATCATCACCATTTGGCTATGGTTGTTAAAAATAAGTTTTGTCAATCTGACTATACTCTTCTATTCGCCAAGTTATTCATTTACTTGTCAGCTTGATGAGGGAGATGGAGCGAACATGGTGCATTTAGACCTCAGCAAACTCCTTGATGAGATCCTTCATGATCTCCTCTTGGAGTAGGTGGAGAGACGCAGCCTCACTCGGCAAGGGAACCTCACCAAAAGGGAGCTTGGCAGAGAGTCCATGTCAGTAGGGAGAGAGACTTCACGTGGTAACCCGTATGTCTTGGCCCTCCCCCGCTCCACATCTTTGGAAATGTTTGTGATAGAAAATACAGAAAACGTACTTCTCAAGGGGTGACACAAAGTTGGAAGGGAGAACGCTGAATGACCAGAGTCAGGATTCAAGAAAATTCCAACAGGCTTGGACAATGAGTCCAAGGAGATCACGACTGAATGGGGATATAGCTATGCTCCTGTGGTCGGGCCTATGTAATCAAATGCAAAAGCCCTGTGAGAAAAGTGGGAAAACACTAAGGAGTGTTAATTCGTGTAGAAGTAGCTGCCCAGTACATCTATGGCATGAATGGATGAGCAGATATCCCCGTGTAAGCGTTTCTAGAGTTATCAGTCCCTGCTCAGCTCATTGCTGGCAGCTGACCTTGCTTCCTTCATTACGAGAACCACTGCAGTCTTAGGACTAAAATCTCTCCCTTCCTAATAGACTGTTTTAGAAAGAGAAGGCTCCCCTTGTGAACCATCACTTTCATTTTTCCATTACCTTGTTTTAACGTTGCATTGAATTGATTCCCTCTACCCTTGACCTGGACACACTTCCCACCCTAAAACACCACAACAACTTTAATTCTGCTTCCTCCAAAATACATTAATTCTATTTCTCTTATTTTTCATAAGCGGTTCTGTTAGGAAGACTTGGTTTGTGGAGCCATTCTGAAGCCTCCTGGTAGAATTTAAACCTGTTGACTAACATAGGCAAACACCTATAGGTTCTCGAATAGGAGACTGAACTCATGAAAGTCTTCTCTAAACGAGGTTATTCTGGTGGCATATGGAAGGATGCCACCAGAACAGACTAAAGGCAAGAAAAAATATATGAAGTTATTCCAGCCTTGAAGGCCACGAATAGAGTGGATTCCAGTGAACCTCACCTGAGAGATGAGAACCTATGACATTTTGAAGGCGGCTGGGGAGCAGACTAGAACTGGTATATGGCATAAATATAGCACAAGGAGGAAAGAAGAGCTATGTCAAGTTTATTGGAAATGGATGGCATGAACTTTTCCTCTGAGGGAAGTTTTTAAAGGATGGAGTGGAGAAGAGAGGGAGGGAGGAGGGGAAGGGGGTTGCAGAGAAGGTAGGAAAGAGTAGGAGAGGGGTACCTGGGTGGCTCAGTTGTTAAGCATCTGCCTTGGGCTCAGGTCCTGGGATCGAGCCCCGTATCGGGCTCCCTGCTTGGGGGGAAGCCTGCTTCTTTCTCTCCCACTCCCTCTGCTTGTGTTCCCTCTCTCACTGTGTTTCTCTCTGTCAAATAAATAAAATCTTTAAAAGAAAGAGAAAGGAAGGAAGGAAGGAGAGAAAAGGGTAGGAGAATACAGAAGAGCCCTGGGAAGGACTCCACAACAGAGCAGCAAAGTGTTACCAAACAGAAGCAAGGGCCAGGTTCAGCCAAGAACAAGTGGAAGATACAGAGCTGCTTTGCTCCAGGCACTGGGCTAGGTGCTTGATATACGACAGTCTTCAAGACACGGGCCTGGTCTTCCATGAGCTTACCGCCTCGTGGTTGAGATGAAATGCACGAAAACACAATGAGCCCAGTGGAGCCCCGTCCAGCTTCATGCTCTAGCTCTCCCGTGAACACCGGATACAATTACCGGCAGGGGGAAGAAAATGGCAGACGAATATCCAAGATGGAAGTCTTGCGTGGCCAACTGTACAATGGCCTGCGAGGAGGTTGAAGGCACTCCGAAGAACTGGTAGGCTAGAAATGAGCAAAAGGAAGCAGGAGAGAGACTGAGAAAAGTGTGGGAGGTGTGGGAGGGCAGAGAGCACTTTTGAGGAAGCAGGAGAGATGGAAACTTCTCTCTTGCCAACTTCTTGGACAGACTGCTATTACCGATCAATGACCAGGAACGATGTTTACACACCTTTTATCATTTGTAATTACGTGTTTATTTAAACTTGTTTCTCTCGTTTATTTTCTCATTACCACCTGGCAGTGAAACATAATTTGCTTGATCTTTTTTTTTGTTGTTGTTGTTTAAGATTTTATTTATCTGTCAGAGAGAGAGAGAGAGAGAGAGAGCACAAGCAGTTGGAGCAGCAGGCAGAGGGAGAAGCAGGCTCCCCCCTGAGCAGGGAGCCCGATGTGGAACTCCATTCTAGGACCCTGGAATCATGACCTGAGCTGAAGGCAGATACTTAACTGACTGAGCCACCCAGGTGCCCCAATTTGCTTGATCTTCACATGGAAGTGTGAACTGAGTACAGCAGTCTTTCCTTATCTGAGGGGTAATCTCCCCTAGCGATTCCTGAAACGGCAGATAGTACCAAACCCTGTGTATACTGTTTTTTCCTATACATACACGATTACCTTGAATTTATAAATTAGGCACAGTAGAAAATCAACAACAGTAATCAATAATAAAGTAGAGCAATTAGCACAATATACTGTAATGAAATTTACATGAATGTGGTCTCTCTCGAAATATCTTTATTGTACCTATCCTACCCTTCTTGTGATGAATAATGTAGGCATTGTGATGTAACATTAAATGACCATAGGTCAGAAGGAGGCACATCTGCTTCCAGACCGTGGTTGACCACAGGTAACTTAAAATCGTGGAAAGCAGAACCTCGGATAAAGGGGAACTACTGTATGTCTTGCTCTTCTAGGCTGGGGTTGAAAGACTTTCCTCACTGTTTATACAGAATGATGGTCTCAAGTTTGTCCTAAGCTCCGCCAGATTGTAAGTTAACAAAGTAATGGTCTTGCACAAGAGAATGGCACACAACACCGTGATTCCTTATATGCTAATAACATTTGCCTGTTTTTGACATTAGCTAGAGCTCAGCTAGGTCTTTAGCAGTGATTCATATATTATAAATACCAGCGTCTGTCTTGTTTCCTGCATTACTTTCTCTTTGTTAATGCATCGAGACACATTTGTCAAATGCACATCACATGCCATCCAGGCCCTTCATTAGATGGCGGAAATGAAGACAAAGAGTAATAGTCACTGTATTTGTATGGTGGTAAATAGTAATATTTATTGAGCATCTACTGTGTGCCAGACATTATTCTAAATACTGTACGTGAGTTCTCTCATTCGATTGGCCTACCCTGATCACACCCATTTTACAGATGAGAAAATCCAGGCTTACAGGGCATGGGTAGCCTGCCCGATGCCACAGGGCTGGGGTTTGACCATCTGACTCCAAGAGTTCTCTAAAAACCAATTCCTTGGGGCGCCTGGGTGGTTCAGATGGTTAAATGTCTATCTTGGGCTCGGGTCGTGATCCCAGGGTCCTGGGATCGAGTCCCACATTGGGCCTCCTGCTCAGCGGGGAGTCTGCTTCTCCCTCTGCCCTCCACCCAGTTGGCCTTTTTCTCTCTCTCAGATAAACAAAGCCTTTAAAAATAAAAAGAACTGATTCCTTATCTTTCGTGGCTCAGGGCTCATAGTGTGTCCTGTACAGGGGCCTCATCGAGTCCTATCTGGGACTGGCTGCCTTTCGGACAGCATGTGTGCTCCCCGTGTCGAGTGGCTACACCCAAAGGCTGGCCACCCCTCCTTCACAGTCAGTTGCTGACTGCTACTCTGGAAAAAGTTCTCTCCAAAAGCAAATGTTTCTCCTTTTCAAGTGCTTTTCATATCTTGTCATCAGCCCGCTGGGGCGAGTAGGGTCTCCTCCTTCCCCAGAAGCAGCTGATCGCGGCCAGAGCCAAAGACGAAGTGAGGCAACAAGGACCCTCTCGGCCTTTCTTTATCTTTCAGGACCTCAACCTAGCTGAAGAGTCTTCACTTGGGGTTTGCCTCATGTTTCCATGGGATTAGCCTGGAGTTATGCCTTTCTGAGATGTTCCTCTTACTCTTGACATCAGGAGACACGTGAAGCCGCTTTGTCCCAGATTTGGCAGTGACCTGGTCTAAGTGATGTTGGCCAGGTTTCTCAAGTATAACATTACTATTTTTCCCCTTTGAAATTAATATTCTGTGGGCAGATACCTTGAGACTGTATACATGTCCTCTTCCTATTGAACTTGCAGTCAGCAATTTTAGTCTCCATTGATGATACTTGCTAGAATCAGTGATAACATGGTAGTTGTCAAATGGTGCTTTTTCAACTCTATTACTCATTCTACATTTATTGGGTGGCATTCTACTCTAAGCAACGGTCTCTCCTCCCCCATTTATTCATTTATGTATTTAAAAATGTATTTGTTTCTTATCACTATGGCTTTGGGGATTCCTATTATTATTTATTTTGGTATTCAGACTGTCCTAGATTTAGCCAGTGGGAGTCTCCGAGCTGGCTTCTCTGTCCTTTTGACGTGACTCACCACTTTCTGAGCACGTTCTTACTTTATGGCACAATTAAATATTCTAGCTTCATTGATCCTCGTACTTTCCCTGCCCTAGCCCCGGAGTCAGACCTTCTCCGGAAAGTGTCCCTGGTCCCATTTAGGAATGGAATTGAAACCAAGATCTGGGCAGTTGTCCAAAATCTTGATGGCACAATGGAAAGCCCTTTTTGTGAACTCGAACCTGCTACTCACGCGGAAAACATGCTCACCACTCCGCCAACCGCCCACCCCACCTACAAGGAATGGGTGTCAGAGGAGGGGGCTGGGAGCTGCCAATCCTCTCCTTCCAGTCCATTCAATAGCAGAGCTAGTCAGGGATGCCCTTGGCCCTTTCATGCCTGGGTGCGGGAAAGCCTCATCCCAGCTAATGCTAACCCTGGCTCTTAGGCAAACCCAAGGACCATTTCTGAGAGGAAGACTTGCTAGACTTTTTGCACTTCTTTTTGAAGGAAGACTCTTCTTCGTGGGTATCATCCGCCCCAGGACCTTCTAAAGGAGATGGACGGCAACGATGCTGCCTTCGCCCTGCTGGTGGCGCAGTGGAGCTCCGGCCCGGCGGAGGGGCTGCCCCGCCCTCCAGGCTCCGTGCCTTCCCACCCACTCAGGCAGCCGAACCTAACCCAACCCGCTGAGACAGAGGAAGAGCCTCTGTCCTCGCCCCCCATCTCCCAACCCCCGTCCGCAGCGTTGGCACAAGCTCCCAGACGTTCTCTGTGCAACAGGAGTGGTTACTTCCCCGGAAAGGCAACTGCAGAGGGCAAGAATGAGCCTCACTGCGATGTGCTCATTCTTCGAGGATGTGATGTGCACGCCTGCCTTTTCCCCCTTCCGATATTAGATCGACCAGTTCCCCAAGTGAGCGAGAGACCGAGGCTGTGGCCCGTACTGGCCTTTGCGGCAGCGGAGGCCCCTGCACTCCCTGGCGCCCGTCTCCCTGCATAGTTGAGGTTGGGCAAGAGATGCGCATTGTAAATTGCGGGTGGGGTAGATTTTAATGAACATGAAAATTACTCTCGGTCTTGGAATTTGTCATTTTCATTTCCAAATCTACCATTCAAGAAAAAAAAAAGTCTCTATATCCAAACAGTTCAGAGGATAGAACCCGTTGTATAAACTTGTTCCTTAACAGAACTCTGTCATCTCTTTTCTAAAAAAAGCAAATGGCAGTATATTTTATTTAGAGTAAGATGAATCATCTCTTTTATACATTATTTCCCTTCTGATAAAAAAAACTCAAACAAAAAAACAACACAAATATGTCCCCCCAATGCCCCTTCTCCCGTTCTGCCTTCAGATTAAGTGTTCTGTCTTTTATAATTTCAGTAGAAGAAAAATCTGCGGAGCATGTGTCTGATACTCTAGAGCTCATTTAAGCCCACTGTGTGTTTGAAATACAGCAATATGTGGAAACACTTATACAAACTGTGGTAACAGAGCCCGTTTTTTTTTTCCCCCAACATGGCTTTCCTCCTGCCAAGAAGTTTTTTGGCAGTTTTTAAAAGGTTCACTCTATTAAAAATGTTATAGACCAAATGGTTTTCCGATTGTCTTGACTGGGGGCACACACTGACTGAAGCCACAGGAGGAAAGGTCGCCGAAGTCAGAATGTCTCATTTATTTACATAGAGGATTGTTATTAATAGTCAGACACTCCTCTAGAGAACAGTTTATGTGTACGGCTCATAAAAAGGGAGTTGGATACCAAAGCAAAATGAGATAAAACTGTTTGTTTTAAACAAAGGCTGTTCAAAGTGAGGAGCTGAGCTTCCCGTGCCCTGTGTGTTTTAGAATGTCGTATTTTCCTGTTTATCTGATTGTTGGTGACACTAGGGTGCCTTGGGGCATTGCAGAGGACTTTATTAAAAGCTACACAACCACCAGCTTTTCTCTTGCGGTCTGTCTTTCTGACACGACATTCCTTTCATCTAGCTTTGTTTCCAAAATATGTGTATATGCAAATATCCAGGGGGACACACCAGTATTGCTTCTAAAATAGACGTTCGCCAAATTTGATCCATACTTGTGCATTTGTGTTTTCTTTTTCTCCCCATTCTAGAACAAGAAACTCCTTTATGAGAAGATGAAGGGAGCACAGACACGAAAGCGGAGGGTAACGTGTGGCTGGCGGGGCTGTTGGTGGGACGCCTGGCGCTTTCTGAGTGTACCTCGCTCTCCGTTGTCGGAAAATAGCCGAAGCCTTTCATGGGCCATCCTGGGCTGGGGTCCCGGGGAGCAAGGGCCATGCCCTGCGGTGGCGTGCCCACGGTGTAGCACGTGGTTCCTCGGGGAGCCCTCCTTGGTGGTGATCTCACCACCTCCATCGCATTCGTGAAATGTGGATTGCATCCCGCCCCTGGGTGTGGGAATTCAGGGAGCCCGTGAGGGTGTCCGTCCTCGGAGGGGCTCTAGACCGCTGGGGGCAACCGCCTCCACATCTGCACCAATTACATAAAAACACAAGACAGGAACAAGGAAGCGCTTGCTAAACTGCAAGCTCCAGGCAGTGATTTTGAAGGAATGTAGGGGCAAAAGATGAGATGACCAAACCTCATTCCTCCTACATACCTTTTTCTTCGCCTAGCCACCTTGATGTCCAGTCCACAAGGTCTGCTGTATTTGTTTGCTGGCAGGCTTAGGTATTTCCCATCTCTGGGCTGCCCATGGTGGCAAGTCTGTGTGTTGCCCATCCAGCCGTTGTGGTGTTGCCTCTTGTAAAGCCGAAGGTCAAGTTTGCTTGGAGTTTCCAGTGCATTTTGTGGCCTGGAGACTGAATCTGTGATCAGTGTCTGTCTGATAATCCCCTGGTGCCCTTGTGGACAGAATTGCCTGGCCCCCTGCCTTCTTCTTCTGATCAGGTGGAGGAGAAAGTTCAAGTTCAGTTTTTCGGTAGCATAGCGCTGCCAGAGAGTAACCATGTTAGTTTGATACGCAAACCAAGCCGTGGACCCGATGCCACTGACTGTTTATTTAGAACAGCAAGTGCCTGGATCCTGGCAACATCTGGGAATTGGGACAGTGGTAGTTGCGGCCGTTCTGCATGGTTTTGCCAGATCCGGTCGGGGTGCTCGAGGAGGTGTCGATTTTCTGGACGCAGCATTAATTGACAGATCTTCTTCTGGAGAGTTCCCGGGGTTATTAGGGGTTTTTCTTGGGTGATCACAGTGTCCGATGGCCAACGGTGGCAGAGAGGGTCCGAAGGGTGTATTATGGTCTTGAGAGAACATCAAGAAATTCTATTTCAGGAGCTCAGAATACACATAATTTACCAGTAAGACGGCTTGAATATCTCCCCGTGGCACACCAAGAACATTTCCAAATAAGACCAATGACCGACCCAAAATGAATAACAGCATGAAGCTTTAATTGTCTCTCTTTCCTGGCTCACCATTCCTTCTGCCCTGACTTGGTTAATGACCGTGGGTCAGGATTTAGGTCATTTTTCCATGAGACCCGTGATTACCAAAACTCAGAATTCTGGCTAGGACACATGTTATAAAGGATTGTACTTTGGCCTCCACTTCCTCCACATAGGAAAGGCTTAGAATTTATGAAAATAAGGGTCATTTTGACCCAGTGGTATCAAGTTCTTCCTATTCTCAGACAGCACAAAAACTCATGGGCATACCATAAATTCTGGCCCCCTGGGGACCCATGGGGAAACAGAACTTACTTCAGATGATAATTCCACTTAACTGAAAGCCTCAGGTGATGTTTCCACTTAATTGAAGAATTTGCTCTCCTCCTCAAGTGCACCAATCACCAAGGTTTTCTCCAACGATTTCCAAAGGGCGTCAAAAGCAGGAATCTAACCCCAATGGTTTCTCTAGTTATGAAACGGAAAAACATCCTCTCTGTAACCCAACCGGTCTCTCTCACCCAGGAGAGAAGATAAATATATAAGTGTCTTGATTTCTTCAGAGAATAATTAAAATCAAGTATCATTACTATTATTCCTCTTATGTATAGGATTCAATACTCATGAACATTTATCAAAAAAAGCCCAAGTGATTAGTCCCTTTGCTTCCTCATTAGTTTACTTCCCCTGCCCTCCAATATTTGTCATTTTCTGGGTCTGGGCAGAAGGACTTCCTCCTGGGAAAGTCCCTTTCCCAAGAGGGATCCTCCCTGGAGTTACAACTGATCCTAGGTGGGTTTTACGTAACTTTCTGTATTCTGAATTCCGAGTTGCTTCATGAGTAAAAGGTCAACTCCCCTTTAAAAGATCATCTTTGCAAACTGTAACTGTTAAGGTGTATCTTGTTAATATTTGAAATCTACTATTTATCTTATTTAAAGGGTTTATCAACCTTTTATTCCCATACTTGATAAATACGAAAATCTCATACCCTTGTTAATGTCTTGGACTTTTCAGAATAAATGTTATTACTAAAAAACAGTGAAGATATTTATGGTGTTGAGTATACTTTTTCAGTTTACACTTGCTTCACCTGCCCAGAGATTATCACATGACTCTCTGGGGTAAGCCAGGCCTTTCTAGTGGACAGTCGCTGATATAAAAAGTATTTTCGTTATGTTAAGTATTTTAAAGATGCCTTCCCAGCAAAGTACTGTGTTTTTGTGACATGTCCTTTTCCAGATATGAAGACATCACACACTTTGTAATTCTCAGCTTGTTTGTAATGCATTTTTGCTGGATGAGTAGGGCTTTTCATGATTCGTGGTTTTAGCTGTGAGAATGTGGGAAGACATTCACGAATACTAAACTCAGGGTCCATTCCTTTTGGAGAATGACCTGCTCACCCTTTAAAAGAGCCAAGGCAGACGAGGTCCCATTGGCAACAGAGACCCACCCCGTGAGCTGCTGCCCTTCACTCACGGGGACTTGGGATTGCTGATCATTTGTAACTATCGCTTCTTCCTTATACTTTTGTTCAGTTACTGGAAGGTGACTTCAATAAACAAATATCTTCCAAAACTTTTGAAATTTTTTCTGCTTGCTAAATACTATGTTGTAAAGCTCCAATTACTAGTTCAAATCCAAACCTCAAAAAATAGATATGTATTAGAGGAGGACTGGAAAAACCTTGACTCATTGAGAGAAGCAACAGATGAAAGATTACGCAATCTTGAGTCAAGAATAAAGGCACCTTGTGTATAGCTTACTTCTTTTCTTTAGCTTTAGAACTTGACTGAGGGAGGGGGGCACTGATTGCTAGGGCCGCTGCTGAGTCCTCTTGGGGCAGAATGCTGGCAAAGAAGAACCACTTCAGCAATGGGATGTCTTGTGACCAGTCTGCAGACGCTTAATTCCCGCCTGGTCCTGGTCTGTTGTCTTCTTTAGAACACTCTCCTAAGTTAATGCATTTTCTATGCTCTCTCCTGCTAAAGAAGGCCATAGAATAATAATGTTATCTTGTATGGGGCTCGGTATCTAGGTTAGTAGTGACAACTTACCAGCTGGTTCACGCCAAATCTTTGTGCCAAAAAGCAGGAGGGAGACCTCTCGCATCTGATAAAGAACTCTTTGCTTGTGTGAGAGACACAATGAGACACACCCATCAGTATATTGTAGCTGCACTGGAGTCATCGTTGGGTAGGTGATAGGTACCACTGTTGCCTTGTTTCTAACCCAATAGGCCAGAAGCAATTCTCACTCACGTCTTTTGTGAGATGTCCGTATCTGATGCTCAGGTATAATACCAAACCATATTTTTTTTCAGAGTGTCAATCCGTATCTCCAAGGACAGAGACTGGACAACGTGGTCGCCAAGAAGTCGGTCCCCCATTTTTCAGAAGAGGATAAGGACCCAGAATAAAGTGAAGATATGGGTAGAAACCCACACCGCCCCTTAGGCCTCGGGACGGCTTATGTGCACGTGTGATTAGAGCCCCGGTGAATGGCAGCATGTTTCTAATTTAGACTAGTACGGATGAAAAGCAGCTGTATTTTGATATTGCATTGTCCTTCACACTGACAGCTCTGCTTTCTACTAAATTAGAGTAAGAGCTTTTTTCTTTTTAAACGTGGATCTGCAGTGGGCGTTAAAATTAGAGTGTCTGTATCGCCAACAGTAAAAAGCAAGATTATGAATGAAATGTCCTCGGATTTCTTACAGTTTGAGATGGTGTTTCAGGCTGCACTCTTTTGGCCAAGTCTGTGAAAAGCTGGCATTTGATTTTGATTATGTAGTTCACCCGGCCCTTGGGCGTTGTTACACATCAGTAAGGAAGATCGTACTCAAGAGGAGGCGAGGACACATTTCACTTGGCTACATCTTAATAAACGTGTACGCGAGCATTGGTGTGTGAAGCTTTTTTATTTAGACCATTATAAAAACAATTGATTTGCTTACTAGAACAAACTTACAGACCCGATCTTATCTGATCGTAATACTAATACTGGCTTCCATGAAAAGCTGGAACCGATACTGTCAGTACATGGCGACTGAGGTCTTTCACTTGGAGTTACTCTGTTTATTCAGCAAATATCGGGTTTCTAGCTGGGCTAGGCACAGGGCTGGGCTGTGTGGGCGCATCGGGGACTCGGGCTGACGCCACCAAGCTCCTCAGACAGCAGAGCCTCTCTCTCTCCGGGTCACAAAGCCTCTGTCTCCGTGAGCACAGAGGAGGTCAATCAGCCTCCCCTTGCTTTTAAAGGGTGGAGTGGCAAGTGTGTGTGTGGGGGTGCTCCCCAGCCCGTTTTTTGTTTTTAAGATTTATTTATTTGAGAGAGACAGACAGAGCATGAGCAAGGGGGGCGGCAGAGGGAGAGAGAGAAGCAAGCTCCCCGCCGAGCAAGGAGACCAATGTGGGACTCGATCCCAGGACCCTGGGATTATGACCTGAGCCGAAGGCAGATGCTTGAAAGACTGAGCCAGCCAGGTGTCCCTTTGCAGCCTGTTTCTGAAAAGCTGGGCTGTTCTTTTAAAAAAAAAAAAAAGGGCACCTGGGTGGCTCAGTCGTTAAGCATCTGTCTTCGGCCCAGGTCATGATCCCAGGGTCCTGGGATCGAGCTCCGCATCAGGCTCCCCGCTTGGCGGGAAGCCTGCTTCTCCCGCTACCACTCCCTCTGCTTGTGTCCCCTCTCTCACTGTGTTTCTCTCTGTCAAATAAATAAAATCTTTAAAAAAAAAAAAAAAATCTGGACTGTTTTCATTCAGCTGAGTTCTCCCAAGTCAGAAAGCCAATTTAGTGGAAGGCTGGCAGGATTCAGTGCACCTGTGAGATTATTTCCATGCCCTTTACCGCTCTTCGCTGTAAAGAAGGCAACGGTTGCAGGCTTTGATATCACTGGCCTCAGCTCCCTGGTGTGGATGAGGGAGACAGCAGTGAGAAGGCACTGAGGGAGGAAGGTGGATCGTTCTTGGTTTTAATTTTAATGAGTGCACGTTAAGTCTAAATGTCGGTGATTTATCTAATAGAAACAGCCTGACTGTCTTTAGTTAACACGTGAGTCTGTTATGGCATTTTTTTCTAGAGAGCTTCCGCAGACAGTTTTCCCACATCTCACAGCATGATTGCCGAGGCACCCTGGCCCCCGGATTCCCAAAGACCATTCCCATGTGGCCCAGAGCCCAGCGGAGCTGGGAGGGCTTACCCCATGAATCTTGTGTTTGGTTGACGTTTAGTTACTTCTCATACCCGTTTGAACTCTCATAGAAAAACCAAAGGATATCTCTTCCTCTGAGATGAGACAGAAGGAAGGAAAAGTGGCTAAAAGCAGACGTTTTGAGGGCAGGAAGAAGGACGTGTAGGTGAAGCAGGAGGAGGTAAGGTCCCTGTGCCTGTGTTTGGCCTGTTCGCCCTCAGATGTGCCCTGTTCTCTGAAAGGCAGGCTGGGTGTCCAAGGCTCTCTTGTCAGTGGGGCTCTGCCCACGTCTACTGTGAGGAGAGGAGAGGGTGAAAGAATGGGAGGAAGCAAGGTATTGTGCTTTCTCTCCTAGGAGCTGCATCTCCTCTGAGGACCCATCTCCTGCTAGGTGAGCTTAGTACGGGCTCCAGCCATGTTGCCTCTTCCCCTGGTCCCTGCAGCATGAGGAGGCTATGGCTTCAGCCGTCCTGTTAACCCCCGATTTATTTCCCCCACCCCTGTATGGCTTCACCTGTGTAACCAGTTTCCTATATTAAATTCCTTCTCTTTGAAATCTTTAGAGTGCTTTCCACTTTCCTGATTGGCCTGAGAGTTATCCATTGGGGGAATCAAGAATTACATACTGTGGGGCGCCTGGGTGGCTCAGTCGTTGAGCGTCTGCCTTCGGCTCAGGTCATGATCCCAGCGGCCTGGGATCGAGCCCCGCATCGGGCTCTCTGCTCTGCAGGAAGCCTGCTTCTCCCGCTGCCATCCCCTCTGCTTGTGTTCCCTCTCTCGCTGTGTTTCTCGCTATCAAATAAATAAAAATCTTTAAAAAAAAAAAAAAGAATTACATACTGTGAGAAAAATTTAGAATGACCAAGGTGGAGAACAGATATGAAGGTATTTCTTGATTGTTCATGTGAATATGATTCTTTTGGGGCTGTTGTTAGAAGTGCACACTCTGATGCAGTAGAACCAGAATAAGCCTTAGATTTTGCATTTCTTAGAAGTTTCTAGGTGATGCTGGTCCATGAACAACATCTGCGTAGCACAGAAATAGGGAAGAAGACTGGAAGAGGTGAACCAAGAGACCAGCTTAACTTAGTCTGAATTTATAAGGACCCTGTCAGCATTGTCACTCTCAGCACCTTTGGAAGAAAAGCAGAAGGCAGACAGGAGAGTGAGCCCGTGGTAGGACATAAACAAGTCAAAGATCCAAAATCCCCAGAGAAAGCCACAGGGAGGTGCCCCGTTATAGATTTGAGACTTTGTTATGGATCGGGCAGGGACCAGTGATTTGAGAAGTCAAAAGAATGTAGGAAAGGATGTGGAGCAAAAGAAAGTCAAGGAGTTTGGATTCTTGACAAAGGAAAATTTTCAAGTGACAATAAATGATGTCTCTTTTGGGACAACCACAAAAAAGTAGTTAGAATTGAGTGGAGCTAAAGACCAATAGACTTGAGGAAGGAGAAAAACCACGAAGTCAGGGAACGAAAGACAGAATTATCAATCTGAGAGGGAAAGTCTTCAAGTTAAAGAGGGAAGGCCAGGGTACCCAGGTTCTGTACAAAGTCAAAGCTGCACCACAAGCTTGTAGAGTGCAAGGTTAATCTGAGATCCAAGCTATTCGCCACTAACTGGAATCCTCAGTGCCCATGCATATACATTCTTTTTCTTCTTATAAAGTTCTAATTCTCAAAGGGATCTGTGACCTCAAAAGATTAGAAATCACTATCAAGAGTAGTGGTGTGAGCCACATTGGTAAATCAGATAAAAAAGAGATGTATATTGTATACCTCCTGCTATGATAATAAGAAGCAATGACAACAAAATATTCTTGCCTTAACAATTTAACCCGAACCTCTAGATTTAACTCTGCCAGTAGCAAGCACAGGGAGTAGAAACACATGTTAAACACACTGCTGAGAGGCAATCACCAAAATCCAGAATGGGGGAAACTATAGGACAAGTGACCTAGTTTTTATCAATGAATAAATGGCAAGAAGTGAAACAAAAGGTGTGTGTGGGGGGGAACTATTATAGATTTCAAAAGACTTAAGAGACATAACAAACCAAATACAATGTTTGAGTCTTATTTGTATCCTGATTCAAACAAATCAAATTAAAAAGACATTGATGAGATAATTGACTAATGACAGATGGGATATTTGGTACCATTTAAGTGTTACATGGTATTATGGCTATTTTTTTTTTTTTAAAGAGCTCTCATTTCTTGGGGATAAATTCTGAATTATTTGTAGATGATAAGCTGTCTTGGAGTGCCTTTAAAATAATACATTGGTAGTGATGGCGGGAGGGGTACTGGAGGTATAGATCAATCAAGTTTGGCCATAAATTGATAACTGTTAAGGTTGGGTCATGGTACATGGGGATCTGTTGTACTTCTGTCTCTACATTTGTGATTATTTGAAAGTTTCTACAATACAATCCCAATCAATGGTTTAAACGTAAGAGTAGGTTATGTATGGTAAACATTGACCTAGAAATAACACTGTAGGATAAGGTATAAAGCTTCACCAGTGAGAGCTATGGAAAAAGTGAGGAACCAAACAGGAAGATGAATGGAGAGAATTGCCCTGGAAATTCTGTGCAGGGACATAGCAGTGTCTTCCCAGAAGAGAATAATCTGGTGGTGGTGATAGTGAGGGGTTAGAGTCCCCGGGAGGAGATGGGATTCTCACAGAAAGAAGAAGATGACTTGAAGCAGTAAAGAAGGGAGACCCTCATCAGACTGAGAGACTCCAAAGGGCCATTTCTTTCTGGGGGAGTCTGGGCTGCATCTACAGAAGAAATCCGTCGATTGTCCTGGGAGCTGGGTCGTTAACTCACCTCTGGGATCTATCAGTTTTTCTGCAATGCTCCAGCCAAGGATCTTAGAAACCAGGAGGGTTGTTGATATTTCCTCCCACCACCTGCTCCCAACACACATATGCAGTGAATTAAGGAAGACGAAAGAAAGAAGAAAAAAAGAATTTTTAATACAGGGGTCAGAATGTAAGGCCCAAGTGCTAGTAGCACCATGAGCCAGGACTCCTGATGGAACTCCCACTGTGGGCACAACCCGTGGGAGGCCCTGGGAGGCAGTGAACACAGCACGAGGAGGACGCGCCACCCTAGCACTGGAGGAATTTACAATGGGAGTGTTCTAGAAGAGAATGGCCTCCATTCTGGCTGCCAGGAGAGAGAGAGAATGGGAGAGAGGACTTTTCCTATTTACTCAGGCAGACACGAAGGGCAGCAGAACCATCCGGGCAGCAGAACCATCCGTTCCTCCTCCTCCTTCCTTTGAAACCTCTCAGAGATACCAAGCGTCCCTGAGAAATGTCCTAGATAACAGCCATAGCCAGAGGCGTGGGGCCCTGAGACCAGAAGTCTCCGGTTCTTCTGTATCTGCCACAGCATCACAGGGCGATCACTGAGGTGCCACTGCCTTGGCCCAGGGGGACAAGGGAGCCAAGAAAACAGAAACATTTATTGAAAATAGCAAACGTCAGGTAGATGGCTAGAGGAAGTCAATCCCCCTGGGAGGACTTCGGGGCAGATGTCAGAATCCTTAGGGGGTGGTGGGGGAGGGAAGGGTGTGGCTCACCATTATACTTACTGCTGGCCCAGGGGCATGCACAGAAAAGAAAGAAAAAATAGTAGAGGGTGTGGGTGGAGAACGGTTGAGAAGCACTCTTCCTGGGGTGGGGGTGGGTGGTTCATTAAGTGACTTTGTAGCAAATACTGATGGACAAATAAGGTAAGTGTGTGGGGAGAAGAGTTGGGAAGGCAGCGGCAGGAAAGGTAGACCAAGGAAGCCAGTACGGTGTGCAAAGGTGGACGTTTCGGGGGTGGCGTCGCGGAGCCAATGGAGTGGTAAATGAAGACGTTGGAGCCAGAGGGGGCCGAGTGGGCGTCGGGTTGGGCAGCTCCCGTTCAAAGCCTAGTTAATTCCTTATCTGTGAAAGCCGCCATTTCTAGACCGGGTGATCCCATTACTACAAAACTGAAGCAAAAGAAAACAAAATAGTTACTGTTCTTTCTCTGACACCCAAGAACGGTACGTGTTTCGCCAGACCTCACCTGGAGCCCTTTTCTAGGGATGGTGAAGGGAGTCAGCAAACCCCTACTGTAGGGGGGGCAAAGGGGGGACATTCCCTGGGAGCATCCAAACTGCAAGGAGCACCTGGCGGGCTACTGGGTTCCTCTGGACTGCGCGATTGACGAGAACACTCCATAAACCCAGTGGTCTTTTAGATATTCAGTATATTCAAGCATATCCCGGCAGGTGGTCCAGAATCCTCCCTAGGGCTCCTCCGAACAATTGCCCAAGAAGCCCAGGGTACATCATCAGTCTGGAATTGGGGGGCCGGGGATTGCTCGAGCACCAGTCAGCCACCGCAGGCATTTCTTGCTATGGTGTTACTGGTGAAACTTGGCCTTGCCTAACGTCTAGACAGTTACCTAGTGAGATGCCAGACCCAGGCCCCAGGATGGCTGACGTGGGGCTCCAGAACCGGGCTGTGAAGTTAAAACATGCTGAATGCCCAGTCACAGCTGCTTCCTAGAGGACAATCTAGTTCCGGGAGCTCGCAGAACTGGTCTGGTATGTACCACCCTACCAGCCTTTTCCATCGCCCTCCCTCCAAGGACCCCTCAAAAATAAACGAGGTCTAGTTATGCCCTCTCTCAGGACACTGGGATCCGCAATACTAGAGAAGCTGGCATTGGAAAGAGCCCTTCTATTGGGCACCCGGTTGACTCTCTGCAGAGAGGATTTCTGCACGTACAAGTAGAGAGGATGGCTGAGATTCTTTCTGAGGTTCTGTGATTCATTCACAAATACCTCAGGCATCATGGCTGTGCCAGGTGGGGGATACAAAATGACTTATGAGCCCAAGGAACCCACAATGCTGAGAGCCCGATGGGGTAGCAGGAGGCACAGCAGGATAACGAGGGCCCACAAAGGGGCAGCCAACCCAGAATGGGTGGATGGAGAGAGGAAGCCAGACACATCCAGGCTGAGTCTCCAACAGTTTTTCCAAACCGGGAGGGAGAACACTTCAGGCAAAGAAACTCATGAATGCGTGTGCAAAACTGTAGACAAAAGCACAGGGGGAGAGTTCAGTCTGGTGGTCACGTAAAGGGTAACAGGTAGGGCAAAGCTAAGAGGTAAGCCTGGTGACAGAGGCAGAGACTACGTCATGAGAGCTACATGGTAAACACCAAACAGGGCAGACTTTATCACCAAGGATGAGCGTCCTGAGAGGATTTAAGGGATTGGGGCATATCGAGTTCGTATTTTAGAAAGATCGCTAGGGACAGTGTGCAGACAAGGCCAAAGGCTGTTCAAGTTTCTAATCTAGACAAGAAAGAATAGAAAGGCGAGAGCCAGGGAACTAGAAATGCTGACTTTTCAGGGCACAGAGAAATCCCAGGTCTGATGAGCCCTGGAAGCTACTTGTGAAGCAGGCCAACTCAATATTGGATGTGTCAGAGTACTGAAGCTTAATTCTGGGAGAACATGAACCCCAATATAATGGGTAGATATCCTTCCCAGCAATTTTCCCCTAGACTGACAGTCGGGTCAGAGATCATTTTTCCCCTTAGTCAGGGAGTGCTGGCTCTCTTAGCACTCTCCTCTGTGTTCCTGGGAGACCTTACACACACTTCCATACACTCTGGAACAGGCCGTGATAAGAAGTGTTACTATCTACACAGAGCGAATTTTATATACATGGTTCATTTAATCCTCCCTCCTCACATTTTCCCCACGAAGGTTACATGACTTAACCAGACCTCCACAATTAGGGAGTGGCAGAGCTGGAACTGGCCCTTAGGTCTCCCAGACTCCCCCCCTACCCCACTCCCCCACCCCTGTACATACTGCTACTCAATCCTTATTTGCTTATCACGTGTCTGCCTCACTCTACCGGGTGATGAGATCTTTGAGGCCACCGATGGTGCCTCATTTTTCTTTCTCTCCTGGGACCTGGTTTAGGGCCTGACAAAGACAGTAACCACTGGATGAATGAACTCTGTGGGATGTTTTAAAGAAGTCGTAAAAGGTTGATCATCTAGACTACGTATAAAGAGGGAAGGGTGGTATTTTCCACCTCTTACCTCAGTAGGGTTGACAGACAGAAGAGCGTGAAGTTGTGTGTACGATTCTCAAGTGCTTTTAGAACCAGCCAGTAGAACTTGTCCCTTCTTTCCTGAGTCACTGCCCAATGGCAGCAGTTAAAAAATGTCGGGGCACAGAATTCTAGCCAAATATCTCAGTTTGCTGCACCCGGGGGAGAGCTGTGCATGACCTATTTATTAACGAAGGGGACCGGACCACTCTAGTGGTCCTGCTTACCTTGAGGGCGAATCCGTGGGCAGGCTCCACATGGGGTTACACCACAGGCTTTCGTCTGCTGGTGACCTCTGACCCTGGGAATATCTGGGAACCATGTGGGCAGCAAGCGGGGCATACACCACCTGGAACTATATCAAGTGCTCTGGCAACAGCTTCGGGAATTAGAACAAAGAGACTGGGAAACGTTGGCCAGTTGATGGGGAGCTTGCCTAGAGCCTCGGAAGAGAGCCCCAAGGAGGAGTCTGTGAAAGGAGTCAGTTCCATGCCCCCTCAAGAGAATGTCCAGGACATTCACGAGGTCCACGGAAAGCCAGACCTATTTGAAGAAGCGTAACTTTCCCCGAAGCCTGGGTTTTACCAACTGCCTAAACACGGCAAGATTTGAGATGCTGGCTCTTTACATACTTAACTTCCTGTTTCTAAAGGAAAAGAGAGACTCTACCAAGACTTTGTGGCTGTCGGGCTGTTCTCTCCAAAGAGTCTGGTGACTTCATTGTGGATGAATCAGACACATATGGATCAAATTTCCTTCTAAAATACACTTTGGTTTGGCAATTAAAAGAAAATGTGTACAAATATAGCAGATTTGGTGGCCACCAGCCCTGCGAGAAGGGGTGGCCCAAGTTACCATAAGTATTTACTGAATGAGAACTTGGTTGCTAATTGGCACAGAAGAAACCATGGTGAAAATTGGAAAGAGATTTGTGGATGGCGCACCTTGGCTTCTGAAACTTGTGAGCAAAGACAGGGTGTTTATGAAGATTCTAGTAGAAATAGGTTCTTGAATTTGGGTTTCGGAACACTGACTTATAAGTTATAAGGAAAGACTCTTTTAGGAAAAGCGATGCTGGAGATTGGAATGGGATAGACCTAAGAGCTCATCCTAACAGACTGAATGTTCCATTGTTTGATGAATTTAATAATATGGCAATAGACCTTATTGAGAAGCAGAAACCAAAAACCTGTACATAGGAAGCCTAAAAATGTTTTCAATAGCTCTTAGCAGAGGCAACTGAACACAGGAAGAGTGAGAAACATCTAATTAAACCAATTTGGCAATTAAAGTGATTTATCCACAAGCAGGACATCATACGAATTTTTCAATTTTATAGTGTCACTTTCCTTAGTTAGGACTCATCACGATACCATTCCTTTATTCATTCATTTATTCTTTCAGTGGTAATTTACCAAGAACCTATTCTAGGCACCCAATACTAAGCCACTCTCTGGAATTTGCGAGTCTTATTCAAAGATGTACAACATACAGACTCTTCCCTCCTGTAGTTTGTAGCAAAATACAGAAATAAATCTTTAGCTGTTTGTATGTAAATTGCTATGTACTTGATCCTGTACCATCACAGTTTAGCAGAGTAGTTATGCATAAAAACTTTGTAATTAGATTTGCATTTGACTTGGGTTCTGCTATTTACAAGTTGTGTGGCCTTGAGTAAGTTATTTCATCTCACTGAATTTTACTTCTTCCATTTGACAACTGGACGAAGGTCATCCCTGCCTCATCAAACTGATGCGAGGATAAGTTCCCTGCAATACAGCCCCTGTATTAAACCTTGATTTTTTTTTTAACCTTGATTTGGATGCCAAATTCAGACTTAGTCAGATTTCAGTGCGAGAAACACAGACTTTACTCTGGATATTCTAGATCAAAGTGATCTAATGCAAGGAACTGGGTGCTTACAAAATGGTTGAAAGATGTGGAGGGGCAAGGGACAGGGATCCACAGCTGGGCTTACCTGGTCACCAGCATAGCCGGGACCCAGAGATCAAGGAGCGTTAGCTGCTCTCACTGCGATGACTGACTGATGTATGACATCCCCAAAGCCATAGTCTTGATACAGGAATGCTGGCTTTGCCTGCGGCTGCTGCTTCTCATAGCAGAAATATCAGCAGAAAGATAGTTTCTCTCTTGTTCTTCCATCTTCGAAATCTTGTGGAGGTGTATCTATTTGGTGTTCTAGTTTGCTCCCAGAGTCCTAGCTGCCAGGGAATCAGCTAATGTCATTTTTAGCTTTCTAGCCTCTGTAACGCAGAAAGGAACGTAGAAGTCGATGGAAGTAAATATTGTGTGTCAGCTGACCATATTTAAAATATTGTCCCAGTATTAACATAAAAGGTCTTAAATGTTAACTACGATTATCATTGATACACAAGTCAAAGTCAGCATTCATAAACTATTCTGAGAAGTGAAGTAGTCTATATCATATTTTCCTCCTCTACTTTGTCTAAAGTATATAATCAGGAAATCTATATTTTCTATACGGGAGTGACTGAAGCCCAGGCAAACGGAATGCTTAAAGGTCTAGCCTAGTTATTCTCATCTTGGTTCACGAATTCACCATTTTATAATAGCTCCTAAGGAGAAAGTAGGGCCAGATGGCAGATAGTGGTATTTCAGAGATGACTCTCTTTTATTTTTTTATTTTTGTGCGGGGTTGTTTTTTTGTGGATTTTTGTTTTGTTTTGTTTTTTAGCCAGGGAATGGGCTCTTTTTTCCCCCTCTTTTCCTATAGATCATTCTACTGTTTTCATTTGTTTGAGATAATTTCACTTAAAAAAATATTTATTTTTTTGACATAGAGTGAGAGCAAGCCAGAAAGAGAGAGAGAGCGAGAGAGCACAAGCAGGGGGAGCAGCAGAAGAAGGGAGAAGCAGACTCTCCACTGAGCAGGAAGCCCAATGCCGGACTCGATCCTGGGACCCTAGGATCATGACCCGAGCTGAAGGCAGACACTTCACCAACTGATCCACCCAGGCATACCTGATTTCACTTTTCGATTATTGATTTTGTAGCCAGTATTTCTTTTCTTTCTTTTCTTTTCTTTTTTTTTTTTTTTTAAAGATTTTATTTATTTATTTGAGAGAGAGCGCACACAAGCAGGGGGAGTGGCAGGCCGAGGGAGAGGGAGAAGCAGACTCCTTGCTCAGGGAGGGATGTGGGACTCAATCCCAGGACTCTGGGATCACGACCTGAGCTGAAGGCAGATGCTTAACCACCTGAGCCACCCAGGCACCCCAAGATTACTCTTTTTTTAAAAAAAGAAACCAACTTTCTTATTTTATGCAATAAAGTATGTTCTAAAGAAAATAATAAATAATTATAGCAGGGATGTAAATAAAACTCAAACTCAAACTTTAATCATTAGTATTGACATGGGAATCACTTTTCCCCCCAGTGCACAATGGCATGAACAAAACAGGTGAAGATGGAAATTTCTTTTTCATTTTTTCACTGTACTTTGGCTTTTTTGTTATTGGTTTTTGAACTGGGTTGTTAGCTGATTTGTCCTGCACAGCTTTTGGAAGCTTTCAGATTGGATGATGCTAGAATGTCTGATGGGGACGAATGCATCATATTTTTTTTTAAGATTTTTTTTTTTAATTCATTTGAGAGAGAGACAGAGAGAGCCCAAGCAGGGAGAGCAACAGGCAGAGGAAAAGGGAGAAGTAGACTCCTCGCTGAGCAGAGAGCCTGACGCGGGGCTCAATCCCAGGACCCTGGGATCATGACCTGAGCCAAAGGCAGGCACTTAACCATCTGAGCCACCCAGGTGCCCCCTAATGCATCATATTTAGATGACACCAGTTATTCAATGAGGTCAGATTACTTTGCAACTAATCAATCATACCCCAGAGAACTCTGAGAGAGGTTGGCAAAGGAGAGAGGGGGTTATTTTTATTGGAGCAGCAGACGAACTCAGAGAGTGAAAGGGGTCAGTGGAAGAGCCAGAAAGACCATGGGCAGATGCCCCAACAGTCTATTCCTCCCCATCCCCCCCCCAACAACCCATGAGAAATTTTCCAAATCACTTTTTACATATGCTCTGTTGATTCATCAAAGATGTCTTCAATGGATTCACAACTCAAACCACATTGCCATATTTTTTTTAATAAAGAAAAGGACTGAAAATGTGAATATAGCATTTCTTCTATTTTCACAAATGGATGTGTTCAATACGAAACAGTGTCCGCAGCTAATACCGCGTTTGTTGAAATGCTCAGATCAACTGGGTGCACAAGCAAAACTGCAACATTCCCAAATGAAATATGATCAAATGCTTTCACATGCAGTTTGCCTTCTTCCTCCCCTTCTTAACAGAAAGAGCTTTTTTGGATACATTTTGTCAACACTGAACAGAGTAAACATCATTTCAAGAGACCAGAGTGGTTTCCTTCTGATTCACTGTGGATGCCTACACGAGTATTTCCTTTTAAGTTAAAGCATTTTACAAATTCTTCCTACCGAATCAATTTACATACTTTTATCACCACTATTTTTAATAAGTAACTTTTCTTACTGAAAAACTCATTTCACGGTGTCCCAACCTCTCTGTGATGCTGGGAGAAAAGAAGCAGAGTTCATTTAAAACACTCTTGTTTATGATGGATAAAACCACAAACTTTTTGTGATGTTAACACGCTCACAGAAAGAGAATCCGAACTTCAGAGTAATTCTGCGTTTGGAGAGAAGGCACACCAAGCAGAATGGGCTCATTTCAATTCGATATATTATAGGAAGGAAAAGATCAAGGAAGAGCTGGTCTTAAAACTGTCAAAATATGAGAATTTGATGGGAAGAAAGAAGGAAAACAGAGCAGTTGGAAATGCAAAGATAAAAGAGTTGGATCCAGACATGTCTATGTAATTTCCCAGAAATGGAAACTGTACTGGCAATTTGGAAAGAGATATCAAGAAACAATATGCATTAAATGTTGAGCGTATAGCAATGAACTTGGAAGGCTCTTAGAACACATGGTGTGATGGGCGTATGATTCATCTACATATGGCCTTATGCTTGGTGACTGACAAAGGGAGAAACTAAGTTTCATAAGGAATTAAACGCTGAAGCGGAAGCTAAACAGGATTTCAGAAAAACACTCTCGGCAGCTTCTAGGTCACAAGCGGAGTATTAACTCAATCTATGAAATACACACAGGGAGAGATCATGTGTATAATTCCATTTAATTCTGCTACAACTCTATTATATACATGCCATTTCTTCTATTTTCCCAATGGTCCAAGAGTTGACCTGTCTAAAGTTGCTTAAGTAGTTGCTGGTTGAATTTAGGTGCAAATGGAATTCTTTCTCCTACACCAGGGATTCCCAATCCTGGTAACTTGTCAGAATCATCGGAAGGGTTTTGTAAAAATACAGATTCCTGGACCCACGCCCAGGATATTTGGACGCAGTAGTCCAGAGCAAGCTCTGAGAATCAAGTATTTTTTAAGTCCTTCCAGTAACTCCGAGACATGGTCAACTGGGGGGAAACAATGGCGGCAGTTGCAACCAGATAGCATGGGAAGAAGAGGAGGGGCTGGGAGAGAAGGTGGCGGAGGCGAGGAGCAGAAGAATGCAGCTGTGGGACCAGCCTGCAAACTACTCCAGCCACAAGAAGTCTCTGAAAATCCTCCTACACTGGAAAAACAGACTTTGGCATCACCTGCATTTATTTCTAAAACCCTAGACCTGCCTAATCAGCCCACATCCTCTCAGATGGCTATCAGATACTCCTGTGGTTTGAAACTATGCTTTCCGAAGCCACAACAACCATGATAAAATACTTCTGCCACACCAGAGATTCCCCAAGATGGATTAGGATGAGACACTCAGGTCTCCATCAATAAATAGTTTAAAAAAAAAAAAAATCAGGCATTTGAAACTGTGGATGCCTTGAGTAATTACTCGTCTAGTTATGTGACCCTGTTTCAAAACAAATGAACAAACAACAAACAATAAAATCGGTAGCAAAATGTACATCAATCCTGGCTGCATGCACAAATGTTCCCTCTTTTATTCAATGCCGTCTGTGTTTTGTGCTCTATGCGACCAGGAAAACCAAAATATCTGCCTCCAACGAGTCTTTAGGATCTCCCAGAAACCCAGGGGGAATAATGCATTATGCATTTTTTTTTTTTTTTTTTTTTTTGCATTATGCATTTTTCACAAAACTCGATCATGATACCTGTAGCGGAGTGGATACTATCTCCTTTGGCAGGCCCTGACACTTACTCACGTCTCTGGGGTCTTTGGAATGTTGTCTCCAGATTGGTTTTTTGGTTTTTTTTTTTTTTAAGATTTTATTTATTTGACAGAGACACAGCGAGAGAGGGAACGCAAGCAGGGGGAGTGAGAGAGGGAGAAGCAGGCTTCCCACCAAGCAGGGAGCCCGATGCACGGCCCGATCCCAGGACCCCAGGACTATGACCCCAGTGGAAGGCAGACGCCTGATGACTGAGCCACCCAGGCGCCTCCTCCGGATTGGTTTTTACAAGAGAAGTTTCTAGAGCTGCGGCAGAAGTTCCAAGAGCGAGTCTGTGCCATGATTGCTGGCTATTCCTCGATGGGTGGGGTGCGCACAGAGCATAGGGATGTGCTCTCTGGTTCCACAGCAGAACTAAAGACAATGGTTCTGCTGGAGGGCTCAGCTCCAGAGCCAGCCCTGTTCATTTTTCCAGTGAGTGCCAAAGTGTGGGAACACGGAACAGGGACAAGGAGAGTGGGAGGTGGAGGAGGGCTTATAGCAGGAGGGAGAATGACACCCACTCTGCATTTTATGGCTTCCCTCAACAAAGGTTTGTGAGCATCTAGTGTGTGCCAAGCCCCCTGCTAGAGGCCAGGGGGACAGTGCACCGGACAGAGATGGTTCTCGTCCCCACGGAACTTGCAGGCATCTGGGGGAGCCAGGAGAAAACGAGGCCAACTAACAAACCAAATAATTTCAAAGTTTCGTAAGAGCCAGGGAGAAAGGGTTTTAGGGAAGGGAAGGGCATGGTCTGCAGTGTGATTTCAGAAGTTGAGTCAGAGGCCATGGGACTGCATCAGTGGGACTGGAGAGATCAGTAAAGATGAGACATGTCGGTGGCCAGGCCTGGGGATCTGGGCAGGGGCGGAGGCGTTGTGGATGGACGCTCGCACTTTGTACTTCGGAGGCAGCTCCCACAGGCCATGCGATCAACCGAACACCGAAGTGGAAATCCTGGGGAGACTTGGAGCACTTCCGTTATGATTCAACTCAGCCTCCTTTATTTTATTATTTTTGTATTTTTAGTTTATTTTATTTTTAAGAGATTTTATTTCTTCATTTGGCAGACAGAGAGAGATCACAAGTAGGCAGAGAGGCAGGCAGAGAGAGGGGAAAGCAGGCTCCCCGCTGAGCAGAGAGCCCGACGCGGGGCTCGATCCCAGGACCCTGAGATCATGACCTGAGCCAAAGGCAGAGGCTTTAACCCCCTGAGCCACCCAGGCGCCTCTTGCCTCCTTTATTTTAAGTGAAATCCTTGCTTCCAGTTCAGCCAACATCTACTGAGGGAGCATGTTCTCTGTCCCGGGCCCTACGCTAGACCCACAAGAAGCTCAAGGATGAGGAAAGATATGGTGCCAGCACTCCCGCAGTCTACCTTCCACTCAGGAAGAAATGTCTTCTCTTTTGAGACAGTAAAAAAACTTGACAAGAATCAGAAAATGCCTCAGGATCTTGACGTAAGGGGAGGAATTCAACAGGAAGGGAGGAAATCCTAAGTGGCGTGAAGCTGGAGCAAAGTTTTGGAAGTGGGACTCAGGGACCAGTGTGTTTGGTTCAAGTGCTGGATTTGCAGAGAGTGAGCCTGAGGGAACCCCAGGGGTAGGAGCAGACAGTGACCTCTCAGTCTCCTGCTCCTTTCACATCGTTCATGGTACCTGTGCAACTCTGTATCTGTAGCAAATGTTTGTGGGAGAAGCAAACTCTCACTTTGAAATTCTTCTCCCCGGTGGCAAGATTCCTTCCCCTAGGTTGCTAGCACAGGGCTCACAGAGCACTAACTGCTATTAAACTAGCTGCTCAGAACTACAGAGCTAAAGCTTAGATACCTAGTAAGAGAAGCTGCTGATTTCTGAAATAACTTGTCTTTCTTATTTGAAAGGATTGATGCCTCTCCTTCCCCTGCCTTCCTTCCCTCCCTCCCTCTCTTCCTTTCAAGGAAGACTGGAAACGTATCAGGGAGCTCAGGCTAATGTCCCAAAATTTTGGCTAGACAGGTTTCTTGAGGTTGCTGGTACTGCGATGTGGCCACAGAGATTTGTCTAGGGGAAATCTGTCCTCATCCGTCCATAGACATCATGGATTGTTCGGCTTAGCCGAGTAGCTGCTGCAAAAATTGCTTTGATTTATTTTCAGAAAGGTTTTTTCTTTCCGTGGACTAAGAACTATATGACTAAGAACTGTGCTTTCCTGTTTCGAGGAGCCTGCCCTGTGCTCAGCCCTGCACTTCTCTGGCTTGTGGGCAGACATCCTGAGATCCCCTCCTCCCTCAGATGCTCAGACACAGACTGATGGGGAAGGCCATCATCAGGAGGCGCCTGCGGCACCTGAGACCCCTGGGGGATCCTGGGGACACACAGCCATCTTGCCCCGTCCAAAGTGTGTCCTTTTTATTTTTTTTTCTTTCTTGTCACACAGGTGAGTAACATAGAATATAAAACACGAATTGCAGACAAGGCTCCCAAGTCTCTGGAAATGTCTCCCTCCAGCTTCGGTGGCCTTCAAAATGCAGCTTAGGGCTCATCTCGGCAACTTCAGTTCACATTCTGGATGTGGGTAGCAGGGAACTTCTCTTGCCATTGGTCTCTTCGCTCTCCGATCCTCTTCCCACAGGCACATTTCTCTGGAGAGTGTGTCTCAAATGCTGTATGTCTATGAAGCTCTTTACAAACATTAATAGACAAATGGTTAGTTTATATAAAGCACTCTTGTATTGCTCCGCGTAAGCTGTGAGGAGCCCACGGTTTACATTTTTTTGTCTTTCTTTTAAAGAGGGATGAGAAATTATATTTCAGATGATCCAACCTTTTAAGCCAGGGAAGGAAGGCATGAAGAAGGAACCAAGGTTTAAAATAAAAAGGTCAGTGCATAGGGGCTCGTGTCGATCTTTAGAAGGGAAAGCAGATCTTGAGTTGACTTTCCACCTTCAGATTTGTGCTTCTCTGTTCTGAGTAGAACCCAAAATTCTGAACTTCTTTATGAACTCCTAATTTTAAAAAATATACTTATAGTGTCACTAATAACAATAATAATGGAGGGGTGCCTGGGTGGCTCAGTCGGTTAAGTGTTTAAGGATCTCCCTTCGGCTCAGGTCATGATCCCGGGGTCCTGGGATGCAGCCCCACGTTGGGCTCTCTGTTCACTGGGGAGGCTGTTTCTCCCCCCTCTGCCTGTGGCTCCCCCTGCTTGTGCTCTCCATCCCTCCCCGTTTCAAATAAATAAATAAAATCTAAAAAAAAAAGAAAAAGAAAAAAAAATGATAACGGAAGTAAGGCAGTGTTTGAACAAAAAACCCAAGAAGACAGGCCATATCTGAGTTGTCAATGGTCATGTGTTCAGAATTCTTTATAAATACAGTCATTAGAATCCAAACTTGTAGTCCTCCTATATATGTCCATATTTTACACAAATGTCTTGACAATATCAGCTATTATTTAAATCACTTGGCATTTCCTGTGTTTTTTGTGGAGTATCAGTTCTGTTTGAATATCAGTTCTAACACAACGTATGGTGTAGACTCTAACTACATTGAAATTGGTGTAGAAAGTAAGCAAAGGAACACAGGTTATCAGCTTGCAACGAATTCCTCTTCTGCCTTATACCGCTGTGTGCCTTGGAGACAGTGACACGACCCCTTCCCCCCCATACATCAGTTTCCTCACCTTTAAAAAGAACAAATAATAATAGTACCTTCATAGGATTGGTGTGAAGATTAAGTTAGATAATGCATGAAAAGCCTAGTGTTTAGTACATATTAAATAGTTAATCAAAGCCAACTTTAAGACACACACACACATATACTTCATACAGCTGGAAGGAAATCTCCATGTGTATATGTGTCGTGTGTGTGTTGTATATGTGTAAACAGTGGTTATTTAGGGGTTGTGGGAAGGGTGCTTGGGTGGCTCAGTGGATTAAAGCCTCTGCCTTCAGCTCGGGTCATGATCCCAGGGTCCTGGGATGGAGCCCTGCATCAGGCTCTCTGCTCAGCAGGGATCCTGCTTCCGCTTCTCTCTCTGCCTGCCTCTCTGCCTACTTGTGATCTCTCTCTGTCAAATAAAAAAAAAAATTTAGGAGTTGTGGGATTATAGGAGATTTTAATTTTCTTTGATTTTTCTCTATTTTCCAAGTTTTTTAGGAGGAGTTTACCATATATTTATAACGTCATAAGATCTTTTAAAAGATGCAATGCAGGACAAGTGACTTATTAGGACAGTTATGGCAAGAGCAAAATGACACATAAGCTTCCGTGCCTTAGAAAAGGACCAAAAAAGTGAAAAGGTAAATGTTACAACATGGCTCCCATTGAATAGCAGAGATCTCAAGGGAACAAAAGCTGGAAATGAGTCGAATAAGCCAAAAGTAAAAGAAGGGGCAGGGCAGCCAACAACAATGGGGGTAAAGCCCAGAGACCTTCAGTTTAATAAGCCCTGGCATTTTAAAATTGCAGCAGAATGAGCTTTTCTTGGAAAGTCTACCTAAAAAGATTGAGAAAATGAATGCCCGCAGCCATTCAAGCACTAAGGAAAAGCAGAGAATCAATAACCGATTAAAGTTCAATCCAAATTTTTCTAAGACTGAAGTGGCATCAAAGAGCTCAAAACAAATAGAAACTTTCCAGACTTAACGAGTCACCCAGCCTGCAGACGGAGGTGGGGGCCTCATTTCCAGCAGGTTCCGTTATATTTGGGCACTGGGTATGTGAATTTTTTGGGGAGAAATCCATTGCTGTCTGCCTTTCTGTCTTGTTGCATTCCCACATCTCTGCCAGCAGCTTTCGGCGTGGGAAGCCCAGCCTCTCTTGCCACACGGGCCGGCATCTTCTGGATTCTTTCTCAGATTCTGCCCCTGCAGTGAACATGTTCGGAGAACTCTAACTTTTTGGTCCAAGGGATTCTTACGACGCAGGCAAGAGAGAGCCAGGAGAGTTTGCCGTTCTGCCTGCGCCCCTCTCGGGGTATTTACACCATTTGCTGGTCTTACCAAAAATAGAAGTTGCCGTGCCATTTACTGGAAGGGTATCTCTCCTTCCCTTCCCTCCCCACCGCCTCCGCCCACCCCTCCCTTTCGTTTCTTGCCTTCTCTCTCCCTGCCTCCTTTCCTTTCTTTCCTTCTACATTCCTTCATCCTCTCCTTCCCTCCATCACTGTCCCTTCCTTCCCTTCCCCTCCGCATGTACTCATTTAGTAACTTTATCAGCTACCTCTTACCTGCCATCCAATGCATTAAGCACTGTGAGTATAAAGACACCTAAGGCGTGACCCGTGCTGATAGTACATTTTCATCGTCTTTGTTTCAGTTTTCTACTGCACTCTAGCACCCATGCAGTCACTCCTGCTTATTAAGCGTCTGTGACGTGTCTGGCATTTTCACGGAGCCTGCTGTACTTAATTCTATCATCTACCGAGAGGTAGGTATTATTCCCATTCCTATAAAACAGATGATTGAGTTTAGCCTCAGAGGGTTTAAATATCTAACCCAGGGGCACTCATTTCCTACGAGGAGGAGGAGTCAGAAATTTATTCTGATTTTGTCTTGCCTCCAAATTCAGTGCTTTTTCTGCTGGGCCTACGTATTGACCATGAAGGACCACGTCCAGACTTTTTTGCCTTCTTCACACTGCCCTGCACGTGTAGTGTCCATGAGAGACACCTGTACGGAATTAGGCCCCACCTGTATTAAGATGGTCTGCACGATTGATTTGCTCATGGGCGTGTATTTGACAGCATCGTTTGGAATTTTCACACGAACACGCATTGTTCATATACCGGAGACCGGTCAACGTTTGGCTGCTTAGGCACGGAGAGCAAGGGTCATGGCCCGGAGTCGACCCTGAGCTGAGACAGTTACAAATGATTCTGCAATGAAAGTGCTCACACAATTCTAGACCTCCTACACGTGCTCAAGTTCTTGTAAGGTGCTTACCTAGAAGTAGAACGACTGAGTGGGATACTAGGGGCATGCTGGATGTTATCACATGTTGACAAGTTACTCTTTGAAGTGGTCCTACCAGTACCCTCTTCACTGCCAATGCATTAAGTGCCTGCCTCTCCATGTTCTTTTTAACGATGGATACTGGCAGGCATAAGTCTTCGCCAGTCTGCGAGCTCAGCAAGGGCATCTTCTTATTTCAGTTTGCATTTCCCCAATTTACTAGTATATTTCAGTGCCTTTTCATGCTTATTGGCCATTCAGGTTTCTTCCTTTGTGAAGCACCCAGTCATGTGCTTTGCCAGCTCCTATTGGGTGATTTGGGGGGGTTTTCTTCTTATTAATGTATAAGGGAAATTCATTCTGGATAAGAATCGTTTAGCGGATATTTGACCGTTGCAAATATCTTTTTCTTTTACCACTGTCAAGTTCATCATCACGTTTTGTTTCCTTTAGAAGGGCATACAAGGTCAGTTCCAAATGGGTGAAGGGCTTTTTTTCTTCTTTAATCCAATGCTATAGGTAATTTCTGCAATTAGGTGAACAGTTTTTGCAGATTTGAGCAAAAACTTCCCTACAGAGGCCTTCAAGGTTCTTCCCCAAATCTGAAGAGTAACCCCCTCTTAGCATCTTAGGAGTTTGATGGAGACAATCACACACCCCAGATAGGTGAGCAAAGCAAGAGAAATAGCTTCTCCTTTAATAAAAACGGTAGCTGAGCAGGACTTACACTTCTCAAAACAGCCTCCAAGTAATTTACAAGTCGTTTCTTTAAGTGACGTTTATCACTTGGTGATCACTGTTTAGACATCTCAGTTTTAAAATTTTAACTTTGGCTTCACGGAGTCCTTCTACTTCTTCCCCCTCCTCCTGAGAGCAGGTTTCAATTATGTAATTACGGCTAAAGAGGCCTGAAGAGTTTTTACTCTTATGCCTTCACCCTGATTGGATAATGGTTTGCAATGACTGGTTGAGAGCTGTGGAAACACAAATATGAAGCCAAAAGCTTGGATATCTATATAAATATTTACGAATATGCTGGACTATCAACGCTGTGAGGTGAGGGCCCGTGTTTACCATATTCATGATGGTTGCAGCCTCAGCATTCGGCTCGTTGCTAATCCTGGTTAGTGGGCCTGGGCTGAACGTTTCCAGTTCCCAACTATTTGTTGAATCCCAGGTCTGTCTTAGGCACTTTGCATTCTATGAGCTTGGTGTACCCTGAGTGACCACTATAGACAAAGTCTCTGCCATCACGAAGCCTCCACTGTAGTGACAGGGAGAGATGAGGGACAGGGCTCAGTGGAATGGAGCTGTGGAGTGGCGGTGGTGGAGGGGGGCGGCTGGAGTGTTTCTGTTGTAGACGCTGTGGTCTGAGAAGCCTTCCGAGGAGGAGTCAGAGCGACATCAACGTTCACTAGATAGAGACAGAAAGTCACAGAGATAGATTGAGATATATCAAGCGACAAGCGACAGTCTCAGTGCTCCAAAACGATTCCTTCCAATTTGGAAGGAAAACTCTTGTTGACGTATTTTCATTTGGGGCAGTTTATATGAGTTTAAAAAAAAAAAAAAAATGGTGACCAAAACATTGATTTCAAATTAGAAGAAGTTAATGGCATTTGTAAAATACGCCCCTTTCTCTTTGGAGGCCTACTTGACCCCCAGAGAGAACAATTGACTTCTGCAGATTGGTTGTGGGCTTTGGCTGAATTGTCTCCTGTCTAAGCATTTTGTATATTTCTGACCTCCCCTAATCTCCTCCAGCCCACTCCACCGGCCTCAGCCTCTAAGCCCCATTGAGTGTTCGTCTTCTGCCAGCAACTACAAACTACACGCGATGATTTAACAAAAAATTATTGGAAACTAAATTTAAAGGGGAGCACCAAGTTTAGGAGGAGAAACTGCAGAGTGCACAAACAAAACATTTCCGTGATGAAGATTCTCTAGATGATACTGATTTAATGCAGACTTCCTTCTTGTGTCATTTATTTTGAAAAACCGATTTCAAGTTCTTAAGAGTATCTAGGAGGTAGGTCTTCAGAGTTTCTTGCCGCCTCCTCAAAACGACTGCCTAAAGAGAAAAAAAATCATGCCTCTCTGGGGTTTTGTTTTGTTTTCTTAGCCAAGTGCTTAGATCAGGACTGTTTCCTAAGTACCTTTTGTTGGGTTTCATTGTTTTGTTTATTTTGCCTTAGTGAGCACAGGCACCTTCAAATTCCCTTCTATAACCATTTTTTTTTTCCCCTTTTCCGAAGTCATCATCTGACCTGGCTGGTGGAGCCGGTCTGCAGACCTTGCAGCCGGGTTGATTTTTGCACGGGCTATAACTTCGACACACAGAATTTACGGCTTCTTTGAGGAACTAATTTTCAAGCTAAGGGAACAAATGAAAGTGTTCGCTCATCTTTCGAAAAATATTTATGCGCTTAGTGTGTTCGCCCCTACTCACTGGGTTCTCAGTAATAAATACAGAATGTGACGCTGCCTTTTCACAAACGAGGGGGAGGTTGTTGGGGGGGTTGTTTGTCTTATATTTCTGGGAAGTTCCTTCCACGCCTGACGTTTTATTTTCCTGATTTATTCATCGTGAACATGCTACAGAAAGCCTCTTCTCTCGTTGCTATTGTTCTCTCCCGTTTAACGATGACTTAGAAATGGAAACCTTGATTTGCGAGGTTCCTTTTAGGTTTATTCTCCCCCCTCGTTACTCCCTTCTGTACACTCTTGGGTCGGCAGCATCTCAGCTGAAAGAACCCGCGGCGGGCGAGAAGAGGAGGGTGTCATGTTGGAGACAGGCTCCTGCTGGCGACCGGCGAGTCCGCCGGGGTTAACGGGGGCGCGGGGGTCAGCGCCCTCGAAGTTGGGGGCCTCCGGCCGAGCCGCGCCGGAGCCGCGGCGACCTATCAACCAGAGCATCCTGCAATCCCTCTCCCGCCACGGGGCCAGACTCTCCTCGTCTGTCGAGATCCCACGGGGATCTTGCTCTTTCCAGGGCAGCCTCTGCGACCGAGCGCGTTGCGGGGCCAACGCGGGCGGAGCGGGGCCGGCGCGAGGAAAAGCCCAGGCCTGGGGCGGAGGAGGAATGAGGGGCCGGGAGCCGGGGGGATTTCCTCCCGCGCTTCCCCCTCCAACGGGAGCGGAAAATGTGATTTGCTGTGCATTCCAGGCGCGGTTCCCTGGGGTGACCTCTCCCAGCCGGCCTGGGCGGGGGGAGCAGACAAAGAGGCGAGGCAGGCGGAGAGGGGACCCCGCGGGGAGGCAGGAGGGGTGCGGGGGGCGGGGGCAGTACCGGGAAAGGGGGCGGATAGCGGGTCCGGCGGTGGCGGCGGCGCCTGGCCAATGGAGAGGCGCGGCCCCGGGCGTCCGGCTCGGCTGCCGGCATTTAAACGGGAGACGGCGCGATGCCCCGCACTCAGTGTGCCCTCCGCGGACCGGGCGACCCAGTGTGCAGCGAGAGCCGTACTCTGTCCGGCTGACCCCGCGCCAAGCCGGGGCGGCTCGGGCCGCGGTCGCACACCGCGCCCCGCGTCGAGAGCACAGGCCCCGGAGACCCGCCGCACTGACAGGTGAGTGCAGAGGCTCCGGTCAGAGTGAGAGAACGAGAGAGAGAGAAAGAGAGAGAGAGAAAGAGAGAGAGTGCAGGAGTCCCTTGCAAAAGACTCCCGCGTCCGGGTCGGTGCAGACGCGCCGTAGTCCTCCAGGCGCGCAGAACGAGGCTTCCCTAGGGTGAATTACGCAGAAAAATCCAGAGTCCTTCCCGCCAAGGTCTTGGCTGCCGGAACCTCACCTTGCGCGGTCCGCAGGGAAAGCCTGGCAAGGAGGATGTCAAGATCTAGAGCTCCTGCCCCGCATCCCACTTCCACCTTCGGGAGCCCAGCTAACGCGTGCCTGGTGCGTGTGGCAGTCGCTCCTGCCAGCCGCGCTCGCACCTCAGAGGCGCGGAGTCCTGGTGGGCGCCTCTCGGGAGCGGAGGGGTGGCAAGCGGGATCGGTGGGCAGCAGTCTCGACCCGCGGCTCCTCCCCGGACCCCCGGGCAAGCAGCACTGAGATGGGGCCGAGTGTCCGAAACCTGGCGCTGGGGCTCGGGACGTCTGGGGGCTCCCGTCGGAGTCCCAGGTGTGACCCTGCGGAGGGCTGGAGGATCCGGAGACTCGGCCGTGGGTCCACTGGCCCATCCTCAAGGTGAGATGGAGACTCGGGTGAGAACGAAGCCGCCGAGTTTGGCCTCGGTGGAAACCGGAGCGTCGGGTAACGGGTCCGGTTTAGGACTGTGCGCGCTCGGGGACCCAGAGTCCAGAGAGCCCGCAGTGCTCACACCACAAACACCGCACACATCCACCCGCTGGCTGCGCGCGCGTGGGCGCCGGGTGCCCTCTTCTATGCTTCTCCCCGCGCCACGCGCGCCTCGGCCGAAGTGCGGACGTCCAGGGGCCAGGCAGCGCCAAGCCGCGCGGTCCGGTTTCCCCGGACTCCTTAATTTGTGTCCTAGAGGCCCCCGCCTCCCTCGCTGATTCTCGCTAGCGACGGATGACGCGGGACTGGCGGCTCAGACGCCCCAGTCGTCCCCTCTTCTCTATCTCCGTCTTGCTGACCTCCTCCCTAGGTGCGGGGTCCGAGGGGCGTCGGGGCTGTCACCTAGCTGGCTGGAGCGATTTGTAGACTTGAGGCTTGGGAAGAATGGACGCGCCACCGCCCTGGCTTGGCATTGCCTTCGGATCCCAGCTCCGCCTTGGGGGCTCCCCAGCTGGGTGTTTCCCCGAAGCGGGCTCTGGCGACAGGAGGAGACCGGGCCTCCGCTGTCCCGAACGGGTCCCCGGGTTGAATCCGGCTGCCGCCTTATCCTCCTCTGTCTGCTTTGAATCCCAGCAATTTTACACAGAAATACAGTCTCAACGTTAGGGGTTAAAATCTCTCCTTAAACGATACAAGGGCAGAGAGGCGACCACTGGTAGGTAATTGGATCTCCCGCTGGAAAAAGCAGATCCGAGCGATGTGCGCGCGTCTGTTTATGTTCCCCTTCGAGATGGTGCCAGGACACGAGTTGATTAAAACAATCTATTGTGTTAAGTGGGTCACGGGGATTTAAGCTGTCCCAGGGACCCCAGAGTGGTGGCTTCCTTTTGGCTGTACACACAAGTTAAATAAATAGCAGAGAAGAGGTTAAGATAACCCCAATCGCAGGGTGAGGAGTCTTCTTTCACCCTAGGGCTTTCCAGCCCCTACCCCTCCTTTTCTTTCTTTCTTTTTTTCTTTTCTCTTTTCTTTCTTTTGGAAGGGGGGACCTGGGGGACTTGAAGAGATGGGCATTTCAAAGCAAAAAGGGAAAGATCTTAAGAAAACTACAGTCTCATCTCCTCTCTGATCCACGCAAGTCTGCAACAGTAGGTGATTTGATTGCTATCACTGGATAAATTGCACTCTCCAATTGTATTAACTAATTATTGAAGGGTTCTTTAGAACCATAGTTGGGGTGGGGTGTGTGTGTGTGTGTGTGTGTGTGTTTAATCCTCAGGTCATTGTAGGCATTAAAGTCTTTTGTAAACTTTGTAATTTTGCGGGTTTTTTATTTTCTTAAAAGTCCATTTTGAATGAAATGTTTTGGTAACCCACGATCTATAGGAAATCCTATTTGGCTGACACAGTCTTTATGTGAATGATTGCACAGAGAAGAGTAGAAACCTACTGCATCCTCATATCTTTGACTCAGAGCTGCCTGCCTTGTCTTCTAAACTGAAGCCCTCTGTCTTGGTCTTAATGTTTAAGTATCACAAGTGAAATCAGGCCAAGAAATTTTATGCCACAGACCCCTGTCCGAAGAAATGCTTGTCAACAGCAAAGCTGTGAGCATGACCTAGAATAGAGAGTTAAGGACCGATGGGAAAACCTAACCCTTTTATGTAAAGAAAAGCTGAGGGGTGGGGGGGTTGGGGGTGGGGGGTGGTTAGAGGAGGTAACTGTACCATCCAACTGAAAGTCACAGATCACAAGTGTTACCAGTCCATGCCTTACATCTGCAAGGAATTTTCTTTAGTTTTAACATATGCTCTTAGAAATGCAAAGTACAACAGTAATTCCTGGGACAAAAAAAGTTTTTTTCTGGGGTGCCTGGGTGGCTCAGTCGTTGGGCGTCTGCCTTCGGCCCAGGTCAGATCCCAGGGCCCTGGGATCGAGCCCCATATCGGGCTCTCTGCTCTGCGGGAAGCCTGCTTCTCCCGCTACCATTCCCTCTGCTTGTGTTCCCTCTCTCACTATGTTTCTCTCTGTCAAATAAATAAAAAAAATCTTTAAAAAAAAAAAAAAGTTTTTTTCTTCACATGTGAACATGAAGATAAAAACTAGATAATTATTTGACTTACAATAGTCTTCAAACTGTATTGCATTAGAAACAAGTTCACCCTTCTCTTGTTAAGTACCATGCTGGTGTCCATAGAACAGTGATTAAAGACACGTTTGGGGGCTAGGTAGGGAGAATGAGAATGGGTCTCCAACCCTGACTCTCCCAACTGAGGAGCTGTTTGCCTTGGGCGGATTCCTAACTTTTCTGACTCTGGATTCCCTGATTGATAAAGGGAAGACAATATTATCTATCTCATGTTCTCTCGATAAAATATGGTCTGATTTATGCATAATGCCATGTATGCTAAGGGTTCAAAAATATAGATAACCCTTACTATCAGTGGTGGTATTGGAAGAGGCAGTAACATTATATGGCACCAGATATATTACAAGTTGTTTCTGAATTAAATCCTGAATTCCACGCACACAGGGAATTCCATCCGGCATCCCAATAGAGATTAACTCTCAGAAGCGCTGTTCAGTGAATGGTTATTACTTTCTGTCTTGTTTCCTGTTGATCTCAGAAATTGTATATAATCATTCACTTCAGTAAAAAATCTTCCAGTGAGCATAGAGCGCCTGAGATACTTAACCACCTGGTGGTTTCCTTTCTGTCTGAGGCTATGTGGGCAGCCAACCTGATTTAGCTTGAATGGTCTTCTAACTAGGGAGGTTGTAGTTAGAGTCTTGCAACTCATACAGGATGAGACTTTATCCTCTACTAGTTTGCCAGCAAGTAATTCTTCTATCTTCTTGTTTCGACTTGTCTGGAAAAACAAATTGACCCACTGTATTCTTAGGAAATTCTCTACTTAACTTTTAAAAGCTATCTTTTTAAAAATTCAAGATCAAGTTAAAAATAACCTTTCCCTTCTCAAAGATTTAGTTCTGAGAAAAAGGAAGAGATTACTCTAAAATCTGGCCTGCATTTAGAGCATTTGCTGTCACTTTAATTATTTTCTTCTACTGGGAGTATAATTTGATGTCATGCCTGTTGAGCATCTTTCTAAAACTTAATTCATCAGGAAGAGCTGATCAGACTTTCAGGCATAGACATCTGGCTTGCTGACCATTGTCAATTCCCTGAATTCCCACTCAGCACTCCATTTAACTGATTATAAGCAGGTTGGTTAGCTAAAATGAGAAATATGGCAAGAGTGCCAAAAGGAGCTGGCCTAAACTTTCCCAAAGATATTGAGACTATTGGATACAGGTCACACAGAGCATTTTCAGTTCTAATTCCTTAGAGTTAGACGATCGTGTGTTCTTAGAGCCTTGTGAAGATTGGACTAAATCACCATGACCTACACAGGACAGAGGTGGCTGGCTGATGCAGCTTATCCTGCGTGCGGATGTTTTCTCTTGATAACTAAGAGAAACCTGAAGGAAAGCATCAGGTAGAGAAGAACTGCTTTGAGAGTATGTATGTGCTCTGGGACAAGTGGATTGGAAGAGAGGACAGTAGTAAAGGGGAAAAAAAGGTGGGGGTAGATGGGTCTTGCTGATGGAGGGCAATTGCCAAAAAAACTCACCACAAAAAATCACATTAAGTGGAGAATGCAGAAATGCATTGAGAAGTTGAGGCACGGTTTGAAAAGAAGAATGTTGTCTGCAATGAGTATAAAGGGAGGTCTTTGTGGGTGTCATGATGCGCTCTGGATCCACAAACTGCAGCTCAACTTCAGTGAGGTCAGTGGGTCATTTCATGGATGCAAATTACCAAAAATGTTTGCAGCTCATGGTTGGGCGTGAGGGATAATTCAGAGGAACCTGAGGTTTGATTAGGATTTAGACTGATTTTTGATAATGGGGTTTACTGCGAGGTGTTGCTATGGAAAAGAACTGTCTTCGAGAAATTTACATCTTCGTGATTTCCTGCATGCTTGTGATATTTACAAAGTGTGGATTATTTGGTGGCAATACAATTGGGAGCAAAACAGTCCCTTTTTCTTCACTGAGTAATCATGACCAGTCTGTGGTGTATGTGGGGGGAGGTTGGGAGATTGACCACAGTGACTTAACAAAGCCCTGGTTCTAGCACTATTAGAGTTCTCAAGCTTCTAACTCTTACTCATGTGGAATGTGCAGAGTCCTTCAGAGAACCACTGTTCTTTAAGCTGAGGTCTGTGTTGATTGAGATTCCCGAAGTTGGTTTTTACTTTTCTTCAAATAGCTAGTTATAAGTTTTAAAGAGTCCGAAGCCTCACAATAAGCACTAAGGATCTTGAAAAGTTGGCTTTTTTAAAAAAATGAAAAACCATCTTATAACATTTTCCACACTTAATAAATCTTATTTTGAGAA
>CM053609.1:55283767-55300607 GCA_028646535.1 Procyon lotor
AAATTTAACAAAGAAAGTGTAAGACTTGTATTTTGGAAACTATAAGACATTGTTTAAAGCAATGAAAGAAAACCAAAATAAATAGGAAGACATCCCATGTCCATGGATTAGAAGAATGCTATTGCAGATTCAATGCAATCCCTATCAAAATCCGAACAGGCTTCTTGTAGAAATGGATAAAAGTTAATCCTAAAATTTATATGAAAATGCAAGGGACCCAAAATAGCCAAAGCCATTTTGAAAAAAGAAGAACAAAGTTGAAGGACTGACACCTCCTGATTTCAAAAGTTACAGAATTGTTGTAAGGCAGATACTCTTATAACTGCCATTAGGTTAAGAAGTGTATTTTTTCCCAGCTTTTCCAGAAGCTCTCCTATGCCCCACCTCAATGTTAACCCTTTCCCATACCACAGTTAATAATCACACCCTCAACTTTTATAGTAATTTCTTGTTTGCATATCTTAATAGTTTCATCACCAAAGTATGCATCCCTAACTCTATATGGTTGCAAACGGTTTAAGTGGGAAAAGATAAAGGCCTGAAGTAAGGCAGCTCTAGCCTTCCTCCTACGAACTTAATGGTGATTACCAAGTAGAGAATTACCAGTGTCCATTTGCTCCTATTGCACCAACAAATTTAGTGGGCAGGAGGTTAAAATCATTGGCTATTTCAAGATATTTTAGAGAATTATTTTTATTGTCATTGTTCCACATTATCATAAAAACAAGGTTTGGATACTGAGGCTCACAAAACAATTCTATTGTCTTATATATTTATGGCTGAAACCACTTTCTCTATCCTGTGTATTTATCATTAAACAATGTAGCAAAAGTCCATTAAAAATGGGTTTCACAGGGGCGCCTGGGTGGCTCAGTCGTTAGGCGGCTGCCTTCGGCCCAGGTCAGATCCCAGGGTCCTGGGATCAAGCCCCGCATCGGGCTCCCTCCTCGGCAGGAGGCCTGCTTCTCCCGCTACCATTCCCTCTGCTTGTGTTCCCTCTCTCGCTGTGTTTCTCTCTGTCAAATAAATAAAATCTTTAAAAAAAAAAAAAAATGGGTTTCACAGCCTTCCAGACATTTCATTCCACCAGTACCACTACTGACACTTTGAATGAAGAAGTTTATTATTATATCACAATGACAGCAGAGGTCATATTTGGGATGGACTTTTAAGTAGATATCTATTGTTTTTACTTCTTGCATCTCTTCTCTTTAAAACTTTTTTTTTTTTTTTAATACCTATCCTCCCCTCATTCCTTGTGGTGTCATTGAGGCTTTTTATCACTGTGTATTTTATTCCTATTCCCTCTGTAGGCATAGGGGTGACATTTGACCATATTGGAAAATCAGAATACTCATTCCACTTGGCTACCATGGTTGGTTTTAAAAACAGGCTTGAAACCCGAACTGAGTCCATAAGAATCTTCTTTCAGATTTGAATACAGAGACTGGAAGAAACAAGGTTATTTTTCCCTCCTCTAGGATCACAAGCCTGAAGACCAAAATCTGCTCACAGCCATCTTTCCCAGGCATTTGGATGAGACTGTCTGAAGAATGAAGCCTCTGCACACCGAAAAGCAGAGCCAAAAGATGGACTGAGTATCTTGATGAAAGAATTTTTCTTACTGGATTGAGATAACGCCAGAAGTCAGGCCAACCTATGAATCACCTTGTATTTGCTAGAGATTGCTCTCTGACAAATTATGGCAAAACTCAGCAGCTTAAAACAACAAACATTTATGATTTTATTTAAAAAAGATTTTATTTCTTTACTTATTTGAGACAGAGAGAGAGAATGAGCAGGGGGAAAGGGGCAGCGGGAGAGGGAGAAGCAAAGTCCCTGCTGAGCGGGGATCCCTGTGCCTGGCTCAATTCCAGGACCCTGAGATCGTGACCTGAGCTGAAGACAGAAGCTTAACCAAAGGAGCCACCCAGGCGCCCTGATCTCACATATTTTCTGATAGGGATCTGGGAATGACTCATCTGGGTATTTCTGGCTCAGAATCTCTCAGGAGTTTGCAGGCAAGGTATCAGCAGGGGTTTCAGACCTCTCAACACTTGACAGACTGGAGAACCCACTTCCATCACGGTTCACTCACGTGGCTATTGGCTAGAAGTCTCAGCTCCTCACAGGGTGGACCTCTCTTCATAACACAGTATCTAGCTTCCTCCAGAGTGAGTAATCCAAGAGAGAGCAGGGAAGAGGCCACGGCACCTTTCACGACTTAGCGTCCAAAGCCACAGGCCTTACTTTTTGCTTTATCTCATTTGTCAAAAGCAAGTTACTACGTTTGCTCACATTCAAGGGGAAACTGCAACCTTGCTGCCTAAGAACCCGATGACTCCCTCCCCATGCTTGATGGAAGTGATGGGTTCCTATGAATGGGTGCTGGCTCAGATGGATTACTTCTGCCTGCAAATCTAGTGCGATGTATCTGCGCATTGGAACCTAGGGCAAATTGTAAACATGAACTTCGTGGGTGTCTGGGAAACGCAAGTGTTTAGCTTTCCGTGCTCTGTAGTATAGAAGATAATCCAGAAGGGTACCGGATTAGGTGTGGAGAGGGTGAGATGCCACATCGAAGTAAATCATGGATATAGGGGTGAAAGGAAACAGTATTCCATGGCTTACAATGAAAAACCTCAGTCTCTTGTCCCAGCAGTTCTACTTGACTCCTTCAGTCTCATTTCTCAGAGCTGACCGCTGAAAATGTCTGTTTCTTCTGCCCTTGCATCCATCTTTCTACTTCTTTCAAGTCTACATAGTGTCTGCCAACACTGTGTTATGGTAAAAACAGCTGGTTCATTCTCCTTTTCATTCACTCCACCTACACAATTTGTACCACAAATTTTGCTTACATCAATAATCAGAGTTGACACTGTTATGACCATCAATTACTATCGACTGCTGGATTTAGGTTTCTGTTGTTGTTCAACTGATTCTGGAGTTAGCTATTGGAACTTTTTTCCTTCATTTAGTTTTTAAAAAATATGTACAGGTACACACACAAACTTATCCTTTTCTCCATGTCGTTTTAAGTGATTTCCCCAAGGACACTACTTCCCGGTATTCCTATCTTCACACATACCCTTCTGTAGTGTGGCTGGGACCTGGAAATTTCTTCTAATGAATGGCATGTGGCACAGGGGACAGGATGCATGTGATCATCATGTGAACTTGATTGCATAAAAATGTAGTTCCCGTCTTGCCAGGGTCTGTCTCTCTGTCTCTCCATTGCTGGCTTTGAAGAAGGAAGCTCCTGTGGATCTATGGCCACAAGGAAATGAATTTTGCAAATAACTTGAAGGAGTGTAAAGTGGATTCTTTCCCTGCTCTAGCTTCTGGTGAGAAGCCAGTCCTGGCTGATCCATTGATTATTGCCTTGTGAGACCGTCAAAAGAGGACCCAGCTAAGTGGTGCCCAGACTCTTGACCCACTGAAACTGTGAGATGATAAATGTGTGTTGTTTTAAGCCACGAATTTGTAGCAGTCTGTTTTACAGCATAGTAAACTGAAGGACCTAGCCATGAATTTTAAATGTGGGCAGTCACATTTGTCGCTGTTTCTAAAGAGTCTCCGCTTATTATCCTTCCCTTTCTGTTTTAAAATAATCCTCTGGGGTGCCTGGCTGGTTCAGTTGGTGGAGCAGGTGACTCTTGATCTCGAGGTCCTAAGTTTGAGCCCCACACTGGGTGCAGAGTCTACTTGAAAAAAATAAAATAATATTCTGTTTTTGTTTCATGGATGTAATCTTTTTTTCCTTGTTGGTTTTTCTCCTATTCTCTGTATTGTCTCTGTTTAACTCTGGCTCTCTTAAGTGTGTATGTGTGTATTAATTTCTGGTTCTCCTAAGATATTGGTGATTCTTAGTGGTGTGTTTTATATTTAAGAGCTCGAATAAGCCAGTCGAGAAGATCTGTATGTGGGAAGGTTATTAAGCTGGTATTCTTCACTGCAAGTTAATCTGGTGGTGAGGCAACATTTTAAGTGGGGGAATTCCCAAATGTCAATATTTAATGATCTTTTCTCTGGGGCTACTAAATTTCCCAAGAGAAGAATTCACTATACATTTTTGGGGAGAGAAGCTACTAGTCTTCTATGAGGGTGCAAAAAGACTGGGTGAGCTTTTTGTTCAGTATGAAGATTTTCATTTATTCATGACTCCTTTCTGTCTTTATTTGGCCTGGCTGTCCTGAAATTCAAAGACTTCTGGGTTTAATTTCTTCCTTCCTTCCTTCCTTCCTTCCTTCCTTCCTTCCTTCCTTCCTTCCTTCCTTCCTTCCTTCTTTCTCTCTCTTCTTTCTTTCTTTCTTTCTTTCTTTCTTTCTTTCTTTCTTTCTTTCTTTCTTTCTTTCTTTCTTTCTTTCTTTCTCTTTCTCTCACTCTCTCTTCTTTCTTTCTTCTAGAAATACTTGGTTCTTTGTAATCAACTATTGATGGTATTTATTACTTTATTTATTACTTAAATAAATTTAAGTAGCACCTAATTTAAACATTTAAAATAGTTCATTGAAGGATAATCTACAACGCAGTATAGTAAGCCTGACTGTCAAAACTTTGGGCTTAATTTCTTGAAAGAATAAACCTTTTTCAGTGGTCAACTCAGGTCAGATGAGGTTAAGGTTGCCTGGTGTAACCTGGTGTTCTAGATGACTATTGCTGTGTGAAAAACCATTCCCAAACTGAGTAGCTTAATCCTTTATTATTATTACCGTCTCTCACGTTTCTGTGAGTTGACTGAACTCAGCGGAGTGGTTCTTCCTTGGGTAGAGGTTTCTCATGCTGTGGCAGTCAGGTGTCACGCGGGGCTGGGACCACTGCAAGCTGAAGAGGAAGAAATGGCCCAGATACTCACCGGCAAGGCTGGTAGTCAGTGCTGGCTAGAGCTGGAAGCTGAGCTTCAGATACTCGCTTTATGTGTCTTACGCTACAGAGCCTAGTGGTTGGGTTTCAAAAGCAAGCGTTCTAAGAAAAAGAAGGTGAAAGCTCCCAGTTTCTTAAAGCTGGGCATGAAAACCTATACGGTGTCACTTCTACCATATTCAGTTGGTCAAAGGAGTCTAGACCTGCCCAGATTCAAGAAGGACGCATCTCCACCTCTTGAGGAGAGAAGTGTCGGGTAATCTGTGGCCATCTTTAATGTATCACAAAGGCCCTCACAGCCTGGGAGCAAGGATCTGAGCGCTCAGCTGTTCTGTAGACAAACTTTGACTAAGTCTCTTTGGGGGCAGCTCTGCAGCTCACTGTGACACCCATCTTCTGCCACGTCTTGCCTCTGAGCCTTGATTCTCTTAGGAATTTTAACTCAGTTTGAAGCTTCGTGACGCTGCCAATCCCACTCTCCTCTGTCAGCCTTCCATCTCCTAAAGCATTTTTTTTTTTAAGATTTTATTTATTTATTTGACAGAGAGAGAGAGAGATCACAAGTAGGCAGAGAGGCAGGCAGAAAGAGGGGGGGAAGCAGGCTCCCGGCTGAGCAGAAAGCCCGACGCGGGGCTCAATCCCAGGACCCTGAGATCATGACCTGAGCTGAAGGCAGAGGCTTTAACCCACTGAGCCACCCAGGCGCCCCTCCTAAAGCATTTTCTGAAATCACTCAGTTGCTAGTGTCTCTTTTCCTTATTCTTTGTCCTTGTATGGTCATACCTTTTAAATTCTTTATGTTGCCTTTTAGTGGAGTTCCACAAGCAAGAAACAATAAATTCATACGGTATATTTATCTGAGTCCAATACAAATTTATACCCATCGTAACTTGATAGCAACTTGATTTCCGAGAGTGCTTTCAAAGAGAGAAACATGCACGTTTGCAGCCATCATTTTATTTGATCCTCATTAATTTTGAAAGAAACGCAGGACATATTTAAATGATTTCCATTTTAGAGGCGAACAAGCTGAAAGTGGAGACAAAATGACGTGCACAATATTGCATGAGTCATTTTCTTTCTTTTAAATCTTCTAGGGAAATGTTCTGGAATTAAGCCTAAAGGTGACAAGGACAAGTCAAAGAAAATAAAACTTGTCTTTCTTTGGAGAGGATGCCATGCATGGAGTTCAGAAAAACTAGCATTGGAGCAGCCAGTTTGGAATCTGTGTTTTTTTTTTCCTTTTTAAAAAAATTTATATGCAAATGAGCGGTTGTTGGGGTCAGGTGGGTCAGGAGCCTATCTAGAAATAAACTAGGAACACTTTGATGATCTAGGTCAGCTTCCTACTTCAGGCCACACTGCTCATTCTGTTCACTTGATCCACATGCTGGGATGTGAGATATTTTTCCCACATCCCTTTGCAGAAGCCCGTTTTGGCCGTTCTTATGGTAGCGACTGAGTTTCAAAGAGGAAGACCCTCTAATGTCTCCCAGGCGTACTACAAAGGAAATGTAAGTCATCAGATAGTAGGATCTGGATCTGCGCCAGGATAACTCGACTCTTCTTGTAGAAGGTGCCATGGGATGGAAGAAGTGGGTCCCCTCAGTTTTATGTCTTGTCTGAAATATGATAACCATGCTAATAAATTTAGTGCCACACTCTTTACGGTGTGTTCATCCGACCCCTCGAATAAGGCAATAAACCATAATAAGGTCCACGATGCTTTCAATTATTAGACACTCATTTCTGCTCTACATTTTTCCTTTTCTGCTGAAGTTTGCCTTTATTGATGCGCTTTCTGGGGGCACGGGAGAGGGTAGGGGTAGGAAAAAAGGTCTACTTCTCAGAAATCTGAGAAAAATTATATGTCTATCAAAGTAAAACCTAGGCTTCCTAATGGGGGAGGATATAACATTTTTGTCATTGTATCCCCAATGAATAGATAGACCTATCTTTACGAACAAAGCCTGTTTGGAGGCACTCCCAGGTCTTTTCGGGGCCATAGGCCAGTTTATGTTCTCAACATCGTAATTAAGAGAAGCATTAAGTTTTTCTTTTAGTGGTGAGTAGGTAGGATATGCATAACCCCACCTCTCAGGTTTTTTTTGAGAGCAGGAAGGCACCCAGAAAAGTTTATGAGACATAACAGCGAGCCCCAAAGAGAGAGGTTGTGTTTGGAAAGAAAAAAAACCAAAAAGAATAGAAGTTTGTGTAAAAGAAGATAATGGTATTTAGTTTTCTTGTCCTGATACTTGACACTGAAAATCCATCTTTCCAGGTGTTCACGGCCAGGCTGGAAAGGTTAATTTCTTCTCTGTTGGCCTCTCCCACTATATTTTACAAAACATTTCAATTCTTCACTTCCTTTCCAGACGTGTCGTCACAACTGGAATGCCAGACTCATACCAAAATTTCACTTCTGATGCTCACCCAGGATTCAGAACAAACTGAGCGCTACTTGCAAACCAGAATTGAGGGCAGTACTTCTACTACTGGGTATTTACTCAAAGAAAACAAAAACACTAATTCAAAAAGATACATGCACCCCTATGTTCATTGCGGCCTTATTTATGATAGCCAAGATATGAAGCCACCCAAGGGTCCACCGATAGATGAATGGGTAAAGATGTGGTTATACATACAATGGAATATTTCTCAGCCATAAAAAAAGAATAAAATCTTGCCATTTGCAATAATAGGGATGGGTCTGCAGAATATGCTCAGTGAAATGAGAAAGACAATATCATCTGATTTTACTTATATGTGGAATCTAAAAAATAAAACACATGAAGAAACAAACAAAAAACAGAAACAGATTCATAAATATGGAAAATTGGTGGTTGCCAGGGGAGGGGCGTGAGGGGATGGGAAAAGTAGGTGAAGGGGATTAAGAGGCACAAACTTCCAATTATCAAAGAAATAGGTCACGGAAATGAAAACTACAGCGTAGGGAATGTAGTCAATAATATTGTAATAATGCTGTATGTTGACAGATAGCCACTATGCTCATTGGGGTGAGCAATGTATAATGTTTAGAATTGTGAATCACTATGTTGTACACCCGAAACTGATATAGCATTGTATGTCAACTATTTTGAGGGAAAAAATGCAATTAGAGAGCCATTAACATTGATGAAATGCTACATCGAAAAATCTTCACTCCAATTCCCTCCAGAAACTGAAGACCCTGAAATATCTTTTTACTCTGAGATGCTGTCATGTGATAAAATTAAAATTTCCTCATTCATTCTTACCTCTCATCGAAGATTCTTTGTATTTTTTTTATTGTGTTATGTTAGTCACCATACTAGTACATCACTAGTTTTTGATGTAGTGTTCCAAGATTCCTTGTTTGTGTATAACACCCAGTGCTCCATGCAATCTGTGCCCTCCTTAATACCCATCACCTCGCTAACCCATTCCCCACTTCTACAACTCTGTTTGTTTTCGGGATTCTTTGTATTTTGAATAAGAGTCTTTCATCAGCAACAAAATGGCAATCTTAGTGAAAAACACTGTAGGATTATGGAAAAGAATCATGTCTCTCAGAGAAGATTATCAGGCTACGATCATGCCAAATCTCTTGGTGATTTTTTTCTTTCTAACTTTTGGTTGGCAGAGAACCTTTCCCCTGAAAGATTGGGGTAGGTGAGAACGGGTGAGAAGAGAAGGTTTAGGTGATAAAGTAAAGAAAAAATTCTGGTTTGTTTTGTAAGTTTCTGGAAGGTCCTTCATGCAGGGAGAAAACTGGAATCAGTAAAAGAAAATTGTGGTGGAATGGAAATATACAAGTGGGGTTGAGCAATATCAATGAATTTCTGGGGATCCTTCATTGTCCATTATATTGGAAACCTCCATTATACTGGCAAATGAGTGAACCATAGCAGAAATTGAAGAGTGCTGTTGGGAGCTTTATGTGATGTCCCCAATACAGAATTCACACTGCTATTGTCTGCATTCCTTTCTAGATTTTGGGGGGTGAGGAACTGGTAAGGAAAGACACGGTTGTGTTGAGACACTGAGTTACTGGAAGATGTTCTTAAATGTGGTACTTACTTCTTTGTTCCTCTTGGAAACACTCTAAAAACAAAACAAAAGAAAACAAAAAACATATCCTGCATTTGTGCTATTTGTTCCTGAGGACAAATGAAATCAGAGCTAAGTACTGACTAAAGAGTTCTTGGTTTGGGATCTTAATAATGGCCTTTTAATAGCTATAATTCCCTCATCTACATTACAAGGAAGATCTTATTCATGTAATTTAGAGCTGGATCATGTATAGAATTTGTACAGACACTAAGTAAATTGCTAGACAAAGAGCACAATTGACCCTTCTTTCAAAGCTGTTATTATGAAAAATTTATGGTAAGACAAAATCTATGCTTTTAAGACCAAAATGGAGGCAAAGTAGCACGTAAGTTTTAAACTACACGTTCTGTGACTCAGTTCCGAACTGTGATTTGGGCGAAACAGGTTCAAATAATCACATGTGGATGTGCAGTCTCGATTATGAAGTTAGATTCGCAAATCGGAAAGTTCTAGCTTTAGGGGTGGGGGGAGAGAAGAGTGGTGACAACATGGTGGAAGCTTTGAGCTCTTGAAGGCCTCACACATGACCAGAGAGGCACAGGGCAGAACTCATGAGTACACGTTTATATAATCCTGTGGAGCTTGTTTTATTTTCAGAAGTTATCAGGAGTTCTGACTGATTCACCTACTATGCTTCACTGGGAGCTAAAAAAAGCCATATTCTCTAGACCCCAAAATTGAGAGTGGATGAATCTAGCGATTGGTAGGTAACGTGATCTGCCTTTTGTAGCAAGCCAGAAGCCAGATGTCCCCTCCCCTTTGATCTGAATAACACTTTAGGCTGCAGACAATAAGATTGGTTTTAAATTTATTGTCTCTTTGATTTCTGCATCCTAATGCTTTTTAAATTCTTTACACAAGACAGGGCTATATATAGGCAACGGGGGTAGTTCAATGGAGGCCAAAAAAACGCCAGTAGCTTTTGAGACGTGCTGGGCAGAGTCTTGTGCACATTTTTCTCAAGGAAACAAAGACGATTTGGGGGCAGGAACTTTTCCTTTCCAGTCGTTTTACTCCAAAATGAAGCTTCCCACTCTTGGTCCTGGCCAGATTTGTGAAAAAGTTCCTTTCAGAACACCCTTCTCAGCAAAGCAAAGAAAAATCCGGGTTAAGTGCAGGAACCTACATCAGAATGTCTTCCTTCTCCACAGCCCGTAGAGTCTTCAGCCCCATTAACGTTTTCTTCCTGTCCTTGATGACACAGCTTGCGTGAGGCAGCTGACTGGGGCCAAGAGTTTGCTTTCACCAGCCCTGTTGACGGTGGAGATGCAATGTCTGAATCCAACCTCACCCCATAGGGAGAGTTCAATGGCATTTGGGAATGTCCTTCAGTTAATGTGAAGTGGATGTTACTGACTGGACTCTCGGTTGAATGGATAGAAAACAGGTGGCTTCATTTCTGCCCTCCAGGGGATCAGATCATGAATAATTGCCCCAAGAAGTCAGCCTGTTCTGGGCAGAAGGTAAGGAAAAGGGGTTCAAGTCTCAGAATTCTCAAAATGTTTTCATTGTGCCCGTGGGAACTTGAGTGGGTCATGGCCTCTCTTCGTCTCCATTTTCTCTTCTGGAATCGTAGGCAAACTCGTATTGACCTAGCCTTTTATTACACTGAAAAGCCTTTTCAAAGACAGAACCTTATTTGAGCCCAATAATCACCCTGGGAGATAGCTGGGCAGCACAGCACACCCTTTAGGATGAGAAAGTTGAGCTAAGGGGTGAAGGCATTCCTGGAGGCCTCCTTACCAGTGGGAGAAAAGGGTTAAGACTGGGACTCGGATCTCCCGACACCTCCTCCGGCCCTCTGGCTTCTTAATAAGCCCCACCTGCCTCTCTGCCTGGGCTCCTCAGGACCGGAGCAGGGTTTTGGCTGTAAGAAGGCTTTGCAAATGGACACAGGGATTGGTTAGCAAAATTCTGCTCCTTCTCCCCAAGAATTCCCTGTAATCTCCCCGGAGAGGGGACGCACCATGGAACAGCGAGGAGTAAGAAACCAGCAAAAGCTGCTCTTTCCGGCATCCTGTCACGCTCTTCACCTTTGCCGCCGGCGCGGTCCCCGGGGCTCCTCTTTGCAGACGCACCTCAAGCAGCTTTTGCAGCCTGTTTTCCGTCCGTTCCTCGGATATCAGGTATGAGGCTGTAAAGCACTTTTTATGTTATGGTTATGAACTTTGAATGATGGCTCACGGGAAGCTTTTAAGTCTGGTGGGGATGGCTCCCAGGAGAGGCTCTTGGAAATCTGAAGGATAGTCTTCGGGAAAGGCTCTGAATTTGGGAGCAAAAGCAGACGCTCGCCGCACCAAACAGCCAGGTGTCCCTAATACAATTCAGGCAGGGTCACAGAGCGCCGTCCTAGAAGTTTCGAAGAAATATGAAGGAAATATAAGAGCCTGTCTGTAGACCCGTTACGTTACAGACTAACTGGTAGCAAAAGCACTTGCTTTATTTTATTATTTTTTTTAAGATTTATTTATATATTTATTTGGCAGAGATAGAGAGCACAAGTAGGCAGAGCGGCAGGCAGAGGGAGAGGGAGAAGCAGGCTTCCCGGTGAGCAGGGAGGCTGACCTGGGCCTTGATTCCAGGACCTTGGGATCATGACCTGAGCTGAAGGCAGACTTGTAACCCACTGAACCACCCAGGCACCCAAAAGCACTTTTTTTTTCTCCCAAATATGTTAATTTTTCAGTGTTACAAGATTAATTGTTCATGCACCACACCCAGTGCTCCATGCAATACGTGCCCTCCTCAATACCCACCACCAGGCTCAGCCCCCGAACCCCACCCCTCCTAAACCCTCAGTTTGTTGCTCAGAGTCCACAGTCTCTCATGGTTCATTGCCCCCTCTGGTTTCCCCCCATTCCCCCCTCCCTTCCTTCTCATAATGCCCTCCATGTTTTTCCTTATGTTCCACACACAGAATGGGAGAAGATATTGGCAAATGACACTACAGACAAAGATCTGATATCTAAGATCTATAAAGAACTTCTCAAACTCAACACTCACAAAACCAATAATCACATCAAAAGCACTTGTTTTAAACGGAGGTCTCTTAAAGTGACGGCTTCAAGTTGTCCTCTCAGACTTGGGTCCACCTGCCTCTTCTCTACACTTTAATCCTTTTCCAAAAAACTTAAAATCCATCCTATCTGAATGGAGACTTCCATTGTGTTGAGCGAATGCCAAAAAGGTTCTAATTACATGATCAAAATTACTGGTGATGGCCTGAGAAAGAACTGTAGAGGGACTGTGGGATTTTATCCCAAAGGACCAGAATTTCAGTTTATACTCCATTCCTGAGAATGAGTGCCAGTTCCTAGATGAGATGGGTAGGCTTTCCTTGTGGCTCCCAGATGCTGTTGGGGGCTCTCAACTAGGACATCTGGTCTGCTGGTGACCCAGTGCTGTGGGGCCGGGAAGCAGGCGGCCACGTTTGGGTCCTGCATGAAGGAGAGAGCACTGCTGGGAACTGAGATTTATATTTGAGTCTGGCCTTTCCAAGCCTAGAATCCAAACGCTCACGATGTTGTAGAGAAACCTGGAAATTCCGCCCAAACCAAGAGGAAGGCAGTCACATAACACCATTTAAATTCAAATCACCTGGTGTACCTAGCACGGGGCTACTTAAACATGGCGTTTAAAGTGTAAAAAATAATCCACCATCTTACAGTGGGTAGCAACCCATTCCTTCTAAAGCTACTATCTTATATCATTTGATTCTCATAACTTTTTGAGGGCGGGAGGTGAATGCACATTTGGCGGATTGAGAAATCTCAATTCCAAAAGGTCCAGTGAACTCGCTTCAAGTCCTAGGGAAGAATTGTGACAAGAACCCGACCTCCGCCACCTAATTTGGTGCTTAAAATTATTAATTTTTTTTTGCCCCATTGTCAGTTCGGCATTAGCCTCCACTCCTCCTTGGATTGGACTGAAACTGTGGCTCCTGTGTTTTGGTCCTTTTGAAAACCCCCTTTCTTCATCATGCTTTAACATATACGTACAGAAAAATACACAGTGGAGCCGAATTCTTAGAAAACTGGGACTCTGGAACATTTTGAGCACTGTGGAAGCCTTTTGTGAGCGCTAGCTGGGATGGCTTCATGGGCGTGCTTAGGACCCCGCGTCCAGGAGGGCTCCACATTTGGTTTACTGTTCTGCTGTCCCTGTTTGTTTTTTTTTTTAAAGATTTTATTTATTTGACAGCGAGAAACACAGCGAGAGAGGGAACACAAGCAGAGGGAATGGTAGCAGGAGAAGCAGGCTTCCTGCCAAGCAGGGAGCCCAATGTGGGGCTCGATCCCAGGACCCTGGGATTATGACCTGAGCCGAAGGCAGACGCTTAACAACTGAGCCACCCAGGCGCTCCTGCTGTCCCTGTTTTGAAATTCTTAATAACCTGTGAATAAGGGACCCTATATTTTAGTTTTGCACCAGGCCTTTCAATTCTGCAATCACGCCTCTTCCCCAGATAATCATGATCCTAACTGATTTTATGATAGTCCTTCTCTTCTCTACAGTGTTATCACGAGGTACGCATATATAAACCTACTGTTTGTCACTCGTGGAAGCATATAGCATATTATTTTGTGTGTATAGTTGCTTTTTTTTGTCTTGTTTGTGACGCTTATCCATATGGTCATTTGTGGCTCTCATTCAGTCTCCTTGCTCTATCATATTCTAATATGCCAATATATGTCACAATTTATTCGGTCGACTCTTGCTGAAAATTTGAGTTGTTTCCCATTCCGATGACTATGAATAGGGCTGCTACAAACATTGCTGGATGTGCATTTTTGTACAAAAGTGCATGCACTTCTGTACTTGATCTTGGCCAAGAGGCTGAGAAGTGATAAAAAATGCAGCCACTTCTGTTGGGCATTTATTTTCCTAAGAGTGAAATTGGTAGGTCGTAAAGTGTGTATTTGCTCAGCGGTAGCAGATAATGAGAAACTTTTTCTAAAGCAGCTGTTTCCACTTACACGGTCTCTGACAGCGTAAGAGAGTTTCCTTACTCTGAGTCCTCAACAACACTGGATATTGTCTGTCTTTTTCATTTTTGCCATTCCGGTGGGTATATTAAATCACAGTGGTATCTTGTAATTTTATTTGGACTTCCCTGAGCAGTAATGAGGATGAGCATCTTTTTGAAAATGTACTGGTCATTTGGATGTCCTCTTCTGTCTAGTTTCTTGCTGATTTTTAAATTGTACTAAAGACCTCAAAGGTCTTTTCGTATGAATGTATAGAGATTCTTTTTTTTCTTAAAGATTTTTATTTGAGAGAGAGCACGGGCGCATGGAGAGGGATATGGCAGAGGGAGAGGGAGAAGAAGGAGACTCCTGGCTGAGTGGGGAGCCTGACGTGGGGCTCAATCCCAGAACCCAGAGACCATGACCTGAGCCAAAGGCAGACACCCAACTGACTGAGCTACCCAGGAACCCCTCTAGGGATTCTTTATATACACGGATGGGAATCCTTTATCAAAAACATGTATTGCATACATCTCTGAGGCTGTGCCTTAAAGATATCTTTTGATGAAGAGAAGCTCTTAGCTTTAATGTAGTAAAATTTATCAATCTCTATGTTTGGTAATTCTTTGTGTATTGTTTAAAATGTTTTCCCTAGTAGAACATTTTTAAATTTTTTTTACCTTGTTCTCTTTCTTAAAAGTGTGTTAGCTATTCTTTTTTTTTCTTTTCTTAAGATTTACTTATTTGACAGAGAGAAACACAGTGAGAGAGGGAACACAAGCAGGGGGAGTGGGAGTGGGCATGGGTGAGGGAGAAGCAGGCTTCCTGCTGAGTAGGGAGCCCGATGTGGGGCTTGATCCCAGGACCCAGGGATCAAAACCTGAGCTGAAGGCAGACCCCTAACAACTGAATCATCCAGGTGCCCTGTGTTAACTATTCTTAACACTTTGCCTTTACATTCACATATTAGAATCAGCTTGTCAGGCTTCACGGAGATCTGTTGGGATTTTGAATGGGATTGCACTGAATCTATTTATCAGTGAGGACTGAATGAAGGCCCTGAAATACTCAATGCATAAATATGCTTATGTATCTCTCTGTTTAAGGTCTTTAATCATAATAGTGATTTATAATGTTCTGTGTAGAGGTTGTGCACATATTTTCTTCTATTCTTTAGTACTTGGCATATTGTTATGCTATTGCAAATTTTAAAAAAGTGTGTATCAGCAAAAATTTTTATATGAAACATGTATCCAACAATTCTTTTAGATGCTTATCAATTCTCATAATTTGTCTATTTATTTTTAGGCATGTATGTAATATTATCTATAAATAGTAAGTTTTACATATTCCTACAATTTTTACATTTTTTGAAAAGATTTATTTATTTATTTTAGAGACACAGAGAGAGAGAGAGCAGAGGGGAGAGAGACAGAGGGAGAGGGAGAAAGAAAATTAAGCAGACTGCACTGTGTGCAGCACTAGACTTGGGGCTGGATTTCATGAACCTGAAATCATGACCTGAGCCGAAACCAAGAGTCAGATGCTTAACCAACTGCGCCACCCAAGTGCCCCAGCAATTTCTACATTTTTTCTTTTCCTTACATTAATGCACTGCATAGGGCCTTTATCCAGTATAAACCTGACTGGTGATGATGATAGTAGCATTCTTGTTCTCAATTTCAGTGGAAAAGCATTTTACCCTTTTACCATTATGTGTAATGCTTGCTTAGGTATACGCACACGCACACACACAGGCACGCGCGCACACACACACACGCATGCACGCACACGCACCCCTTAGATTTAGGAAGTTCTATTATATTCTAGCTAAGCGTTTTATTTTTTTTCATTATTAATATATGATGTATTTCATCAAATGAGATGATCACTTTTCTCTATTCTACTACTATGATAACTTAAATTGCTTGCTTATCTGATATTAAGTGACCACGACATTCTTGGAATAATAAACCCAATTTAGTCATGATATAATATCCTTTTATATATTATTTGAATTCAGGTTGCTAATATTTTGTTTGAGGTTTTTAGATCTAAGGTTATGGGGGCACCTGGGTGGCTCAGTGGGTTAAAATCTCTGCCTTCAGCTCAGGTCATGATCTCAGGGTCCTGGGATGGAGCCCCGCATCGGGCTCTCTGCTCAGCAAGGAGTCTGCTTCCCCCCCTCTCTCTGCCTGTCTCTCTGCCTACTTGTGATCTCTCATCAAATAAATAAATAAAATCTTTAAAAAAAAAATCAAAGGTTATGACTGAGTTAACCTATACTTTTCCTTTATTAAATGCCTTTATTAGATTTTAGTATCAAATTCATTTGGTCATCTACCTTTTTTCCCCCCTGTTAGAATGTGTGGGATTGGTGTTACCTTTTCCTTAAATTGTTGATCGATTTTGCTACTGAAGGTAGTGGTTTAGAGTTCCAGTTATCTTCAATTTACTTAATATTTGAATAATATCTAGATATCCTATTTCTTTTTTGTTAGTTTTGGTTAACTGGATATTTTTAAAAAAGAATTTTTCCTTTCATCAGAGTATTTTTTCCCCCAAATATGTTTATTTTATTTTTTCAGTGTTACAAGATTAATTGTTCATGCACCACACCTACTGCTCCATGTAATACGTGCCGTCCTCAATACCCACCACCAGGCTCACCCAACCCCCTCCCCCCTCCCCTCCAAAACCCCCAGTTTGTTGCTCAGAGTCCATAGTCTCTCATGGTTCATCGCCCCCTCTGATTTCCCCCCACTCTCTCCTTCCCTTCCTTCTCACAATGCCGTCTATGTTTTTCTTTATGCTCAGTGCATAACTGAGACCATAAGGTAATTGGCTCTCTTTGCTTGACTTATTTCACTCCGCATAATCTCTTCCAGTTCTGTCCATGTTGATACAAAAGTTGGATA
>CM053609.1:55301107-55336853 GCA_028646535.1 Procyon lotor
TCTGTATAAATGATATATTGTCATGGGATAACTGAAACTGACAGAATATGCCACCTCTAAGAGCCAGACTGAATGAACTCACATGCAAACCAAGTAAGAAAGCGACAAAGCTTGGATTGAGGAGATGGACAGCCCTTTTCCCATCGTGACCGAGAGGGGATGGTCTTGAGCAATATTGACTATTCCTAGAGCAGAGAAAGAAATGACGTTTACCGTTGTGTATTAGGAATTTCTGTATTATTTCTTTTTAGCCTTGATAACCTTATGCAATCTGTTCAAGATCTTTTTAATCTCCATTTTTAATGAGGACTCAGATTTAGCGTAGGACTCTTCCGGTCACCAGGCTAGTAAGTGGCCAAGCGGGGATATAAGATTGGTTTTAACCTCTAAGTCCATAACTTTTTTTTTTTTTCTTATGTTTTCTGCCCCTACAGTGCTCTTAGGGTCATGACTTCTCATTTGAGGGCATGCATTTAAAATGTGTATTTCAGAAGACCATCTTTCTTTAAGTTACCATTGAGTCTTAGGTAGGAATCCAGTGAGAAGAGGGAGTCATATCAGAAAGGGCCTCTTTGAAGAGCTGTGAGGTGGTCGCTGGGAGACTGTGGTGGGGTCAGTGTTCTCTGAACCAGAAGTAGAAGCTAAAGAACAGAAGTGCCTGATTTTCTAGATTAGCACTCTCTTTCTACTTCTTAACCCCACATTCTTCTTCTGTGGAACAAATCCCCCTAAATGCAATAGTTTCTCAAAAATGGCCAAACCATTCTGGTCTTAGGATCTAGGATGGAAATGTTGGAAGATCAGGCAAAGTATTGGGCAATTTAGTAACTCTTGATGTCTTCTAGGACTTGAAGTATGAGGGAGGACATTTTCTTTCTTGAAGGAATTTTCTCTTCTAGTTCTGGCCAGCATGAGAAAACTGAGAACAACTATCTATTCATTTGTGGTTCTTTCATTAACAATAAAATACTCCCAACAGAAGGATTTAATTTCAGCAGTAAATAACTTAAAAATGACTCCAAATGAGGTCCAAATAGGTCTCAATATGGCCTCGAATCAAGCAATGGCCATACTACAATATTGATAGAAGACTCTGGGAAATTCTAGCATCACACGATCCAGTTTTGTTTACACATTTTTTCTGTTGATAGGATATTATTTTATCTTGTCAGACATATTTCCAGATTGATGCATTATGAAATAGATTAGGTGGCAACTTCTCTTAGTCTTACCATATTCCTCATTTCATTCTTACCAATTCCTATTTATTTTTTGCCTTGTGTTATACTCTATTTCATCTCATTTACAGAAAGAAGAAAATTCTGGAAGGTGCATATTGTTCCTTGAAGGATACACACACACACACAGCTCCATGCTGTTAGTTGCTTTGGCTTTTATAGTAGTGTTGGTGGCTTCAATACTCTTGGGCTAGATATTTGTTTTAAAAAACTACACTAAGATTTGAATAGACAGTATTGTGTGAAAAAGAAGGATCTATAAGAAGGACAATGTTTTTACCATATCTCAAAAATAAGATTATAAGGCCACCAATGTGTTAAGGACTTATAATCTTTATCTATTCCCATTTCTCCTGAATAAGTTAATTCAATCTCTGATCTTTGAAATAAGATAGTGGCTGAGAGCATTTCTTTGGGGCATCTGAATTTTGATTTCTCCACTTACCATTGGCATGGGAAAGTTACCAACTTCTCTAGGCATTAGCTTTCTTGTCTGCAAAATGTGGATAGTAGTCATCTTTACTTCATATTAACTATTATTATGAGGATTGAACAAAGCAATGTATATAAAATGCTTACTATAGCACGCAGGATATAGGAAGCCCTTAATACATACTTTTTTTTTTTTACTGTGGTAAAATATATATAAAGTTTACGATTTTAACTATTCTTAAGTGTACAGTTCTGTAAATACATTCACATTGTTGTGTGACTATCATTACCGTTCATTTTCATCTTCAGAATGTTTCCAGCTTCCCAAACCAAAACTCCATATTCATTGAACAACTCCATTCTCTCTTCCTCCTAGCTCCTGGAGACCCTCATTCTACTTTCTGTCTCTATGAATTTCATGTAAGTGGGATCAAACAATATTTGTTTTTTTTGTGACTGGGCTTTCTCTGAGTATCATGTCTTCAAGGTCCATGCAGGTTGTAGCATGGGTCATGTTTCCTTCCTGTTTAAGGCTGAATAATAGTCCATTGTATTAATACCTACACAGTATTAGAAGAGTCAAGGTTTTAGGGTAGCCACTGAAAAATATGATTTCATTTACTTACTGGCCAAGACACTGTTTCAGTGGGGATCAACATCACTCCTAGTCATGATAAGAAATGCAAGCTTATGACTTGCATAAATTCTAGTAAATTGAGTAAAATTCTAAGGTCACCTTTAAGTTCTTTTCTCCACTGGTGTTTATAAAGTCTCAGGTCATACCTAACTTTCTTCATGGTAAAGAATGCTTATATCCAGAGAAAGAAGACAAATATTTCTGTGCTCAGATAGGCAGGTAGAGGGAAAAGATTTGGAGAAAAGAAGTAGGGAAAATTTTGAAAAATAAATCTGATGTTTAGTTTTAGAACAAAAATAAGAACAGAGAAGGAAGAGGAAGACGAGATAGAAAGAACCGAGCTACTTGGACAGATTCTCCAAAGAGGGTTGTATCAATATATCTCCCATCTCACATTCTCTTCTTACAATGTAGTGTTTACAGTCCTTCATCAAGAGATGGAGTCTTTAAAAAAACAAAAAAAGAGGTGGGCGTCTACTTCCCTACCCCCACTACCTGAGAAGACCTTTGTAAATGTCTCAACCAGTAGAGTAGGATGAAGGTGACTGGATGTGACTTCTGAGCTGTGCTCAGAAAAGTGTTCTATGTTTCGATTTGGATCCCTCAAGCAACCCTATTGGGGAGACACTGAGCCTCCCAGCACCCAGCTGCCAACAAAGTGACTCAGCCATCTTGGAAGTGCACCTTGTAGCCCTGCTCAAGCTTTCCAGTTTTTAGAGGACTGAGAACCCAGCAGACGTAATATTTCTCATTAGACTCCAAAGTGAGAACAGCCCCATAGAGATATTTCCAAGCTAACAAAAACCATGAAAAAGAAGTGATTATTGTTGACTTAATCCACTCTTTGGGGACATTTTTAGTGCATCAATTGATAAATTGTATAGTTACTTTTTCTTACCATTTGTTATGACACGATGATGGGCATGAAGTAGCTCTACTTTGAGAACACTTAAATGCATCCAAAGTGATGCAGGCATCCCTTGCAGGTAGGGCCAGTGCAGGCCAACTGTTAAGTCTCTTATTTCATAGGCAAGTAAAAGTGGGCAGCTAGAGTCTGAAGTGAAATTTTTTTTTTTTAAAAGACTTCATTTATTTATTTGACAGAGAGAGAGAGATCACAAGTAGGCAGAGAGGCAAGCAGAGAGAGAGGGGGAAGTAGGCTCCCTGCCAAACAGAGAGCCTGATGCGGGGCTCGATCCCAGGGCCATGAGATCATGACCTGAGCCGAAGGCAGAGGCTTTAACCCTCTGAGCTACCCAGGCACCCCTGAAGTGAAATATTTAGCCTCAGAAACTTATGGCCTGTTAGTTGGGCCATTAGCATACACAGACTATTTAAAGAATAGGCAATCCATCAGAAAGGATGGATACCCAACTTTTGTATCAACATGGACGGGACTAGAAGAGATTATGTGGAGCGAAATAAGCGGAGAGAGTCAGTTATCTTAAGGTCTTACTTACATGTGGAGCATAAGGAAAAATATGGAGGGCATTGTGAGAAGGAAAGGAAGGGTGAATGGGAGAAAATCAGAGGGGGAGATGAACCATGAGAGACTGTGGACAGTCTGGGCAACAAACTGAGGATTTTGGAGGGGAGGAGGGGGAGGGTTGGGCGAGCCTGGTGGTGGGTATTGAGGAGGGCACGTACTGCATGGAGCACCGGGTGTAGTGCATGAACATTGAATCTTGTAACACTGAAAAAATAAAATAAAAGTATTTGGGGAAAAAAATAAAGAATAGGCAAAAAAGTACACTTATAAATTCAACAGCTATCACTCAGCAAGGGAGAATAAATCTTGATTAAACCAGAGTCAAGGTTCTTCCTAAGGTGGACTGATATTTTTCTTAAGTTCCTTGATACTCAGGCCCTCCTTTTAATTTTTACAAAAGATATATTTATTTGAGAGAGAGAGAGAGAGAGAGAGAGATGAGCAGGGGGAGGGGCAGAAGGAGGCAGAAGAGAGAATCTCAGGCAGACCCCAGCTGAGCAGGGAGCCTGATGCAGGGCTCGATCCCACTAGCCCGAGATCAAGCCCAGAGCTGAAATCGAGTTGGATGCTCAAGTGAACCATATATGTCCCCAGAACGCAACTTTGATAATGGTTTCTACAAACCTTTAGGAGCATTTGGATGCTTTCTTTCAAACAACAATTCTAGAATATTTCTGCATAATGGTGTACAGCTAGCCCCCTTTCTGAAAGTTCCTGTTACTTCCCTTTGCTTTTCACAAAAGACCTACAGTACCACTCATTTTTGCTTCTGAAAAAAAATCTGAGTATTTTTTTACTTCTATAAAAAAAAAAAAGGCAAAAAGCCAAAATGGCATGTAGCATTTGTCTTGCAGTGAGCCTGACCCAGGCAGCATGCATGCAAGCAGGGTGCGGGGGGCCTCACCAAGCTCCTTCCCTGGACTACACTCAGCATCGCAGCATCAAGACACTACAGCTTTGAACTGTGTCTGTGAGCGTCTGCGCAGTCTCTTGGTTTATTTTGTGTATCCGTTAGCAAGGCGTGTCCTGGGGTATCAGAAAAGTCTGGGAGGGGTTGTTTTTGGGGCCCGGGAATACTCAAATAATTTTCCTTGTAAATTAATGGTAATTGCTTCTTTGCGTTATCCCATTTTGGCCTATGAAAAGTTTCACGAGCATACTCCGTTGTCCGATAGCAGGGGGAGACCTGCATTTTGAAGAGAACAGTTGAACATGATGAAAGAGTTAAGCACTGGGAAGGGCTTTGGCCTTGGGGTCAAGAGATTCGTATTCTAGCCTTAATGTGTTCACCAACACGAGCTGTGATTTTCAGCAAGCCCCTTGCACTTCAGTTGTTCTTACTCTGCGAAATGGATTTCTTGATATTTGAATGAAGATTTTTGCAACTCTATGACCCTAGGATTTAGAAGATTTCCCCGTGATGAAATGTCTCCCCAGATAGTCACTGTGTCTGTTCATGAAATGTATCTGTATAAATTGGGGCATAGTTCAGCAAACTTCTAGACCTTAAGACTGCGTGGCATTCAGGAACACTGAGTAGATATTTAAAAACACACAAGCACGCTTTTTTTGAAGTGGAAGGAAGAGTGTTTTGCCGAAAGCCTTTTGGTTCTTGTTTACGAATACTTGCATGTGTCCTATCATTGCTTGAAAAGAATTTGTACCTTGTGCTTAGTGCTAGAATGCAATATAGTTAAGTTTCTGTTCAGTTTCCCCGGTATATTGTTTACTAACCCACAGCTCGAAGTCACCAATACTTGTGGTTCTGCCCGTATGCCCCCACCTTGGGCAATTTATCTTCAGGTAGCGTTGCTCTGGTTAGCCTAGCTGAGCCAGTGCCTGGCTGGGCTTGTCCGTTGTGTGTTAGCCTTGAACACCTAGCCAGACTGCCCACTGTTGGTGGGATGGGAAGGGGAGAAAGAAGGAAACAGGATGCACCTACCAAGACCCAGCTGTTGTAGCTCCGTAATCACACTGTACTTGAGCAGGAAGGAATGTTACGGATGACTGGCATTCTCCATACGAAAGTACTGGTAAGAGACGGTCCTGAATGTGTCCTGAAAACAAACCCGCACCACACACCAGCAGACATGAAACCAAGATTTATTAAAATATTCTCATCATATTTACAATTGGAAGCCATGAATGCAGTTCTCTGCAAATTCCGAAAAATAGAGTTCTATCCCTTAAAACAAATTAACAGAAGTATCAACAGATTAGGATAAATATAATCTATCACAGAGATAGAATTCTTTGCATAGACAATCTACATTTTCTAACCAATATATTATGTACAAAAATACACTTGATGTGGTGACCAAATAGTGTCAAGGAGGGGAAAAATATATAAATATATATATAGACACACACTTATATTTTCATTATGTACAAGTCAATATTGGTTCCTTCAGCCTTTCTTTTCAAAAATAAATACTTCATTTGGTTGCAAATGACATTTACAAATCCAACTAATGAGCATTACTCAGCTTTGACAAAATTAAATATGCAAACAAATTAGAAATACACATTTTTTAAAAATTTAAAGGGAAAAAAAAATACCTGAATCCAATTAGCTTATTTAAAAAATGTCCAGAAGCATGTCATGTAAGGTTTCATGTCTTTAAAGTGCCTCCTCCTTTCTCAAACTGTCTTCATTATTACTGAAAATCCTTTATGATTACAGCTACATATTGATCTAATATTTAACAGAGAAAGCCAAGTTTTTTCCAGATCCAAAGATGGATTACTTGGGACATGCTTACACTTTCTTTTTAAGCACTTTGAAGAGTGTAACAGTTACTGTTGATCTGAAAATAACCACAAATTGTCAACATCCTGATCCAGATTCGTGTAGATGTTTGGATCATGAGTAGGAGTAAGAATGAGGTGGCAATAAAAAGTCTGGGATTCAAACTGAACAGAATTAAGTCAGTTTGTCCAGCAGCACAGAAAAGTTCCTTCAGCCTCAAAACTTTAGTCTTACGCATCCTCCACGGCGAGACCTGATTTATAGTTTGTCAAAGGATGGTCCCTAATGAGACAGGTTTAAAGTACAATTTATGAGAAATCGAAAAGGCCTAGAACCCTCCCTTCGACCTTCTTAAACTAAAGTAGAATAAGACGAAGAAAGAAATGTATTTTCCATCTCTTTTATGGATTTTTCCCTCTTTGCCTAAGTGACGAGGTGATGCTGACATTAACAGGAGGCAGTCACAGTGCTGTGTCTCACTTGGTGACAGCAGAGCACCCCGTCCAGAGGGCTGGGGCATGGCGCATCGGGCTGGAGGCGAGGGCGGGAGGGGGCCAGAAGGCTGGGTCCTGGAGAAACTGCAAAGTGAGGGAAAAAGCCGTGGGCTGGGAAAGAAGGGGAGGCTGAAGCCCAAGTATTGAAGTGAGTAAAGTAAAACGAAGCCAGGTGCCGAGATGACTTTTGGACAGGCATAGAGAAAACCGGAAGATGCACAACCAGCCCCCTGGGAATGAATCTCAACACAGGCCAGTTTCACTAGGGGACCTGCTTTTCCAGCACATTGTCAGGCACTCACCAGTACGATACCGAACACTCCCATTTGCCTGATGAGATCCCCGGGGCTGCCCCTGAAAGGCCGCCCATGATGTAAGCGAGGCAGAAATCACCAGCCCCCTAACAGTGCCTTATATCAGCAGAACATCGTGCCCTGGCTGCCGTGGTCCAATTTTCCTTCTCCCTGTCTCCTGCTCTACCCCCACATCCCATCGCTTGCCATCTCCCGAGACCCTGTGGAGACATCACCACATGGATCAAATGCATTTTAGGAAGCAGTGTCTGGGGCCCAGGGTGTCACTGAGAAAATGAAGCCCTAAAGGACTTGAAGTAATTTACATTTGTTCAACCTGATTCCTATTAGGATGCTGACTGATTTCACTTAGGTTCTGGGCATGCAGCTCTGTGCTGATTTTCCAGGCCAAAGCACGATCCCCTAAATCAAAGTCCAGGGGCACCCTGCTTCCCACGCTAGTCCAAATTAAAACTCAATGAGAGGAAAAAACTATCATCAGCCAATGACATGTTTTCTCTAAAAAAAAAAAAAAAAAAAAAATTGTTCAATTTCGAATTTTATAAGCCTCTGCCTTTTTAGGAGTGTTTTAGATTCCTTCTTTAAAGGGAAGTCCTTTTTTCTTTATGCTTATGTTCTTTGAAGATTATATATTTTACTAACAGTGGGGTCACATTATTTGAAGCATTACAGAATTCTAAGATTAATGATTTGGGGTAGACCTATCCTTTTGGTGGAGTCCCAAATCCTGTATGTCACTCTGCCCAGACCGGAGAATCGTACTACTTGCCCCTCACTCACAGATTTGTTTCCAAAGGAAATGGATGTCTTTGGAGGATTCGACAGAGTGTAGTCCTAGTGGGGCTGAAACCACCTTCTTAATGCGTTGGGGGTCAGATATGAGAAGGTAAGAATACAGCTAGGGACAAGTTGGCAAGAAGAAAGAAAAAAAAAAAAACCAACTTATAGTTCACTCAAACCTATATAAGATGTAAAGATTTTGATTCTCCTTCTAGTCTCTTATTGGGAAAGAGTAGTACGATCTTTGTATGCTATATACCCATTTTTATGCTTCTCACAGAAACCTGGAATTCAAAATCCGTCCCTAGAGTTCCCAGAGAGTTGTTCATTCCTGAACACGTTTATTGTCCATGACATGGGGAGGTAGAGAGTAAGTTCCCTGTGTACTCAGATGTCTACAGGACTAGCCTTTCATTTTGGAAGGCTGGCCCAGATGAATAAACGAAAATATGTTTGTTTCATGAGACAAGAATAGAAGCAGGCTCTGGAAGAGAACAATGAAGGAAAGGAAGCACAATTTTGCCAAAGATGTTGACAAACCCTAGTGAATGCACGCCTAAGGATGAAGGTAGGCTAAGTGTAAGATAACATTTTGGGGGCTCCCACTCTATGTGGGGAGAAATATTCATTCTCTGGTAAGACTGCCTTACTGTTTCAAAGACAGCCCCTTTGGTGTCTGCACAGGTAGAATTTAGGGAAATGCTCAGCCTACAAAAGAACCTAAATATAGCAGAAGTTGTTTACTCCGCGGAGAAGAATGACGAATTCACCTCTAGGGAGGTGAATTTTTGCTGGAAACTGTGGGCTCATTTGCATTTTGCTAGCCCAATGCTATCAAATTTCACACAAAGCCTAAAAAAATAGCTCCCAGAAGTATTTGGATTAGCTTTCAGAAAAGGGGGCAGACTGGTGTTTCTTAGTACATTTAAGAGAAGATTAAAAAACAGAAAATTAAGTGAGCAGAGGTGGAATGCAGAAGGATAAAGTAACGGCATTAGCTACAACTTCCTTATAAAAAAATGAGATTACGTTGGTCTTCCCCAGATCATAGAATGCAGACGAAATTCACAAACAAGTACTTTGTAGATGTACTATGCAATGGGGTCCAGAGTTCATTTGAGCTCCTGACTGAAGCGAATCATCATACCAGAGAAGAGAAGGATGAAAAGGAAAAGGGTTTTTGGTGTAACTGGTTATCACCAGGTAGGTTGAGAGCGCGGCTGGAGTAGAGGGGGAAGCAAACCTAGTAAGCTCTCCTTGAGGACAGCTGGCCTCCTGAATGAGGCCTGATTTGGTTCTGTAATGTCTCTGTTGATAGAAGCTGCACGAGAGCATGAAGAGACAGTTAGATAACTGCCATTTTAATATTTTCACGTTTCCAATTAAGTTGTCAACTATACAAATTTCCCAAATGCTAGGTTTATATCACAGCGTTGATTAAGAGTCTTGGCGCGACTAGGGCTGCTGAATTGGCTTCAACCTTGCATGTGAAAATGCTCTTGAATTCACTCTTTCCCAGGAAAGAGTTGATTTGGGAGGGTTTGGTAGATTGCCCGCTCCTTGGAAGGGGAAATGAAGAATTGTGAAACTAGCATTCAGTGATCTAACAAGGTGTCAACAAGAGACGGGTGTGTAGAAATGACACAAAATGGGCCTCTCGGTCACATACAGCTGTGAGTAAGAGCCTAGTGATGCCTGGATTCAATTGCTAATGGGGTTATAAATACTGTGATGTGTGTCTGCAAGCAGCCAGCCATGCTGAGACCAGTTTCCAAAGGTGCTTTTCTTTAAGTGACTTGTGCACCGAGAATAGGGAAGGTTCCAAGCCGCTGGGTTGTTTTTCTCTATAGCTAGAAGATGGAAACATATCCAACAAGTTACTTGCATTTTGGCAAGACTAAAAACGATTCATTCTTTTCAAATATTAAATACTATTAGTTTGGCCGCATAGCCTTATTTCTCTTGTGTTGCCAATTTCTTCATGAAGACAAAGTAGCTGACATGAATGAAAGTTCATTTCTTCATTCAGTCCACTTTCTTCAGCTGAATTGATCCTAAAGGTACAATAGCTGATACATGAAATGTGGTTTTGATGGTCTTCCAGATGTTCCACACATTTATCGACTGCTCTTAAGGGAACGCAGAGTAAGGATGGTGTAATGGTCTGGCCACTTCTTCCACTATATCATACCACTTTTCCTTGTATGTGGCTTTTAAAAAGTGCACTCTTCAGGGCAATCCTCGACTTTTTTGAATCCATACTCTCAGAATTGCCTGGTTGAGGCTAAAGTCTCAAGCAGGCCACAGACACCTCTTACTTTGTCCATCAAAAAGCTCATCAGCCCGCACAGCTGCTCTAGTTTTTCTGTGCTCCGGATTTCCACAACGTTGGATTTCACAGTATGTCCATGTTTTGTGTGGTTTAGATACTTATAAACTAATTTGTGAATTACCAAATCTGATGCTTTTTCTTTCCCTTCCAGCTTTTTGTCATTTTTTCCCTTCCCTGATTAGAACACGCAAAATCAAAGAAAATTACGCACAAATCTAAACTACTTCATAAAATGATATATTTGACTTTGGACCAGATATTTTTTGGGAAAAAAGCTATACATTTTGGACTTCTTTCTCCTCCCTGACACAGAAAGCCCCAAGTTGGTTTAATCTGTATTTGGGGAGGGGCGAGTACTACAAAATAAGCTGATTTAGGATGTCCCTGTTAAGGTTATAGTCTGGTTACTGAGAAGGAGCCCACAAGTCTGCATTTCTAATTCCCCTTGATACTTGGACTAGGCACTGTCTTAGGCTATCCTGCTGCATGCGATGTTGTGTGCAATGATCTGTGTCCATGTCAGGCAAGGGAGAGGCAGAAGCAGAAATGAGAAAATATAACATTCAAGAAAGCAAGACTATAATTAAAATGAAAATGCCCCCACTGAGCACAGTATAATCTACAGAGAGAGGTACAATCCCAGGCCAACAGGCAAATCTTTACCAAAAATAACATGACTCTTCTGCTACATCCAATCCCGGTCCTTGGAAGAACCGTAGCAAGGAGGTTTCCAATACTACCCCCAGAGTTTCATTCCTTCCTTCACTTTTTCCAGTTTCTCCACCAGCAGCATATAAGCTGTTCATTTAGGAAATGACTTTCCTTGCGGCTCCTAGGAAAAAAAAGAGGAGCCTAAGGGGGACTCGGTAGCTTACTGGGCGGTAGGAGGGGGTCCAAGACTAGCACCCAATCTGGCAATTGGTTCTTCAATCACACTGCCAATTTGTTTTGGCTAGAACATTTGAAGATGTACTCCCACGGCTGGGTTTCCTTATTCTACTTCCCAGATTTCAGAAATTGTTCTTCCATTATTCTGAGGTACTTTTGGTGGGCATTTGAAGAGACATGTCAACTCAAGGATTCAAAAGGCAGCAGGTCACCATGATCATCTATTTCTGCTTGACCACACTTTTCCCTTTCTGTACCCTCCCCCCACCCCACCGTTAAGCTGCCTTTTGTGTTAAAAACCATACATCACACCTCCTTCTAACCTCACCTTTGACATCTCAGAGGCGGGATGCTTTTTACCTAACATGTTTATATCACATTTTAGTGTAATATATATTTGTATGCTGGATGATGATTGCAGTTCACTCATGCAAGAGTCCAAACTGCTATCCAACCACGTCCTCAGATGTAATGACTCTTGGCTGGGAAGAGATGATGTTGCTTCTAAGTCAAGGTTTGTCAGAGTCTAACTAGTACAGTTGGGTGTGAGTGTTTGGTTAAACACAGAATAGCCATGCTGGCCACTCTCCCTTTAGTTTGGGGAAGGCTGTTCTTAGAAAAGCCACTCAAACCCTGCTTGCCCAAAATGCTCAAGCTGATAAAGTGGTACACTAACTACTTCCTCTCCATGAAAAGTTTAGAGACCCTTGTTGAATTTACCATCATCTCAACCGCATTTTTGAGGGAAAATCTCATGGGGCTCCAGGTTGTTTGAGATGGCCCACCTTGAACAAACTCTTGTGAACTTTTACTGAGCATTGACATGTTAGGAACAAAGGCTGTGCCGACATTGCAGTTAAATGTATGAACTTGGGAGAGGGCATCCAGACACATGGCGCGGGACTCAAAATGGGTGAGAATAATGGAGATTCGGCCCTAGTGTCTTAATACAATAACTTACTATATTTGAATAGTCTGAAAACATTACCAGGTTTCCCCAACAGAGCAGGCGAAGTATGGTCTTTAGAAATGGGCATTTTACTGCCAATTTCCAGTCTGTCCATGTGAATGGAATGCAACTTGGGCTGCATTTGTCTAACTCTCACACTAAATTTCCACTCATTCTTCTTCAGCACGGGTTCCCCGAGAGCATGTTCCTGCAGGGCTATGTGGTCATAGTGACAGGCCGGTTTACTGTCATTGGTTTTCTTATGACCATCCTCCCTAGAGGCCTGATGTGGACCACTGACTCCACTAAAAGCACATGCTGCTCTAGCCCATCAAGTCTGTGGGGACCAATGAGGATCTAGATATACGCTGATCTCACTGAACTCAAAGTGGATCCCCCAGGCATGGACAAGACAGGCACTTTTCTTCTGCTCCATTACACTAGATGGAACGTCCCAGAGCACAGGATGACTGCAAGCTGAATTTGTTTTAAATCAATGAATTTCTTACATTTTCTTCACGGTTGAGTGAAAAGAAAGAAAAATAATATGAGAAAGTGGTATGAAAAGCTTCTTGCTGATGAGCAACTTCTTTTAGTAATGTCAGCTTCTTACTAGCTTTTTTGTTTTGCTTGTCTCATCTCTTATTTTGAATTGGGAGGGAAAAAAAAAAAAGACCCAACCATGCTACCAGACTCCTTTCTTTTGAATTATTAGAGAAGGCAGTTAGCACCTGCACAAATATGGCTTCTGTGATTCGATTTGATCCTGACTATATTACAGGCACAGTGCTGCTTTAATGAGCTGCCTCTGTTAAGGAGTCCCTGGGGGCGCTGAGGATTAGCAGGGAGTCCTGGGGGGACACTCAGGTGCCTGGCAAATTGAGAGGTTCTGGGAAGAGGCTGGGGTCAGGGGCAAGCCTGCACATGGTAGCCCCATCAGGAAGGGTTTTTAGGTTCTCACCCACCTCTAGACTATCGTACACCAACTGGAGAAGCCTTGGACCTTTTTCCCTTCAAGGCCAAAAATGGATAGTCTGTGATCCTCTTCTCAATTCACCCCCAGTCCTCTCTCCTCCTCTTACAAGACAGATTAGAAGAGAGGTGGCTTAAGGAAAAAAATGTCAGGGGAGAGGTCCAAGGTGGTTTCCCTAGTGATTCAAGGGGCAGCGGTCATATGGGCTCCCAGGGTCAGAAAAAGCTGCCTGTCTGTGATATTTCACTCAAAGCTTATTATTAATATAATCACATCTTCATTTTGCTGTAAAGAACCTTTTTTATGCTCTCAATTTTTTCAACATCAAAGACTCCTGCTTCACCCTAGGTCACATCTTTGTCAGTCAAGGTCATGGGGAAAAGCGGTGAGTAGCTTTTGCTCTTGTGGCTGGAAACTGCCTCCTGAGGTTGGTGGGAGCAGTACAGACACACACACAGTCCCAGAACACGATGCAGAGCTTAGCTGAATGTCAACATGGCCTTACCCATTCACGAACATTCTGAAATGTGCAATATGTTGTGACTGGGTCACTTGCCCAAGCAGGTACTTTGACCTCCAAGCCTGTGCTGGCTTGGTTAGCAGTGTTTCTTCCAGGAATAAGAGTATAGAATTTCTGCTGGGTAAGGAAACCACAACGAAGTCACATAAAAACAAAAGAATGGGTCTTGCTTAATAGCTGATGTCAACTCCCTGTAAAGTAATTTCTTCTCAAGGATGAAGTTTATGGCTATTTAACTCCCTCTCTACCCATGTATAATTCCATTTTCTGTCCTTTCCATTATATGAACAACAACAAAATAACCATTTCTCTCATCTGGAAAATACATATCTTGAATGTCTTAAAAAATAGTTTTGGTTAAGTTTCAACATTTTTGGTGAGAAGGATGCTGTAGGATCTTATGGAACAGGATCAAAATTGAGATCAACAGCCACACCAGCCATGTGGAAAGGTCAAGGCTCGAATCCTCTCAAGGCAATTGTCATAAAAGATCCTTCTCTTCTTCTGTCACAAGTTTATATACATCAAGCTTGGATTAGAAAGCTTGACATCTCCATTTTTAAAAACATTTGGAAAATCTTGGTATATCTTCTGGTCTTGTAATGGCGTGACTTTGGACCTCTACAAGAAACAATAACCAAATATTCCTGCAATGTTCCCTTAAACAGTTTCTCACTGTTCCTGTGGCTTAACAAGGGACTCCCTTAAGAAGGCACGGGGTGCTCACTGCAATGACCTCAGAAAGAGATGAGCAAAACAAATGTTTGGTGACGTATCTTTCAAGAACTTTCTGCAGCACTAGTGTTGTTGCAAGGACGATACAAGAAAATGCATCTTGCTGCCGTCATGCTCACATGGCTCTGTGTTAGTTAGTGGTCACGCTGGCTTCCTTCTGACGCAGTCTTTCTTTCTGTTGTTTGAGGAAAAAATATAGTTTATTATCATTCTTTGTTCTAAATTTTCATCTTTCTCAAACTTTGATACATTTCTCAAAGTTTTGGTCTAGAGTGATAGAGTTGGACTCACGGCCCTGGAAATGAGAGTAATTTTATCCTTCATTCCTGAAATCCTGTTATCTTCCCCTCACTTTTCAAAAGCAAAAAAAGAATAACCAGCTAATCAATCAGTGATATCCATCCAAAAGACTGACCTTTACCATTAGAGGCTGGTCTGTTCTCTTCTTCTGTGACAAAGACCCTAACTTTGCAGTGTTACTCAAAGATTCCTCCTACCCCCATGTTCAGTCTACCAATGGAATTAGGGAATGCCTAAGAAATAGTTTCTGGGGAATCTAGATAGGAAAAAAAAAAAATCACTGTTTCCCAATTGAATACATCTGCGTATGGTCAAGATGGTGGAACTGAACAAAGGCTATGCAAAATGGAAGAGGAGCGGATTTAATCCATCAAGCATGGAGGAAACTTCCATTTTGCCATGGATGTTCTGCTCTGCTCTCCCTGAGCTTCCTTACCTGTGACAGCCTTCTAAAGATGGAGGACGTGAAGGTCTGCTGGCAAGATATAAATACAGATAAGAGTACAAAACAGAAATGTGGATCCTCACCTTTTCTAGGTCTTTAGAGGAATAAAATATTAAGTGTAGCGAGAATAAGCATATCTGCTTTTTGGGTGGACACATAAAAGGCCAAAAAAGAAATGGAAGAGGGATACTCCTTTTTACAGAGAGGGGCCCCTTGTGAACAGGTCCTCAGCTGCTTGTGATCTATGAGATGCAATACACTGAGTTATTAGAGTGGCCTACCATAAACTCAAGCTGGTGATTTCTGAACACCCATCCTGAGTTTGGATCCCATCTCTGACTTGTGAACTTGAATCAGGAATCGGTTTACGAGCTCTTCCCGAATTCCCACCCAAATAGACAACAAAAGAAACAACGCTAACAAGTTGAGGATCACAACTGAGAGCTAGCTCACAGTGGAGGTCACCTATAAAAAAAGAATGCCACAGTAAACCCACTGTTTCCTCTTTGTCTCCAGGGCTGAATCCATTCTGCGCCCCTGGAAATAAGATTTGGCTGCAAATGTTAGGACAGAGGCCCAAGTAAGAGGGCTGTGGAAAGGGGTGTATGCTGACCAATGAGGAAGACAAAAGTCAGGGTTGAACCCATTGTCACCGAAAATCATACAAGTGAATGTACTGAACACACCACCAAAGGGGCACAGAGGATGTGTCCATAAAGGAGCTTGAACGGCATGCGCATGAACGGCAGCTTTCCCCGCTCAAGCTGTAGGACTCCGGCTTCTCCACAACCCACTCAACATTCATTTAGCTGCTGACGGGGTGGTTATGAGTGAGAGATACCCTAACCAATTAACAGGAAAAAAAAAATCTCACTTCACTACTTAAACCTTAGATGGCCCAAAATTTTAAAGTAGCTGGGAAATGGTCCTCGTAACTCAGAAGGATAAACATAAGTAGCTGTGGGACACCAGGGCACAGAGAGGTAGGGTCTGAAAATCAAACTGAGGAGAGCAATACCCTCACCACTCACTGCTCTTCTCTAAGGCAGGGTCGACTAATGCTGCCAAAATCTGTAATAACAAGAAAAACAGCCAACAGTTTTAAGCTCTTATTATATGCCAGACACTTTCTATTTCTCTCCGTTTCCTCAAAATAATCCTAAAGGTGGTATTATTTCTCTTTTCCCAAAAGAAGCAAAGTAATTTCACGAAGGTTCTACAACTAGTAAGTGGCTAGGCTGGGATTTGAACCCCCATACCTTGGGTTCCTAACCATTTAGCTATTCCGACTATTGTCTCTAACGTGCAGGTAGAGCTTCACTGTGAACTTTCTGGAATGGGAAGGTGGGGGGGACAACTCCTCCCCACAGGTGGTAAGACCTACTAGCCTCCAAGTTTCCAGCTCCTGGGGAGATGTCAGGTGACCGAGAGTCTGGACTTGGTTTCTGTTATTCCTTCGTGAAGTGATCCTAGGTAGGCTGTGTCTTTCCGCATCTGGGTTTTCCCAATTATCTAAAGAGTATAATCTCTACCCCTTTCTTAAATGCTCAACCATTTTGGGAGAAAGATGCTCTGAGATGAGCGGATGCCAGCTTGGGGTGTGGAAGGGTGTGACATGGCAAATGACTAAATTTGCCTGATCAGGAAGTGATCTGTGTCGGGTTCGCTGGGAGAACACAGAAGTCGTGTTTGGTTCCTCACTCCCTTCTTACCTAGGCTACTCTGGGGTGGGAACTGAGAATCTGGATACTACGCATTCCTCTGAGTTTTAGCCTTTAAATTCAGACACACTCCCGGATGCACCTCAGTTATAATGAAAAAAATCTCGAGGTTCTGTTGAAACATGCATCTCACCAGACTAGCCGTGGGATTGATTTTCTTTGTCTCCACTTTCTTCTCTGATGTCAGCTTGCTGACTGACTCCTGAGCCATTTTCAATCTGAAATCAGAACAGGGAGTGGGGAGGGGAGAGGACCAGGACAGAGAGAGAGAGAAAGAAAAAAAAGGGAAGAGGCCAGGTTAAACAGTATCCAAATGCTTTTGAATTAACCAACTGGCGGTGTGGAAATATAAGGTATGGGTTCTCAGTGCCTTTGAGGGATCAAATTTGAACTCTAATCAGGTGTGAAGGCATGCTTCCTAGGTTATCAAAACTGAATTTCCTTTGCTGGTTGAGGGGCTCCCCTAGATGACCTCAGGTGACCAATGCAGGAGCTTCTTCAAATCCAGGGAATGCTAGGTGCCCTCACTCTACTCTCTCTGAACACTTCAAGGCTCTCTCTGGCTTGTGATCCACTCAGTAGATAATACAGAGACGATTTTGAAAATGGAAGCTTTGACGAAACGTATAACTACAAATATGAAAATATGCTGATTCATATCAATAAAGTGAAAAGACAACCCACAAGATGGGAGACAATCTTTGTAAATCATATATCTGATATGAGACGTGTATTCAGAATATGCGAAGAACTCTCATAACTCAAATAAAAAGACAAACTGCTCAATGAAAAAATAGACCAAAGATGACATACAGAAGGCTCATAAGCCTATGAAACATGCTTAACATCATGAGGGCAATACTCATCAAAGCCACAGGATAACACTACATAGGATGGCTGGAATTAAAAAGAAAGATAGTAACAAGTGTTATAGGTACAGATGTGGGTGAAATTGGAACCCTCATACTTCACTGAGGGGATTATATAAGATGGTGTAGTCACTTTGGCAGTGTCTCAAAATGTTAAGCATAGTCATCATATGACCCAGCAATTCCAAGGCTCGGTATATAAATATATAGGCCTATCCAAGAAAATGAAAATATACAGTCATACAAAATTTTCAAATGAATGTTTATAGCAACATTATTCATAATTGCCAAGAGAAGAAACAATGGAAACGGATAAATTAAATGTGGTCTATCCACACAGTGGAATATTGCTGGGCCATGAAAAAGAATGAAGTGCTAACACACACTACAGCATGGAAGAGTCTCGAAAATTCACATATCAGGGATGCCTGGGTGTCTCAGTTGGTTAAGCAGCTGCCTTCAGCTCAGGTCATGATCCCAGCGTCCTGGGATGGAGTCCTGCATCGGGCTCCTTGCTCGGCAGGGAGCCTGCTTCTCCCTCTGCCTCTGCCTGCCACTCTGCCTGCTGTGTTCTCTCCTCTCTCTCTGACAAATAAATAAAATCTTAAAAAAAAAAAAATTCACATATGACTGTATTTCTAGGAATTGTCTAGAATAGGCAAATCTACAAAGATTGAAACTAGATGAAGAACCAGGGGTTGGGGTTGTGGGGGGAGGGAATGACCGCTAATGGGTAAAGGGGTTTCTCCTAGAATTTGGTAGTGGTGATGGTGAATTCACCAGAATTCACATCCTGGTGACTAGACTAAAAAAACCCCACTGAATTGCACACTTTAGAAGGGCACACTTCATCGTATATGAATTATAGCATCATATTTGCACCTCCAATAGTTAGATAATATCAACCCTTCTTGAGGTTATGGGGAAATGGGAACCACCAAACAGTTCATTAGGAAGGAGTGCAGATTGGCAGGGCTGACCTTGGCAATGTCAGGTGCAACCGAGAACTTGCACACCTGTGAGCCATCTTGTGAGTTCCTCTTCTAGGGAGAAAACCAAAAGAAACCGACATATGTAGACACAGGGCTTTCTCTGGGACAATATATGCTGTAACGGAAAACTGGAAACAACCTAATGATTACGATCCTTAGAATAATGGATGGATGATAACGGCAAATAATACCAGCCAACATTTATTGGGTGATTACTCAGTGCCAGGTACTGTTCCATCTGCTTTGTTTGAATTCAACCATTTAATTCTTCCCTGGCCTGGTGAGAAGGAAATTTTCGATATTGCTGTTTTACAGGTCCTAACCACCTTACAGTGCTGGGTGTATACTATACTCATTTAGTGGAATACGGTCTAACTGTGAAAAGGAATGAACTAGATTTCCAAACTCAGCAATTACAGATATCAGAAACATGGTACTGAGAGACTGAAGAATTCTGTAGAGTGATACATCAAAGAGGCCATCTAGCATGATGGTCAAGAGCTTGAGCTCTGGAGCCTGATGGTGGGATTAATTCTTAGCCCCCTCACTTATTAGCTGTGGGACCCTCGGCAAGTAACCTCTAATAATAATTGTGCTGCTCCATGGAGTCATTGAAAGGACCGAGACTATCTCTATTGTAGCTGCGGCACAGTATTCACAAAATAATATTGTGCATGGATGAGTGCATGTGTGTATAAACACACATACAAACATCTACGCATACTTATATAGAGACTGGAAAGATACTCATTAGTTTCATGATAGAGCTTATCACTAGAAAAATGGAAGAAGAGAATGGCATGAGGTCAAATAGAATTTCACTTTTATCTATAATACTTTGATTTTTTGATAACAAAATATTGAATATGTAGCAAAATGTTAACAGTTAATTCTAAGTGGTGGGAATATGGATGTGTTACCTTACTCTTTGTATGTTTATTTTCAAAATATTTTCAAAAATACTGTTAAAATATTAAATAAAGATCGAGCAACCCAGACCTTTAAAAAAAAACAAAACATAATGGAATGCCTGGGTGGCTCAGTGGGTTAAAGCCTCTGCCTTTGGCTCAGGTCATGGTCTCGGGGTCCTGGGATTGAGCCCCGCATCGGGCTCTCTGCTCAGCGGGGAGCCTGCTTCCGCTTCTCTCTCTGCCTGCCTCTCTGCTTGCTTGTGATCTCTCTCCTCTCTGTCAAATAAATAAATAAAATCTTTAAAAAAAAAAAAAAAAAAGAACATGCTTTTGCTTCGGGGTCTCAAATGAAAATCTTTTACCCAGTATCAATCACATACTTGCTTAATATTGAAGAAATAGTTGAGTGGCTTACTTTTTCACTTAGCTGATTTTACCCAACTTACTTAAAATCCATGTTTAGTAATCCACTTTCCCTGCCCATATGCACAAGTAAGTTACAATGAATTCAACGTGCTAACTTGCATATCAGAAATGAAAGAAAAATGAGACGAAGATGAGTAAGGATTTATATAACCTAAGAAATACATCTTCAGGGCGCCTGGGTGGCTCAGTCGTTAAGCGTCTGCCTTCGGCCCAGGTCAGATCCCAGGGGTCTGGGATCGAGCCCCGCATCGGGCTCCCTGCTCCGCGGGAAGCCTGCTTCTCCTGCTACCATTCCCTCGGCTTGTGTTCCCTCTCTCGCTGTGTTTCTCTCTGTCAAATAAATAAAATCTTTAAAAAAAAAAAAAAAAAAAAAAAAAGAAATACATCTTCAGAGCTGCCCAGAGAATGGGCCCTTCTCAACATTGACACAAGTCTGAGTGTATATACCACTGAATGTTTCTAAATGTTTCCGTTTACAGCAATCAGCATGACTATACCCCCACAAGAAGAGAATGAACCCAAAGGATCCAATCCAGGTCAGACTACGTTGAACCCTCTGATTTGCAAACCAAGATGATGGTGCAGTAGATGAGGTCACGACTTGCAGAATCACCTCTTCTTGGCTTCTCTCCAGCAAGATGTGTTTTCAAGGAGCACACCTGCCAGTGACTGTTTAATCCCAATTCCAATGAAATGGTTTGGAGTTACTATTTCCCTCCGGGCCTCCTTACTTTTAGGGAGCTTTTGGCGGGGGGGTGGGGGGGGGTGGGGGTGTCATCTTTTGCTTCAGTAGTTCCTTTTCCCCTGAAAATTCCGGTCTCTTGTTTTGGAGTTGGCCTTCGACTGCGCTCCTGCTCAGCACTGCCTTTCCCCGGTTCCCACATCGCTCAGCAGCCCTGGAGACATTCTGCATGTCCTCAGCACGTCAGAGTGAGGCCAGTGGTTGGGGAGGGGAGGGGAGTCAATCTAAGGTCCTGTCCCCACAGCGAACCTTTTGCTACTGGTCAGTGATGGCTTTGCAGACTACAGGCAGTCACACACACCCCACACTTGCCGGGACAACTCTGATCCCAGTGACTCCACCCTGCTCTTCCAACTTTCTCATTTCTTTCATTTTATCATCTTTCTTTTACAGGGTGCTCTTAGAAGGCACAGTGGGGGGGGGGGTGGCTCAGTAGGTTAAAGCCTCTGCCTTTGGCTCAGCTCATCATCTCAAGGTCCTGGGATCGAGCCCTGTGTGGGGCTCTCTGCTCAGTGGGGAGACTGCTTCCCTCCCTCACTCCCCCCTCCTACCTCTCTGCCTTGTGATCTCTGTCAAGTAAATAAATAAAATCTTAAAAAAAAAAAGTCACGGTAGGTGGGGAGAAGGGGCAGCTTGGTGGCACTGAGCTTTGGCATCAGCAAGACTTGGTTCTAACTCTTGCCAGTTATTAGAAGACTTGGAGCAACTTAATCAACCTTTCTAAATTTCCATTTCCCTATCTCTAAAATGGAGATTAATGCCAACCACAAGGTATTACTGTGAAGATTAAATGAATTAATATATGCAAAACAGTTAGTCTACAAGTATAGCAAGTGGTCAGTACACAGTAACCATTATGGAATCTTCCATCACAGAGGTAAAGGAACTCCTTAAGAATGCATGACAAGAGTTTCTGACTACAAATGAAGTAAGGGGCACTATTAGCAAAGTACTATCGAATATCATTAAGATGTGTCCTGAGAGCAAACAGAAGAATTCATTTTAATTTTTCAGATCTGAACACAGATTCTGTAAATCCTATCTAGGGATACCTGGGGGGCTCAGTCAGTTAAGTGTCTGCCTTCGGTTCAGGTCATGATCCCAGAGGCCTGGGATCGATCCCACATCAGGCTCCCTGCTCAGTGGGGAGCCTGTTTCTCCCTCTGCCTGCCGCTCCCCCTTCTTGTGCACTCCCTCCCCCTCTCTGACAAATAAATAAAATCTTAAAAAAAATAAAAGCTATATCTAGAAGCTGATCTTTGGTGTAGGTAAGGCAAAAATATCTCAACCAAATAAGAGAAGCTTCAGGCATAGCTTGGAAACACTGTGGGTTGCGTTTCAGACCACGGCAATGAAGCCAATATTGCAATAAAGAGGATCAAATGGGTTTTTTGGTTTCGCAGTGCATATAAAAGTTATATTTATACCATATTGTAGTCTACTGAGTGATAGTGTCTAAAAAATGTACATACCTTATTTAAAAAATACCTTACTGCTAAAACATGCTAACCATCATCTGAGCTTTCAGAGTTGTAATCTCTGTGTTGGTGGAGGGTCGTGCCTAGATGTTCATGGCTACTGACTGACCAGGGTGGTGGCCCCTGAGGGTTGGGGTTGCTGTGGCAATTTCTTAAAATAAGACCACAGTAAAGTTTGGCTGGTCAGTAGACTTCCTTTCGTGAATGGTTTCTCTGCAGCACGAGATGTTGTTTGATAGCATTTTATCCTCAGAATTTCTTCCAAAATTAGAGTCAATCCTCCCAAACCTTGCTGTTGTTTATCAACTATCAAACATATCAAACTATGTTTGATAATTTTATCAAAATTATCAACATAATTTTCTCCAAAAATTGATTCCATCTCAGAAAATACTTTCTTTCCTTATTGATGAGAAGCAACTCCTCACCCATTAAAACTTCATCATAAGATTGTAGCAATTTGGTCATATCTCCAGGCTCCACTTCTAATTCTTATTCTCTTGCTCTTTCTACCACATCTGCACTTACTCCCTCCACTGAAGTCTTAAACCCTCAAAGTCATGCATGAGGGTTGGAATCAACTTCCTCCAAACTCCTGTTAATGTTGGTATTCTGCTCTCTTCTCATGAGTCACTAATGTTCTTCATGGCATCTAGAATGGTGAATCCTTTTCAGAAGGTTTTCAACTTACTTTGCCCAGATGCCTCAGAGGACTCACTAACTGTGGCGGCTATAGTCTCATGGAATGTATTTCTTAAATGACAAGACTTGAAAATCAAAATTACTTCTTGATCCATGGGCTCCAGAATGGATACTGTGTTCACAGGCATGAGAACAACATTCATCTCTTGGTACATCTCCAAAGAGTTCTTGGGTGACCAGGTGCATTGCCAACGAGCAGTCATATTTTGAAAGGAATTTTCTTTCTGAACAGTAGGTCTCAAGAGCAGGCATAAACTATTCAGTAAACCATGCTGTAAACAGATGTGCCATCATCCAGGCCTTGTTGTTCCGTTTATTGAGTACAGGTAGAGTAGATACAGTATAATTCTTAAAGGTCCTAGGGTTTTCAGAATGTTAGAAGAACTCTGCCTTTAACTTAGAGTCACCAGCAGCATTAGCCCTCGACAAGAGGGTCCGTTTCTTCCTTGAAAAAACTTTGAAGCCAGGCACCGACCTTCTCTCTCAAGCTATGAGAATCCTAGATGGCATGTTTTTCCAACAGAAGTGGAAAGTGCTTTCTCTACATTGAAAATCCGTTGTTTCGTGTAGCCACCTTTAGTAATGCTCTTAGCTGGCTCTCCTGGGTAACTTGCTATACCTTCCACATCAGCACTTACTGCTTTGCCTTGCACTTTTATGTTATGGAGATGGTTTCTTTCTGAAACCTCAAGAACCAACCTCTGCTAGCTTCCAACTTTTCTTCTGCAGATCCTTCACCTCTTTTAGCCCTCATAGAATTGAAGAGAGTTAGGGTCTTGCCCTGGATTAGGCTTTGACTTAGGGAATGTTGTGACTGGTTTGATCTTCCTTGCAGACCACCCAGACTTTCTCCATATCAGTAATAAGGCTATTTCCCTTTATCATTCACGTGTTCACCGGAGTAGCACTTTTAATTTCCTTCAAGAACTTTTCCTTTGCATTCACAGCTTGGCTATTTGATGAAAGAGGCCTAGCTTTTGGCCTATCTTGGCTTTCGACAGGCCTTCTTTGCTAAGCTTAATCATTTCAAGCTTTTGATTTAAAGTGGGAGATGCGTGTGGGACTCTTCCTTTCACTTGAACACTTAGAGGCCACTGTAGGGTTATGAATTGGCCTAATCTCAATATTGTTGTGTCTCAGGGAATAGGGAGGCCTGAGGTGAGAGATGGGGATGGGGAAATGGCTGTTTGGTGGAGCAGTCAGAACACAAACAACATTTATTAAGTTCACCATCTAATATGGGCATGGTCGATGGCACCCAGAACAAAGTTACAATAGTGACACCAAAGATCACTGAATACAGATCACCGTAACAAACAGAATAGAAATGAAGACGTTTGAAACGCAAAAACTCCCAAAATGTGACACCAGAGACATGAAGTGAGCAAATGTTGTTGGGAAAATGGCGCCCGTAGACTTGCTATCAGGATGTGGGGTATCACGAGCCCTTGCTTTGTGAAAACACAGTGTCTGCGAGGTGCAATAAAGTACAGCACAATGAAACAAGGTGTGCTTGTATTCAAACTTCAAGTTAAAGGCTGCATATGTTCTCCCACATTTCTCTTTTTTAAACTTTCTGGAGGTAATAAGAATAAATAAAATTTAAATTTAAATATCATAGAACTTCGGAGTAAGCCTTAATTTTTCAGATTAACTTTCTTTTTCTGATCACCAAAATATCGGTTCCTTATAGAAAAATACATTCAGGGGCGCCTGGGTGGCTCAGTGGTCCTCGGGTCCTGTCACTCTGCCTTTGGCTCAGGTCATGATCTCAGGGTCCTGGGATTGAGCCCCACATCAGGCTCTCTGCTCAGCCTCTCTGCCTACTTGTGATCTCTCTCCTCTCTGTCAAATAAATAAATAATAAAAATTAAAAAAAGAAAAATACATTCAAAAAGTGTATTTTCAATTTACTATATATTTAAAAGGTAAAGTTAGGCTCACTGGAAAGATGACTATTTTTCTGAGATTACTTAATTGGACAAGGTCATAAAAATTATCACAGGCAAAGTTCTCAGCAAGGCTGTAGGTACCTGAAGATAGGGATGGCAACTATCTTTTACTGCAGCACCACTAGCCCTCGATATGGTACTTGGCATGCATATACGTGCCATAAATCAATGGAAACCCATAGAACAAAACTGGAAAAAAAATTTTTTTTTGGAAAAAAAAATTCTTGCCCCAAGTACCACTCCCTTGATTTTCTTGAAAATGCTCAGCCCATGAGATATGTCAGGCACTGCAACCCGTTCAGTGACATGGGGCCACCTGGTTCAATACTCTGCTGGCATTGGTTTGAAATTCTGAGCTTTTCATCAAGGGGCTCCACAAATTATGTAGTTGGTCCTGCCTAAGACTTTCTAGGATATCCAAAGTAATTTTGTTAACAGAGTGGAATATTTTTCAACCTTTTTTCCCTGGGGCACATTATTACCTAAAGAGAGGAAAATCTGGTTGGAGAGGGTTGACACCTCCCCTCGAGGGATTCCCTCCTCTTACTGAGCTCTGATCATTTCCGTGCACCCCCCGCCCCCCCTTTTACACTGGACTGGAGCTTCTCTAAAGCTCCAGTCGGACGTCACGGCCTGTCTTTCCTCAGTATTTTGCACAGTGCCTGGCATATAGTAAGTGACAAATAAATACTGAATAAGTCCATGACTAAGTGATTAGTCTAAATTACTAGATTAGTCCTCTGGAGGACTAGATTAGTCCTCTCAACTAAACGTTCTGGCAGCAAGACAGGTTAGGGGAAAATACTCAAGTCCATTACGGCCACTGAAATAGAAAGTCCCTTCATCTCACCTGAAAAGCACATCGCCGGCGCTTAAGACTGATCCTACAAGATACCAACCAGTGGATTCTCACTAGATTTGCTACAGGTCCTGGGTGTTGAAGCCCACATCACTTTCAAAGGGCAAGATGTTTGCCAGCTGCTTTTGTATTGTACCTCTGGGAAGAAATAAGCACTTCAAGGTCCCGACCGTGGCGCCATGTTACGCACTGTGCAGCAACAGAGCACAGAGGTCGGTCTTCAAAACTGTGTGGACCTGGTGAGTCAGTCCATCCATCTTTCAGACGGTCTCCAAAACCTGTGGGCGTCTTTCGGATGGTCTCCAAAACCTGCGGGCACAGTGTCCTATTCCTACTGTAGAAGCCTATGGAAGGGACTCTGCATCGGTGTCGTGGAAATTATGTGGGCAGAGACTGCAAAGTGGAGGTCTGTCCTGTGATCGACTTCAGAGGGCTTAAATAGATTTAGAAGCGCTTTTCAATCCGCCGCGGGAGGCTGACGTCGGAATTCCACTGCTGACATTTGCACACGCAGTGACTTCACGTAAGAAGTCAGCGTTCTGACCTCTCTCACACGATTGGAAGGGACGGCAACATCGAGTGACATTTCTGCACAGCAGCCTCGGTTTCTGGCATTTCCTGTCACTCCCGGGTGTCCAGCGCGCCTGGGGGGTCAGGCAGAGCCATCGATCAGCTTGTCTGAACAGATGGCTTTCTCACACCCAGGGCACGCCCCTCATTGTTGCTGTCTGCCGATCTCTGATCTCTCGATCTCTGGAAGCTTCCAAGTTTTGGCTGGCAGACTTGCTGGAAGGCTAGTGCGACAGTCTGGGAGTGAACGGATGAGAGCCCAGACCACTGAAATAGTCTTCTGATGGATCTAGTTCCTTCTCTCCATGCCACTGCTAAGTGTGGTCTCAATCAGTAATGCATGACCCTAGAATGCCGCTTCCCTTCTAAAAAACTTTCAGTGATTCTCAATCGACTAGAGCTGGGGTTAGCAAAGGTTTTCTGCAACGGGCCAGAGAGTAAATATTTTAAGATTTTTTTGTTTTGTTCTGTTTTGTTTTTTTGGTAGGACACGTTACTTTATTTTTCTTTACTATCTGAACTGCAGCTGTATCCTAGACAATTCCAATATAGATCATTTACAGGCTCTACAGATCCATATACAGGCTCTCTATATATTTAAGATCTAGAAATATCATCAAGTTGTTGATTTTAAGGGTATAGTGTCTTAAAAGTAGAAGCCATCTGGTTTTAAGGACGATCTATGAAATGGAAAATAACGCAGACCAGTTAAGATCCTTTTACAATAGCTGGAAGGTTGTTCATGGGAATTAATGCTGATTTTCTATAGTTTTTTCCTAAGCATTTTTATTGTTATTTATTATCATTTTGTTATTATTTTCATGATGCTACATGAATTTCAGGTGTACGGCATAGTGTTCCAACATCTCTATCAATTATGCCGTGCTCCCCGCAAGTGTGGCTACCATCTGTCATCATAGGATGCTATCACGAAGCATTGGCTATATTCCTTATGCTGTGCCTTTTATTCCTGTGACCTGTTCACTTCATAAGGGGAAGCCTCCCCTTCACTCATTTCGTCCATCCCCCCATCCCTCTCCCCTTTTGGGCTATACGATCTCTGCGACTACTCAACTCTACCGTGGCAGTGTGGAAGGAACCATAAAAAAAACCACACGAACGAACAGCAGTGCAATGCCGTGTTCTCACACATCTTACTTACAAAACCTGGGAGTGTGCCACATTTGGCCCACAGGCCACAGTTTGCTAAACCCTGACCTACCATGTAGGATTCAAATTCCCTACCCTGGCAATCAAAGTTCCCCCGGTTGTAAACTTAAGTTTCCTTGTCTGTCTCAAGTTTTCCGACGCAGATCTGGATTTACATCATGCTTGGACAAACCACTTAACTAACCCTCTGAGCCTCAACTCTTGTTAAAAGTGGGACTAATACCACACCTGCTTACCACCACTGCTGTGAACAGGGCGGAATGTACTGGATGTGATTACTTATCAAATACCCTTTCCCTCCCCTCCCTCAGGAGCTCCCCCTTCCAGGCAAACTACTCGAGGCTCCTGGCAGCAAGCTTTTCTCGCCTCAGCATGTTGCTCTTACTGGTCCCCCCATGACTTTCTTACTCATTTTCACTGAGTGCAAATTCTTCCCATTCTTCTGCTCTCAGCTTAAGTGCCAAAGTCATGAAAGCTTCCTTCATCTCTCTTAGCCAGAAGTAATTGCTCTTTTCTCAAGTGAAAGAGCACTTTGCATCTCTCTTCAGGCACTTAAGGACTATTCATCTTAGGACCCTATAGGTGTCTGATTTCCCTTAGACCTCGGGAGCCACTTGAGGACGATGGTCATGCTTTGTGCCTATCTGGGTCTCCTCCCTCTTCTGACATCGAGCTCTGTGCCACGCACAAGTCGGTTGTTAGCAAGTATCTACGTGACAACGATTGGCATTGGTAGCTCCCCCTCCCCCACTGTAAACAAGTCTAAATGTTTAGTAAATACCCAGAGTTGTAGAATAATTAGCTTTTACATTTATCCTTTGGGGGGGGGGGTGGGGTAAAAACATTGAAAAATCTTGTTCTAGTTACTGATGAGCTGATTGAATCCTGAATAAGCAAAAAGAAAAGGCGTTCAAGGCCACCCAAATGTGCTAAATATTTATACATGTCAACTTATGTATACATTCCAAGATTCCTAAAAGTATCCACATGACATCACCCAAAGGAAGACCCAGCCTCAGAGAGGTTAATACAAGTTTCTCTGAGCCTAGAATTGGCTTCTCTCACTTAGGAGATAAGAGCCTTTCTGCTTTAGTTAAAGAGAACTGGTTAGATAGTTCCTAGCCGCCTACATGCTCTATCTTCCCCTTAGCTCCATTGTGAATGGACTTGCTTTTGGTTCTGGCTTGGTGTTGGTTCTATTTTTGTTTCTGGTCTAAATATTCAGTCTAGAAAATCACACAAAGTTGCTCGTGATTACTCACAGGCAAATACCTACACTTGATTTCAAAGTTCCATGGTACCCCCTTTAAAAAAAATCTGAAATATAGGGAGAAAATCAGACAAAGAAGTTAGAGAAAGAAAATAACTCTTCTCAATTCATAAATGCCTCAGTAAAACTGACTATTGAAACCGCTATCTTTTCTTCTTTCTCATTATAATGAATCCCTAAAGAGTTATTGAGGGTCCTGGTAAATTTCACGTGCTGCCAAAAACCCCTGAGGAAAGAGGCAAGTATGCGATGGAACTGGAACCCATGTCTTCTGAGGTTCCTGCTTAGTCCTTACTCTATACATGTGATCATCAACCTTGGTTTACTATCAGAACTATCTGGGGAAGGAAGTCTGCTTCTGCTTAGAATGTAGAAGTGGCGCAGAACATTATCCCCTCCTATCACTGAAAACAGATGGACAATCTACAAAACGATACTTTTTTTTCCCACCCATAAGAGATCTGGGCTCACAAGGCAGCTAAGTGCAGTACAAAGAGTGACAAGCCTTGCCATTCACAGGCTTGGGCTCCCTACTATCGCAAATTCATTTTCTGGGAGAGTTTAATACTGGGTATATGATGGGCTTTCTACAGGCTGGTTTATATGGGCACAGCTAAATCAAACCAAGTCAGGACCCAGCCATTGATGAGACTTAAGGAGGACAATGTCTTTGTTCTTTGGATACCCAGCATTTCATTGGTTCGTAGTATACAAGGCAGAAAATACTGAAATCATCATGCCATCTATAATAACAGAAGCGCTTTCATTTTTGACCAGAGGAATTGAGCACACCAACCGATCAAGAGCGAAGTGAGAGATCCAGGAGGTGGGCTGCTTTGTACTCCTTGTCACTATGGGAAGACCAACACTTTAGAGCAGTGTTTTCAAACTGTCTTCCAGAGAGCCGTAACATTCAGCAAAGACACCTCAGGGAGAGGAGCAAGACTTAGGTGATCCTCTAGATCCCAACAGCTATAAACCCTGCCTCAGCTAGAAAAGCTTCATTTTTCTATTTTGTGTATTGGGGTTTTGTGTATATTTTCAATTGGACAAAAAGAGCTCTGTCTAAAAAAAAGAATTAGAAAACCCCAGTGTATGGACTTCAGCGAGACCCATCAAAGCCTCTAGGGGGAAAGAGAAAAAGAAAAAGCAACCCTCTTCTCCAGGAGAACAAGCCAACAGAAAAGTCTTCTTCCTAAAGATCTGTCCAGGGACATCTCGGACCTGGGCAGCAGATTAAGAACACAGCAGACTGAGAGGCCAATTCTTATGATAGCCATAGCCACCAGATTCCGGCTTTGGGGCTCTAATAAAATATCAAATCTTTAAATCAAAACATGGCCAGTTTACCACTCTCCTCTGCTTGTTACTTTCCAGTTATGTTCTAAGGTGGTGAGATCAACAGTATCTGACAAATACGCACAGACAAGAACAGTGGGGAAAGATCTAGATAAGCTGAAATGTGGGGAAAAGTAAGAGCCCATTGGATCACCCACTGACTTTTCTCTCATAAAGATGGGACTTAACTCACATTTCATTATGGTTCATTTTTTTAATGGCCTTGCTTGGAATTTTGCTTGAGCTTCCTGATTTCAGTTCTATTCTACTCTTCAATTTCTATTTGCTTTCTTTGCTTTTAAAACTCAGAATGAAAATGAAATGGATCCATCTAATTACACCCTGCCTAAAGCTCCTCCCAGTTTAATTCTTTGACTATAATTAATGTTATATTGTTTGTGTGTGTGTGTGTTTGTCTGTGTTTTGGTCATCTGCTCTTTCCTAATCCAAATAACTATCTGAATTGTTACAAGACTGTCAACCTATTAATTTTTGAATAGTAAGTATGAGGGTAGGAGACAGATAGCTAGCTAGCTAGCTAGCTAGAGATATGTTTTACTTGAAAGATGATTTTATCATTTTGTTTTATAGTTTTAGGTGTAGCATCTAATGATTCATCAGTTACATACATCACCCAGTGCTCATCACAACTGCCCTCCTTAATCCCTATCACGTATTTATCTCATCCCCCATTTATCTCCCCTCTGTTAACCGTCAGTTTGTTCTCTATAGTTAAGAGTCTGTTTCTTGGTTTGACTCTCTTTTTTCCCCATATACGTGAAATTACATGGTGTTTGTCTTTCTCTGCCTGACTTACTTTGTTTAGCATAATACTCTTTAGCTCCATCCACAGCATTGCAAATGGCAAGATTTCATTCCTTTTTATGGCTGAGTAATATTCCACTTTATCCATTCATCAGTCATAATACTTTTGGGCTCTTTCCATAATTTGGCTATTGTTGGTAATGCTGCTATAAACATTGGGGTGCCTGTATTCCTTTGAATCAATATTTTTGTATCCTTTGGGTAAATACCTAGTAGTGCAATTGATAGATCACAGGGTAGTTTTATTTTTAACTTTTTGAGGAAACTCCATACTGTTCCAGAGTGGCTATACCAGTTTTCATTCCCACCAGCAGTGCAAAAGGGTTCCTTTTCCTAGTCCTCACCAACACTTGCTGTTTCCTGTGTTGTTAATTTTAGCCATTCTGACATGTGTGAGGTGATCTCATTGTAGTTTTGATTTTTATTTCCCTGATGATGAGTGACATTGAGCATCCTTTCTTGCATCTATTAGCCATCTGTATGTCTCCTTTGAGAAAATGTTTACTTGTGTCTTCTACCGCCTTCCTTTTTTTTAAATTGGAATATTTGTTTTTTGGGTTAGGCCGTATATTTTTTTTTAAAGATTTTATTTATTTATTTGAGAGTGAGAGAGAGCATGAGCAGGGGCAAGAGGGAGAAGCAGACTCGCCTGCTGAGAAGAGAACCCGACTTAGGGGCTCGCTCCCAGAGTCCCGGGATCATTACCTGAGCCAAAGGCAGATGCCCTACCAACTGAGCCACCCAGGTACTTTGTTTAATGCAAAAAATCATGCAGGCAACTAACTGACATCTGGATATAACTGATCTCAAATCATGGCTCAGGTTGTGGTCTGTACTCTATTATTAAATGGGGTTAATTTTACTGTTTAAAAATGAGTAAATGTTGGGGCACCTGGGTGATGCAGTCAGTTAAGCATCCAACTCTTGATGTCCGCTCAGGTCATGATCTCAGGCTTGTGGGATCCAGCCCTGCCTTGAGTTCCATATTCGGTGCAGAGTCTGCTTGAGATTCTCTCTCCCTTCCCCTCTGTCCCTCCCACTCATGCTCTCTCTCAAATAAATAAATCTTTTAAAAAATGAGTAAATGTTCTGGAAAAGCAAAACTATGGAAATAGTAAAAGGATCAGTGGTTGCGAGGGTTTACAGGGAGAGGAGGATGAAAAGCTGGAGCACAGATTTTTAGGGCAGTAAAAATACTCTGTATGATACTATAATGAAGGATATAAGTCAGATCCATAGGAAGTACACCAACAGTGAACCCTATAGTAAACAATGGACTTTGGGTGGTTATAATGTGTCAATATACGTTCATTAGTTGTAAAAATGAACTGTCTGGTGAGGAACATGGATAATGGGAGAGGCTGTGCATGTGTGGATGCAAGGGGATTATGGGAAATCTCCATACTTTCCATAAAAATGAAGTCTTAAAAACATTGATTACTGGGGCGCCTGGGTGGCTCAGTGGGTTGGAGCCTCTGCCTTCAGCTCAGATCATGATCTCAGGGTCCTGCAATCGAGCCCCGCATCGGGATCTCTGCTCAACAGGGAGCCTGCTCCCCCCACCGCCAGCCTGCCTCTCTGCCTACTTGTGATCTCTCTCTGTCAAATAAATAAATAAAATCTTAAAAAAAGATTAAAAAAATTGATTACTTTGCTTAACTACAGGTTAACATTTACATAATTTGACTAGTATCTGTGATTCCTTTTGATGACAATGGGCAATCTTAAGTTAAAAACATCTTTGGTTAAAAAAAAGTGCCACTGTGATGAGTGATGTTGCTAATGGAGGAAAGTATGCCTGGGTAGGGACAAGGGTATGTGGAAAATCTCTGGGGGCGCCTGGGTGGCTCAGTGGGTTAAGGCCTCTGCCTTCAGCTCGGGTTGTGATCTCAGAGTCCTGGGATCGAGCCCCCTGTCGGGCTCTCTGTTCAGCAGGGAGCTTGCTTCCTCCTCTCTCTGCCTGCTTGTGATCTCTCTCTGTCTCTCTGTCAAATAAATAAATAAAAAATATTAAAAAAAAAAAAAAAAGAAGGACACAGCTCTCAGGCTAGCCTTCCAGTCAGTGTGTGATAGCCTGGACATCAGCAGTCAGGCTCAGTGGACTCTGTGGAGTTTGTGCAGACCCCTTGACATTCTGATATTCCTCAAGTCTCTAAATAAAGTACTGTCCTCAGGTTGTTTCTCAACAACCAGGGGAAAAGGGGCTAATGACCAGCTTTGGTTCTAAATAATTAAGTGTAGTCGTGGAGACAAGCCAGGGGCTGAGGAAACCTCTCTCATTTCTGTTTGCTTTGACAATACTCCCTCACTAGGTATTGTTGAATTCTTGGTATAACTATCACACATGGATAATATTTATGAAAGTCAATGAAACAAGTAAAGTCACTCTTCGCTCTTGAAGTGAAAAACAAACAACGCCAAGACCAAACTCATTAATGCCTCAACGTAAAGGGAAATTTTTTCCTCGCGGCAGCAGCCGATGAAAATACCATTCACTGGTGTATGTGGAATGTTTCCAGAGGGTAAGAAAATAAAACTCAGAGAGCAATAGACAGTATGAAATAATGGGTAACCCCAAAATCATTTATCTTAGGCAGGCTGACAGGCCTATACACTGGGACAGACACACACTTTTCTACGCTCATTCTCTTTTCAGAGTCTGACTCTTGACCTTGACTACCCCTTCCCCCTCAGGGTCCCCAGGTCAGTCTTACCAGTGGCCACGGTAAGACAGACCAGCAGGAAAGTAATACAGGTCTTTGACTTAAAAGATGGAGCTCCTTACACATCAGGATCCAGTCTCTAAAAGTTATCCAATGATAAATTGGCCCATCACTTCTTAAGTGTGACAATTCTTCCCTACCTCATTCCCAAGATATTTTTCTATTTACGACGAAGGAAGTCCTCTTCAAGACCGAATTTCACCAGCTACACAACCAGCCACTTCATAGTGTTTGTGGGCTATCACGTGTAGGACCCAAACATATTTTGACTTCAAATGATTAATTGCAGAACAAAGGCCTCTTCCGCTTTGCAGAGCTTCTCCCCCCCAGGGCCACAGGGGAATGGAAGTGGGGGGGGTCCCTGGACTCGCCCTGGAATGCACAAGCAGTTAAAGCCAATCACTCTGCACTTGGTAGATGAAGCACCCTGAGCCGCCCCAGAGATGTAGGTGCAGAGTGAAAGGTAACAGCACCGCGTTTCCTCGTTCAGGGAGGGGCATCTAGGAGAGCGCTTGCAGACCGAAGCCGGCCCTGTGTCGTTAATCTGCAAGTTTAATTGCAAGGGAAGTTTAATTGCAAGGCAAGCTAGTCTGTGGGAGACCTTTCCAATCCTGATAATGAAGACAGGCACGTGCTTGTAGATGCCAACTCCCCCACTTTTTGGTTTTGGAACCTGAACCACCTACCAAGTCTCACCAAAACCTAGGACCAATCAGAGACTGTTTGCACAGGGTGACTGAAACCAAGAGGGTGAGGAAACGGGGAGATTGTGTGGAGCAGGGCAGTCTTTCTGGCGCCCCCTCAAATCATACTACCCAGGCAGGCCCTATTCCATCTATCCTCTGCCCAAGGCAAGAGCTGTCACGAGTCCCACCGATAAGCAATTTAGATACACACTAGTTGCATGAAGGAGACTTACTGCAGGTTTCCACTACTGTTTGCCAAGCCAAGGAAATAGAGTGTGGACAGATGCTCTCTCAGGTTCTTATTTGGGCTCCAAAAAGGTTGGAGGCTTGGCACAGCCATGGATCTTCACTTCCTTGTTTTTTTCAAGTTTTTTTTTTTTAAGATAAATTGAAAGTAATATAGTCAAGAACAGAGAGGGTGATTGTTTTATCCCATTGACTAATCTTTCTTGTTCTGAACATGTCTATCCTCTTTAACAAAGCTATTAAGGTTTTAGATGCTTGGGCATAAGCAACCCTTATGGGACATGTTTGGGGAATTCTATTACCAAAATCCAAATTAATAAGCTGTCTCATCTGTCAAGAGCAGAGAGCAAATCCTGTAATCAACTTCAACATGGCAAAGAAAACACAGGGATGGTTTATTTAACAAATACGAATTGAGCACCTACTATGTATAAGGAAATAAAAGGTGCGAGAGAGAAAACAAAGAAGCATAAGACATTGCCCTTGTCTTCTAGGGCTCATGATTCATTTGAGGGAGAAAAATATCTGTAACTAAATGAATGAAAAAGAAATCACTAATGCCAAAATTGAAGGGACAGTAACCCCCCGAGTCTGCTTTCTCTCACTTTCTCTCTCTCTCAAATAAATAAAAATCTTTTAAAAAAAATAAAAAATAAAAATGTGGGGTCGGAGATGAGAGGAAGAAGTAGTTTTTCTACTTAGGGCATTTCAGAAAGTTTCTAGGAAAGTTGGTTTGGGAGGTAATCCTTAACAAATGACTACATTTTGACCAGTACAAAATAACTGGGGACAATACTGTGTAAAGAAATTATCCAATGAGCAGACAAGGCAAGAATGTGCAGGTGTATCTCCAAAGGCAAGGGAAGCAAAGGCAAAAATGAAAATGAACTATTGGGACTTCATCAAGATCAAAAGTTTTTGCACAGCAAAGGAAACAGTCAACAAAACCAAAAGACAACCGACAGAATGGGAGAAGATATTTGCAAATGAC
>CM053609.1:55337353-55347493 GCA_028646535.1 Procyon lotor
AACAGATGAATGGATAAAGAAGATGTGGTATATATACATTCAATGGAATACTATGCAGCCATCAAGAGAAATGAAATCTTGCCATTTGCAACGACGTGGATGGAACTAGAGCGTATTATGCTAAGCGAAATAAGTCAGTCAGAGAAAAACAAGTATCACATGATTTCTCTGATATGAAGAATTTGAGAGGCAGGGCAGGGGATCATGGGGGGGGTGGGGGAGAGAAATGAAACAAGATGGGAAGGGGAAGGAGACAAACCATAAGAGACTCCTGAACTCACAAAACAAACTAAGAGTGGCTGGGGGGTAGCAGGGGTAGGGATAGGATGGCTGGGTTATGGACATTGGGGAGGGTATGTGCTATGGTGAGTGCTGTGAAATGTGTAAGCCTGATGATTCACAGACATGTACCCTGGGGCAAATAATACATTATATGTTAATAAAAAATAGTTTTTGAATAAACAATAACAAAAAAGAATGTGCAGGTGTGAGAACAGCGAGTCGTTCTCATGGGATGTGGGATGAGACATGTGGGATGAGGCTACAGAAAATGAGGTTGAAAAGTAAATTAAGGGCAAGTGGTTTGAAGGCTCATGCTCTAATTTGGGAGAGAATATGGAGTACTTGAAAGAGCTCAAGCTTGGGGTGCCTGGGTGGCTCAGTCAGCTGAGCGTATGACTCTTGATTTCAGCTCAGGTCATGATCGCAAGGCTGTGAGATCGAGCCCCACGTCAGGCTGCGCACTCAGCAGAGAGTCTGCTTGAGTCTCTCTCTCTCCCTCTCCTGCTGCCCCTTTCGGCACCCCCATATATGGGTGCACTCTCTCTCCCTCTCTCTCAAATAAATACATCTTTTTTCAAAAAAAGAGCTCAACTCAAACTTTAGTGTCAAAGAAGACCTCCACCTTTTATCCCCATTCTGTTGTTTCCTAGTGAAACTGTGATGCTGGCAATTGATCTCTCGTGTGTGTGTGTGTGTGTGTGTGTGTGTGTGTGTGTGTGTGTGTTAAAGATTTTATTTATTTGACAGAGAGAGAGAGAGAGAGAACACAAGGAGGCAGAGAGGCAGGCAGAGGCAGAGGGTGTAGCAGGCTCCCTGCTGACCAAGGAGCCCGATGTGGGACTCGATTCCAGGACCCTGGGATCATGACCTGAGCTGAAGGCAGCTGTTTAATGAACTGAGCCACCCAGTTGTCCCTCTTCTGTGTTTCTGTATGGAATTGCAAGACACCCTCTTCTCAGGGCTGTTGTAAGGACACAATGAGTTAATGAGTATAAGAGCCAACCATGGCCAATTCTCTTCCCTTTATTTCGTCAGGAATAGAAAATCACAGAACATGTTTAAAGAAATAGATGTAATCTAACTTCCGTTTTAGGAAGAGAATTGGATTTTGATTTTCCTACCAATTTAGGAAGAGAATTGGTATTGAGGGACATTAGAGAGGAAACAGAACAGGTAGGTAGAGAGAGAGAACAGAAGGGTGTTCCAATAATCCAGGTGAGAGCTGAGATCCTGAATGAGGGCAGAGCCACTGTGAAAAGAAGGTACAGAAGCATGACCGCCGAGGAGGCAGAACGGAGAGGTCCCCTATAGGTGGAAAGTGATCGTGTGGCGTTGTGGATGAATCAGGTTTTCGGCCTGCCTTGGCTGCTAGCAAGGATAGGGAGGCAGACAAAAGGTTGGGAGCCCAACAGGAGCGGGCCTCCGGTGAGAGAGAACACAGTCCGATGGGGACTTACTGAATTGCAGACGGAGACTGGGCATCCTGGGAGAATGATGAGTGTGCAGCAGGGGATCTGGATCTAAGAACTCAGGGTCAGTGCAGGAAGACGTGAGGGGCTGCCAGAGCTGCTGGGGAAAGCTACGAAAATACATGGGACTAGCTAGGGAGAGGGCGCTGGGGAGAAAAGAGAAAAGACATCGGGACCATGAGAAAGGTTTGCTCTTGAGGAATAGAAGAAAACGAGGAACTAACGGAGGAGATGGAGGAGTGGTTGTTTTCACGGATTTTTATGCAAAAGGAAAATAAGTTTTCCTTATTTAAGCAACTGTTATTTTGGCCTTTGCTATAGCAGCCGAGGCTTTATCCTTACTGATACAGGACGAAGGCGGGTTACGCCAACAAAAAGGAAGTGAGAATAAACAAAAACTTCTCTGGGGCGCCTGGGTGGCTCAGTCGTTAAGTGTCTGCCTTTGGCTCAGGTCATGATCCTGGGGTCTCGGGATCGGGTCCCACTTTAGGCTCCCTGCTCAGTGAGGAGTCTGCTGCTGCTTCTGCTCCTCTCCTCCCCCTCGCACGCTTGTGCTTCCTCTCTCTCTCTCCGACAAATAAATGACTAAAATCTTCTTTAAAAATTAAAAGAATCGGGGCGCCTGGGTGGCTCAGTCGTTAAGCATCTGCCTTCGGCTCAGGTCGTGATCCCAGGGTCCTGGGATCAAGCCCCACATCGGGCTCTCTGCTCAGCAGGAGGCCTGCTTCTCCTGCTACCATTCCCTCTGCTTGTGTTCCCTCTCTCGCTGTGTTTCTCTCTGTCAAATAAATAAAATCTTTAAAAAAACAAAAACAAAAAAAACCTTCTCTTTTAAGAAGCTAGAAGGGAAAGGAAAGAGATGGAATGATAGTTTCCAGAGGGCAGAGGGTCAAAAGAAGTGTTTTAGTTTTTTTTTCAAATCAATGCTCCTATACTTGTTACCATTTCTAAGTCTACCATCTCCTCTCCTGATTCATGGAATATTCTGCTAAAGTGGTTTTAAATTTATTGCTTGGGAAATAAGCAGGTATTATTCTTTGCGGTTATGATAATTCTGTTTATAAGTCAGCTCTTTGGGACATTTACTGTTTGTATATTTGTACAGAACTGTCTTCAAATGTGACTTAGAAAAATGCAAAGTTTTGCCAATTTACTAGGGGGTGATTATTTGTATTACTGCAGGGGTCCTTCAAAATATGAAGGTTCTTAGCAGGTAAGTGTATACAGACCCTTTGACCATGCAACAGAGGGCCAGGGAAGAGAACGTTAACTTGTTACGAGTTACAGTAATGGCCATGTATGCATGTCAGTAGGAAAGCAGAATCCAAGAAATAAAAATTTTAGTTTATGGAACTTTTTCCAGGAAAAACTTTATCATGTAAAGAGAGGAATTTCTGCAACATCTACACTGTGATCAATGGCTCCTTTGTGGGCTGAGCGACGGTCTCTCTAAGTTTCCAACTCCTGGTCCTAAAGTGACCTGAGCGGTAGGGAGCTGTGAGGACAGCTTTTGGGACAACCCCACAACAGGTCTGAACTATCTGCTGTCAAGGGTATGGCAACTGCATAATTAACCATAATCGTGGCAAGTTAATATACTTAGAACAGAAACCCTGTTGGTACTTAGCTGAACTAAAAATGAGAAAGTAACCATCCATTCCCCCATAGCGTAAATTACAGCTACGTGTATAATGAGATTCCTTATTTGCATTTTTCATAAAACTCACCAAACTCCTTATTCACTCATTACTTACCCATTATGGGTTTTTTAAATGGCACTTTTTAAAGTTTGCTTTGGCTCAGGGTGAATTATTTGCCAAGATTTTATTTCTAGAGTCATGAATCCCCTGAGACTTCTTTACCTTTTGCAAATTCATAGCTCATTTTGTGGGTCCTACTGGTTTGTGGTCTCTATGTGTGCATGTGTGGGGAGCAGTCTTAAGCTATCCTAAGTAGTGAAACATTTCATAAGAAGGAGTCTGATACCCTGGCATAATTAAACAGGAGGAAAAAAGAAAAGAAAAAGAAAAAGCAGAAAATAAGTAGTTAATAAAAGTAGCAAAAATTAGATTACCTCCTTGTAATTATGCATATTAAGATAATCTGTTGATTTAATAGGTGGAAGAAATGTGTGCTCCAAAAATTCATTGAGTGTTTGAATATCAAGAAGCACAAATACAAAAGTACATGCAAAGGTAAAATGAGGCAAAGCTGCCTCTGAGAGTAAAAATTTTGATGAACTTTAATAAACCACTAAATGCAATGTTAGATACACATGAGCAGAGGAAAACATTTTTGTGTGCACACTTTAAAAAAAATTGGTATCTCCAAGACCAATATTACTATTGTAGGGGAACAACTCAGGGCACAGGACAAGCTGGCTACAGACATTTATCAACTAAAAGGACGAGGAAAATTCTCCCTGCTCCCACGTCTCTCCCTAGCTCACCGCCAGATCTTGGCTAGAAATGTTTTCCAATACAGTCCCTAATGAGCTGAAGAGCAAAGGTGGGAGGCATCATCTCGGAAATGAAACATACTGTCCTTTGGAATATTAGAAAAGTAGTTTCTAGATTCATAGAGATTTCTAGCTAGAAGAGATCATCCCAATACCTTTTTTAACAGATGTGACAATTGTGTTCCCCCAGACAATAAGCGACTGGCCCAAGATGATCACATAGCAAATTATTGACATAAAAATGTAGGTTTTCAACTCTTTATCTAGAGGTCGTTTTTGTACTACTGCGCATTGCCTGTAATTAGAAGGGGTAAAAGAGGGGCCTGGTACATTTCACTGTAGGGATAAATTCCAGTATTTGGGACAGCATGAGGACTGGTGGGCCACAGACCGAAGGTCTAGGGACAGGGGCATTCTGGCCTTGTGCCTGGATACAGAAGTTGCTATTTTGTCTAATGCTGACTTAAATGCCAAAAACAATTTAATGACATTAATATACCATCATATAGTAGCTTGCTCGTCTACCGATATACTTAAACTGCAGGTAAATCATATCCCTAGTGAAATGCTATGTCTCCTCTACTCAAAACCAGAATTGCATCCTGACACCAGCTTAATACTAGCTTATGATTCACTCATAAGGAACAAAAACATTGGATGTTTTTATAAGACAGTCATTTGTGTGTTTAGATTATTATTCTGGGTTTTATGAGGGGCAATTGTCACCCTGTTATGAAACTGCATCCGTTTCAATTTTGCATCAAGCTAATGTGTATTGATGGGAAACCATGTTAAGCAGAACAAGAAATAAATATTCTCTACCACCACAAATTGATTCCAAGTGGCCTAAATAGTTCTCAACACTTCCATTTCATTTGGAAGTGAATTTATATCTTTTAAAATATTATTATTTCTCCTTAATTTGTCCCAATGATTTTTGGGATTTTAATTAGCCTTCAAGTATATTTAAAGATAAAATAGGTATAATTTCTTTTGATGGAATCCCAAACTATAGCTTTTTTTTCCCCCTAGTAATTGCAAGCTATCAGGTTTTCATTTGGTTTTGAATTTTCTTTTTCTTTTTTTTTTTAAAGATTTTATTTATTTGACAGAGAGAAACACAGCAAGAGGGGGAACACAAGCAGAGGAGGGAATGGTAGTGGGAGAAGCAGGCTCCCTGCTGAGCAGAGAGCCTGATGGGGGGCTCGATCCCAGAACCCTGGGATCATGACCTGAGCCAAAGGCAGACGCTTAACGACTGAGCCACCCAGGCGCCCCTTGAATTTTCTTTTTAAGGGTGTCTTTGTATTATGTGATGTTACCTCCTGATATTTAGTCTTATTGGGATTTCTTGGAGAAGTACATAATAAAAAATAGTAATGTTGGACATGATTAAATGTGTGTCAAAATAAAGCAATCCTGTTGTTTCTCATGTAATTATAATGGAAGAATTCAAGTTAATTTGCTTATTTTAGCATAATGACCATGTGATTCCAACAGTTTAAAAGCTACAATCTTTAGCAGGTAGAAGACAATGGAAAAAAACAAACAAACAAACAAAAAACCACTTCACATTATAAGAAAACCCTGGATATTAATCAGTTTGTTTAACTGGATGAACAGCCGTATACATAATGTGCTAACATTTCTTTTTTTTTTTTTGAAAGATTTTATTTATTTGACAGAGAGAAACACAGTGAGAGAGGGAACACAAGCAGAGGGAATGGTAGCAGGAGAAGCAGGCTTCCTGCAGAGCAGGGAGCCTGGTTCCGGGCTCGATCCCAGGACCCTGGAATCATGACCCGAGCTGAAGGCAGATGCTTAACGACTGAGCCACCCAGGCGCCCCTGTGCTAACATTTCTTAACAAGTAGATTTCTGGAAACAAACTGCTTCCAAAAATATTTTACGAGCTGTCACTAACTTCAGAGATGTTTTTCTAGGTTGGCAACCTTGGTGATCCATCTCGCAAAATCACGGCTGGAATGGAGAGACCCCTGAAACTGCTAAGTGAGGAGAACTGAGAAGGGTCCTGTGAAGTCATGACCCTTGAAAGGTGTTGGTTTACAGAGTGTGAAGCAGGCAATTCACCAGCTGCACCCAGGAAGTGGTGCTGGACGGGCCGGTGGCGAGCAGGGAACAGCGCTTTGAAGGACGGGTGGAGCCCACTGCCACGTCAGACTCACAGTTAGTTTGCTCGAACTTCTACGGGGGGGGGGGGGACCTCCTTAATTTGGGCTATACTTCAGTATTTCAACAGAAGACTCTTAAACTAAAAAGCATCACCCCCCTCTTTCTCTTTTTCCCCTGGACCATTTTTCGAGGGCTCCAACTAGAAGGACAAATTCGCTAAGGATGATGCTCAAAGTTGGAGTCATAAGATCTTACGCCAAATGCTGTCCATCCAGGATGCACCGCGAGACGGTCTGGCCTTCCAGGTGTGGGCATGGAGCACTGCCTGGCGAGCTGTCCCCCTGTGGGAGGGACAGGGGCTCAGCTCTATCACTTCCCTACCGGGCTCACTGCACAGAATTTGTGCCACAGGAGCTTAGGCTAGCCCAAGAGGCCAAATGGGCAACTGTGAGGCAAGAGCAAGAAGTCAGGTACCAAGAGTTTTATGTGTTTTCCCCTCCACATTATTATTATTATTTAGAGATTTTATTTATTTATTTGACAGAGAGGGAGAGCACAAGCAGAGGGAGCAGCAGGCAGAGGGAGAAGCAGGCTCCCTGCTGAGCAGGGAACCCAATGTGGGACTCGATCCCAGGACCCTGAGATCATGACCTGAGCCAAAGGCTGATGCTTAACCGACTGAGCCACCCAGGCGCCCCTCCTCCATATTATTTTTAACAATCTATTCTGTTAACAATGTCACAACTATTCCTTTGCTTCACTTTATCTATATAATGGATCTACTCACTTTATCCCCATGTTTTCAAAGAAGAAATGGTGGAGAGAAATGCTGATAAGCATTTTTAAAGGCCTTTGACGTCCTCAGGAAAAAAAAAAAAAAAAAAGCAGGCTTTCGAGAAAAGTCCCCAAGGAAAAGAATTAGAGACTCAGGAATACTGGGTCAAAAACCTCTAAATGTTGATGCCTTCAAAAATTGCTTTCTAAGGTGAAACATATTAGCGTATAGTATGTGTGTATGTGCATGTAGACATATTATGTATATGCCTTTTCTCTGATTACAAAGAACAAAAATACTGAATTCTGGAATTCCAGGTCTCAGGGTTTAGTTAGCTATGGATGCTATCGTTGGAGAAACCATTTCCCTCAATTTGCATAAGTTTTTTTGCCTCCTCCTCCTCCGCTCTGAACGACACTCTCATACATGTGTTCTGCAGCAGCAGGATGACAAGACCTTTTTGAAGTTTAAAAACTTGACACCCTTTGTAGAACAGTGGCGACCTGATCAAAACAGTGATCAAGCAGAAATGCCTTTTTTTCTCCCGATAGGGCCAAATTTAGTCTCTTTCTAAGCAGAATGAACTCTCTCTCTCTCTCTCTCTCTCCTTATATCCAGAGTCAAGATTTTTTTCTTCTACCCCCAACTAATAAAATCAGGAGGCTGCAATGAGGCTGAGCGGCAAGCAGTTTGATGTCCTCAGCAGGATACGAGGAGTCAGAAGTGGCGCTGTAAATCCAGAGTGGGGCTTCAACACTGTGTTAAGTGTGGCCTGAGTCTCCGAGATTTCCTTTTGATGCAAGTTCAGTATATTAATGGGAAAAGCATTCACTTTTATTTGTCTGTACTGTCTGCGACAGCAAGGCTGCCTCATTTAGCCTGGGCCAACGTGAAAATACACAGAGAAGCAATCTGTTGCAAATTAGCACAGCTCCCCTTTCATTTACTAGCTAGTAATTGGAAGGGGTTAAGAAAGTGTAACTTATCAGACCACGTGAGCTATCTGCTTGTGTGGACAGCGCACCTCCCCCAGATTTCCCTCCCTCCCCTGTGGCGCACCCCCCTCCCCAAGCAATAATCTTTCCTCAATGTCCACTTGATCTGAAAGAAAACCCTGATGCGTGTGAAATGGCGCTCCCTTGGTGCGGTTTGACAAGGCAGTTACCTTGACAGGAAGGGGGTACTGATGACTCCATCAGAACTTTACCTTTCTTTAGATATAGTTTTACTCTCCCGCTTCCAAATGGTCTTGAAGTCACTGCAGAACTCGTACCACACCATAAACACATAGTTGGGTGTGATCTCCTTTTCCCCGGACTTTGGCTTCATCCCAAAATATCCCACCGTTGTTTCAAAACTGCAACAGGGAGGGGGAAAAAAACAGAGTGAGGTGGGGGGGGAGTGAGAAACTGTCCACACCCTCCGGACAGGGACACTGGGGGCATTTCCCACATAGTCATCTCTAAGACAGAAGCCCAGCCGCATAGTGACTGTGGCTTATCCTGAGCCTCAGAAAACCTATTTGCTTAAACCGCTTCTCCAAGAAATTCAGGCTGATACTCCTGGTCACACCTTACATGTATAAACATGGGCGCGTCTGATTCTAGGGGGTACGCCGGTAGAGCTATGAGTTTGCTCTTCATCTCAAATCCACGTCATTTACCAGCTCTTCATTTTACATTTAATGATTACATGCACATATATATATAACGATGGCATATTGATTGTGCAGCCTTCGCTGTGGTCCGTTAGCCCATCGGGAATAATTAATCTGTTGAGCGCTTCATGGAAAACCAAGAGAAATACTATTTATTTTATCCTTATTCTGCCATCCATTGGCTTTGTGATCTTGGGTCAATCACTAAGCATCAGACTCTCCGTCTTCTCAAGGGTGAAATGAGACTTAGAACAGATGATCTCAGAGACTGTTACACTTTAAAGCTTGGTACGCTACAAGGATACAAACCACGGATGCATACATAGAAAGAGATATAAGTAAAGGCACAGCAAGGTTTGGACGAAAAACCATCTTTGATCCCGGAAAGGTGATCTCTGATTTCGGCCAGAAAAGGATCCAAGGTTTCCAAAGTCAATTCTCAGGCATCGCTCTGAATCTCTCATGGAGGCTCCCTGCACACCGGACTACTCAGGCCTCCCAAGCAGCCCTTCTTGGAGGGGCTAGCTTTGTAGCAATTTATAGCTCTGCACTTCGTCCCCCACCCCCAACCTCCACCCACCCAAAGCCTCACAAGCTCATTTGCCAGGAGCAAGAACACTTAAATAAATGGCCCCTTTTTCTAGGGTGTTGGAAACTAATCAAAGCAGGAATGGCCAGCCACGTTTACTACTCTGTGCTCTATCATCTGTTCAGACACAGAGTGTGTGTGTGTGTGTGTGTGTGTGTGTGTGTGTGTGTGTGTTTGTTGTTGTTGTTGTTTTTTGTTTTGTTTTGTTTTTTGTGGCCATCCTGAATCCTGAGTTTCTAATGGAGCTCCCTTCGATGGCAATTGTAAAACCCTGAAGTCCCGTCACTATTACGGAGAATACTTTCATCTCGTTCTCAGTTATTGGGCAATATGTATCTCATAAGATTTTATCACATTTCACAGATGAACTGTTAATTGATTCCATGGCTATGATTAGGTGAGATCCAAGCTGGAGCTGCAGCTCTGAGTCCCATAAATTCTTTGTGCTTCTGTAAATAATAAATCTGTTTTTAATGCAAATTAAAACTACCGGCCAGGGAATTTTGGCTCCCAGTTATTAAGAGACTGGAAGTGCATAAGCAGAGAAAGGCAATAACTTCAGTAATTTCTTAAGGGACTCTCTTATAATTCCAAACATACATAATTTGGAACAAAACCGGTAATGGAAGAAATTCGCACTGTCAGGCGACTCCTGACTCTCTGCTGGTCAAAATCCTGATAAAACCAAATGCACGCTCTATGGCATATATTTTTATTCCATTCAAAATGAAAATTATATTGACTGTGGTGTGGAAACACACCAGTGGAGGGTTATGTA
>CM053609.1:55347593-55372743 GCA_028646535.1 Procyon lotor
ATAAATAAATAAATAATCTTAAAAAAAAAGAAAGAAAGAAATAAAAGCCGTTCTTTCTCTTTCTTTCTTTCTTCCTTTCTTTTTCTTTCTCCTTCCCTCCTTCCTTCCTTCCTTCCTTCCTGTTTCCATTTTAGACACAGGTCCCCCCCCAGCAGGGCACATCATCATTGTTTTTCTCTTCCTTGTGGTCCACCTTTGATACAGAAACATCCTTACTTGTGCATTAATAGAGAAAAGAGAGTCTTTCCTTCTTCGTATTCAGAGGAGCAGAGGAGTTCCCAGCAGGATATAGTGAATAGGGCAGAAACGCAGTCACTGTGCCTCAGGGTCACCCCAGCACCCTTGGCGGTATCTGGAGTCTCGATCCTGAGACCCAGATGCTGCAAATGCTATTGCCAGTTCAGAGCGCCAGCGTTGTTCGGGGGTTATCACAGAGCTTCAGAAAAGCATGTTGGCCTCCGAGAAGCCTCCCTTTTCCCAACCGAGAAGCCTCCCTTTTCCCAACCTGCACTAGAGCTGACCGTGGACACTTACCACCTCTCACCCTGGGTGTTTGTGAGGCCTTGCTTGCTAAGCCTCGACCGGGGCAGAGACTAAAGGAAATCGTGAATTTCAGCATCTGCCCTGTACCCTTGGTGTGTTTTAGAAGCTAAAGTGAAGCTCTTCAGAAGAACGAGAGTAAACAGGCCCGGGGGGTGGCCCGGCTTTGCCACTCTGTTTGGCAAAGAGGAAGCGGCTCGGGAGATGGGCCTTATTTGACGTCAGGGTTATCCCTTTGTTCAAGGAGAGGCTAAAGGGCTAGAATATGAGCCTACGACTTCTTCATAAGGTCCAGACTACTGTCCTCCTGAAAACTGTGGCTATTTAACAGCCAGGCTAATGTTCTCCAAAGGACTAAGGGGCCATCGTGCTTTCTGCGGTTTCTATTTGTCAGAGACTATTTGTCAGTCTCTAGTAACTCTCAAATAGCTTCCAAATTTTACAAGGCTGATTTCTAATCATATGTTATGTTTCATAAAATGTCTTTCCTTCGCTCTATTCCCCTTTCCCTCCCGCCTCTCTGCTCCAATTCCTTTTCTGATTCCTATCTTTTTCATTCGGCTAAATATTTTTAAAGCACAGACAACGATGCTATCGACGAGCCCGTGGCAATGTGCACTGTTTTACTTTTTTTGTGTGGAGATGCCAAAGTGGGACACGTCCCCTTACGGTTTCACACGCACGCCTTTAGAAACTGCTTAGGAAAAGCCAACACACTGTGGCCTCAGAGTAAATGTTTCTCTTGAGAACAAAACAGAAGACTTGACTAAATCTCACACGAATATTGCAACACTGACCACCAGCCTCCTTAAAAAGTGCAAGCAAACAACTGTGGTTTCTACATTAAAGATGGGATCGAACATATTTCATGTATGACATGAAAGCTGCACTACCTTCACCACAAAGTCACGGAAAACGCTGACAACCAAAATTTATGATCCCCCTCGGCATAGCTAATGCACAGCAGCAGCTTCGGTCCCGCAAATGTTGGCCCCCCCCTTTTTCCTTAAGCAAGAATCTTGAAGAAATATTAGAAATTTGACATCCGCCCTGGAAACCCAAGTTTCTGTTTGGCCGGAACACCAGTGTGCCCTTGTGGATGGTCTCTTCTGAACATGCTCTTTTCTGGAATACAGACATATTCGTTTTACACACGGAGGAAGGGAAAACTTAATACAGAGATAAGGCCAATCAAGGGGCACAAAAATCTAAGAACATCATCAGGTTTTTCGACTGCTTGGGTTTTCAAAGATGATCATGCTTGCTTGATAATCCTGACTCAAGAACATGTCTGCACTTAAAAATGCAGGATTTGCCTCAACTTCACTTTCATCTGCATTTTAATTTGATTGGCAGTTGGAAGCAGGGCAAGCTGTCGGCGCACGTGGAAAGCACAGTCTATAGGCTTTTGGAACTCTTGGAAATTGTGGCTAGACAGGAGGAAATGGCTGGTTTCTGGAGTCTGTTCATTTGCATTTAATGAACTCCCCTCCTCACAGATCTGTAAAGCTTGTTGTCCTTCTAGGCTATTTCTTACCCCCTACCTCTTATTGAGTTTTCTAGTACTTCTAGAATTGGCACCGGTTAAGTGTACCACTGTTCTCTGTGCTAAAAATGAGAATGCTTCGGTATATTCTCACTCACCCTTTTACGAGTGAGGTCATAGCCAAGCTGACTAATCTGGTCAGCTGACAAAAATAAAAACCTCTATCAGAGACCAGAGCCACTGATTACTGGGTGAACTGGATGGTTCCATTCTCGTGTCTATTAAGAGAGAGAAGAGCAAAGGAAAGGCTTGAAGTGGGTGGGGGTAGAATAGAAGACTTTTGAGGTCTCTTCCAATTTCTGAGGCACATTTATATATAGGGGTCAGTCCCTCATTCCCACTTGCTCCTTGTTTACCGTATCCTCTCAGATCTGAGGAAAGACATAATAAGTCTCTTAGGCATTTGCAATAATTGGTTTAATCTAGTTATAATGCTAAGAAGAATCACATTGTTCCTAACTTCCATAAAGTCACTCAGGAGCAGAGAAATGGAGGAGAGGCAGAGGGCGTCATGACGTGATGCTTGTTTCTGAATGGTTCTGTGCTCTTTGAGGAGAAATATTTCCAAGTCTTGTCATAGTGCTTTCCCTTCAGCTTCCAAAAGAAATCTTACTGCTCATGGATCTCAACAACAAATGGGGCCAAAAGAATGCCTAGTCAGACATTATGCTAAGTAAAATAAACCGGTCATAAAATGAAAAATGCTGCATTGATTCTACTTACAAGAGGTATCTAGAGTAGTCAGAGTCACAGACACAGGAAGTAGAATAACGGTTACCAGGAGCCGGGGTGGGGAAGGAGAACGGGGGAGTTACGGTTGAATGGGTACAGACTTCCATTTGGAGATGAGTTAGTTCTGAAGATAGATGGTGGTGATGATTGCAGAGCAATATAACTGCACTTAATAATAACAATCATAAAAAGGAACGGCGAGCCAAAGAAAGGACTAAGGCCAAGTCACAGCCACTTACCTTTTCTGTGCATTCTCCAAGTGACTTTCTTCCATTTTATGCTCTTTTTTGGCTGTGGAAGAGAAATAATTATTATTAAAACAGTGTGTTCTTCCGTCATATCTTTTGTATAGTCTTCTGATTACACCTGTGTGTTATCAAAATAATTCTGAATGCAGGGGTTGGCAGCCCCTACCACATGTCCTGGATGGACCTAACTGGCTACATCTCCCTTCCTTGCCTTGAGAATAGCGAGAGCTAATGGAGGCCATATAATTTACTGTTCTCACTGGGACACTCTTGAGCGTGGAAGAAGGTGATAACCAATAGTTACATCAGGACAAAAACATAAGTCGGAACAATCCTGGCCAGATTGATACACATGGTCACCCCAGCTACAGGGGCCTCTTTGTGAACTTTGGCACATACTTGGCACTCTCCCCACCCCTCCCCAAACATCAGAAACCCAGAATCTTTTACAGCGGTTCTGCTCAGGTTCAAACGAATTCACTGGAACCCTTGTACACAGGTGTCTACACCCAGAGGATCCTTTGGCAGTCTGGGGAGGCCTATGGCCTCCTTTCTCAGAATACTGTTTTTAAATGCTTTGAAAAAAAAAATACTAAGGAAATAAATGACACTGTGATACAACTCTGAATTTATAGATTAAGAACCAGTGTTCTGTAGGAACGATTTATTTAGTTAGGAGGTTTCATTTTCGGGTGGTGCTTTTACATATCATTCTCTGTAATCGAAATAATACTACTATACATGATAATAACACTTCTTTACTCTAAAAATGTCTAGAAAAATAGGCAAGTCATTATCTATATAAGCCTTACAGTTCCTTTCATTTAGGGCTACAATGATATCAAGTGAACAGGAAAAGAAAATCAGTCATATCTACCAGGGCCTATGATGTGAAACTTCATGAAAGATATTAAGGGATTTTTAAAAAAAGATTTATTTATTTATTTGAGAGAGAGAGAGAGACAGACAGAGCGCACAAGGAGTGGGGAAGGGCAGAGGGAGACAGGGAAGCAGGCTCCCCGCTGAGCAGGGAATCCGATGCGGGGCTGCATCCCAGGACCCTGGGATCGTGACCTGAGCTGAAGGCAGACGCTTGAGTGACTGAGCCACCAAGGTGCCCAATATTAAAGATTTTAAAATACCACTATTTTACTAAGCTTAGCTCTTCCATGTACTACCTGTGTGACTGTGGCCAGGTTACTCATGACCAACTGCCTAGTTATTGACTCGCCTGTCCTATAGGAGCAGCCACAGTGACTACCATCATGCAGCTGTTATAAAGATTAAATGAGATAAGGCACATCAAGTGCTGAGCACACAGTATATGATCAATAAATGACACGCAGGGTATTATTAGTACCCCATCATCACTAAATTCATCACTGATTTTAAAACATCAATTTTATCAAGTTACCCCCCTCCTCAAAACCTTCCAAAGGCTTGTCATCACCCTTGATATAACCGCTAACATCTTCAAATGTGCCATGAGGCCCTGCAGGTCTGCTCCCTGGCTCCTCTGTGACATCGCTTGCTCTCTCCCACGCTCCTTCCTTTCCAGTCTTTCTGGATAGGAAATACTGATACTTGAGCACAATGAGCATGCACACTGGGGTTGGGGGGTGGGGGTCTCTGCCCTTCTGCACCCTGCCCACAGTCCTTGCATGACTGGCTCCCTGAAAGTTTCCAGGTTTCAGCTCAGGTATCACCCTCTCTGACCATTGCTACACATCCCTGTCCTCTCCCCCAACTCTCTCAACCTCCACACGTCACCTTTTTTTCTGCCCCACCTCTATCTACCTGGCAGACTATTCATTGTTTCATGCATTTATTATATGACAATTGAATCTAAGCTCAAGGAGAGAGGCAACTTCATCTGGCTTGTTTTCTGCTGAGCCTTAAACACAGGAAGAGTGCCTATATATTAAATAACTTAGCTTGAGCTGAAAAATGCATATATTGGACAAACATTGCTTAAAAAGAAAGATACTAGGTTTCCTAAACATAAAACTTGTATTTAGAATACAGACATAGACTAAACAAGAATGTCAGGCTGAAGTTGTATGCTATTACCTGCAAGTCCCCTAGATGTCAATGAACAGAAATGACTTTTTTATATTAAAATAATTCTGCTTTGATAATGACACCATTTTAGGTAAAATCATAGTTATGGCCCTCCTCCTAGTAGGGGTCTCTGTGAATTAGTCTCATTCTTAGCCAGTCAGACAGAGAGAAGTGACCAAGTCTCTCCTACTACCAAGTCCTCCAAAATGTGAAACAAACAAGTAGTTTGTTCTTAGCCAGTGGTTCTTAATTATGTGCATGGCCAAACACAAGGAAAAATTCCTTTGAGGCTTGAGTGATCTTCCTGGAGCACCTTTGCTGTTCTCCCTCATCAGGTGGCTTCTGACTGGTTACTTCCAGGAGGGAAGTAGATTGTAGTCAAGCTGTCTTGGCATATAAATTCACTGAGGAGAAATACCCTTTCCACAAAGAATTAAGCGTTCAATAAGATTTTGGAATAGCTCTCTAAATATGGCTATTTGGGGAAAACCAGCATCCAAAATATAGAAAGAAGTGTTACTAAGAGGCTCAATGCATACTGCAGAACTTCTGAGGGCTTGGGAGGAAAGAGACTTCAAGAAAATGAGAAGAACCTAGAAATCTTAATTTTTCCTAAGCAAAGGGCCTATTACAGACAGAGAAGGCAGCCACTTCCACGGTGTGATGTGGAAGCTCGACCAGCCTAAAATATTTCTCCCGTCAAAACGTATGACATTTCCAACCATATCATTATACATTCTGAGTCTTCAAAGTGTGCTAACCAAAACAAAAAGATATTACCTGGAAGGAAAATGTTTAAAGACCGGAGTCTCAAACTCAAATTCCAGTGTCAGCAGCATGTAAGTCAACTGTAGGCCAAACAGAAGAATCCTAATATTCTAAAATTCTATCCCTTGCTTCTCAATACTGGAACTGATAGTCTCAGCATAGGGAAGCCAAGAGGCAGCGGTAGGAAAATGCGAAGGCCGAGGCCCATGGAAGGGAGGGGAGGCACTTAGCACTGTTACGAGATCTTCCACCTTCTTCAGAGAAGCTAAGATTTTTAAATGAATGATCCTGACTTAAAAAAAAAATTTTTTTTCAAATACTCTATAGGACAAAGGGAACATTCCTGTTGGCCATATCTGGTTCTGTAAGCTCTAAGCCATTAGTAGCAGCTGATACAATGACTTAGGTGGGTTTGTTCTTTTGTTCCTATTCTACATGCTTGAGATCCCCAGTGAAGAAAGGAAAGGTCCCTCTAGAACTTTCATTCTAGTTGGGGAAGACAGGGAATTAAAACTGAGAGAATAAGATCCAGTGTAAGTGATTTTTAGTAAGGGGTAGCAACAATCATTTCCAGAGCACGGCTTGTTGCCTATAGGACACTTTATGTGGATTACTAAATTAGGGTGCCGGGGACAGCCACAGGATGCCACATAGGTACTAGGCACCCAAAAGGGTGACAATGTCTAAATGGAAGATGACAAGTCTTAGGTGCCAACTGTCTTTACCCTACAGCTTTGACTAGCAGTGGCCCTGAATGTTACGTGTGGGATTTACTTAGTCTTCTATTCTGCAAAGCTGCATGGATGGTAGCATTTAGGTGCTTCCTTTTTAGTTTACATTTCCTACTATGTGTGCGGTAGGGGTTGGGGAGGCTTCTTAGAAAAGCTAAATTGGGAGGAGCTGCCAGATACTGACATGGCACCAGGGGATGTAGAGAAGTCACAGGCACCCCCAACCTTGCCCTTCTCTCTTCTCTTTCTGGCATGAGAGGTTGTCTCATTGTCTGCAATGAGTTAAATATGATGATCTTCCAAATCAGAGGAATAAAGTAATTGCTTAGGATGATGACAGTCTCACATTTAATAAAAGATTATTATTATTTTTTAAAAAGATTTTATTTATTTGACAGAGAGAAACACAGTGAGAGAGGGAACACCGCAGAGGGAATGGTATCGGGAGAAGCAGGCTCCCCGCTGAGCAGAGAGCCCGATGCGGGGCTCGATCCCAGGACCCTGGGATCATGACCTGAGCTGAAGGCAGACGCTTAACGACTGAGCCACCCAGGCACCCAATAAAAGATTATTGTAAAACAAATCAGAGTACTAAAAATGAGACTCCACATCAATTCTGTCATCCGACCTTCTATACCAAGGCTGTAGACACACACACACACACACACAAAATTTTGGTGAATTTCTGAAAGTCCTTGGAGAAGGGTGAGTGGCAAGTTTGCTTGATGACCTACCTATGCATACTATAATTTTTCTGTCATTGGTAGAACTGTATTGCTTTTCTTAAACTTCAACTCTCTCCTTTAAGGAACAATATTTTTCATAATATTATGTCATGGAGAGAAAGCAACACGACTTCTTTGGAAGGCATTTCTTTTTTTGTTTAAGAGATATTTATGTGAATTTTACTTAATGCAGCCTTTATTGAATAAAGACCATTTGCTTTTGTATAAAGCTTTAATAGCTTGGAATTTTGTTTTCTAGTTCATTGATAGCCATTGTATCATTAGTTATCATAAAGTTACCCCATAATAACCAGCATGAAACTCTTCAGTACTGTGGCCAACTAGGTGAGGCAGAACTCAGCGTGGTTAAATTCCAACTTTTAAGCCCAGTTCTGCCACTTAAGTGTCATGGACAAGTCACACGTTTCAGTTCCCATCTCTGCAAAAATGAAGATGATAATACCTAGATGAACACAAATATGAAGGCTACATGAAAAGAGGCCAATGCTTACTTGAATCAAATCTCTGCAAGTCAGACCTCTGATGGCTTCATGTCCTGCTGAGACTGCTGGGAATTCAAGCTTCCAGTGGGATGGGCTGTTTTGACCAAGTTAAGTGCAGGTGTAGCATAGTGGAAAGAAGTTGGGCTTTCTGTCAGGTGAATTTGTGCCTTGTCACTCATTAACTGGAAGATCTTGGGGAAGTCACTTAACTCCCTTACCCATAAAACTAGAATGATAAGATCTACACTGCAAGGTGGTTGTGACCCTTGGAGGTACTGAACATGAGAGATTAACATAGCGACTAATGTACCCTAGGCACTCAAAAATGGCAGCCATCTATTATTTGATTGGCTAGAAGCAAATGCTAGCAGTATTTCAAGCAAATGTTCAAGCAAATGCTAGCAAAATTTCAAGCAAATGTTCCCTTCTTTCTTAAGAATATCTACGACCACCTTCAGTAGAGGATAATTTTGCTTTGATCATTTCTGGGCCAGATCCTCACTGTTCTCCCATCTCACTCACAAAGCTGATGTCCTTACCATGGTGCCCAAGGCTTATCTCCAGGAGGGTGTTTCCTGTGTTAGACCTAAAGTCATTTTATTCACTATTTCAGCCCATTTTTGTCTTATTTAATCCTCAGGAAAGAAAGACAGAAATTGATTTATAATTTTGCAAATTTACCTGGGAGTTGGGGGGGTAGGTATGAAGTGCTTATGATTTTTTCCATTTCATCATTGTTGACTTCTCAGTCTTTGACCTGATTATGTGAACCACCTCTCATATACTACGTGAAAGATAACGATGTTGGGGTCTACTTTAAAAAGGTAGTTTTTGAGAGCAAAGATTCCTTCTTTAACCTCTAGGGTCTATGACCCTTAATGGGTTCCTTGCATGGCACAGGAAACCCAGTTCTTGGCATTGCACTTGAACTGCCCACTTAAAAGGCCAATGGGACTATGCCACTGCTGTGCTTACGTGCTCATTAGCTTCCTCTCTGTCCAGGACGAAGTACGCTCATGGTGCATAGTAAGCCCTTCACAATCTGGCTCCTGCTACCTCCCACAACTCGCGCCATGCTCCTGGTAAATGGGAATCCTTGCTGTTCCCACCACTCAACCTGTTTTCTTGTACCTTTATTTTTAGGGACACAGTTTCTTCTGCTCTGAATTCCTCCTCCTCCCCGCCTTCTCCTTCCCAAACACTCCCATTGTAAATGTCTTGTCTTCCCTTCAAAAACCAAGCTTGAAAAAGATATGTCTTTCATGAAGAGCTCCATGGGGTCCTTTCCTTCATTGAATGGTGAGCAGCTCTTTCTGCGCACCTCCCACAACACCATGTTCACATATGTGGGGCATAGTACTGACATTATTTGCAGAGGCTGCTTCTCTGACCAGACTTGGTGCTTCTGGAGGGCAGCAACCAAAATCTATTTCATAATGGAATTTCAAAATCTGTGTCTCTCAACTTTAATGCCTTGAAGGTAACTCCATTCACTTGACAAGTGAATAAAGTGACAGCAAGGGACCCACACCAGCAGATCACAGTCCCTGCTCATTACCTCCCCTTTGGGGGCTCAGAGCTCATTTCCCGCCACAGCAATTTCTAATCTTTGTTTTCTTTTTTCAACAAAGTAGAGGAGAGTCCAATAGAATTGAACGTGAGAGAGTACTGATTTTTCACCCAGATCTTATTTAGAATGATAGATTGCAGATACAAAGAACACTGACCCTTGAGTTTTGTCTGTATCAGACTACGATTTTAAAATAGAGTAATTATGAAAAATGTAAAGCTTTGTGAATGCCACTTCCAGAAAGTATTTGGACCATAAACAACACTTGTCAGCTAAATGTACCAAAATATTTAAGGTTTCATACTCAAGAAGAGGGTGTTCATGCATGGAAACTGACTGAAGAAGGATGTCACTCTTCAAAGAAAGTGGGGGTTTTATGCCAAACATAATTAAGTCATATTTATGGATGCCCATCTGGGAGGTAGTAAAGTGTGGAATGAGGGTGAGGAATAAAGGTTGAAATATCTTCCCAGTATTCTTTACACAGTCTATTACGCTTTAATATACCATGGTTTATGGACCTGACATGTTTGGTATAAACCAACAGGACACACAGTAAAGAAGCTGTTTTTATTGCAGCTCTACAAATAGAGGAACCAGGTGATGCTAACAAGGAAACAAAGGGACCGCACTCAACTTCATGTGCTATCCATCTGATGTGAACATGGCAGTCATTTTTCATTTCTTAGAAAATCACCCTGTCATGCACTTTCCAGGAGAAAAGAATGCTTTCAGCAACAAAGGCAACAGCACACTGACACCGGAAAGAGGGATGACTTTTTAACATTTGAGGGGGAAAGCTACTCATATATGGAACCACTGAGTTATGGGGAGAGGGGTCTCATGGTTACATTTCTCCTCTCCGTATGCTTGCCCATGAAGGATGCTACCCTCCTCCCTAAGCTTCTTATTTTTTCTGGTGGCGGTTAAGTTAGAGGGAGGATCACTTCTGGTCTGTCATAGACTTCACATTTGCAAATAATGAGTTGGATGGTAAAGTTGAGGAGCAGAAGGGGCCATCTGTGAGAATTTCTGTGTAAATTGGTGTGAGGATGGGTGAAGGAATGCTATCAAGCTTCCCAGTATCTGGGTGTGATGTGATTTTCAAGTCACCTGTCTAAGGCTAAAGTAGAATGAAACTCGGGCTTTTGATGAAAGTACTAAGCAAAAGACATTGTATCAAAAGACTCTGAAGAGGCCTTTAGAGCCATAAAATCAAAGGAACCCAGACACAAGGAGTCTTAAAAGTCGTTTAGTCCCACCCTTGGGCTGGTGTTTGAGTCGGGATCCTCCTGTGTTCAATCAGACTTTCTAGAGCTCATCTTTTTCACCATTTTTATCTGCCATTTTCAGTTGCCTTTATAACTGCACTGAACTGAATACTTTTATGGGCATCAAGGAAAAACTAAATCCCGGTATCATCTAACTTAGGCACCTGGGGTTTTCTCAGCCAGGTTTCTTCATGTGAGCTACAGAATGTGGAAGGTGATTTGACCAACTTTTCTCTCAGTCTCCCTCATCTCAAATGTGCAGAAAGAGCCCCATTCGAGGTGGTAGGGAGATGTCAGTTCATTACACACAACGATGGCCGTGGGGCACCAGGGCTTGCTTCTCTCATAAGTGGTTGATAACACTGAGTCCTGATGCAATCAAGCTCGCAAATGACTCATGATCTTACGTCATTTACATTTTTATGTTTCAAAACCCAGGCATAATATTCAAATACTTCATAAAATATCTTACTGGTATAATAATCTGGATTATAAAAAGTCTCCCTGGTTCTAGACTGAAAAGAACTATATGATTCTTTTATATTCTGGGATGACCGTAGCCATTATTTATGTAGGTGAGGAGTATAGTTTAAGAGGTCACAATATAATTCTAAGTGCTCATCAGATTATGCCTCTGGTTTGTTCTCTATAGTAATTATCACAAAAGTAAACACTTTATCCATTTACAGTTCTAGAAGGTAATAGGAAACTTGAGAAAGTTCATCAGACAATATAATCTATAACCTAACTATAACCTAGTCCAAAAATGTAATGTTATAGAAATGAGAAACTGAACACCTAAGTTGATGAAATGACTTTCTTGCATTCGGGTCTCTTGACTCATAATCCGGTATTTCTAATGCTCCCTGCTGCTCTCCAACAGCCTATATTTTTCTCTAGAATTCTCAAATACTTAGGTGGTATCTTGAAGCTGCACCATACTGCACATTTTTCATACGAGTATATATATCAGAGAGAAAGTGCCAAGATGGAATTTCAGCTTTCATTCTAAATTTCCTGATTCTTAATGCTTTAAAACAGACCATGGGGGTAAAATTTTAGAATGATCCAGAGAGAGGCTCATTAACATTAATGGGAGTCAGGTGGTTGCATTCTCAAACGGGGCCTGAAATTCTCCATCTTGTCTCATCTTATAGGCCCATATACACCTTTAACTTATCAGCATTAATAGAAGTGACATCTTTTTTGAAAAAATGCTTTTACTTGGAGTTACTTCTTCACAAAAACTTTTAAACAAACATAAGGTATGATTTTCACTTAGAGAACTCCCATAACTCCTGTTTCCTATAGTGTCTACCCTGTCTCCCTGGCATCTCATTCCCAGTGGGAAGGCTCATCCCTTCCATAATGCTTTAGAATTTTTTCAAAAATGGAGGGATAGTGTGACTTCTGCAGTCTCACCATTCATGGAGAAGACACCGAATGAGTCGTCATTTAGAAAGTCTTAAGAATTGCAAGGAAACTAGATTCATAAGAGGGCCGTCTCCATTTTGTTTCATCAAGAACCTTGATAACATTTCAAAGACAACGGGGTTCAGAGTGGTGAGGTTCTAAATAACCATTTGGTGATAACTTGCAGGTACATTAACAATGAAAGAAGTTCTCCTTTACCAAATGACTTCCTCCCTCCCTCCCTCCCTTCCTTCCTTCCTTCCACAGAGAGAGATCACAAGTAGGCAGAGAGGCAGGCAGAGGGGGGTGGGAAGCAGACTCCCCGCTGAGCAGAGAGCCCGATGTGGGGCCTGATCCCAGGACCCTGGGATCATGACCTGAGCCGAAAGCAGAGGCTTTAACCCACTGAGCCACCCAGGCGCCCCCAAATGACTCTGTCTTATCTTGATATTAGCACTAGCCTAAAGATGTGTAATTTCTGATTGGCATAGACTGCTTTTTTTAAAATTTGTAATCAAAATGCTTAGCATTCGAGACTACAAACTTAGTGTTTATAAATAAGTAATTTGTTGCTTCACTGACTGGTGAGCATGACTACAAAAGAAGCTGCTAGTTTGAATTTGTAAGCAAGTTCATGGGCAATGTGCTAACAGGGTCCATGCTCATTTTCTCTCGGATTTAAAGCATTGCTCTTCAAAAGCAAGGGTTTCTCTCTCTCTCTCTCTCTCTCTCTCTCTCTCTCCCTCCCTCTTTCTTTTTTAAATTTCATAGCATTTCAGTACTTGACTTTCAACAGGTATTTCTTTAAGCATTGCATTAACAAATGGAAAAGAAATGGAACCAAGTGGCTTCTTTGAGTTCCCGTAACTGCCTCTGATGACTGTCCATTACTGAGAGCCATCGCTTGATTCTTCCTGTCTCAACCTGTCCATCTGTATACTGGATAAGATGAAACCTTCTAGCTGAGAACCAGCTAGTTGAAACCTAAGACTCTACCCAGTGTAAACCTCTCATGCTCTAGTTTATAAGTGAGTGAAGTTAAATAGTAGGGGACTGAATAAATAAATATTGGACTTTATGATACTAGGACAGTGTACCAAACTGTAACCTCCTCAGCCCACCAGTCAGAGCTAATGGGATCTGAGGATGGTCAACCCACTCGCTGATGAGTGGCTGATGAAACCGTTTAATACAATTGGCTGGAATAATCAGATGGATGGTCGTGGTGGCGATGAGGATGAGGGTGAACACTCGCTGAGTACTCAGTGTGTGTCAGGTAATATGCTAAGGGACTCACACGGATCATTTAACTCTTCCAACTCGTATCAGAGTTCTACATTGTGGATAATAACGGAAGCAAAGCTTCAGATTTGCTCTATGACTTTGCAGCTGTTGGCCTTGGGCTAGTTGGTTCACTCGGCTAACATTTGAGTTTTCTAATCTATAAATGAAGGTAATAATAGGACCCACATTAGACAGTTGTTGTAATAATTGAATGAAATGTTGGTAAGGTGCTCAGCTATTGCACTTGGCACATTAACTCCGTAAATGCCAATTAGTGCTATCAATACAATCACTGCCACAACAATTCTTAGTTGTCCAGTGATGTTTGCTTGTTCAACTTTTCTTGGGCTCCCATGAGACTGGTCTTGAGTAGTTGAGCATCCTGTTCTTCCTTTAGGAACATGTCTATCCCTACAATAAACTTCCCGAGACCTGAAGCAAATGCACTAGATCCAAATATCCCACAAATCTGGTTTTCAAAGGATAGCACAGGGAAATGCTGGGACAGTTATACATGATAAAACTCAGAATGTAAAGCAGGAAATATGGTGTGACTGAAATTATGTTAAAATGTATATCACAGAAATAAATTATGTATCTATTAAAAATACCAGAAAATCATATGCCAGAATGTCACAGTGGCTATTTCTGCCTCTCTGATTGATATAGGCTTTTTGTTTTTCACATACTTTTAACTGTTTTTTTGAAGTTAAATTTATTTTATTTATTTATTTGAGAGAGAGATCACAAGTAGGCAGAGAAGCAGACAGAGAGAGAGGGGGAAGCAGGCTCCCTGCTGAGCAGAGAGCCCAATGTAGGGCTTAATCCCAGGACCCTGAGTTCATGACATGAGCTGAAGGCAGAGGCTTTAGCCCCCTGAGCCACCCAGGCGCCCCTGAATAAGTTAAATTTAAAGGCCTAGCCACCTGCAGTAAAGTCCTAAAGTCCTTTACTTGTATCTTAAACACACATACTCACAAATGTAAATTTTACAATTTCCATAAAGTTACCATCCTACATATCTTAATGAATTGTTCAAGAATATATATGATATGAAGAATGGTTTTAATCACATTATAAAGATGAAAATGCAGATAAAAGGGGTGCCTGAGTGGCTCAGTGAGTTAAAGCCTCTGCCTTCAGCTCAGGTCATGATCTCAGGGTCCTGGGATTGAGCCCCACATCGGGCTCTCTGCTCAGCAGGGAGCATGCTTCCCCCTCTCTCTCTGCCCACCTCTCTCTCTACTTGTGATCTCTCTCTGTGTGTCAAATAAATAAATAAAATCTTAAAAAAAAATGCAGATAAAAGCCATTATGCATGGTTAGAGTGTTTACCCGATTGATATTGACTTTAAGTAATCAAGATGAAAGGAGGGGGGAAAAAGTCATAGTGGTATATCAGATAAAATAGTACATGGCGCCCATACCTTTACAAAGGAGATTGCCTCTTCCTCTAGATTTATTTATACTAAACCACTTATATCTTTGTATCATAGGACATTTGTTAAGTAATTGAAACTCTCCCTTTGGAAAAATAAGTATTCAGATATTTAATCATTACTTATGGACCACTAGAAGGTCCATAAGTAATCCCCCAATGCCCATTGCTATCCTGAAACCAATCTTCTTTTAGAACCCTGGCAAAGGCTAAGTATACTTGGGAAACCAGATTTACAGGGTGACGGAAAAACTGAAAAAATTCTAACCACCCTGACAGCTGTTATTGCTGAGTATCAGTATCAAAATACTTTATCTCATTTTCTTTCTTAGGGTCAAGCATTTGTCACAGCTGGGGATTTAAGTCGGTCGATTAGAAATGGTACCAAAGAATGACCCTAACTTCAGTAGTTTTGATGCTACCAAGAATCTAGGTGCAGGGAAGGTAGTAATGGTCTGTTTCTCCAGAGATGTGTCCAAGAAAGAAAGGTACTGGCTGGAGGAAATGGGATTCCCAAAGAAGACAGTGTAAAAGATACTTCCCACATGAAAGCCCATTGGATTTGCTCGGCCAGTAGAAGTTACGCAGAAGGACCCTTAGCACAAGTGATCGTTATCGGAGCCAGTAAAAAGAGACAAAGAAATGAGGTTTGGTTTTCAAACTGACCATGCTGTGCCTGTAAGTCTGCTGGGGTTGATCGTGCTGACGGTGAGTTTAACAGAATTTGAGGTGGCACCTTTGGAGTCACCTTTCAACAAGAAATGTCATCCTCTTCTTTCTCCCCTTTAAAATTTCCCTCAGATTTTAAAATAACTCCTCATTGTAGGCCATCGGAAGGGGAAAAAAGAAAAAACATAGACACAGTGCAGAAGGCCTTCTTATGCAATGGCCTCTGCTAATATTCTGACTCATTTCCATAAAGGTAGGTGTTTGTTTATAATCACAAAGCCATTTCTGCTGTCTTATATGGTCAAGGTCATACTGAATATATAATTCAGTTTCTTGCTTTTTCATTTAATGCGTTGAAGCGTAGGTTGACTTTCAAATGAATATTTTTAAAGGCAAGTTTATATGATAATGGCAAGTTAAATTTATATGATAAATTTATCATTTATCATTTAATTGGTAACTGAAAATAATGGTTGAAAAACAAGCCTTTCTTTCAAAGTGGCTATGAAACCTATTCAAATAAAATATATTTTTTTAAGATTTTATTTATTTATTTGACAGAGAGAGACAAAGTGAGAAAGGTAACACAAGGAGAGGGAATGGGAGAGGGAGAAGCAGGCCTCCCGCTAAGCAGGGAGCCTGATGCGGGGCTCGATCCCAGGACCCTGGGACTATGACCCAAGCCGAAGGCAGACGCCCAACGACTGAGCCACCCACGTGCCCCTGAAATAAAATAATTTTTTAGAAACCCAAGAAAGCATTTCAAAATAATTTTCTGATAACATTTCTTCAATAAGATCTTGTGGGAGAAAAATGTTTGGTTATGAAGGACTATTAAAGTATTATCAAATGTAATTAAAGCAGAGTTTTATCTTTTGATTCAACTTGGAAATAATCTATTGCTCTACCCTTCAGTCTTCTGCTTCCGGTAGCTTTGAAATGTTTTAGATGGCCCCAAGTATTAAAATCATGTCCTATGATGCAAAATAAGTTAAAATTTCTTTCCACTATGCTTAAACCTAATATATCTGTTCTGTATTTGGAAAATACAAGATAAAGAAAATATCTTCAACAGGAAAAAAATCAGTATATGCTTGGAAGCAAGTGTGAGCTCTCTCAATATATAAGACACGCACCCCCTCCCCCCCAGTAGGAAACAGCTCACCCTTAAAATCAGAGAAAGGAGGAAACGTTCAAATATTAGGTAAATTGGAGAAGTGCCACTGTCTCCTTTAGGCATGAACCTGAAGCTAATTGTGCAAATGGCATAAAGCTGATTTCAGCAAGGAGAAAGAGAGGGAGGGAGGGAGCGAGGGAGGGAGGAAGGGAGGAAGGAAAAAAGAAAGAAGGAAAGGAAAGGAAAGGAGAAAGGAAAGGAGAAAGGAAAGGAGAAAGGAAAGGAAAGGAAAGGAAAGGAAAGGAAAGGAAAGGAAAGGAAAAAGAAAAGAAAAAAGAAAAAAGAAAAAAGAAGAAAGAAGAAAGAAGAAAGAAGAAAGAAAAAAGAAAAGGCTCCTGAAACCAGAGGCTTGAAATGTTTTACTGGAGAAAAACCATAGCATTACCTCCTCCTGTGGGATGATAACAATGATTTATGAAGCTGAAGTCATTTCTTGTGATTGCCCTTCGGGGAGATTGGTTTCACATGATCTGCGAAGCCAGGCAATGCAAGGCTGAAGAACCGCCCCACATGTTCAACTCAGGCTGGGATCTGCCCTCTTCAAGGGGATTCCAGAGCTCCTCGGAGGGGGAGGAAAAGCTATTGCTTTCTGATCCATGAACCACCTTCTCCCCTCCCACAAGCTCATTAGGTGTACACACGGCTCTCTCTTATTCTCTCTCCTTTTAAAAGTATTACTACTCCTGCATTGTAAATGCGCAGCAGGATAGTAGCAAAGCCGAGATTAATTCCCCATGGATTTATATGGCTCGTTCTCACCCACGATGACTTGCACCTTTTCAAAGGTGCTTATGCGGCTGTTTTTATGGCTGGTCACTAACTTTATTCTGGCATATGGCTGTTGGCGCCATGACACGGAGTGAACATTTTATACCTGAATTAAAGTGGATATTTGACAGTTTCTGTCAGAAAGTTCAGAGCAAAGAATTTGTGGGACAAGATTTATTGCATATTTTATATGGGATACATCTGTTTCTTCGCTAGCTTTGGTCCTTCCCTTAAAAAAATTTAAAGAAGTTTCCTAAAGAAATATAATGACTGACAGAAAAAAAAAAAAGCCGAAGCAGAAGAAAAATATGGTCAAAAGTTGGATATTTAGAACCCAGTTTTAAAAAACAAACCCCCAAAATCAAACAAAACAATATACTTCTCATTCTGAGGAGGAAAAATGACTCAGAGTCATGAATAAAAAGCTCAGTGAAACAACGCTGTTATCATTGGCAATTATTTTATGGCTGGTTTAATGCCACTTATATAATGAAGTTAAAAATTTAAGTGCACAACCTACCATTTTCTGCAGACCTGAAACAGGACTGGAAAGAATCATCTCCCTTCGATGTACTTTTTAAGATTTTGCCATCCCAAATGGTGAGCTAAATTAAGTCCAACCACATCAGCGTTAAATAACAACAAAATTTCACGCAGTTAAACATTTAAAATTGATAAAGCCTAAAGATAAACACAGGCAATTTCGAGCCAAAATCCATCAAGACAATGCGAAGGGTGTATTTAAACTTCGTCTTCATCTAAAAACTCTTCTTACGTAGCCAGTGAGCATCGTCACAGAGACTCATAATTACATAAACACTGGGCTCGACCTGGAAACCCATATGAGAAGACAAGCTATTTTTTCTTGTAATTGCTATGGGAAAGCCTGTGATTCTGAATGCTGCAAAACTGAAAATAAAACCTCCACTCTTGGGGTGCCTGGGTGGCTCAGTGGGTTAAAGCCTCTGCCTTCAGCTCAGGTCATGATCTCAGGGTCCTGGGATCGAGCCCCGCGTCGGGCTCTCTGCTCAACGGGGAGCCTGCTTCCCCCTCTCTCTGCCTACTTGTGATCTCTCTGTGTCTAATAAATAAATAAAATCTCTAAAAACAACAACAAAAAACTTCCACTTTTAGGGATTTTGAAAGTTCATTTCTAATTACTTTCGGTAATATGCATTCTTCTTGTAAAACTATGGAACATCACAGAGAAGGCCTTCATTCGTGGCCCTCTGCACCCCACCCTCTGCCTTCCCCAACACACATCCTCATACTTTCTCAGGACTCAATTACCGTTACTGGCTTGAGGTATATCCTTTCAGAACTTCTCCTGAGTGTCCCCGTGCAAATGCGCAAAGTTTTTCTAAGTCAGACATATGGAAGGACGCTTGTTTGCTCATCAAGGATGCATGGTTTTAATTTTAGTTGAGACTGACCAATAGTCGTCCACGGTGGGAGTTCCACTTTCTGTTCCTCACAGCCAGTAACTGGTAATACCAAACTTGGTAATTTTTTCAAATCACATAGATTTTGGTCCAAATCCTTACTGCCTATATTGCAGATATCTTTCCCCTTGGTTTTGCTTGTCTTTTGACTTAGTTGATGATATCTGATTCATTTATAAATTTAATTTTGAAGTAGTTAATAAATACTTCCTTCGTGTGTGTGTGTGTGTATGCATTCTCCTTTAGAATATACACACACACGTGCATACACACACACACATATATATAAATACACACACACATACACACATGCATACATACATTTTTTCCTTTTGTCTTTTTATATTTAGGTCATGAAACACTTGGCATTGTGTGGGCAGGACTCTTTTTTTGGGGGGGGGAGTGGATAAGCACTATTCAAACAGCACAGAACTTCTAAAAGATAATCAGAGTATGCAAATAATGGCAGTTTCGTCCTGTCCTCTGTCACATTTAAACACGTTATTTCTTTTCCCTTCACATTGCCCTGACTAAGGCTTTCTGTCTCTGGATCAAGTCGACCCATTTGTGCTTATCATGATTACAGATGTATTTGGAAAGATCTCCATCGTGTTTACTTTTTCAATTTTATTCAGTCTTTCTAGTTACTTCTCATTCCCCCTTTCCTTGATTTTGTTGGATTCACCAGTTGCCTTTGCTTCATTTTTCCTTTACTGGTTTGAAAATGATCATTTTAACTTTCTGATCAGTGAATATGTTTTATGTTTCAACACCCACAACACAAATATATGCGATGAGAGAATCTACAGAGTTAATTAGAGCTCTATACTCGGACTCTGAACAACATAAGGTAAGAGCTAACAGGCCTGCTTCTCCCCTCCCCCGGCCAAATCTCAGGGCCACATTCTGGACTACAGCCCATTTTGCTATCACTTTACTTCCAGATTACCAAAAAAAAAAAAAAAAAAAAAAAGTTCTTATGACATTTTATGAATTTATTGGTTCATTACACATTTTGCTACTCCACTTTTTCCTGGATTCATCTTCTTATTGGAGGAATGCAACCTCAAGAGAGGATTTAGGAATGATCAACTTCCTAGGCTGTGTGTGTCTCAATTCACTTTTCCCTTTCATTTTCATGACAGTTTGACTAAATGTAGAATTCCAGTTTGAAAAATATTTTTCTTCAGAATTTCCATTTAATGCTCCGGTGTTTTCTTGCATCCAGTGTTGCTGCTGAGAAGTTTGTTATTTTGCTCTCAGAATTTTTCCAAATCGTTGTTTCTCAAATTTGGTTATAAAGAGTTAATAGTATGTACACATGTGCATTCATCATTTGGTACTTGAGGGGCTTGTTCAATAAAAGATGCAATGTAATTCTCTTCGTTTCTAGGAAGTAATCGCATATGGATTGAGTATTTCTTCCTCTCTTACATTAAATAGATGTTGGATTAAATAGACTAAATTTCTAAGTACAGTTTTTATATCTCAGCATTTCTCCATGCTTCTCTTCATGCTCTATCTAGAAGATGCCCTTGACTTGATCTATCTTTGGGTTCAGTAATTTGTTTTCAGTGATGTCTGTTTTACTATTCTGCGTGATTTAAAAAAAATTTTAAAATTTAAATTTAAAAAGGATTTTTAAAAAATTAAAAAATTTTAAATTTAAAATGATTTTTAAAATTATTTTTTAAAAATAATATTATTTAAAAATTTTTAATTAAAAAAATTAAAAACCATGTTTTATTGATTGATTTAAAAAACTTATCACCCGATATCATCACTTCTATGTTTTCCACTGGATTCTTTTATGTGGAGGGGTGGCCTCTTGCAATTTTCTGAGATTATAAGACACAGGTTCTGAAAATCTGCTCTGCCTACGAGTGTATCTTCTCAGGTGTACGTATGCTCTGCTTGTTGAGTTTGTCGACTTTCCTCAGTTGTTGATCCTGGACAGCGAGCCAGTCTTTGTAGCTGAATCTCACCCTTAGGTACAAGAGTGGGATATCATGCTGCCATTTATGTTCTGGGTGTCCGGGGAACGTGGAGGAGGGGCAGAATATTTCATGAGGAAGGAAACTCCGTCATACCCCAAGACAGCATCAGCTACCCAAGACAATACCCTGTCTTTCCCACTCAGGAGCCCCCTGTGTGGCCCTGTCTCAGAAGTACATACTTCTGAGTATTAGAGTTGTCGACTCCAGGGTGTGTCCAAAGGTTCTGCTTCCGCAAAATAAGTCTCCCCCAAGGGCTGGAATTCTAAGGAACTGTTTCAGTTTCAAAATTCGAAGTTTTGCATTTCTCTCCCCCACAGATTTGATAATAAGAGAGATCACGCATAAGTTTTCCGAGGATTTCAAGCCAAATAAAAATGCCAGAGTAGCAATCTCGCTATTATGACCACAAGTAATGATGTGGAGACATAAAAAAAAATCGTAATTAACTTCTCGAACGTGAAGATCTATTTTCAAGCAGCTATGGGGAAAGAAAGGCCCACAGATGGTACAGAATGCTTTGCAGGTAACTTTGCCCATTTTCAGGGTTTTCTTCACAGATTGGGCTTCTCTGAACTTACAAGGGGGGAGGCACAGGGCCTGGAGCCATAACATCCTACTGAAAAAAGGCCGTGCTGAAGCGGCATGCCCCTTCCAGAAGCCATGTGCTCCCTCTTTTACAGTTCCATAAAATGGCATCTGTGAAGAAATGAGATTTCATTTGAGCACTAGAAGCCACACACAGTTGGAGAACAAGGGCTTGGGGATGGCAGCGCGTGCTATCACAGCACATTCCTCACTGCAGGCCTGGGGGGCACTGGGGGTAGGAGTGGGCGTGGGTAAGGAAGGAATTTTTAAAAGTCCTGGGTCACCTTATTATTGATCACATTAAATAAATGTGAACGTCATTTGAAAGGAACACCTCCCCCCACAGCGTTCAGGCCACGAAATGCAAGTCGACCTGGGCAGAACCTGGAGTGTTGCAGTGATCTGCCGAGGCTCAGGTTCTTAGGTAGTTTCCTTACTTCCAATACATCACACGTTCCTGACACCTTAGTTACATAAAGGTATTGCCTTAAAGTTATCGCACATTTTGAGAAACAATTATCATCATGAAAGACAAGTATGTATCAGTGGCAAACCAGACAATATTGCTTATGTTCAATACTGGTTAATATCACAACAATTCTGATCACTTTCTCCATCTCCTCCCTTGGCTCTTCCTCTTCTTCTCCCTCCTGCACTGTGAATAGAGTCAGCTCCCAAGGCTGTCCTGTGGCTCTCCTCACTTCTCTCTTTATAAAACTAGACAGGCACACAGCTACCATTCTTCTGCAGATGAATCTCAGGTTTCTTTTTCTTTTGTCTTTATTTTTTTTTAAGATTTTATTTGACAGAGAGAGAGAGAGATCCCAAGTAGGCAGAGAGGCAGGCAGAGGGAGAGGGGGAAGCAGGCTCCCCGTTGAGCAGAGAGCCCAATGTGGGGCTCGATCCTAGGACCCTGAGATCATGACCTGAGCTGAAGGCAGAGGCTTTAACCCACTGAGTCACCCAGGCGCCCCAAATCTCAGGTTTCTATTGCCGACTCCAAACTACATTCTCAACGTCCACATGTGCATTTCTCTTGCTCTGCTGGACACCATGATGCGAACAGCTGTCCAGGAATTCAAATTATCCCTGAGTCCCTCCACCATAACACAAACCTATTCCTTTTATAGCCTTTTTTGTTTTGTTTCAAAATTTTATTTAAATTCTAGATAGTTAACATAGAGTGTAATACTGGTTTCAGGAGTAGAATTAAGTGATGAATCACTTACATACAACACCTAGTCTCATCACAAATGCCCTCCTTAATGCCCATCACCCATCCAGCCTTTCATGGTCTTCCACAACTCCATAAATAATATCACCAGCCACTAAGATGATCAAAACCTGGAAATTATTTTTGGTGCCTCCCTTTGCTTCGACACCAAGGTCAAAATCATTACCAAATCCCTATCTTTTCTACTTCCCAAATCTACCACATTCTTCTATCTCAACTTCCATCACTCTGGCCCAAAGTGCTCTTGTTTCTCATCTGAGTTACTTCAATTATCTCCTTATATCTACTCTTGCCCACATCCATTTACTTTCTACAGAACAATCAGAATAATCTTTTAAAACACAAATGAGGTCTTATTACTTTCATTTTACAAACTCTTCTAAGGCTTCCCACTAAATCATGAATGAAATCGCAACCCTTTTCTTGGCCATCAGAGCTCTGCACAGAGAGCATGAGTCAGTCCCCATGGCTCTAGCCCGCTCTGGTTTCTCCGTATGCCAAGCTCTCACCCACCCCAGGCCTATCACCTGTGATACTCCTTCTGCTTGTGGTGTTTTTCTCTCTACATTTCCCATGACTAGATCCTGCTTTGGCTGAAATGTCAGCATGGAAGAGAGCCCTTCCCACTTTCACTTTTTTTTTTTTTTTTTTTTTTTTTCTGACAGAGAGAAACACAGCTGGGGAGGGAACACAAGCAGAGGGAATGGTAGCGGGAGAAGCAGGCTTCCTGCAGAGCAGAGAGCCCGATGCGGGGCTCGATCCCAGGCCCCTGGGATCTGACCTGGGCCGAAGGCAGACGCTTAACGACTGAGCCACCCAGGCGCCCCCCACTTTCACTTTTTAAAAGCAGGTTTCTTAAAGTTCTGTCCCCCTCCCCCCACCAAACCTAAACATCCCACAATCTATGATACACAATATTTACATGTAATATATATTGGGCTAGTTATTTGCTTTTTTATTTATTTCTTAATTATAAGCTGGTTTATTCTGTTCATGACTACATAAACCGTGCCTGGCACAGAACCTGACTCACTGGAGGCACTCAACGTTGGTTGAATGAGTTTTCTCCACTAGTCCATGCATGGTAACTGCCTTCCTGCAGCCACATCTGTTTAGGATTGGCTCTCCAGCCTACACTGTGAGATCTTTAAGCCAGGGAACTGTCTCTTGCCTTTGCTTGGCACAACATCCCATACATGGGCCTAAACATAATGAATGGATGGTTACGATTAGGCACTCGGTCATCTTTTTTCAAATCGTATTAGACCTGACACACAAAATCAACTTGGGAGATGTTGTTTAGAGTAAGTAGTCTGGAAACGTTAAAAAAAAATTGAGGATAATCAGAGGCCAAGGAAATCATAGATAAGGTCTGTTTGGATAACAAAACTTGAATGACGGAAACAAGTTTGAAACAGTAATCAGAAATAACTTCAAGTGAGACCCAAGGGAACTGATTCTCTCTTGGGGTGTCTAGATCTATCATGGATGTGGCAGTGTGATCCCTGGAAAAAGGAACACCTCTCAGAGTGCCCTTTCCCTGGCCTGAGGATTGCCTTGTTCACAAGGATTTGAAGCACAGATGAGGTGGCATAATGTCAAATGTTCTATAGCCCACTGGAGAAAAATCACTCTGTGTGGAAGACAGTCTGGGCTCTTGCTTATTATAGTCTGAGAGGCTATACACCAAGGGTGAAGGTGCTGAACAAGACTGAGGTTGAATGCTCTAGGGAGGAAAAAAAAAACAAAACCCAAAAACCTGTTTCCCTAACATTAAGAAAAACAGACCAACAGGGTATGTTCAGGAATTGATGGAAAGAGTTGATACCATCAAATCAAGCTGTGGGAAGATTGAGTGAAGAGAGCAAAACAGAGTCAAAGGATTCTAGGGAAGGATGTGCCAATTTCATAAGAAATAGGGAAGCAGTTAGAGAAACAAGCGAGGTTTCCTTGACATCCTTCCTCATCCACTGTTGAGTCCAGTCTGAGTCCAAACCAAGACTGGACTGCTTTGTTCTATGTCTAAGTTGTGCCGAAACTATGAGTTTACTTTTGTGTAGGAACCAAGAGAGCTCTACCTTATCTTACAATACTAGGTGTTATCCCATAGAATAGTCTCATTAAAATGTTCCAGGTAGTTTCCAGAGAGCAACAAAATTGTGGACATACTATTCTGTTTGCCCTTCCCAGTTTTCTTAGTGTTGGCCCTTTCCAGAGTTACTCATTCTTACCTCTTTCAACCACTTTCTGAATAAATAAGATCAGAAAGCCCAAACGTCTACCTATGACTGATGTCTTCACTCTGTCCTGAAACTACATAAAGCTACAAGGGAATTAAAAGAGAGGCTGAAGGGATGGTATCTCCCTCAGGCTTGTTGCCATATCTCCTTAGGTGCTGGGGTATGTGCTTATTTTTATAGCTCTCTCTTGTGAATAGATGGTGTGACA
>CM053609.1:55391948-55416523 GCA_028646535.1 Procyon lotor
TCACGTGGAGAGGTCACATGGATGCAGATGTCCAGCCACCTCCTACCTGTGCCGTCCATCCCAGCCCAAGATCCAGACATGTGCATGAAGAAGTCATCAGATGATTCCAAACCCAGCCACCTTCTGAGTCCAACCTCAGGAAAACCCAGGACAAGAACCACTCAGTTCAGTCTAGACAACCCACAGAAAGAACCATGGGAGGTAATAATACATTGTCAATTTAAGCTACCGAATTTTGAAGTGGTTGGTTATATAGCAAGAGATAACCAGAATACACCCTATGGATTTCTAATGCCAACAGCCTGTCATCTCCACTAGTAAATATAAATTCCAGAGGCAAGGCTGTGTTCATCTTGCTTATCCTGCATCAGTAGCAAGTAGCACAGTGCCTAGCACATAATAAGACCTGAGTTAAATTAATATTTAATGAACAATTTGAACAGCTCTTTCTGTGTTAGTATGGTAAAAGAGGGACCCATGTCAACAAAAGATCTTAGATGAAACTAAATCTGACTTGGCTTAAGAAATAAAAGTCACAGCAAAGGACAAGGGAACATAAGGACAGGGTAAAGGGAAGGCAGAGAATATTTATACAAATGAATGTGCAGGCTATTGTACTGGATGGCTGATGTCTGGTAGTTGCTTTGATTTTCACAGTAACCGTACAGTATTGGTATTATCATCTGTCTTTGAGATGAGAGAACTCAGCCTTGTTTGGATAAAAGCAGTTTTCCCAAGGTCAGATAGTTAAGAGAAGATATTTGAACTCAGGTTTATGTAATTCTAAAGCCACACCTCTTTTCACTACAGTCTCCCAGGAGATTATAATAGAAACAATAAGAAAACAATTTCAAAGAGATGGAAAACCCATCCCTTGAAACTTACCCAGGACCAGCTAGCTCCATTAATTGCTGGCAGCATGTCGGAACCTATTTCACCACATGAAGCTCAAACTAATTACAATTAATGCCCCAGCCATGAGTACAAACTGGGAACCAATGCCAGAGGCAGCTTAAGCTTAAGAAAGCAGATGATCACGCACATACATCCTGTTAGCGATGAGGCTGAATCCTAGAATCATGAAACTGAAGCAAAGATGGTAAGGGAGGAATGGTGCCCTCCTGGGAAGAAAAGCCATCCAGATCTTTTAGGGGATTCCTACGTTACCTACTTGAATATATGCCAGTTCCCTAGAATGATTACAATTATTCCATATTTCATTTATTTCAGCAAGGAACAGGGATGGTGAGATGAGCTCAGTAGGCAGATGGTTTCAATGAATAATTTGAATGTTAACAAGTTGGTAGAAGCTAGGAGGAGAGGGGAGATGGGAAATAACAAAGGTCCTGGTGCCAGACTCAGAAGTGGAGAAGGAGTGCGCTATCAGGCAAGGATCAGCACTTCAAGAAGCTAAGACCTAAAGTTTTGCTAACTTTATGAAAGGACATAAACTGACACTCTATACTTCCTGTGGTGGAAAAAAAAACAACAACATTGTTTATCCCTACTGATCTACTCAAATGCACATTTTTAACTTTCAGAAGAAAAATAGTAGAAACCAATCAAACCTTAAAAACTGGTAGAGAAAGTTAGATATATTTCTTCTCAATTCAAAAGATTAATAAAAGGATTAAAAAATTTAATGATCCCATTCTCTAGTCTCAGCTTGAAACCTTTCAAAGTCTCACATTTCTCTCATCTGCTATTAAACCGAGTTTGAATGCTCTGGTAATTAACAGTTATCAAAGATAAAGTCGTTTACTCTAAGGATGTTTTCTGTCCTCTTCAATCACTTTTAGCCGCTGAGACAAGGAAGGCACTAGGACTCTGTGGGTCTCAAGGATCATGTGTTCGCAGTGCAACTCAGTGGCCACTAGGTGGTAATATTGTTGATTGGGGTAGCCATGACAGGAGATCCGTAACGCATGCCATCTTTAATGGAATTATTAAAGTATTTTCCATCGATAAGAGGTAACTAGAGAAATTACATTTACACTTAAAAAATATTTTAACGGTGAAAGAGTACAATCCTGTAGAACACCATTTTTTTTTTTTTTTTTGACTTACTTTTGGAGGAGATGGGCAAGAAGAACGTGATCTTCCCTCTAGTAATTAAGACTTTCCACTGGAATTATGTATTATTTGCCATATGAATTCGAAACTGCAGCTCTTCACACCACTGAGAGAGAAACACTTCTGTGACTGACTTTCTGAGCCCCCCTCTCTGAACCATCTGATTAAGATGGTGATAAAATGAAAATGTAACAGTAGCAGGAGGTACTGAGAAATAGAGATCCGGGCTCTGTGCTCAATGCTCCCACATGTTATCTCCTTTAGTCCTGGGCTCCCAACAGCGCTGCTTCCATTCCTCTATGGCAAAACTGACTCAGCAGAAGAAACAGGCCTGTGTTATTTGAAAGAACGAAGAGATCTTTTCAGAGTCTTACGGTATCTGCAAAATGATGTAGTATGATGATACGGATTTTGCAAAAACAACTCACAGAAGGCGGTATAGGTGTCAAGTTCTTCCAGCATGAAGAAGACACTGAGTAATTCCAAGACAAGTCATGTGATGGCAACTGCAATCCATCACTGATTAAAATGGTGCTGATAGTTGTCGCGAATCCAGAGAGGAAGCGGTGGCCGTGCCAACAATTACATGAAGCAATTTATCATGAAAACAACTATTATGCAAGAATGCAGGGCACAAGACTGATTCCATAAAATACTTAACTACTAGTCACCACAATTCCTTCCAGAGCACAGACGACATTTGTTGCTGTTGCTGCTGGGGAAGGTAGAATGAGGGCTTTCTAGTAGGACTTCAGGAACAGGAGTCCCTCGGGGGTAAGCCATGGCAGGCAAGTCTGCTCCTTTCATATTTTTCTCATTTAGACGGTGAGAGAAAATAGTTATTTCTGGACCCACAAGGGTCTTGGGACCCAGAGAAAAATGAGTGATTTTCCAAGTTATTAGGACGGCACAGTACCAACAGCGGGACTGAGGTCACACTGAACTTGAGTAAGTCACTGAAATGCTTACGGTTTCCTTATCTGGAAAGTCAGTAATAGCAAACTTAGCTTCAGAGAACTGCCCTGGGGAATAAGTTGAAGCCCTGTGCTTCAACTGTTGAAGTCGAGAAGCATCCTTCCAACTCCCTCTCTGAAATGGACACTTGAGGGAAACTTTCAACCAACTGGTGTTTCTCACAGGAGGCAGGGGGGCCGGGGGAGCGGGGGGAGGAATAATAATTATGCTCTAAAAATAACAGATTGTATTTATTTACGCCCTATAGTCATATGACACAGTAGTTTGGTCTCCTAAGTTTGGAGCTTTTGCAGCCAGCACACGTGGCGCACGCGAGTGTACTTCCGTCTAAACAGCTGTCGCTCTAGAGAAGACCCCATAAGAGTTAATAGTACTCATCCTACACTTTGCTCCAAACCAGACCACCGACCACCTCTCTCCTATTAACATGTAGTTCTGAGACACTGCTTAAAGACAGCAGACAAAGCCTTTCTTTCAAAAATTACAGGTAGGGCTTATGTTATGGATAACATGCATCCATAGGAGAGGTCTGATCCTGAAAATCATCTTAGGCTGTAAATGAGTGAAAACTGGCACTTCCCTGTGGTTAGGCTTAGAAGGTGGCCTGTGTGAGGGTAATCTGAAATGTAGATCCCTACACTCTCACTGTATGTTCAGGAAAGAGTTCATCGAAAGACCTAAGAGATCTATCTAATGGTGAGGTAAGAGGACCCGAATGTAGTGGAGAACAGGACGATGGAAACAGGAGGCAAAAGATGAGGGAAAAGTAAAATGCCCTACATATCTGAGCAGAGGCCCCTTCGTGGACATTGCAGTTAGAGCCACCCCAAGAGTGTGACCGAACCATGAGTGAAATGAGTGATGACAATTTACATCCAGAAGAAAGCACTTGAGGGACTTGTGTGTGTGTGTGTGTCTACACAGGCTGGAAGGACTCCACTGTCCAGAGCTAATGTGTAAGGATGTTGAGGAGGAGACCTTTAGGAAAGAAAGCCAAGGTACTAGCTCATAGATCTGCCTCTCCTTTATGAGAGAAGGAAAATACAAAAAAGGCCCTCCTCAAATTTTCTTCTAAGTGGTCCAGTCCAGTCTTCAGTGGAGGGAAAGAAGCTGTGATTTCTAATTCCTCGAAATTAGCATTTAATTTCTAATTCCTCGGAAACTGAACGTGAAGGGCTAGGTTCAGCAGGCTAAGGGACCCCCATTGGTACCACAGTAGGAAAACCCGAAAGGAGCAGTCTTGAAAGAAAAAATGTTTAAGTGCAAAGTACTACGTACAGTTGTTTACTTTAAGAAATTAGTTGTTTACTTTTTTGAAGTGGTACACATTAATTAAAAGATTTATGAAAAGTCTGCATGTCATTTCTGAACCCTAGCCATCCATTTTCTACCCACTCCATAATGAACGCATCTGGTCATCTTCACGGGTAATATTCTGTTTAACAACAGCCTGGGTACCAACTAAACAGGACAGATAACCTGTGTGGTTGATATGGTAAGAACCAGCTAAATATCAGTCCCAGATTAGTTTCCTGTTTGTCTTCTGAGATTTTTGTCACATAGCATCCATTTTTCTTCTTCTCCTTTACTTATAGTGGTAATATGCCTACTTTTCTGACCTTTATTTTTCACTTAAAATATACCTTAGAGATTCTTCCATGTCAATGTATAAAGACTTTCCTCGTTTTTTTTTAAGCAGATGCTTAGTATTCCATAACTTGACAATTTCCTTATTGATATCATTGAGGTTGTCACCAGTCTTTTGCTGCTACCAACAATGTCTCAATAAATAGCCTGGTATAAAAATCACTTTGCATGTGTAAGCATCTGAGGGTTTGCTTCTGACAAGTCGAAAGGCTTGTGCATATGTAACTTTAATAGATACTGCTACCTAGAGCTGCCCACGGATTGTAACAGTTTATACTTCCACAAACAATGGAGGGCAAGGGTTAATGGAGTTCATTATCAAACTTTTGTAACTTTGCCAATCTTATTAATGGGAAATGGAATTTCAATGGAATTTCTTTTGTACATCTTTTATTTTGAGAATGGCATCTTCTCAAACATTTGAAGAGCAGTTTCTGTCACTATTCTTATTATTTGCCTTTGTATTGAATGTTGGTCTTGTTTCTTAATAACATCTCAGAGCTCTTATATATTAGGTACACTGATCTTTTGTTTATGATATGAGTTGCAAATCTGAGGCTGACACATTAATTTTCATTATAATAAGGAAGTACATGGTACTTAATGTTTTATCTAGCTTTAAACAAAGAATGGATGTTCAATTTTGTCAATTGCCTTTTTTAGCATCTAAAGAGATGTTCATAGGTGTTTTACTGTTGAGCTATTAACAGTGATGATTTATGTTAATAGACTTCCCAACATTCTATCATCTTTACAGTGGGGAATAAACTCCATTTGATCATGCAATGTGCAGTTGTATTTAAAAATTTAAAACTAGAATGAGATTGATCTGTAGTTTTCTTTCTTTTGTGGGGGTGTGTGTGTAGGTGTAATCTGTATTTATATCAGTTTTATAGCCTCACAAAATTAATTTAGACATCTTTCTTCTTCTTGTGAAATTTTCATTGGAGAGAAAGGAAAAGAAAAAGAGAACTAGAATTTTTGGAAAGACAATTTATTGGCTGTTTGGCCAAAAAAGAAAAATTGAGTAATTAAAGACATAAGGGGGGCGGTGAGTAGGGAGGAAAGAGAAAAAGGAAGGGGAGAGAGGGAGAGAGAAGCTAACTTTGGGATTGAGGGGAGATTGTGCTCTTTGTAGAAATTTCTTAGAAGGAAAAAAAAAAACAAAATAAGTTGATTCAAACTAACCTGTTCAGAAAAGACTCTCCTTACTATATCTTTGATAAAATAGTAGCTCCACTTTCCAAAGATTACTGCTCTTTTACTTCAGTGATCCAGAAATCACAACAGACTATCTTAAATTTTGACCATTTGAGGTTATCTGGAGCCAGCTCTGCTCATCTTTTTTTGAAAGTGAGGTGTACAAGAACGGTTTGTCCCACAGAGAGTGCACATTCCCCCGGCCAGAGTTCTCCCTTCTGCAAGCTCTGTAAAGGATGTAAGACTCATTGTTTCTCACAGGTTACACCATCCAATCATTGGTCCTTCCTCTTCTCTATAAGCTTAATGCTTGAATATGCTGGAGGTTGAAGAGATTAGTCTATAGCTTAAGGTTCCATTATGGACCTTGTCAAACTAATCTAAGTTTTTATTAAGAAGGGATTATATGCATATTTGTGGCATGGAAAGACATTCTGATATCCAGGAGGTTTGACCACAGATGGACATTATCAACCAAAAGTGCATCTCCCCAAATTCTGGCATGATTTACCAGTTTTGAAAGAATTTGAACAGGAAACTCACAAAGGGGGAAAAAATAGCCTCCAGGCACCTTATAAGATTCAGGCTGTTTGTTCACTAATTCCACAAATAATTATTACATGGGCCAGGCTGAGCCTCCATTATGTCAGGATGAGAGAGTGAATGGGACCAGTCTCAGCTGTCATGTGTAATCAGCTACTTAGGTAATCCTTTTTGCATTCAATGTGGGGAAATCAGAGTTGTTGTTCTGCCTGTTTTTTAGTTTTGTACATTTATCTGTTTACTTTTAGAAAAGTTTCTTGACATAAAGAACATGTCTAATCTCATCTGGTCAAAGAACCTTGGAGGAGAGTTGGAGGAACTAGGACTAGCGTGGCTCAACGGCTCATTCAAATTCACTGTGATTTGGTTCCACTCATGAATGCCAGCTAAAACTGATGCAGAATGAGATGGGGCCACGTGTGGGAGAGGGCTTGCTGGTCTTAGCACCGGTTTAGGTTCCAGCCCTCCCTGCCAAAGCTATAAATACAAATGACCAATTTAACAGCATGCAAAGACCACCTACAAGATCTATACCTGGGATCTAATCAGTTGCTCTGCGCCTTCCTTCAATTACAGGATCCCTGCCATGTTTATGGGGACTTTTAATGTGAGCATCACATTTTTGAAGGCCATATCATTATGACTATGTTTGATCTGAGGGTGGGAAAACATGAGCTCAAATAATGCCTGCACAAGGTTACTCTGAACCGAGCTGTAAATTGGAATCAACAAGAGCCTACTGTGGGAAAGAAAAACCACGTAAGGAGAAAGGCTTAGATACCATGGATTGTACCTCTGGAAGTTCGAGGCATTAAAATTACTCTCTGTTCTGTCCAGGAAATGGAATGAGTTAAGAAGAAGTACCACAGTTTGCTCAAGTCACTATTTAAGGGCATTCTGAGAAGGGGAGGATGACACAAAGACAAATGCATCATCTCCTCTTGAGTGTGGCAACAGGATATGATTTACAAAAGAAAAATGAAATCGCTGTGATGGTTAGAAGAACAGAATTGCAGCGCATACAAAAATTAGCCTAACTATGAATCAACTGAGTCACCATGCATGTGTGTGACTTCTCTGGAATGAAGGACTCGATTGCTTAAGACTTTCTGAATGACAAGACTTCTAATAGAAAACTGGCTTTCCTGCCAAATACTCAAATATTATGAAAGTATGGAAGTATCTTTTCTTAATCGGGGTGACTGTATTATGTCCTGTGCTTAAGAAACTCTAATACTACTGGAAGTTCTCATTTTATACCATTTCTGTGGGCTTTCCCATTCATTCCTGTGACTTGAACTTCTGCCCTCCACGAGACGGTGGTCTCATCCAGTGCTCTCCCATAGACCCAGCGTCTCTACCAGGGTGTCTCATTTGTATGTTGGATCAACGTGTTCAAAGTTTACTGCGTGGGTTTCCATCCCAAATCTGGTTCTCCTCATCAGTAGGAGGCCAGCTATCCAAGCAAGAAAAAGGAGGAGTGACCTTTTGCTCCTGTTTCTGTCCTTCAGTTGGGTTATCTAGTCCTGCAACTCCCCAAAGCTTTATAAACAGGTCCCTTCCTATGTTATTTTTCTCCAACTGCTTTTGCTCTTACCATCATTTGCCTGGACTACAGTAGAATAACTCGAGAGACTGCCTCCCCATCTTTTGCTCTTCCAACTCTTCATGTTGCTCTTGGTTATAACATACTTAACAACGCAGGGCAAAAGGATCCCATGCACCCAAACAAAACAGACTCAATGTGATCGTGTCACTCACATACACAGTACTTTTCAAAGGCTTCCTGTCACCTATAAGACAAAGTTCAGATTCTTTACCAAGTCCTATTGTGACTCTCCTCCTCTTCTTGGTCTTGTGTTCTTCCCACATGCCCTGTGATCCAGCCACGCCACGTGTCTTGCCATTCCCCAAATAATTCATGTCTTTCATCCCGAGATTTGCAGTGTTCTCCTCTGCCTGGAATGCCCTTCATAACCTGTCGGCTGAGAATTCCTAATCCTCAATTTCCTCGTCTGTACGACAGGATGATAATAGTGCTAATTCCAGAGGGTTGTCACGAGGACTAAACAAGAAAGATCTTCTCCCCACCGTGTCTGGGGTATGGCAGCACTCTGAAAATAGGAGTGATCATCCGCTGATCCGTGGTCACTGCCATCATTATCAGTATCTTGGCTTCTATTTATTTATTTATTTTTGGGGGCGGGGGGGGAGTCAAATCTGAACAAAAACATCTTTGTTCCAAGTCTTCCCTGACTTACCTGGAAGTGGTAGGCATTCCTCCTCCCTCGTTCTATATGCCTCATTATGGTACCATATTACATCAACTTCAAACTTGATGGAATGTTCCTATTTTAGCACCTGCTCTTAGCGGTACATCTTATCGCTTATGACACCTTGTAGTTTAACTGCCAATAATTTTTCTTTCTTAGTAGCCCTTGTCATAATGATGTTTCTTACAATGAATGGCATATTTAGACGAGATCCCATACTTAGAATTGTGTGACTATCGTATTACACTGCATATTTATGGTGGGAGGAAAATCCTTCCTTCAGCGAGACATCTACATAGAATAGTACTACTGCATAGAATGCTACAGCATCCAACTGTATATTCTGCAAGATGGCAGAGCCCCACCTGGTGCGCCACAGGGGAGCAGCCTGATGAAGTAGCACACTGTCACCTCCTTCACTTAAGCACCTGCCCTCACCTGTGAGCCAAACAATGGCCAGGACCGGAGCCAAAGTAGGGAAGGCTAGCTCCTGAAACTGCATTCTAGTAACTGAGGCTTCACGCTGAGCAAGAACATGGAAGAGCGGAGTGAAAGGATGAGATGAGAAAGGCCAAGGGACCATGTGTCTAGACAAGTATTGACCAAAAGAAATAAATTTGAACCACATACATCATTTAAAATTTTCTAGTAGCCATGCTTAAAAGCTAAAAGAGACGGGTAAATTGAGATTAACAATAATATCTTATTTTAAATCCAATATATTCAAAATATCATTTTACTGTGTAACCAATATAAAAAATCAGCTCAACATCTTCATGTGGCTAGTGCCTGCCATTTATATTGGACAGTACAATTCTAAACTGATTTTTGACCAACTCAGTCAGGTAATAAGATGACAGTGATGGGCTATTTCAATGGTGGTTCTTTTCACCACGTGATATTAGGAATGTTTAAGATTCCAATGATATTACATTTTATTTTTATATTTTAAAATTCTGTACAAATGGTAGCATTCCTTTAAATTCTTTTTGTGCTTTGCTTTGGCTGTTTTTGTTTTAAGCGTGATTTGAGGTTATTTCTAATGTCTTTCCCAACTTCCTTTCACTAGGTTGATTCAGGGAGAATGGACTCCTTTATTCAGTTGGAGATTTTTCCCAGTTAAGACAGTCCCTAAGAGAGGAACAAGGAGTGCCTGAGGTACAGCAGGCTCTTGAATAAACATATTTTTTTTTTAGTTTAAGTAGGCTCCATGCCCAATGTGGGGCTTGAACTCACAACCCTGAGAGTAAGAGTCATGCTCTACCGACTGAGCCAGCCAGACGCCCCTGAATAAACATCTTTGAAGACACACTGACTGGTGACCTAAGCTCGACAGCAGAGGTTCGCAGCCTGGGCTGCACACTGGAATCAGCTGGGGAGTAAATCAGTAAGGCTAAGGCCTGGTCCTGCACCCAGAGATACTGATGGGAGGCCTGGAGTTTGGCCTGGGTATCAAAATATTTTTAAAAATCTCCCGCAGGTGATTCTAGTCTACAGCCAGGGTTGAGAATCACTGCTGTAGGGTTTCCCTAAAACATCTTACTGTGGCCACAGCCTTGCCTCACTGACACATGGTCTAGTTTGCCTCCACTCAATTTCCTTTGTCAGGAACAGACCAGAAGTTTCTTGAGAAGCCTAACAGAGAAGAAGCAAACACCTAACCCCAAACAGTGATTTGCAAATTCCTTTTCTAAGGCACTGAAGATTTTCAAGGTTCTAACTCTATTTGTACTTTCTCTTTTTCCAACAACAACAAAAGTCAAGATTCGCAATAGAAGTTTTAAGACCCTAGCTGATTCCAAGAGAAAGGAGGGTCAGGCCATTACGGTATACAGGCTGGTAACACCTACATACATGCAGTGTAGAATTTTCCAGATATAGAATAATAACAAGAATAAAAACAGAATCTAAGTACATATGAGCTTCAATTCTACATATGTCCAAAGCAGAAATGATTAATTGGGGGTCAGCAAAAGGAAATCCTTCAGGCTTTTTCTTCAGGCCATTTAGGTTACATTTACATGGCATAATCCTAAAGCAATGCGTCCACTTTGATGAATCACTAATAAAACATACCTAATTTTAGTCACATAACACACAAGGGGGAGAATCACTGCTCTTAAGATGGCCATTTGTCAGATGACATGGCTTCCGCCCTATATGAGGCTCAGCAGTGGCCGAGAGAGAACGCCTGACTTCCGCCTCAACACAAACAAGCCCTCATCGAGGAGGAGGGAATGATGACCTCTGCACCAAAGGAACAGCTGGAACGGAGCCCCTCTGACTCATGGACTGGGAATCTTCCTGCCAATTCCCAAGGTGGTTTGGCCATACTTTATGGCCTGTTTAAATGGTCTTTTGTTGATGATGTGGTATCATGTGGCCTTATTAATAAATAGAAAGAGCATGTTGGTGCCCTCCCCAAAGGTTCCTACATGCAGTTCCTCTGACTTTCTAGCAAAGACATAAGCTCCCCCCAACCACCCCATGTTTTTTTTTTTTTCTGACCTAATTGACATTTAACATATTAGTTACAGATGTACAACACAATCATTTATGTATATATTGCAAAATGATCATCATAGTAAGTCTAGTTAGGATCTATCCCCACACAGTTACAACATTTTTTTCTTGTGATGAGGACTTTTAAGGTCTACTCTCTTAGCAACTTTCAAACATATAATACAGTATTATTAACTACAGTCACCATGCTGTTACAATACATTCCCATGACTTATTTTATAACTGCAAGTTTGTGTCCCACACTTATTTTTGTTTCACAGCATAAAGTGGATTGAGAAACCGCAATAGGGAATAACCAAAAGGCATTAAACTTCCATGTTCACTAACAGAGATCAACCAAAGTTCCCTAACCTTGCCAAAATCATGGAGGAAGGAACATAACTTCGTAAGGTTTCTAAATAAGTGCATCAATGCCCTACATAAGTGGCCTCATGTATCTACCAACCCCCAAAGGCTAGTGATTGTCAAACGATTGGATGTGTGACACTCACCTGACCCCGATTTTCCATTCAGAAAAGGAATGAAAAAATACGACACAAGTTTCCAAGATGCTACACTGATAAACCAGGGTTGGGCTCACCATGCACCTGTTTGGGCTGATCGCAAACCTGAAAGGCATGATTGTATCAGCTCTGAACCTATTTCGTGTGTCAGGTAACGTGTACTGAGGATCTCCTTGGGCTCCATGAAGAGAGAGAGTAAAAGTCCTCCCTCAAAAGTTTTAAAGAACAGGAGTAACGTTAAAGGATTTGACATATTAAGAAGGATTTGAAAGGTGATATGAAAGTATCATGGAAAGTAGTGGAACAGTTCTGTCTACACTGAGTACGCAACCATGATGGGAAGGTGGACTGCTGGAATCAGTGGGGCTGTTGGTGGTCTGCAGGGACGCAAGGGGTCGTGGGCCTCTGGAAAGATCCAAGTTTCGTGTATGCGCCGCTGACGCCGTTCCCTACCTTTCTGGAAGAACTCTTCTAGTTTGTCCTTGAAAGGCTGGAGGTACTCCTTTGGTGACTCCTTGCATACCACGATCATCTGTTTCTCACTTGCTGTGAAGGAAAGTTTGGAATTAGATTTCCTTAAGAGCAGTATTTTATGAGCTTCTGCTCTGTGCTACGCTCTGCAGTATTAATTGTGCAAAATCCTTACCAGTCATGATTTATCACCACTTCAGGGGGAAAAACAAAAATAGATACAACACACACACGCAAACGTAGTTAGCTCACTCCACATCACTCTTCAGGAACAAAGAAATACAACACCTCCAACTTTCCTTTCAGAGATGCAGAAAAAGCTCTGACTTGGGAGAAAGACAATTATCTCATGATCTCTCTGATATGAAGAATTTGAGAGGCAAGGCGGGAGTTTGGGGGGGGTGGAGAAATGAAACAGGAAGGGATGGGGAGGGAGACAAACCATAAGAGACTCCTAGACTCACGAAACGAACTAAGGGTGGCTGGGAGGCAGGGGGGTAGGGATAGGGTGACTGGGTTGTGGACATTGGGGAGAGTATGTGCTATGGTAAGTGCTGTGACATGTGTAAGCCTGACAATTCACAGACATGTACCCTGGGGCAAATAATACATTACATGTTAATAAAAATTAAAAAAAATAAAATTAAAAAAAAAGCTCTGACTTGGGGCAGGAAATGTATTATGCTTTTGGTCTCTCAAAAATTAAGGGAGGCAAAAACTACTGAATTCCCAGGGAATTAAAGGCCCTGATCCTCTTCAGATCCATACACCAGAAATAAAGCTTGAAGTACATTTTGCAGCAGTTCCCAGGCATCAGAATTGCCTGGAGCCACCCGTATGCCAGGAGGAGGGGCAAGCCCAGTTGAGGGAAGTCTGCATCCCGCTTCCCATTCCCCCACCCTTCCCATTAACACTCCCCTAACACGTGTGAAATTATTTTCCATGTGATTTACTTCAGATAGAATTTACAAACACATTGATGATTCCTCAGATACAATATGTAACTTAGAATACAGTGCTTTTTTGACAATCACGCCCCAAATCAGACAGTTCTGATTTGGTGATATGGAAACCACTGTAACCCACAGTCACCATCACAGTGGGAACGGCTGTAAGTGCTATTTACTGAGATGAGGAAGAGTGAGACATGTGATCTCTTTTGCTGGGGAGACAAGATCAAGGGTGAACTCTGAGGCTTGTTAAGTTTTCTTTGGTCTGTGTGAATGACAAGACAAAATCGTTCACTAAAAGTAAGGTAGAGAAGAAACAAAAGATAAAACTATGAATGGGTGCTCTTTGCTAATTAAATTCAAACTCTGGGTCCTTTCCATCATCGTACCATTTCTAACCTTTCAGCTCTATTTCCCACATAGATTTGACCAACTAAACCAAAATTCTGCAATGTTTCTAAATGACATCAGCCAACATTCCCACTTCCACATCTGCGTTCATGTGGTTCTCCGCCCAGTCTGCTCATATCACATACATACTTCCCACTGCATTCTAAAAACTGCACTCATTCTAAAAACCCTCTGACATGCTGCCACAACCACGAAGCCCTTTCCAACCCAAAGTTTTTGCAGCCTTCAAATTTCTCGAGTACCTGTTGTATGGTATTTATGCTTTACCTTTAATCGTATTTATTTGTGTATTCATATTAATCCTCGTGAAGCCATCATGCAGGTTTAATTAACTTGTCCCCAAACTTCTCTAGAGAGTTCCATGCATATCTGGCCAAAAGTGTATGATTTCCTCATCTTAACTACATTCTTATGTGAAGGAAGGTTAAAAAAAAATTAGCAATGTTGACGCAAACTCAGAGTGGGCTTTCCAGGAGTGCAGTGTGACCTACTCATCTTTTCTCTCCTTCCTTCCTTTCTAGGAGAGGTACAGCAAGGGTCCCAGTCTCCACTTGGAAACAATGTGATTTCCCTAAGCTGATTTGAAAGGGCTCAGTGTCTTCTAGAGACCTCTCAAAACATCTACTACTTAATGGCAAAAGGCACACGCAAAGGGGCCAAGATGATCCTCCAGACCGGGCCATTCTGAGGATAGGCCTAGAATCAGGAGATTGGTCAAAAAACCTTTGGAAGATGTCTGCTTTCAAGAATTGGCATGTTTTTCATGAACTTTCATGGTCACATGAATCTTCTTAATGATATCCAGCTATGATTCTGAGAACACAGGTAGCTATGTTTAAAAGAAAGCTGGAATTCTTACAATATGAATTGGGAGAATCTTTTAAACCCTTGAACAAACTCTCTGCTACATTCAAATCCCAACAGTTCCACTTAGAGCTATTTTGCGTAAACACAAATAATACATGGTGAGGCCATTTATTTTACAAAAATAAATAATAATAATACATTCAAATCCCAACAGTTCCACTTAGAGCTATTTTGCATAAACACAAATAATACTGAACCCATTACAATAATTTCTTGAAGGTTGCTTCTCCCTAGCCAAAGCAAAGCCAAAGGCAGATCTTATCTTCCCTTGCCTTTGGGGATGTAGAAAGGAAGAAGTTGCTGTGGCTAAGGTCGAAGAGATTGCTGCCTGTGTTCTCTTCAAGGATTTTGATGGATTCCTGTCTGACATTGAGGTCTTTGATCCATTTTGAGTCTATTTTTGTGTGCGGTGTAAGGAAATGGTCCCGTTTCATTCTTTTGCATGTAGCTGTCCAGTTTTCCCAACACCATTTGTTGAAGAGACTGTCTTTTTTCCACTGGATATTCTTTCCTGCCTTGTCGAGCAAAACCTCCACTTCTACCTGAATTAAAGTTGATCACTGTGGCTCTCCCCTTGTCCTGGCTGTGGTGACAGAGTCCACGGGCTCCATCAAATAGCTCAGATTTTATTGAGGCCCTGGGGTGGTATGGTAAAGGGCTTGTGCTTGGACCAAGAGTCCTACCCAGGCTCAGGTGGGCTGTGGCTTGTCTCTCTCATTTGCAAGATGGGGACCCCCTGACTGGTATGAAATCAGAATTAAGTGAGATAACACACATAAAATGGTTTGTGTGATGCGTGGCACTGGCAAGAGGCCTCACGAAGATTATCTGTTATATTTTTATGATTTGGTAAAATTGGTCAGGAAACATGCCCCAACCACAATGGCAAGGGAGTCATGGCTGAGAACCATGGACTACAAAGGCCATGCACCGTATTTATGGAAAAGCGCCCCCATGCAAATCTCCTATTTAGAATACAGGGATAACGATTTCTGTACTGCCCATCATTAGGATTCACTGAAGAGGGGCACCTGGGTGGCTCAGTGGGTTGAAGCCTCTGCCTTCGGCTCAGGTCATGATCTCGGGGTCCTGGGATTGAGCCCCAAGTCGGGCTCTCTGCTCAGCGGGGAGCCTGTTTCCCCCTCTCCCTCTGCCTGCCTCTCTGCGTACTTGTGATCTCTCTGCGTCAAATAAATAAATAAAATCTTAAAAAAAAAAAAGGATTCACTGAAGAAACTCTGAGAAAGATGAAACAAGTATGAAGCAAGAGCCCTGGGCGGCTGAGCCTTGCTGTTCTGAAGTCAGAACCGGAAGCCACTGTGCACAAGAGCATCCCCCCGGCTGGGCTTGGAGGTCTTCTCTGCACCCCGACAAGCCCAGCCTCCCACGTGGCCTGTTAGAGTGAAACTTCTCTCCATGATCAGAGCAGAGGGCTGCCCTCTGACCGACCCACCGGACAGTCTCAGCACAGTGGAAAGTTCCAGGGCACGGGCAGCTTGCCCGCTCCCACTTATTCACGAGGCGAATCTGAGATGCTTTCTGGCAGACGAATGGAAGACCTGAAGACTAATTAATGATGACACTGGAGACCAGCGGTGCACAAAGGAGAGAGGTCACTGACAAATCCACAGATGTCATTTATTGTCCAACTGGAGGGTGCGTATTCAATTTCGCTGGACCACCAAGGTTGCCTTGGATGCAGGCTGGGCCAGGAGTTTCAATGTTTAAAGCCAAAGTTACCCTACATTCGCTTTCTCGTTATCATCTATTACATTTTTGGCAGAATTAAAAATATATTGATTCCTGAAGTTAGCTACTAAATGGTCATCGTGAGAGATACATTAAAGAGGGAAAACCAGAACATACTGGAATAATAAACACCACATTTGAGAGAGGTATTTTAACTCATTGAAAAGTTAAGTGCTTGTGAAGCATTTTAGTGAAAGATAGGGCCTTGAGTGTTTCATGGTTTCGGGTATTAGACTGTTAAGGCCATAGGTGGTTGTCTGCTTTTTTTGTTTTTGACCCCTAAGAACAAGGAATAAAGTTTGTTGGAGCCACTTAATAAGCATGGGTAGGTTACAAGGATAAAGAGGCAAGGCCCAGATATAACTGATCAAAGCCTAAGGCAGGATGAATTGCTCAAATGTCTATGGGGAGTTTTTCAAACATGGGGCATGTTTCTTTCTCTGAGTTGAAGGACCGGTGGGCTTCCTGGAGTCAGAATACATTTTTAGAGGAAAGGAAAGATTCATCTGGACTCTGCTTTTTCAGTCTGGAATTCTCTCTCCTCTACTGTTTACCTAATTCCTATCTCATCCCCTCCATGGTTCTGTGCAAGTTCTCTCTTTCCCTCAGTTTTACGAGATGCCCCTTCTTTCCAAAAGCCCCAGACTTCAAGGATCATGATAGAAGATTTTCATAGCAACATACAGAACTGTGACTAAAGCAGATTTTTAAGTTTATCAGTGGGGTTTATGTGAGAGATACCAATCAGAGTCAGCCATGAAGGGCAGAGAATGCTGGGTTGAGGAGTTTATCCTCAAGGAATTCACTCAACAAATACATCAATTCGCCAAATATCCCTGTGTGTGCCAATTATGTGCCACAATTTGTACTTGGTAGAGAGGACACATCAATGACAAAAAAACAGACTAAAATCTCTGCCCTCGGACATCATAGTGAATAGGTCAGCAACAACAGTTAATTGGTTGGGCACATGGCAATTTCTGTTTCTAGGAATCTGAACTGCATGCAAACAATAAGAATTATTACCTTCCATATTAACACATTGTACTCCAGAGTATCTTCTTAGTCATACCATGACAATATAGTGTCCTTCCTAGTGCTTTCCATGTAAAATACATGTGTGCACACACACACATGCACACACACACAGAGCTTTTCGTTTTCTACCCCCAAACACACTTTTATCAAAAGAAACTAAAGACAAAGTTCAGAAATCAAAACACAATGTTAGCACCATAAACCTACACAGTTCTTTTTCATGGTATTGGCCTTGAACTGAATGGCTAGGGAATTATATTAAAACCAGTGCATTAAAACAGTAAAACAAAAACAGCTTTTGGCCTGCTACAATTCAGGGATTTCTACGGAAGGGGAAAATTATATATAAAGTTAGCAAAATATTAAGGATTTTTAAACTTTGGTTAGTAAAGTGAGGCAGAAAAGAGAGTGTACTATTTTGTGGTTATTTTCCATACATTTTTCTTTACTAAGGAAATAAGGAAGGAAGTAAGAAACATAGTAAAGGAAAACTTTACTATGTTTTAAGTCAAACACAAATGATAAAAGATAGAAATTTTAAAAATGCCTATTTCAAGTTCCTGAGTTCTGATGCTAAATATTGGGGCAGTGGTGGGGGGGTGCATTTTAAGGCTTAGCATGGTGAGTAGTATCAGAGGAAAATCCTGGGGTGGGGAAAATAGGAAATCTACTCTAGAAGAGACATATGTTAGCTATATTCCATAGGGGACTTCTAGACACATTCTGTTAAAGAGCCCCTCCAAAGCGAGATTTCTGGGCTTGAATCGGACAATTGTACATACGTGACCCCAATGTAGACAACCTGTACGTATGTAATCAAAGTGTTTTCATTTGTTACCCTTTGTTAGGGAATTCAACTGATAGAATTATGTCGAAATCATTGATCTTAGTGACTGTATTCATCCACAGGAAAAAATCCATATCCAGAGTGGTCAAAAAACTTGGCTGGGCAACTGGGCATTAGGAGTGAAACCGGAGGCCTTACGTGCCTGGTACCTGGGTCAGAATGTTACCGCAGAATAATGTGGATCACTGGGGACCGACACACACCAGTGCTGCTTTGTGTCCCTACGCAGGGTTTATGCCTCTAGAGCTGATCAGAGCATTATGCTGAGTGAAGGAAGCCCATCACAAAAACTGCATATTGTATAATTCCATTTATATGAAACGACCAGAGTAAGCAAATTGAGAGAGACTGAAAGTAGATCATGGTTGCCTAGGGCTCAGGGAGGGAAGGATGGAGAGATTGAGAGGGTGATGAGATCTCCTTTGGGGGTAATGAACATGTCCTAAAATTGTTTGTGAGGATAGGAGCCTGACTCTGTGAGCACACCAAGAATCATTAAATAGTACATTTTAAATGACTTAATTATGTGGAATAGGATTATATCTCAATAAAGCCATTTTAATTTTAATTTTTATTTATTTTTTTAAAGATTTTATTAATTTGACAGAGAGAAACACAGCGAGAGTGGGAACACAAGCAGAGGGAATGGTAGCGGGAGAAGCAGGCTTCTCACCGAGCAGGGAGCCCGATGCGGGGCTCGATCCCAGGACCCTGGGATCATGACCTGAGCTGAAGGCAGACGCTTAACGACTGAGCCACCCAGGCACCCCGCCATTTTAAAACTTTATTTATTTATTTAACATATAATGTATTATTTGCCCCAGGGTACAAGTCTGTGAATCATCAGGCTTACACATTTCACAGCACTTACCATAGCACATACCCTCCCCAGGGTCCATAACCCAGCCACCCTCAGTTTGTTTCGTGAGTTTAGGAGTCTCTTATGGCTTATCTCCTTCCCGATCCCATCTTGTTTCATTCCCTGCACCCCATGACCCCCTGCCCTGCCTCTCAAATTCTTCATATCAAAGAGATCATATGATAACTGTTTTTCTCTGATTGACTCATTTCGCTTAGCATAATACCCTCTAGTTCCATCCACATCATTGCAAATGGCAAGATTTCATTTCTCTTGAAAATAAAGCCATTAGAAAAGAAATTAATTAGAAACTCTTGAGTCTTAAATTGGAAGTGTAATGAGAAGGTAAGTGAAGAATGTCCTACTTGCGCTGCTTTTTTGTAGGGTAGAGTGATTTTTCAACTCTTAGATGTGACTATGTCTTTAAGTCATCTTTATCCGGGCACCTGGGTGGCTCAGTGGGTTAAAGCCTCTGTCTTCAGCTCAAGTCATGATCTCAGGGTCCTGAGATCGAGCCGTGCATTGGGCTCTCTGCTCAGCAGGGAGCCTGCTTCTCCCCCCTCTCTCTGCCTGCCTCTCTGCCTACTTGTGATCTCTCTCTCTCTCTCTCTGTCAAATAAATAAATAAAATCTTTAAGAAAAAAAACTTAGTCATCTTTATTAACCATGGATCTGAGTTGGAAAATGAGTTTGAAATATCCCTGTACTTGAGAAATCAAACACATTCATCTTCAAAAGGTACCAAGAAATGTTATCAAAGTAAAAGACCCATTAAATAAATAATGAGACTTCCGACAAACACTAGCAAGACACTTAAAGAATTTGTTAGCTTTCAAAAAGATTTCACACAGATATGTACCCCTGGGGCAAATACATTATATGTTAATTAAAAATGTCTAAAAAAAACTTCAAACAAAAGCTTTGGTATTTTCTTAATGGTATAATGCTTATGTATATATCTACAGTATCTATATACATATCAGCAAACAATACTTCAGAAAATCGTCTTCCTTGAAGTACTCTTAATCTAAAGATATATTTATTTCTTCATTTTCCATACCCTTTATTTACTGGGAAATTTATTAAATACCTGACTCTTAGTTTCTTGATATATAAAATTTCATGAGGACTAAACGGAAGTTACATGAAAAGCCCTTTGTATACTGAGCAGTAAAATGTTATCTGCAATATTCTTTACCTGTTTGAAATATTCCAACACTGCTAAGCCCAGCTAGATAGCATACTGTATGTCGCTTGCCTCTTTCCATTTCCAGTAACAAGGGAATCATACCAACCACCCCACAGACTCTTGGAATTACACTGACATTCCTAATATTTATGTGTTTAGTAAACAAATCTTTATGTTATAAATACTCTAATCCCTTTCACAGCCAAACCATCTTTTAAGAATTGCTTAGGCTCAGCTCACTTTTTCTATTTCTCACTGTGTACCTCCAGACGCATTAAAATTCACCTCACCACCATGACGACACTGAGAAAATGCTCTCGAGTCACCAAGGAACCCGTTCTACCTGCAGTGCCCCCCTTTTTCTTCCTTTCTAATCTCATCTTGGCTCACTGTCCAGCAGGATTCCACTCCATTGAAAAACTTTATTACCTAGCTCTGTGCCCCCACCCCTGGCTTTCTCCCTACTTCTCACCCTCCTGTCTTTTTTGCAGCCTCTTCTGTCTTCAACCATAAATGTGAAAGGTCTTTACTATTTCTTTTCTTCCCATGCTATGCTCTCTACTTTAAGAAAATCTCATGCAGGGGTGCCTGGGTGGCTCAGTCATTAAGCGCCTGCCTTTGGCTCAGGTCATGATCTCAGGGTCCTGGGATCGAGCCCCACATCGGGCTCTCTGCTCAGCAGGGAGCCTGCTGCCCCCCCCCCCCCACCTCTCTGCCTACTTGTGATCTCTCTCTCTGTCAAATAAATAAGTAAAATCTTAAAAAAAAATAAGATTTTAAGTTGGCTTTCTCTCTGTTCAAAAAGACTTGGGGCGCCTGGGTGGCTCAGTGGGTTAAAGCCTCTGCCTGTGGCTCAGGTCATAATCTCAGGGTCCTGAGATCAAGCCCTGCATCGGACTGTCTGCTCAGCAGAGGGCCTGCTTCTCCCCCCTCTCTCTCTGCCTGCCTCTCTGCCTCTTTGTGATCTCATTCTCTAATAAATAAAATCTTAAAAAAAAAACCAAAATCAACTTTTGGTTCTAGTATCACACACATATACACAGATATGTGTACACACACAGATACATGAAAAATATATATTTTTATGTGTATATGTATAATCCAGGTAGATAGATGTAGGGGCTGGAGAAAACACAAGTAGACTAGATAATATGCCATTTTCATTTACATTCATTCATTTGGAATGAGATACCAGTTTTTTAAATCTCAAAAGCTAAATTCCGAATTCTTAGACAGGAAATAGTTATTATTGGAAACAAAAATCTTTGATTCATTCTTGGGGTCAAGCACCTCACCATCCCCAGATGAGGGCTTGGGTGGGTGTTATCTAAGAATCTGGATTCAGAGAAATGGGATGCTGTCTTTCATAAGAGAGGGAGAAGAGTCTGGGTCCCTTTCAGAAGGTCTCTGGTCTTCTCAAAAGCAGTTTCAGCACCTGGAGGATGGAAGGAGGAAGCTAAGTTGGGGGGGAGTGAGGCAGGTAGAGACAGATTGTACAGCCGCTTGTTTAAGAAGTGAAGCTAGGGAAAGAATAGCACAATGAAGAAAATCCTTCCATCCAAGAAGATATTGTGTTGAGCTACACTGATCAAGAGTGGTTGCCCCTTTCCCCAGAGGAATGTTGTGTAAAAATAAACCCACCAGGAAGCTTGAGCCCAGGGGAATCCCATGATGTTGATTCACTTCACAGAGGGAGGCTGCCCAAGATCAAATTCACCTTAATGTCCCATGATCATGAGTATTCTCCATGAAAAAATTTAAGCAGAAGTGACAGGGCCAAGTGAGGACATGCCAACATGCTTTAGGACTACTGGAAAGCCTTTGCAAAGCTGGGCCACCGACCACAGCTTTTGCACGGAATTGTCTAAAGCACTATTCAAAAGTCCCTCCTGTCAAACATCACAGCTGAGTCAGAATTTGCACTGTGATGATTATGTGGTTATAGACGCTGCCTTGGTCTGTGAGACATTAGTATGAAAAATATTCATTAATCACCTACCCGTGACTAGGCCTAAATATAGATGGATTGGGCAAGACTTGATTTATAGGGTGTTAAGCGACCCACCCGTTTATTTAAAGATATCCCTTCCCATGGTTCGCACGAAAATCATCACCACCAGAAGCCTTCCCTTGAACTGAAGGTGCTAACTCCAGAGGATCTCTTCAGACAGGAATATATATTAATTAAAAAAAAAGAAAACACTATCAAAGAAGAATTCATTAACACCTTAGCATAAATTTATTTCTCAGACTCTATTGAAAAACCTAGGGATTTCAAGTGATAGATGGGAAAAGTTGTGTTAATGGAAGAAAAAGGCACATTGGGCAAGGTTCTGATCTCAGGTAGACTGTGTTGTTGGGAAGCCTTAGGCAGGCAGCCGCAGACACAAACTTCTCGAGCATCTGAAGGACAAGGGAACTCATCCTGAGGCGGAGAGCAGTGAGTCCCTTCTAAAATGTATTATGAAGCTAACACACACATAAATAAATGTGAAAAATATTTACCAAAAAAAAAAAAATGTAGGAAAAGAGTCACTCTGGATACCATGACCAAGAACAGTCACCTTTTTCTAAGTGTCTGGCCTATTGTATCACACACTCCTGTTTGTAGTTCTACAAGGACTGCTTTATATATTATTTTCATACACTTTCATTTGATACAGAAATTTACATACCATTCTGTTAAAGATATCACACATACTTTCTCATCTTCTTTCACAGAATTCACAAGCATTGCGTTTAACAGTCATATCAAAATTCACAGAGTGGATGGACCCTACTTTATCTATTAGGGCCCCCACAGTGGAACAGTAAAGCCCCTTCTACCTGATTCTTATAGTCGCTCATGCTTTAAGTCACATCTGTGCCCATAAAAACTTAACTCCGTTTAAGATTGCTCCTTTAGGGTGGATTTCAGAAGTGGAATTAGGGGTAAACCAGGAAAAATGTTGTGAGGGTTCTTGATACACACTGGTACCAAACTGCTGTCGGTACAACACGGATTATACCGAAATGGGAAAGATGAAGGTGGGGCGCCTGGGTGGCTCAGTCGTTAAGCGTCTGCCTTCGGCCCAGGTCAGATCCCAGCGTCCTGGGATCGAGCCCCGCATCGGGCTCCCTGCTCCGCGGGAAGCCTGCTTCTCCCGCTACCATTCCCTCTGCTTGTGTCCCCTCTCTCGCTGTGTTTCTCGCTGTCAAATAAATAAAAAAAAAAAAAAAAAAAGAAAGATGAAGGAGAGAGATTTTTGAAAATAAAGTTGTGCCTTCGGTACCGCTTTGCAGAGGTGGCTGCCTACGCATAAGCCAGACTTGTGCCTGTCACCGTGATACAGAGGCCGTGGTCCCTGCCTTTGAGGCGATTACACTCTAGAACGGGAAACAGTGAGATGACCACCCACACTTTGAGGGAGTTGACTCAAAGGTAACAGTAACTGGTGACATGCAAACGTTGATACAAAATAATCTGGGATTAACCACAGCATGAGGTGACGTTTGGGACCTGTGCAAGAGAGCAGCCTTTTGGACAAGCCCTCCGTGTGCCATTTATTTTGAATATAAGTTACGCTGTTGCCAACACCAGTGGGATTGTCTGAATGGCGGTGGGGGAGTCTCCAGGCCTCTTTATATTAAACACTCAGATTTCTGAGATATACATTTATATAATTATAAACACGTTGTTTTAAGAGGCTCAGACCTGTGAAGCAACAATATCAAATTATCTGGACACATGATTAAAAACCAAGCCATTTGGTGGAGGAGAGAGAGAACCTACATTTTTGTACAATCAACCAAGTATTGCAATAAGGAGTGTCTTTCGTGAAAATTAAGAGGTTGCTGGTGGAATCAGAGCAAAGCCCTGTTGGGTAGTTTGCTTCATTCTCACAGAAATTGTATTTGTGGTCAAGTAATACATCGTGCCCGTTGCTCAAATTAGGAAACCAGGATCCCCTTGGAAATGCTTAAATTAAAAAAAAAAAAAAAAAAAAAAAACTCCTCTGGAGCCAAATGCTTATTACATGGTAGTTTTTACTAAAATTAAGTGACAGATTCTCTCATACATGTAAGTCTTGAAGGCAAGAGGGCTGCCTCTTTAGGATTCAAGGAAATCAGTAAGGGGAAGAGGGAGCAATGTTGATCTTAGGACTGTTTCCTCCCAGCAGGGCAATCGAGGGCTACAAAGAGACCAGTGATTAAGATACATAAGCCCCATTAGCCGAAAGCAACCTGTTTCCACAGGGCTCTACCAGGCCAGCTGCAAGCCTCCCACAATGTCTCCGACCGCCCTCCCCCCTCCCTCCCCCCCGCCGGGGGGCCCACGTTCCCTTCTTGGCCTCTATGGGTTAGTCACATTAACCATAATTTTCTGCTCTGGGGAGTGTTTACATCGAGATAAACCATGAAGAAATGGAAGGAAGGAAGGAAGGAAGGAAGGAAGGAAGGAAGGAAGGAAGGAAGGA
>CM053609.1:55424570-55459989 GCA_028646535.1 Procyon lotor
TCCACAAATGAAGAGATAACAAAGGCATCAAAACCGTGCGGGTTGCCTTGGGGGGCTGTTGCTATTGATCTGGCTACCCACATCCGACCAGTGTGCTTACTTTCTGACTCATAAAAGAACAGAACATGGTCTAGGCAATTCTCAGAGAGAGACTGAGACAGAGAGAGTGTGTCAGGGAGACTAAAAGAAACTGACAGAGAGGTGACAGAAGGACAGAGGTTGAGACAGGTAGATTAGTGGAGTAGTTACAGAGACCAAAAAGCCTAATGCCAATCCAATTATTACATGCAACCTTTAGAAGATGAACTAGAAAAATAAGTGGGGCTTACTCTTCAAGCTTTCTCGTTCTAGATCATATTTTTCGTGCCTGAGGGGTGGGCCTACAAACAGTCGAAGGATAAAGCATGGTGTAGTGCAAAGAATATGAGCTTTTCAGTCAGAAAAACCTGCTTCTGATCATTAGTAGCAAAGTTGCTTCAACTTCCTTACGGTTAAAATGCAGGTAGTACTTACTTGGAAGTAGTTTTAAGAAACAGAAATCATGTGAGCAAATTTGCAGGTATGAATAAGTGCTCATTAAACAGCAACCGTAGTCATTAGTCTTGGTGGAAATGGATATGCCCCGTACCTTGGAACATACCATGCCTGGGTCCACTGTCCATCCTTGAAGGGAAAATTTTATTCCTGAGATTGTTTAGAATTGCAAGTATGTAACAGTAATAAAAAGGGAACCAACTTTTAGTTGTCTTTCTTATTGCTTTTAAACTTTCTATAGACATACTAGATAAATGACAGGACACCAAGTTAGAGATAAACAAGAAATCTTTTTTTTTTTTTTTAATCTGTGTATCCTGTGCAATATTTAAGAAACACTCCTGCTTAAAAAAAAAGATCTTATCTGAAATTTGGATTTAACTGGGCCTCCTGCATTTTATTTAATCAATCTGGCAACTCTAAGGATACCCCCATATCACCTACACGGGGGACATTATAACTGTAATAACTGTAGCCATTATAGCCCCCTACCTCCTGACTGTGTCTATTGCAAATTCAAAGGAATAGTCATTACAGAGCTTCTTTAAATCATCTTCTTTGCTTTCCGAGATAAGCTCAGTGGGCAATGACTTTTCTAAAATTCTGTTTTGGGCTCAGTAGGACTAACTGACTTAGTGTGCCAAAGACCCTACTTTCATTCAAGCAGTGGACAGATAACACAGACTCCTGACCCGGGAGAAACCAACATGCTCGTGAGAAAGATGGAAGTCAGAGACAATGGTGGTGACTGAAACCTGCACCAAAGAACTGGACAGTAGAGTTGGGACAGGATCCTTCCCAATCTCCCAATAATGCAAACACCAGTTATTAGCATTTCTCCTTACTTTTCACAGCCAAATCTTGATTACAGTATTAAGAAGAGCAAAGGACACTCCACGCCACCCCAAATCCAAATATGAAATGGGAAATCCAAATGCCCTTGGATTTGAGGGCAAGAGAAAGGGCAGTCCTGCTGATTAGCCCTCCTGCCTTCTTCTCTCCTGCCACTTCTCACTCCATTACTGGGGAGGCCGGCTCTCCCGCAGGCAGCTTCCCTTCCTGCCGTCCTCATCGGTGCTCCCAGTCTCAAACCCCGCCTCACACACCTCACCCTCCAGCACCACACAAATACTAGCTCAACAAGTATTTGCCCCAGAGGCAATTTGTTCATTACGTTAAATGAGCTAAACAGCAAAGAAGGGGATTGTTTCTACCTTGCAGGAGAAACACCAGGTACTCTACTGCTTACCATGTCGTCTCAAACTGGAAAGGTTTTCCAGCACGTAAATAGTATAGCTGACTCATGTTAGAAATAATATAAGTTTAAAAGAAAAAACTATGGCTAATCCTTAACTTTACTAATCTACCTACCTATAACTGAGAGTTGACTATAACTTAAGTTTTTAAACTTATTTTAATGGTAAAAATGTCATGTACACATCCAAACAGGTAAATGATTGTCTCTATATCAGGCCCTGCCCCAGGCCATGAGAAATGGCCAGGTAAAAACCTTCCCATTGCCTGCTTTTATGTGTGGAGGTGTGTGGTTCCCTCCCTGATTCCTTTTAGCTGATTATACTGGTGTTGACAGTATAACTCTTAAATACATGAGTATTAATTTTGGTGGGGGCCTTTAACAGGGACTGGAGCTAAATGAGTGAATTCGATCTATGGCAACGAAAGCCTTCAACAAAAAGCTCCTCTCTTTCTTGAACTGTTACTTTCACGTATGTACGAATTAATTTTCTCCTGTACTTTACATTTTGAGGTAGAATGTTCAGGCCCCAGTGTTGCACAAAACAGAGGTTCATCAAGATTGCTCTGAGCTAATTTGGTCACTCCATCAGAATAAGGACACCGGGACTGAAAATGCCTAAGGATGGGACTGACGTACTTTAATGTAAAGTTAGTCTGGCGATAGGACTACGATTCAAACTTAGAATGAAGGTTTTTAAGTTACTGAATGCCTGGACTGTGCATTTTACACACCATCCCATTTGGAGAAAACTTAAAAAAAGTTAACATCTTAGGATAAATATTTATAGGATAAACATTTGTAGAGTGATAACAGACATCGAAAAGCCAACAGAGGCTCTTGCCTTTCCTAAACTGCTGCATTGCCAAATATTTCCAAGTGGTTCAAAAGAAAGGACATGTTCAAATACATATTCTTAAATATTTAGAGAAAAGGACATCATGAGAATTATCTTAAAACAGACACACACACTTGCATCTTAGCCAACATTCTCAAACAAGTTTGAATAGCTTACATCGGGGGCTAACTACGAATTACATTTTCCCAATTTATTTATGGGATAACAGGGCTAATAAAGCATCATTTTCAAAGCAAGACTAAGTGTATAGCTAGTTGATGGAATAGCCTACTTTTAACAACAGCGGCTACTGAGTAACTACCGTTAGCTAATAAGAGCGATTTAATTTTGTTCTCCAACTCTTCCGAACATGCTGACTTCCCAACGGCTATCTGAAGACTTCCTGTCTCATCTTCCAGCAACCAAAAATTAATTCAGCTTTCCTACTGTCATAGCCACAATGAAGTTTTTATAATAAAATACTACCAGAGGATCATATCAAATCAATATGGATTTGGGGTTGAGGATACCAGGGTAATTTTGGATGACACTAAGATGATTCATTTTGGCTTCCAGGCATCAAGACATCAGAGTGGATTTGGCCCGTTCTATTTGTTTCCATGGAGAACAAATTCAGGGGGGACAGTGTAGCCAGGATAACGAAGAGCAATACGAAAGGGCATGGGTCATAACTGTGCATTGCAGTTCCTCCTATTGTTACCCTATAGTGACCACTGAACCAACAACGGTGTTCTTTATATTAAAAATATATTAATATCAACACCCCTTCTTAAACTTATCTCATACTAGAGGAAAACCAATGTTTTAGGTATTGAGTTGAGACATGCTTTGAACAGGTTTGAACCATTTTTCTTTTTTGTTTTTTTCACCTCGGGACTTCTCAGAGCCTTTAAACAAGCTCATGTGCACCGTGAATCTGTAGGACATGATTTTGGTCGAGAGCAGCTCTAGGTTTATCTGGCGACAGACTCCCTGTCAGAGAGCACCGATTCACATTTCATGCCATACTGGCGAGCGCCCCTCCTTGAGAAATCGTACATCTTACGACCTCAGCAATGGGGAGTGAGTGTGTGTGTGTGTGTGTGTGTCTGTGTCTGTCTGTCTGGTGGAACTGGCACAACCAGGAAGGATTCAATGCACAGTACATTTGTTCTTATTGCCACTCTCACAAATCATCGCAAACTTAAGTAGCTTCGAACACCACAAAGGAATTACCTCATAGTTCTAGGGGTTACAAGTCTAATGTGGGTCTGTTGGGCTGAAATCAAGGCATGTTGACAGGGCTGTGTTCCCTGCTGGGGGCTCCAGGGGAGAATCTGCTCCTTGCCTTTTCCAGTTTTAGAGGTTTCCCACAGGTTTCCCTGGTCCACTGCCCATTTTCTCCTTCTGCAAAGCCCGCAGCACTGCAGCTCTCTGATCATTCTACTATACTATCTCCCGCTGGCCACAGACAAGGAAAATTCTCAGTTTTTACAGATTCGTTTTAAAGATCCATGTGATTAGATTAGACCCACTTGGATAGTCCAAGATAATCTCCCCATCTCTACCTTGGCAAAGTTCCCTTTTGCCGTGTAAGGTAATAGATTTCAGGGATTAGGGTCTGAACATTTTTGGGAGCCATTATTTTCGCCTACCACATATGGGTTGGTAAAAATACCTTGAGGGTTCTGGCCAGCAAACAAGGTCAACAAATAAGAAAGAGACCAACTCTTCCTGTCATTTGTCTTTTCCTAATTATTACCTATCACGGTATCAGGGGAATGAAAATTATTATCTCATTAAGAGATATAGAACAGTAAACACAATATGGAACATGTTCCCAAGCACCACGGATTTGGTTCTGTCTGCACAAGGTAGAGAAGAGAGCACACGTGCTCTGGGAATCGGATTCTCTGCAAACTCATCCAGCAGGCCTCTCAGTGACAATGGCCTGATTCGACAAGGTGTGCATTTTTCAGGAAAAGGTACGTACCCCTAACCAGCTTTGCTCAAGTTTTCTTTACTAATGGACCGTGCACTCATTACCTCCTCTGACACTGGCACTGTAATTGTTCCATTTAACCCTCTTTGTGGTTTTATTACCTGACAAGACCTTGCTTCCACCAAACCGGTAAAAAGCACATCATCTGATACCAAAGTCCATCATCTGATACCATCTTAACCCTACACAGTAACTTTGTTCACTTGTGTGCGTCTGTGACTATTCACTTTTATGGCCCATCTCTCCCATATGTCTTCCCTTCCCCATCCCCAGCCAGAAGTAAATTCTTTTCCTATCTCCCTCTGATCTGAAGGTCTACACGTGTGGCTCGAAGGGGCTGTGTGTGTGTGTGTGTGTGTGTGTATGCACGCGCATGCGCGCGTGCACACACGTGCACTGAGGAACTCCCTTTCTGTCTCTGGTAACTTCATGAGGATTTATGCCTTGAATGTGTAACTTTCTGTTTTGATCTGTGATCAGATATGGAGACCTCTGGGTCATAGGCAGGATGCATCCCAAGTGCATATGTTAGAGTCCTATCTAGCTTCAAAATGTGGCTAGGTCATCACCTGGAACTTTGCAAATTACGTGAGCACTAAGAACTTCAGTTTCCTCCTCCTGTGAGAGATTGGTAATATCGGCTTCAGGGGGTCATTGCAAAGATTAAAAAAGACGGTTATGTAAAGCATCTGATAGTTGCACTGGATAAACTGTAGCTGACACTATTGTCATCAACCACCTAGTCTGTCTGCCTACATAAAAGTGCTCTGCAAAGTTCCTGTTTCTGCGAAAGATGCCTACCAGCCACATCTACCTGTATCAGTGACATTCGCCACAACCAACAAACCTTAGTTTAAATCACACCCTATTGTTAAGGTGTGGTTCAGACCAGTTTTCTTGGCCAGGGCTGTGCCTGCCTGGAGAAAGACGGGGCCTGAGATGTCTTGAAATTTGCTAATCACATCTGGTTTAGCTTTAGACAATTTCTGGGGTTTTGCCAGCAGCCATGACACTTTAATGGCTATAATAAACCTCAAAGCCTCATCAAATCTTTGCTGTATGTGTGAAAATTATGTCCTCTTCAATTAAACATTCAATCTAGGCTCACACCAAGGCCTCATGGAAAAGGACGTGCAACCTGAATGGGAAGCGAGATGAAACGGACCGCCACGACTCTGGCCATCTTGCCAGATGGCATTTAGGAGAAAAAGAAATTCATTAGAGAACCAACGGTCTGTATTTTCTTTAAATATTTACTAGGTACCTTTCACGTGTTAAAAACGCTGGCATCCCTAAAGATTAGCTGGGTATTTCTGTTGAAACATCCAGTGTGGGAGGGGGTACCTCTCCCTCTTGCCTCGTGGTACCTCGCGTCTTTCCGTGTGGTCCAAGCCGAAGAAGAAAAACAACCGGGGCAATATTTGGTTTTCCCTTGTCTTAAGGTAGGTCCTCCGGCTTCAGGAGTTCCCACAATTTCTGACAACTGACCGAGGACAAGGGTCAGTGGAGCACTGAGTGATGAGGAAGGGCACCTGGGATTCCCTTGGAGGACGAGGTGCATCAGAGGGGGGAACCTTTGTGGGAACACCTGCCTCCCCACCGGCGTCCCGATTCACTCTTGTCCTCCCTTGGTTATGAATCATCAAACATTTGCAGATGTCAGAGGGGGGTGGCCCAGCCAGCATGCCTGAGAGAGGCAGCCCCTGGAAGGACGGCAGGGGAGGAAGAAAGATCACATGTACAGCAGGTTTCTGCTCAGAAGAGGCCATAGGAGGGCAGAGGGGAATGTGGATTCGGGGACAGCTGCAGTGTGAACCAGTCTGGCTCTTCTTGGCCACGGTGAACCTTGCAGCCAGACTGAAGACCGGCCTGGGTGCGAATTCTGCCATTGGGAGCGACAGGAAAAACTGCCACAGGAGGGCTCACACGGTTTTATTACATTAAGAATCAGGCTCCTTGTCTTAGACAAGGATAAAGCCGTGTTTTAGGAGAGGGAAAAGAATAACCACAGACAGGTTCATATATCACATTCCTAAATGAAGTGTCCATTTGGTTGAATGCACACTCTTTACCACATCAACGGGAGAGGGAAAAAAAACAAAAAACACCACATGTTCCTTTAAAAATAATTTACAAGGTAGAAATATTCACTTGTAACCGCTCTCCTTATTTAAGCAAGTTTTATGCCCAGAGTAAAACTAAATGGCTCTCCTTGCCACCAGGAGATCTGTCCCACTTCGCTTCCTTTTCCAGGCTGTTCTGCGTCTAGGACTTGGGTTTCTGAGCACTCTTTCACAATAAACATTTTTAAAATGTTTATTTTATGTCTTAGTGTAAAAAGATTCCTGGTTCAAGCTCTTCATTTCCTCAAGCTCTCCTTTTGGCACTCTGTGCTCCATTTCCACATTAACACGCTCCCTAAATCCTCCATGGAACTCTGCAGTTGGAGTCACACAAGGTCCGACGCAAGTATTTATATACTTGGATAAGGAGATGTCTCCACAGTGAAAACACAAGACGCGAGCAATGCCAAAGGAAAATTCCTACTCAAGAGAGACATAGTTTCACCTTTTAAAAAAAGCCAAAAAGGCTGTCCGTGTTTTTGTTGTGAATAATTAAAAATGTAAATTCAACTAAAATTGGATGCTTATGATGGGTCCCGCCATCTTTGTTAGACTCGTCTACATAAACCCAAGTATATAGGGGGGCATGTACATGTGTGAGTGTGTGCACATGGGGGATACGTATAAAGCATCACAGTCAACTAGCTTGGAAACTGCATGAGTTCTCATCCAGATAGGCCTGAGGAGAGCCCAGTAAAAGGGCCTCTCACTGGCTGTGCGAATCTAACTTCTCTACACCTCATTTTTCTCATCTGTAAAATGGAGCTGGTATAGTTCCTACTTGTTGGGGTTGTTGGCGTAATTACATGAGACAATGGTAAGCACTCAACGAAGGGTTGCCGCTATCACCATTAAGATGACATCTTATATGTTGGAAAATGTAGACGTAAAAGACGGAGCCATAAAAAGCACAGATTAACACTAATAAAAGAAAGGGATAGGCAAATACAGTGCCTCCACATAGAACAGGAGAGATGGAAAGTTTCACGAGGGCTGCAGCGTACCATAACTGAGCTCTGTGCCAATTCTATTCCATGAACCAGACACAAATAATCCTCTTCAGTCAAAAAAACAAAAAAACAAAAAAAAAACCAAAAAAACCCAAAACTTAGCTATTATCATAATAACAGAACAGTTCCTGTTACCTTCTAGTTGTCTCTTCAGTTTTCTCAAATCTTTTATGAGGTCTTCAAACTTGACTTGGGAAGCCAGAAAGAAATCCTGTGGTTCAGGCAGAGGGAAAATACTCTTTTCGGTTCCTGCTTCCTAAAAGACACAGTTACCAAAAGTACATTATACTTCTCGATTGTCACTTTCAATTGAAATTCCAAAGCATCTTTCATTGTAGGTGCAAATAAGAATTGGAGAAACGCTCCTCTGCTATTCCTAAATTTGGACTTTTGTCCAAATGCTTTTGTGTCTTCTACAACAGCACTTTGGTCTTACGGCCACTGAGGTTGGCTCTGGCGCTGGCAGGGCTTCCGTTCTATTTGCCTCATGAATCAAAGAGAAAATTGTCAGGTATGTCCCGATCTTGGACACCCTACTCCCACGGAAAAAGGCACAGGGTGGAATTTAAATACTTAAATTTCAAGTCCCTTTTTGAGTTTCACATGGTAGCCAACTCATCTCTGGGGTGTGCCAACGGGTGTGACTCGGAAGGTTCTGGACAAGACAGCATCGTAACGGAGGAATCACCCTCCCTTCTGCAGTAACGTACCTGCTACTGCAGTTGAGAGCTCCAGGGGGTGTCTATGTGATAGCACATCCTTCCCATGTTTGTAAAGATTTTCCAAATGTTGTTTGGCTTCTCTAAGTAGACACTTGCTGAGGGTATGGTTGGCCATAGTTTTGGGCAAGCTCCCTGACTATGCCTACTAGAGGATCTAAGCCAGGAAATCGCTTGAGGGACACAAGCTTCGGGCACATTGAAAGATGTGGGGCCTCAAATATCTTTTCCATCCAGCCTGCTTTCTCCCCGAGTGGTTTAACATAAGCTCTGCATGTTGCGTATCTTAGGCAGTCTTCAGTTCTTCCTCTCTCCGCACAGGCTACTTTGCCAGCTTTCCTTCACATTCCATCTCTCCTGCTGCCATTAGGACTCATTCCAAAGTCTGAAACTGCTTTATAAGGCACTTTGTGATCTGGCCTCTGTCTACACCCTCAGCCTTCGTCCATCTTCCCCTATCTCTACCTCCCTCCCCTAAATGTTCATAAAGTAAAGCATGGGCCATAACCTCTTGCATCTAGACTTTTGTCTATCAAACTGTCCCTTTCTAACCGTTCTGCACGAATTCCGCATACCTCCTTTGTTCAAAGCATTCTTCAGGTCTCAGAACAGACCTCACTTCCTCAAAGACTGCCCCTACCCCCCCAGCATGTGGGTCTTTCCAAGAGCCCCTGATGCGTACCATTATCACAGCACTTACCAACACTCATTTCAAAATTGCTTATGTGTTTCCTCCACTAGACTATAAACGCTGTGAAGGCAGGAAGTGTGTCTTATTCTTGGGACAGCATGCGACATCTAGCATATCAAACTTTCTTCAGCACCCTTGCGCAGAGCCCATGAGAGGCCATTCTGGAAAGTGTGTACCTTTAGCAAGAGACGTCTACCTTACCATCCTACTTTCTTGTGGTTTCAGGAATGCTCCCGACCCATCCTCCTTCCTTTAAGATCTTTAGCTTCACTTGAGATGCTAAGGAAAGGTGGTTCCCCTCATTTCACTAAAACCTTTGACATGATCAGTGTACTTGTCTCCTATCTCCCTATAATCATTTTACTACTTTCTTCTTCTTCTTTTTTTTTTGTTTTTACAATATTTTATTTATTTATTTCACAGAGAGAGGGAGATCACAAGTAGGCAGAGAGGCAGGCGGAGAGGAGGAAGCAGGCTCTCTGCTGAGCAGAGAGCCAGAAGCGGGGCTCGATCCCGGGACCCTGAGACCATGACCTGAGCTGAAGGCGAAGGCTTTAACCCACTGAGCCACCCAGGCACCTCTGTTTACAACTTTCAAAACAGTGGAAGCTATACTATAGTCCGAGGGCCAAGATGGAACACCATCTAAGCTGCCTGCCACAGAATTCCACGGCAATCTGCCTTGGAAGAACTCATATATATTATCTCCTACTCTTTTCCAAAACTTTATCAGATTCAGTCCTGGCTCTGATTTTCTTTTCTTTCTTTTTTTTTTTTAAGCTAGAAAATGAGAAAGTGCTGCCGAGCAAATGAGCCTGGGAGCAGCTCTTGAGAGAGCTGCCCAATCAGAGTTCAAAAGACATGGTCCTGGATGGACTTCTGTAAACTTCGCAGACTTAGACCAAAAGCCAGCGTGGAAGGAGGCTTGGAGCAAGGAGTCACCTTTCTTCAGCTAATTGCTCATCACCACTAACCACAAAAATCATCACTTACGCTCCTATGGGGAGGGGAGAGCTTAATAAATCACATAATTCTATACTCTTGTTGAGTGAAATGAATTTTTGCACCGCGAAAACTGGGAAAGCACCACATACATGTCGACTTCTGAGTCTTCCCCAACTGGGCCATCCCTGGTGTGAAACTATTCTTACTATGAGATTTTCCTCCATGAAGTTGATTCTATTGCGTTCAGCTCTCTTCGGGAGTCACATTTCTTTGGTAAACTTCAGCCCTCTGACACAATGCATTGGACTTGGTTGAGGCAGGCACTACAAGGTACATCTGCTTAGGCCAACCCTAGGCTAGAAATGTGACCTTTCAAGATTCTTCAGGATAATTCTTCTGGCCTACTGGAACCTGCTGTGTGAACTTTGGGTATCTACATATCACCTGAAGCTTCAACATGCCTGCCCCACTCTACTAGAAAAAAGCTCTCACCTCTTTGCTCCTAGTTATCTACAGATGTCACTCATTGCATTCTTGTAGATATTTACAGTAGATTCAACCTAGTCAGTCTTTGTCAGACACCTAAATTACAGACGCCAAAAAACAGACAGCGATGAGTTCTGGACTTCAAGGAGGAATGCCAAGCTAACAGGTAATTGCTCACTGATATCTACATGCAAGGCGGAATAAGACGGGTGACCACAGAGGTTCAACCCAAGTGCTCCCAGGCTTCAAAGGAGCACAAGATGAGCAAGTAAACAAAGACTTCATGGAAGAAGGGCCATGTACAATTGCACTACTTTTTCTTTTATCTTTTCTCCCTTTTACAAAAGTGACTCAGGCTCATTATGTCTAATTGAAAGACAGAAGAAAGTAAAAATCTCTTCCATTCCTACCACCCAGAGATAATCAAACAATTTTACATATATCTGATATTCCAGGATTTTCTGCATGTTTATGTATATTTATATTTATATATTTGAAATTATATTATATATTATTTTAAGCACATGTTTGTAATATAAAAGCAGCTCAAAAGTATTTTTCAATGTCACTAAATTTTCTCCTATATACTTTCCATGACAGTGTATTATTCCATTTCAGAACTCATAGCATAATTCATTTGACCCGAGCCTCTACCTTTGGACAACTACCAAAAATTTTGCTATACTTTGTTATTACAAATGATTTTAAGGAAAATAGTGACACATGTCCATATTTATTTCCTCAGGATAAACGTTCCTAGAAAGATTATACATATTTCTAAGGCTTCTGATCTAGAAAGGTCAAAGTTTTGCTAACCCATACTGCACATTTGCATGAATGAGGGAAGGGTGTCCCCTATAAATAGGCACAGCACCCTGGGGAGACAGCTTGACAAGCATATGACACCTCCATGTGAATTTTTTTGAAGGTGTCCTTTATAGAACACAACTTGGTGAGTCAAGGGCAGTCAAGATATGGGTCCCCTTATACCTAGAGATATTTTTAAAAAAATATTATTTGTTTATTTGAAAGAGACAGAATGAGAGAGAGTACACAAGGAGGGGGAGAGTCAGAGGGAGAAGCAGACTCCTCACTGAGCAGGGAGCCCGATGTGGGACTTGATCCTGGGACTCTAGGATCATGACCTGAGCTGAAGGCAGTCACTTAACCAACTGAGCCACCCAGATCCCCCTATACCTGGAGATCTTAAACAGAGAATAACTCAGCCATTCGTGATAGTCCTGAAAAAGGTTTGACCCATTTATATTGCCAGCTCTATATACCTAGTTGGCAATTTATGCCTTCTATTTGTTGTTGTTGTTGCTGCTGCTGCTGCTGTCATTGCTGTTGTTTTGGTAAATTACCTGTAGTCTCTTCTACCACTTTTTTTTTTTTTAATGGAAGGAGACCAGTTGTCCTTTCCATGTTGATTCTGAAAAGGATGTTGCCTATTATGTAGCAAATATATACGTTGCTACTGGGAGCTATTTCCCAAAAGGCCTTTTAATTTATTATTTTAAGAGAGTATTAATAACACAAAACGAAAGATCTGTAAAAAGGCTAGTTAAAAGGATAGGTCCAGTTAGAGAGAACATCGGACGTAAAAACACATCAGTGAGAAAACCACAGGGTGTGTTGGAAAAACACAGGGTCTTGAGTCGGATCACAGAGCGTGTGTAGGGGGAAGGTCATAAAAGCGTGGCTGTAAAAGACTGGAATTAAATTGGGTAGAGTTTTAACTCACTTTTTGAAAACGGGGAGCCCTTTCTGTTTCTGCACAAAAAAGTGATACAATAGGACCAGAACTCGAAAAACTGGTGGGGCCTTGGGTGCGGGATGGACTGGGGGGGGGGGGTGATGGATGAGAGGTGGGAGACCAGCTGAGAAGCAACAGGGATGCTCCAGGTGAGTTACCTTAAAGTCTGGACAAGTGGGGGCACAGGGATGAAAAACAGGGAAGAAACAGGAGAAACAATTTAGTTGAAGGATGGAGAGGCGCAAGAGAGGAGCACGAGCTTCATGACCGAATGACCGAAATGATGATGCCCTTGGCAGAAACAGGAGAAGTTTGAGGAGGGGGGTGGGAGATGATTTACTGCAGATACACTGAGAAGGGTTAGATGAGGAGGGGAGGAGACAAGATGGTAGACTTCACCAGTGTTTCGCTCGTCTCCCGGAGGGAGTTATAGGCCTTTGGAAAACAAGGCCCTGGAACCTTTACTTTTCTTCCCTGGGTGCCTTTAAAAACCCTGCTCGCGAGGACAGCTAAGCAGGAGTCTGGACAACAGTTTCCTGAGACTTTTCCCCTTCATATTGATTGCTAGATTTCCCAACACCTTACAACAGAACCTCTTTCTTCGCAAAGTTAGGACTCCTTGTTCTCAATTTAACGAGGAGGAATAGAACATAGAAAATTGGGCTCAGGTGGAGTCCCACCGAAATTTTTCTTTCTCATTGCACATGCAATTGAAGCAGAGAGGATGGATTTCAGATTCCACTTCTTCAGCTCGTTCACAGATGAACACTACTGATAAGGTACTGGCTATTACTGCCTCTTAATTTCCCAAATTTTGGTCTGGAGCCCAGAACTAGTTTCAGATACAACCAATTACTGAATGGATATAGATTTCACGGAGACCCTCACGATCTGGTCAGAAGGCCCAGAGAACCAGGGGTCTCTCTAAAACTGCGTCATATAGCAGATTAAGAGACAGTAGACTGAGAGGCAATGAATAATGCTTCTCTTTCCAAGAGTTAACTAACTTTCTTGGCTTCAGCGTTCCCATCTGTAAACCAAGGAGGCTGGAGAGCTCTCGGATTCTATGTTGGACTTGAAATCCATCCATCCATCCATCCATCCATCATCCAATTTCTGAATGCCAACAATGTGTAAGAGTTGAAATCCCATTAGTGTAGTTTTCCACATAATGCCATTTCTTACCTGATCATAGTAACGCAGGTAATATTTCACGACATAGTCCACCAGATTAATCCCATTATCCTAGGTTTAAAAGAGAAGCTTAAATGAAAATCATTCACATGAGACTGCCATGTTATATAGCTGAGTACTGAAATCTCAGTTTGTGACCCTAATACTTTTAATCTGCGATACCTGGTCCTGCTTCTGTTTGTGCCTGGCAAGGTTTTCCTCTCTCCTCTTTGTCCCGTCATTTATTTTTTTTTAAATGGCACCTATACAAAGAAATGACACTCCGCTATTCTTTGTGGGGGGAAAAAAAACCCCAGATAATCCACAAGACCTCTGAGGTAATGGCTAAAACAAACAAACAAATACACACACTGTCTCATTATTTTCTGGCAGAAAGCCAAGACAGGAGGGAGTGGGGGAGTGCCAAAGGGAACCAGGGACTAGAACAGAAAACTATCCCTCCCTTCCCACTTTTCAAAAAAATGTGTGTTCTTAATGGCGTGAAAAACAATCAGGACAGCTTAAAAGGAACGCCATGCCACTTTATGACCCTAGGAGGCCAGGGGCAAGCAAGCTCTCCCACAAGGCAGCCTTTGTGTCTTGTTCACATGGGTCTAATTCTAATTTGCCTGTGTGTTTCCCCTCCCTTCACTCCCCCTGCTCCCCCTGGGACGCCTAGACATGGGCTGGTTGTTTCTAAAGAGGGAGCTCTGCAGGGGTGTGGAGCCAAATGATAATCAGGCTCAGAGAGTTTGACAGTAGACCCCCAGCCCAATTGTTGTGGGCAAAAGAATAATTCAAATGCTCAGCTCAACTGGCGATTCAACATTGCTCCCCACTCAAGAATGAGTAAATTACAAGTAGCCAACCCTAAATTCAGATTCAAGCCTTGTGCTCTGATTGATACTGCGTGCTATCTGTTTTCTTCCCTCATTACAGTTCAACATGCAATTGTGTTCTTTTAGAGCAAACCGATATTGGGGATTTTGTCATCCCAGTAAGATCAAATGTGAGAAACCTATCTTTATTCGAAAGTCAAAAGAAAGCAAAGAAAAAATGTATTGTTAGAGGGAGAAAGGAGATGAATGGAGCAACTGAGAACTTTTTTTTAAATTACAGATATAGAAGGAACATAATGGCAAATCATGGAATCTAGTTATGAAAAATAAATACCCGACTTTTGACGTCCTTGAGTTTGGGTAGAATTTCTAAGCTATATCCATCTGCTTGTCCTCGAGTCCTATTTCCTCCATTCATATAATTTCCAAAAGCCAGAATGAGAGCTAAAATATCCTTCACACTCTTCATGTGCAGCAAGCCCTGTGATGGCAAACACCAATTATTAGGGAGCTGAACTTCAAAGGCGCCTATGTTCATTCAACAACAAATATTTACTGAGCACCCATCAGGCTGTTTGGTGGCACGGTGCCAACTGGCTTGGCAGCTGGTGAAATGGAAAATACACTTGGTTAAGACATTGAAGAGTCTGAAAAAAATACATTAATCAGTCATCGTTTTCTAGCCTTTCAATGAATTATGAACTGTGCCTGTCTTAATATTATGGATTAAATATTAGTATTTATATTTTTACTTCAGCCAGTTTCATTTTTTAAATATTTATTTAAAAATATTTGTGAATTGTAAAAGGAGTTGCTATAGTCAGACTTTACATCTGGCGACTTCTAAGCAGAAAGGGTTAGTTTAATATCATTTGAGGACGTTTGGACAATGTATCTATATAAATAGTACAGTTAAATGTAGGATAGGTTTAAGGACAAGTCTGCTCTTCTCTATCCCTAGGCATACTCCTCAGAGGTGAATACCATAATGTATTTCAAGGCCAATAAATACTTATGTTTATTAAGTATTTGCTGATATGTCTGTTACTTTTGACAATTTCAGTCTGCCTAGGGTTCTCTTCACCTCCTTGTCCCATTTATTTTCCCTTTTTTTCTAAGTGCAAATTTTTAAAATTGATACTTCCCTGCCCCTTCTCTAGGGTCTTAGTTGACTATTTTCTTTTGCTTTAGGGTAAAGAAGGAAAGGCTAATGCAGCTGTAGGCCAATCTCTCTTCCTGCCTTTTCAGGTGTTATTATAGGGTGTATATTATACCTGGGAAGTATTTATACTTTCTTTATTGAAATCTTTTATATTTTGGAAGGAAAAGAATCATGCTTTCAGGTAAGAATTAAATACTACAGTATGTGGAGAGGATTATCATGTTCTTAAGGACGTGGGTCATTGTGAGAAAAAACAAATATTAGAATTTACAAGGAATACCAGTGTGGTAAAGCTAACAAAAACATACTTACCTGCCACCCATTATTGTAATCATTTATTTCACTTATCAAATCTCTAGAATCTTAATTTCACTACGTAGACACCTTTCAGACGGTCAGGTGCATGGGTCTAATGCAACCTCTCTTGCCACCCATTTAGTCGAGTAGCCGATGAACTACACTAGCTAGGTTGGTTCTAAGTGGTCAGTATGTACTGTAAAAGGTGTCTGGAATATCTAAGAAGACATCTACAGAACTGTCATTTTTCCCTCCTTCTCCCACTGGTCTGCATTTGACTCTCTCACTCTTCCTCACTCATTCACCTGCACTCACACACATACTCACACTTAAGATAATCGTCACAGCTGTACTTAAAAACACACACACATAATCTTAAGTCCCAAGGTTTTCTACAAAGGGACTCTAAGTTGATCCTCGCACTCCCTACTTCCTCCTTTACCCTCAATAAGGGCAAAACTAGCCTCTTAAATTAGACAGCAAACGTACCTTCGAAGCTCTTGTGACGATCTCTACCTTTCGGTGCAAGGAGGTGATACTCTCCAAAAAGACAGACCTGAAGATGATACACTGGGCCCGTTCAGCAAAATTTGGAATCTGGGCTAACTCATGTAAAAATCTGCAGAAATGAATAATGAATTATGCAGCTTCACGTATGATTACAAAGAAAAAAAAAAGATTGCTGAAAAAGATCTATCATGAGAGCATACTTTATGATATCAATTTAACAACTATAAAATGTATCCAACAGCACAGTTGAGGAACTCCAAGGGTCTGTGTTCTATTATTGACAACAAAGCCATTTTTCAAATCGGTTTCTATGATGGTATATAAATGTATGGTGTATAAGTTACTTTAGGAGCAGAAAGCGCAGTTATAGTGAAACCACAATGAGTTATCCCCTGCTATGCAAATAGGAGATTAAACCCAAATAAAAAGCATTACTTTTAGCGTATGAAAATACACACATAATGAACTCCTTTTATCATGCAGCATTCTCTAAGGGTCTATTTGGCACAGGCAAAGTCAAATGAAGGCTGGAGGCAAATGTCTGTAGAAAAATGACAAAATGTCTTTACCTGAAGTGAGATGACTACTATTTCTCACTCACTGGATTAGATAACAGTCTATAGAGGCCCTATTCTACAGGTATTTGTTTACTTTCCCACATCAGCTTACCTAGGAAGACAGAGTTCACGGCTCAGTGTGTGGAACAAAGCAGGTACTCATTAAGTGGACATCAATCTTAAAAACTATGGTAAGACAGATTTTTAGAGCTAAAAGTGAGTACTAACCTACACACAGAAGCTCACTGTCTGAGCAGCTGGGCACTGGTGCACTTTGCAAAATTAAGTTGGAAGAGCTACATACTCCCCAGGCCAACCACCAGAAGAGGGGGCATAAACTAAAACAGGCAGAAGGAGTTGGGCTTGAATTCAGGGAAGGAGAGAATCCACTGACAGCTATTAAATTCATTCTGGGGCTGAAATGATGATTACCTGATATTTCTGAAAGTCTTGGTCCACGCATAACATTATTACTTTGACATTTTATAATCTCTCACCAAGAATGTTTTCCAGAGGAGCAAAGCTGAACCCTCCTTCTTTCCATACCCAAGGAAGTTTCCTTAGTTTATACTCTGTGCCTCTCTTATGCCTCTTTTACTTTGCCTTTTTAAGGGAGGCTTGGGTTTTAGTAAGATTCTAATTACCAGCTTTAAAAAAAAAAATGTATCCTACATCCAGGATCCAGGTCATAATCTTTTTTCTTTTCTTTCATCCCCCTTCCCTCTTTTTCTAAAAGTAGGCACTATACCCAGTACGGGGCTTGAACTCAAGAACCTGAGATCAAAAGTTGCCTGCTCTACTGACTGAGCTAGCCAGGCACTCCCTCCTTCTTCTCCTTCTTCTCCTTCTTCTCCTTCTTCTTCTTCTTCTTTTTCTTTTTTTCATGACACTGAGATGAAGCAAGGAATGCCCATAAAAGTAAACATATCTTTGTTTTAAAGTTCTGTAACTCTGATTATTATGAAAACCATGTGATGGGATATAAATGTGGAAACCCATAGGGATTCTGAGTTAGGATGAGATGAAAAATTATACTTTATATGTAAGTTGCCTCTTACAGATTAGTATTTTTTTTTTTTAAAGATTTTTTATTTATTTATTTGACAGAGAGAAACATAGTGAGAGAAGGAACACAAGCAGAGGGAATGGTAGCGGGAGAAGCAGGCTTCCTGCAGAGCAGAGAGCCCAATGCGGGGCTCGATCCCAGGCCCCTGGGATCTGACCTGGGCCGAAGGCAGACGCTTAACGACTGAGCCACCCAGGCGCCCCTACAGATTAGTATTAAACCACTGATTTATTTGTGACCAAAATCAGGGGTATCCCTGGGTTTCACAAATCTAAGTAGAGAAAAGCTTGTGGGACTGGCGGCATCAGGTCTTGAGGGGCATGATGGGAAGTTGTACTTATTCAGATGATGCTAAGAGCTACCTCAGGGGTTATGTCCTGCCTTTCTCTTCCAGCAGTGACCGCCAGACACTATTTCCCAAGTAGGACTGAGATCCGCCGAGTATGTGCACTTTTTAGTTTAAATAAACACAGTGAGTGAAGCATTTATGGAGACCGCGTGAGAGAACATACAGGCCTCCACCTCAGCTCACCAGCAAGGACATAGGTGAAAAAGATGAAATGCTGGATGAATCATTACTTATAACTAGTCTCAAGAAAAGGAGGTTTAGGGCCAATATGAGGAGACGTGGCCATGGGCTCACCAACTTAATGCTACCCAGGAAAGAGTAAAAAAGAACCACACGGTTCTCCAGGATCAAGCTTTCCTGGGATTAGGAATTGGACTAGGAGGTTTCTCAGAGACCCTTAAAGAGTCATCATTCTGTGCGTGAAGAAGGGTCTGAAACACAAATCCACAGTTAGAGGAGGAAGGAAAGTTCTAGAATTTTACAAAACTTTTGGGCAGAACTGCAGGGAATGTGTCACCAGAAATTCATACCAGAAAGTCAGTCCCCAAGAATGTTAGTCAGTCCTTTGGAGATGTAGTAAGCATTCATGGTGTGTCAGGCACCATTCTAAGACCTGAGAACAGAATTTAACTTACACACAATTCCTTCTTGATAGCCTGAAAAATAAACCACAGATTGCCACAGAGTGTGGTAAGTATCATCACTGATGGGGCCTATGAAAGCCACCTGTAGGGCTTCCAAGTCAGAGCCCTGGGCGGACCAGGTCAACCGACGTCCCCTGGAGCCCTCTGGTGCTGGTGCAGGGCACGCGGGAGCGACTGTCGTGGGAGAGCCCAGACAGAAGAAATGGTGTTTGTGGGGGAAGATAACTAGAACTCAGATGCTAAAATGGGGCTTTGTGTTTTAAAATCAAGAGTTTCAACTTTTCCCGAACGAACACAGGGTTTTAAACAGAGAAGTAAGTGATACTTTGGGCCTCTTGTTTTTAAAAAGCACCATGGCAGTGGCTTGGCTGGCTATTGGGGCCTGGGGGGGGCGGGCAGTGGAGTTGAGAGGGGTCAGTGCACAAGAGAGCTACCCCAGAAGCAAGAACCAGAGTAACTGACCAACCCCAAGGAATGCTGAGAAGCATCCAGGATGACTTGCGGGTTTTGGGCTTGGACCTCTGGTAGAATGTGAAGGTAAGATTGACTGGAGACATACACTTGGGAAAACTATGATTTCATGTTACTTTCTGTCCCAAAACAGCTAGGCAAAGGCTTGAGGGAGGGCACCATAGCTCCTTTCCCATTTATCCGGAAGAGTACCTGAGGAATAAGTAACCTCAAAGGCTGGGAGGCAAGTGTCTGATAAGTACCTGATTCCCCCAGCGGCACTTTCTACGCTCCCCATAAGGGCAGGGAATACGAACTCCATTACAAAGCCCCAAGTATGGGTCTTGGACATGGGGATTTGGTACTTACGAATACGTAGAGATTGATTTCCTTTTGGACTGGTCTAACTTTATACCCTAGGGCCAGTTGCAAAGAGGACTAAACAAGTGCAAAGAAGCCACAAACTGAGGATCTTCCCATTCTTCCCCGGTTTAGGCTTATTTTCCCAGGAAGGGCTGCCACTCCAGTCTGTGTTTAGGAGAGAAGCTCGGCCCACGACATTGTGTGGGTTCCCCAACTGCGGTGCCAACTCAGCTGACAGGTGGAATGAGGCAACATGGCCCACTGTTATAAGGGACTAAATTTAGGTTATCATCCCCTAAATTCCCACATGGTACCATCTCAGGTGTGTGTGAACAAGGGCTATGTACCCAGCGTAATGTATTCTGTTCTTCCACAGGGAGTACGCTAACAGAGTCTTGTTTCACCAAGTCACTGTGCTTCCTTCGTGAGGTAACTGGGGACCCCAGTGGAGCATCCCAATAGGCTGTACCTAGTGTCCTCCATCTAGGCCACAAAAAGCAGATGTTTGGCCTAATCGAACCTGATAGAGCCTCCCCATCCCTCACCGCCATCCGAGGCAGAATGCAAAGAGTTGAGGGCCATCCTCGGAGGGAGTGGCTCTCAGACAGCCCAGGCTGGAGCAGACGACACCTCTGGGGGAAATGGCATTCTCAATCTGGCTCTGGGCCACAAGAAAGCTGATGAGGTGAGTGATGAGACCACCCTCTCCATGCCATGATTTATAGGACTGGGCATCACAGGGATCTTGGGAAATCGCAGTGTTGAAACTATAAATGATTCATATTTTCCAGTATTGTAAAACATGCTTATAGTCCACTCGCTTGGAGCCAACGGCAAGTAAGTTGCCAGGAAATCGGGCTCTGGCTAAAATCAAACAAATGCTGCACTACACAGGAGGTCAAGAGCGAAGGTAAAATTCACTCGGGCTTGAAGCCCCGACCTCTGCGCAAATGAGCCTGAGCACATCACTTCCCCAGGACAACATGATAGTCCTCTTAGCTAAGTCAGTGATGGGTTAGCATCCTTGGGGAGCCATTGCCATGACTGTTTACAACCTTGGAAAATGCTCTCTTATCCAGGTCATCACTAGAGAAAGCAGGAGTCGTAAGTTTATCTGTTAATTACCCGCCACCGCTATTCTGTGTTCTGGTAACTAATCTCCAAAAATAATGCTAGAAAGACATTAACCCAAAAAAAAGGAGGAAACGTGGAACACTTCCCATAGCAGACACCTGCTCTTCATTTCACTGGGTCAACTACTCCCAGAGCATGGAGCAGGAATCGGCCAATTATAGCCCACGGGCCAAATTCAGTTCACCACTTGCTTTTGTGTGGCCCACCAACTACGAATGGCTATTATATTTTTAAATGCACAAAAAAGAAGCAAGAGAAAGATAACATTTTGTGATGTTTACCCAAATAATATAACATTCAAATTTCAGTATCCCTAAACAAAATTCTACGGATACAGTCACACCCCTTTGTTTACATATTGTCTATGGTTTAAGTATTTCCAACAAAGCCTGAAATGCTATATGATGCTTTACGTGAAAAATGTGTGAACTCCAGGCTGAGAGATCGTTGTTCAGTGTAACATAGTTGGCACTGCCCCAATGCTTGATATGTCCTATTGTCCCTGTTAAGGACTGAGTGTTTAATGTTCTCCCAAAATTTACATGTTGATATCCTAACCCCCAATGTGATGGTTTAAGGAGGCAGGGCCTTTGGGAGGCAATTAAGTCATGAGCGTTGAGCCCTTATGAGTGAAATTAGTACCCTTTGGAGAAGAGACACGAGAGCTTGCTTCCTTCTCTTTGCTTTCTGCCACATGAGGATACAGAGAAAAGTTGGCAGTCGGCCCGGAAGAGGTTTCACACCAAAACCCAACCATAATGGCACCCCAATCTCAGACCTGCGAGCTCCAGAGCTATGAGAAATAAATCTCCATTGTTTCTAAGTCACCCAGCTCAGGGAGCTCTGTTACAGCAGCCCAAGCTGACTAAGACAGTCTTCAAATACTCCCCATGGCCTTGTTGGTGTCGAAATATCCCATTACGAGTCACTTCACGTTGAGTCGTTAGCACCTTCGTGGGAATTAACTTATTATTAGGAGACAGGAGCTGGGAGTGGACCACAGGCTTGGTCAGGGGCAGGAACTGGTAGGGAGGGTAGCTCAAACTGATGGACTTTCTGAAAGGGCAGCAGAATCCCCTTTGCGCTGATTCATAAGACGAACTAACTTGAGGCGGTGGGGGTGGGGTAGAGAGTGGTTCCTGGCCTCTGTTCCGTGTGAGAGCAATTCATCGAACGTTCCCCAAATGATCACGGAGGCTTGCCAGTAACTGAGTAAACCTAGAAATCCCCCACCTAGTCATTTTGTCCAGGCAATCCAAGGGGAGTGGGGCATTCTATTCTAGAGGGCCCAAGGGCAAGCCATGAAAGGTTCAATACGAGCCCGGAAACTTAGATGTCACTAGGGCTCACTTGTTGCCCTAAACCTGATGGCTTAGTTTCTGCTGTGTTTTCTATCCCTTGTCTCGTCTCCAGGCTGAGGGGAGTGGCCTGAATTGGACATGAACGAAGCCTTCAAGGGGGCGACAGGCAAAGGATCCCTCTGTCCACTCCCTCTGACCCATGCCACATCCTCAGCCTGGCCATGAAAACGTAGGTGGGGTCCAGGGGCTGCAGAGTCCCATAGGCTTATCTCTGGTGTGCAGACCCCAAGAGCCCAGCCGAGGCAAGAGCCACGCTGTTCCTCATCAGAGGGTCTAGGCTCTCAAAGTCAAACCTTTGGCTCGACAGCCCAAACCAGAGAGCAAACAACTCTAGACAGTGAATAGAGAGAAAAATGAGCAAAGTGAAGAGGATGAAAAGGTCACCTGTCAGCTAGGCGGAGCAGGGGGAGGGATTTGGGGGAAAGCTGGTATGTTCAGGCTGTGTTTACTGGATACAACATTTAGGAAAATCAATTAATTCGAATTCTGTGAGTCTGCCATCATCTTTTTAACTGCATCAGCAGAACCTTAAACAGAGCAATGCCTTCTTCCTTCCTCAGTTACCCTTTTGGCCAGAATGTTTAGTCTAGGAGGAATTAACAAGCTGCTAGTACGAGAAAGGGGAATCATGAGGGGTGAGGAGAGGGTTGAGACATATTAGATCCGGCAGCGCGAATTCCCCGGCTGCTTTTCCCGGCAGTCAGGTCATTCTGCGGCGTGCAGTGGGTCATGGGGATGATGGCCCTAGGACTTTGCCCACTGCACGGTTGAGGTGCAATTACTCAGAGCAGGGAGGCGGGGGGACAGAGATCGCGCTTGTCCTTTGGGCCTAATGGAAAAGAATTCAAGCATCCTTACTGCTCAGGTTTATCCAGCAACTTCAATTCTTCTTCTTTGGATGTCTCGTAATACTTCCTTATTCTAACCAGTTCGTCCTCTTGGGCTCTCTGGGTTGAAACAGGAATCAAAGAGAACAAAAAAAAAAAAAAAAAAAATGAGCAATGAGAATCGGTCTAAAGCAATGTGTCTCCAAGTGTGGTCTCTGGACCAGCAGCGTTGGCATCACCCATGTGTTTCTAGTTAGAAATCCAAATTATTGGCCCTCTCCTGGTCATAAGAAGCTGGGGGTGGAGGGAGGGGGGCAGCAAGCCCCCCAGGTGATTCTGACGCACACTAACGCTGGAGAATCAATGGCCAAGGCCAACGGTCCTAACAAGAAACTGCAAGGGGGTCCAGAAGCCAGGGGGTCCAGAAGCCAGGACTCTGGATTGCCACCTTTGAATCCCCTGCATCTTCCCATGTAAGCCCGTTATCGGTCAGTTATCCTTAGCATTTGTTTCCCAACCCTTAGAACAGCCCTCCTCACTTCCGTAGGCTCCTAACTTTTTCATTTCTAGTCTCCACTTTCTCTTTTTCTTGAATTTTGAAAACACCCATCTGCACCGCTTCTTTTGGCAGTTAGTTCCGTTATTTTCTCAGTTTATCCATTGACGGCTGTCGCAGGCAGCTCTCCTCTGCTGTGAGCTAAGGAATACTACCCACGTGCACAGGCCTGAGCTCACAGTAACAACAGCAAGCATCTAGAAGGCCTTTTACAAAAGGCTCTGCCTTTTACAGAGTCCTTCAATATCAATTATTGTATCTTTGTTCTTCAGATGATTCTACCAAGGCTCAAACTGTGTACTGGATAAAGGGCCTGACTCGCCTCTCTTTCCCCCTGTAACACCAGGCTGCCCCCCAGGTACTCCACAAATGCACTCTTAGCTCCCAGTGGCCTGGCATTTGTGCACCTTCCTGTCTATTAACAAAAGCCCTACTGATGGAACGTGAGAAGTTCCCACTCAGTTGTACCAAATAGCTCCTGATAGATATAAAAGATGTGAAAATGGGTAGGGAACTGGCAATCACACGAAGTTGGATTACTGCACTCTGGAAATTTTCTATAAGGGACTTAAGGTCCCAGGAGACATAACATTGAAATGAATCTTTTTTTTTTTTAACTTAGTGACTGGAGAATACTATAGAGCTCCAGGCAGCTCCTGGGGAAATACTGCTTCTTCAATAAAGAGAATCTGGTTCACTCTGTTTTCAAATCCTAACAGAGTCAATGAATCAGAAATGTTAACAACCATGGGAATTCTAACTCTCCTGTGTGATCCTCTCAAGAGAGCCTGCCGGTTTTGCTGGTTATTCTACATATAACCTAAATTTAAAGACCACGTATGTGTCCAGTGCTGTGTATTTTCAAATATATTGTTACTGCTACCAATATCAAATTCTGTTTTAATATAAAAACCAGACAGAGCCCTTTATAATCCCCATTGTACTGATGATTAAACAGGCTTAAGGAACTTCACTGGTCCAAAGTCACTCAGAGTCAACAGTGGAGTGGGACCTCAAATCTAAAATTATCTGACTCTAAATCCAAAGCACACACCGACCATCTTATAGTACTTCCCACATTTTATTTCATTAGCTCATCTTATCTGAAAGGAATCATCCAAGGTGATATTAGTATTCCCATTCCTCAGAGGAAGACACTGGTGTGCCTCAATAGTGAGCTGGTAGCTTAGCTTCGCTCACTCTGACAGTAAGCCAAAGGGCTGGGTTCAATGGCCTAGGCAGCGTCTCCACCTTGAGTCACCCTCCCGTGCAGGTGTGCAAAGAGATTTGTTAACCCAGATACCACAGTGGGGTTGGAAACCAGTGCTTGGCTCACATCTGCTCTCCTTTGAGCGTATATTTATAGAGACTATGCCTTAATTTCTCCCATGCTATGTCAAAATCCTCACGGCCAGAGAACATGGATGGCTTAGCGATTTGAGAGATGGGAGGGCAGAAGGAGTCACATCTAACCATTGTTTAGACCTTAGCATTTTTTTTTTAATTAGTAAAGATATGAAAATCTGAAAACTCAGCCTCTGTATGTCTTTGATACTCACATTTTCATATAAGGCTGCCAAGGTCTCCAGATCAACCACAGAGTCATCCACATTGAAAATGGCTGCCAAGCACCCAAAAAGAGAGGGAAAAAAAGAGAAGAGGTTTGATTAGACTCCCCCACACTAATGAGCTAGCCACAATCCACATCTTGCTTTCAGGCAATATGACACTGCACTTCCTTGCACAAGTTGTGTCTTTCTTTCCTTTCTCCCCTTCTTTTTCTTTCTTTCCTTTTGTGCCCGGGGGGCTCTGATGAAAGAAACCAAAATGATTCCTATCACTGGCCTGAGCCTTGGCCGTGCCTGGTTTAATTCCTCGAGTTGGGTCCTCTCTGCAGTTTAATTTAGGCTCCCCAGGAGAAGTGTTTGTGCTTTAAAACTAAATCAGTTTGTAGGTTTGAAGCAAGCACAATTTTAAATCTTTCTTCCCGGCTGGTAATTGAAGAGATTTAGTACCTAATGCACCAGAACTGACTCTTGCCCATTACCAGGAAGAGAGAAAAAAAGACAACACTGGCAAATTAAATGAATTCAGGCATGTGATTTTAGGCACCTTTCCATGGCCACTGCAAACATCTTGTTTGGATTAAAAAGACAAGAAAAAGCAATAATTGCATCAATGGCAAATTAAGATTATGGAAACCTCCCATGAGTTAGTCTTAAGGCAAGTTCTCATTCCCAGGGTTTTATTAGGATTCCGCTTATTGTTCTGTATCTTTAAGTCATTTAGCTGTTCACTAATATGATTATGATTTCACCTAGGGAGATTCCTTCCCATATATACTGGGATACGAACATTGAGATTGTAAAGCCTTAATGGATTTGGCAATCAAAGTGTTTGAAATAGGCAGCTCCACATCTTTAAATAATTATTCAAAACTAATAAGGTTTGTTCTCTCAACCCTACCTCCCTTCTCTGACTTTATATTGTGAAATTAACCAGCACGCTAGTAAATTTTCTCCGTGGCAGGCTAATTAATTTTATTAAACCAACCAGTGATATTTAGAATGCCTTAAAATTTTGCTCGTCAACCATCATTCTCTTCATTGGCGTTACACCATGGTATTTGGAGAAGGTAGGGATCAAGGTAAAGGGCAGGTTCGTTTCAAATTGTTTTGTGCCTTCTGTAGCTGAATCATACGAACGCCTCCATACAATTTTAACAAAGTTAATTAACTGAGCCAAGATCACGTAACTTCACAGAACACCGAGAAACGTACTTAAAATTCCTTCTCAGGCCACCTTCTCTAACTTAGGGTTAAGCAGCAAGCTATTCTAAGATATGGGAGAGTAGGGAAAGGAGAGGTTAACATCCTAGTGACAAAGTCAGCTCAGATGCCACTAAGACAAAGGAAAATCACACTTCTAAAAAGCCCAGTCTGAAACCACAAAAGAAAAATGCAGTTTGAGGAAAGAATGAAAGAATTTACTCTCCAAGGATGGTTATTCTGTGTGGTGTGGAGATCATAAGAATTCACAAATTTATTAGAGAGACCAAGAATTTCTACATGGCTGGTGCTTTAAAAAAAAAAAATAGCCAGGAGCAATGCCTCATTTATGTCAATTCCAATATTTTCCTACAAAAACTGGCCAATAGGAATGCACTAAGAGAAGGTGAAGTTCTACAAATAGTTATTCAGACAAGTTCTCTTCTAAACTAACCCTACATTGTAGGTACTCTATATGAACTGTGAGCTTAGATCACTGTAACTCAGTGATCTTAACTAATGAGAAAGAATGACCTGTGGGTTGTGTTTTTGGTGAGTAAATATTTGGTTTTTAAACGTTAGTCTGGGTCCCAGATACGTAGTTTGACAGGTTGTATGGTCAGCTGATTTTTCTCCAGTGTGCTAGGCAGCCAGAAAAAGACATCTAGAGGATGGGACTGGAAAACAAGCATGGGCATGGAGACATTTATTTATTCATTCATTCACCTAGCTCTTGACTAAATATTTGTTGAATGTCTACTAAAGTGCGAGAAACTGTTCTAAAATGCAGTGATTATATAAATCAAAAGTGTGTGAGAGGTTCAAAACACTTGATCTCACGAAATTTACACTCTAGCCGAGGGGACAGGAAATAAACAAGTAAATGATTTCAGGTAACAATATGATATGAAGAAAGTAGAGAAATGAGCAGCATTAGATAGGATGGTTGATGAAGGCTTCTTTGAGGAGGCAACATTTAAGCCAAGAGCTGAAGAGGTCAGTTCTGTAAATGTCTGGGAGAAGAACTTTCCAGGGAAAGGTAACTGCAAAAGGAAGTTTCCTTTTTGGATGAAGGGACAAGCTTAAGGTACAAAAAAGACCAGATAGATGACTGCCACTCACTATGTGATCCTGGCAGGTTCAAGGGTCTGAGCCATAGCATATCCATAAAATGGGTCTAATATCAGGTGCTGAAAATATTAAATGAGGCAATATGTATGCATGGTGTAGCACCTAGAGCATAGTATAAACTCAAAATGGTACCAACGAAAGATGACCATTATGATTTTCAATACACACATGGTTAATGTATTTTAATGCTTGTTAATGCCTTATCTCCTTTAACATCTGGAGAGAATTAGAGAAAGCAGACTATGGAGTAGTCTGTGTTATAAATGAAACTTTCCAGAATTCATGAGTGTTTCAGATAGAAGTCATTGCTATTAAACCCATTTGGTCCTTCCCAAAACCCTGCTTGAAGCCCAACTTTGGAAAGCATTATTAATAGTCAAGGTATATGCCCAAAGAGTTGTAATTACAGCAAACAATGCCCCAAATGTATTTGGGTCCATTTGGGTCCATTCAGAAAGTCAATCTCATCTGCATCTCCAGTTTCCATCTTTCCCACCAATCTACCGTTTGTTGTACCAACAACATTATTTTTTTAATTCATGAGTCTCAACATTTTACTTTGATATTTACAACACCTCCTATGTCTTTCCTTTAAATAGCAGATAAAGTCCAAACGCCTTGGCCTGATGGTTAAATCCATTCCTATCTGGCCCCAAGCTACACTTCCAATCTCATCCCCTACCACTTGCACTTCTCCCAGATGCCCTGTGCTCCAGCTTCTTGGGGCGACATAACCATAGCTTCCTCCCTTCCTACGCCTCCTCCCTCAGAGCCCAGCGGAAAGCTTTCCTGCCCTGGAAGGAACCCCTTGACCTTGATTCTTAAGTCCTCGCTCTTTTCCTCCTCCGTAGCCCTGCATGTGTATTTTATGCAAGGGAAGACAGTCTAATAAAGAACCTATATTATGGTGTGTAGCAGAAGTTTCCCTCCTCTGTCAGACCTCAGAAGCCCTATAACCACAAATCATTTTTATGCATCTTGATAACCCCAGTACCCAGATAGCACCTGGGTGTGACAGGGAGAAAAGTGTGTGGCTGTGATAGAGGCTACAGGAATCCCCCACAAACGGAGTTCTCCTGTTGGATATCAGGAAAAGTTTCTTGATAGAGCATGGGGTCTTGGGAACACACACACACACACACACACACAAACTTTAAAAAGGGATAGGATTTTGGCAGATGAAAATGTTATCTTAGGAGGGGTGATTCTGAATTAGGGTCATTTATTCACCCCCTTCAGTCCCTGGTTAAAAAAGAAAAAAATCAAAGTTTAGTCGGTTGAGTTGCGTTATCACGCCCTCATCCACACACTTGGTATAGATACACAGCTTCCCCTGAATAGTCTGTACCAAGAACTGATTAAGCTTCACAAGTAGATTTTCTCGTTTTCAAGGAAAGAATAACAAAAATAGCTTTCCCTTCATTCTTAACCTCCAGAAATGTTTTATTTTTTTATGTTATTTTTTTTAAATTTATTTATTTGACAGTGAGAGAGACAGAGAGAGGGAGTGAGAGGGAGAAGCAGACTCCCTGCTGAGCAGGGTAGCCTGATGCGGGGCTTAATTCCAGGACCCTGGGATCATGACCTGAGCTAAAGGCAGATGCCCAACGACTGAGCCCCCCCAAGTGTCCCTCCAGTAATGTTTTAAACAGCAGTATCACCTTAAGTAGAAAGGTTATGAGTAAAAATTCACCGGTTATATTGCTTCAGGCAGACACATGAAACACCTACTTATTACCATTAATTAAGCCAAATTCATCCCGAGCAAGGACAATCTGTAAACTTATACCAAGTGCCAGGGAACACCAATTGGAAGGATGTGAGACGTTTCAAATGGAAGAAGCAGATGCGGACAGGCGCAAGGAAGGTGCAGGCAATGACGGGTAGCTCACTTTTGGCTTGAAGGGAGCATTCATTCTGCTTTGGAGCAAGATCGGTGAATTCTGAATGCCCCGAGGAGGAGCCTGTAACGTGCTCCATATCCAGCAGGGAGGCGCCTAGCAGCTACGAGTAGCAGAGGACACCGGACAGTTATATTCCATGGGACATGTCGAAATTTGGAGAAACTGGTTTCAGAACCTGTTCCGGTGAACACGACGTAGCAAATCCTGTGGACAGAGGGCACAGGACACAACAGAGCGCTACAGAGCCGTATCACTAACTAGCTGTGGGGCCGAGGAAACTGGAGATAAAACCACCTGAGGCTTTGCATCTAGATTTGGAGGAAGGACTTTGGGCCACCCACAGAAATAGGCAAAAAGCCTTAGGAGCTCTTTGGGTAGCCCTGTCGATCTTACCTCAAGGACCTTGGGGAGCAACAGGAGACAGGAAACCTACTGGTGAGGGAAGAATTAGGCTAAATTAGAGTCAACACTTAGTATTCCACTGAGGTTCTCCCTCTTCCCACTAAGGCTTCGACCTTAAAAACACAAGTAAAAAAGGAAAATAAAATTCAGAGGTGGCCGAAAGCATTATGAAGAGGTATCCTGGTTGAGTCCAGGAGCTTAAGGAAATCATTAGAATTCTATTACTTCTCTTCTCCAGAGTAGCCAAGGAAGGTTAGATTACTGGCCGAAGGTCTACAAAGTGAAAAGGTGGAGGTACTAGGACTCCTCGGAGAGCTGTTTTGCGTGTACATAATTCTGCTTCCTATAAGTTCCTACATAGGGTTGGAATCGATACCTGATAATTCCCTCCCCCAAATACAGGCACGGTGTCTTAGAGAATCGATTCTTGAAGGCTCTGATCATCAAACTTACAAGTCTTGCATGAACCCATTAAATTATTTAATTGAGGATCTCGATATAGAAAGAAATCAGTCCTTGATTAAATTATTCTTGGGGTTGCCCGGGATCGGGTGGCTCCCTCCATTTTATGCTTTAAAAAAACACACTCTGTCTTTCTTGTTCTGTCTGTCTCTCTGTTTCTCTCTCACACACAAACCTTTTACCTCATAAGCTGGAGAAGCAAATCCTAAGCTACACAACTCCACAGCACACCTCGAAGCCCTGATACAGTAGTTCCAAGCCCCGCTAGCTTTTGTTCCCCTCCGTCTAGGGCTCATTATACCAACACGCCTGCAGATGGTGTCAGAAAGGTGAAGTGTCAAACCCACAAAGGGGAGACCCCAACAACTCAGGGCTACTGCGCCATCAATCATTGCTGGTGGTTTGTACTTTTATCTCCCCCTTCGCCTTAGTTCTTCCCACTCACACTGCCAGTTCAGTTAGAGTATTTCACCTACACCTCACAATATGTCGAAAGGAAATAGACACACGCTGTGAAAAGCTGGTAATTTTATTGGGTTCCTTTACCTTTAAAAATCTGTTACTTGGTCAAGTCTGGTTTCTGGGCCCCTTTTTTTTTGCAGGGAAATTGAGGCAAACATTTTTATGTGGTCCTCTGGTGCCTGCTCTGTGCTCCAAGAATTACATACGCAAGGATCATTAGAGTAGTGTTTCGCCCATTAAGATATAATAACCGTCAGCAGGGACAAAAAGCAGATCAGTATCCCCGATGGAAACTAACAGGCGCACATAAAAATTACGTGCCTGCTTCAGGCACAGGCACGGGGTCAGGGTCTCACACGATAGGGAAATTCCCTCTCCGGGTCGGAGGCGGCTTTTCACAAGACCAGGGCAAGGAGAGAGAACATGCAGGATTTCTCTCAGCCCTCCAGCCATTTTTTTTTTTTTTTTAAAGATTTTATTTATTTGACAGAGAAACACAGTGAGAGAGGGAACACAAGCAGAGGGAATGGTAGCGGGAGAAGCAGGCTTCCCGCAGAGCGGAGAGCCCGATGCGGGGCTCGATCCCAGGCCCCTGGGATCTGACCTGGGCCGAAGGCAGACGCTTAACGACTGAGCCACCCAGGTGCCCCCTCCAGCCATTTTTAACCCTCAACACTTTTCTATCCCCAAATGCACCATTTGCAAATAAACGAAAAATGACTGCGCTTGCTGTCTGAAGGGCTTCTAATGAGTAAGAAACAAGCAGTTACTTAAAGGAGCTGTTCTTTCCAACCGAAGGAGCACCTTTGGGCAAGAAACATGTGGAAGACTGAGGGAGGAAAGGCACACTCCTCTCAGCCTGTTGGATTAGCCAAAGTCAATCTGGCTGTCCAAGATGTGGAAGATGCCACAGACAGAAAGGGCTGGGGGTGGCCTGCTAGGCTTGGGCTATTGTTGATTTTAAAAATCACCTCTCTGTAGCCCACTCTATGCCTCCTTGCATTTCCTTCAATACGTAGTTGGCGTGAACATCTTGTACAAAGTGGGTGTTTAATAATTGTTTGCAAATGGACCAGATTTATTCTCAGCCCATGAAAGCAAAGATTAATAGGATTATTTGATTCTATTAGTAGAGATTATTTTCTTAACAATGTTAACTACCAAATGGCCAAGGTAAAACTTGGCTGCTTTGCCCAAATTACTGATATTCTCAGGGCTTCCTAAAGAGTCAACTTGTAAAAGAAAGAGAATGAAATGGGGACCTTATCAAAGAAGGCTTTGCATTTTTAAAACTCTCAGGGAGGGCGCCTGGGTGGCTCAGTGGGTTGTGCATTTGCCTTCAGCTCGGGTCATGATCTCAAGGTCCTGGGATCAAGTCCTGCGTCGGTCTCCCTGCTCACTGGGGAGTCTGCTTCTCCCTCTCCCTCTGCTCCCCACTCGTGTTCTCTCTCTCAAAAATAAATAAAATCTTTAAAAAAATAAATAAATACAACTCTCAGGTAACCTTCCCCTTAACACTCCCACAGAGCAACTTCCCTGACCTCTACCAAGGAAAAGGCAAGGATGTGAGGTCATGGAATGAAGGAGCAGTAGAATCTGAATGCTGAGGAAAGGCACAACAGGAACATCTCCCCACAGGCTCACCTCATAACAAAAAGGCCATCAGGGAGAGGGACGACCAAATTCATGATAAAACTGGGCATGAGGTGGAAAGAAGGGGGCCTGGCAGGGAAAAGAGTGGGGAGGGGGAGAACCCGCCTACACTAAGAACTCTGGAACTGTGTCCCTTCGCCATTGTCAATATGTCTTCCTTTTCCCTATTGGCCATATGCCCCACCTCTAGTGCCAAGCACACCTGTGCGGATAGAGGTAAGCACAAAGCCTAGCTCTATCCAGATGAGATGTTTAAGGACACCAGTTATTAAAGCAGCTTAAAAAGAATCCCTGTCTACCACACCAGAGGGTGGGTATCATAGACAGACCTTCCTGGGGACGGATACTTAATTAATTAATTGCTGCATTTACTGGGCACTTTTTTGTGTTGTTCTAAGTGTTCTACATTTACTTGTAGGAAGTGGGTGCTATTGGTGTCCCTAGTTTTACAGATGACGAAACCAAGGCATAAAGTCACACGACTGGATTTCCAAGCTCAGTTCCATAATCAAATTTACTGGATTATGACTGCACTTCTATTTTTCAAGATTGATTTATTTATGAGAGAGAGAGAGCACACATGCATGTGAGTCGGGGGAGGGACAGAGGGAGACAATTTCAACCAGACACCCCGCTGAATGTGGAGCAGGAAGCATAGGGCTCAATCCCAGGACCCATGAGATCATGACCGGAGCCAAAGCCAAGAGTTGGGCATTCAACCGAGTGAGCCACCCAGGTGCCCCTGATGGCACTTCTTTTACTCTTTGTAAGTGTTTGGCTATAAATAATTACTCCACCTAAAATCCTCACCCTCTTAAAAGAACAAACAAAAAAAATCAGTGAACCAGCTACCCACAAGAACCTATATTGACACTTGTCTCTAAATGGCAATGCATGCTTTTTATGTCAATCAGCAGCCTCCTCGTGGGAACCATATATAGCCCATGCTACAAAAATTTCATTTGAATATTATACACACCCATAACCTCACCACTGCTGATCACTAATACTTATTTCAATTCTCATATGCTATCTCAGCATATATAATAAAACAATCCCAGCTTTAATCGCTGTCAACTATTTGCAGTTATCCAAAATAAACAGTATTGCAGTTAAAATCATAGCAAAAAGGATTTCTAAAAAATAGAAACATGGAACCTGAAAAGGCATCATCTTAAAAGACAATGTAAATAAGGGGTGTCTGGGGGGCTCAGCTGGCTAAGCGTCTGCGTTCGGCTCAGGTCATAACCCGAGGGTCCTAGGATCAAGCCCCACGTTGGGCTCCCTGCTCAGGGGGGAGTCTGCTTCTCCCTCTCCATCTGTCTGCTGCTCCCCCCACTAGTGCTCTCTCTCTAGCCCATAAATAAAATCTTAAAAAAAGAAAATGTAAAATATAAAAGAAAATAAACTCTAGAGTAATAAAAAGTCAAATTTTCTTGAAGAGATAGGAGTAAGTGCAATTTTATACTGCTTGCCAGAGTAGACTAAAAAGGGAAGCAAAGGCACAGAGCATGAAGAAACACAAACAAAAGTTGCCTCCGGACCCGTAAAGAACTAGAACTATCAAGGGACTATATGTGCAATCTTCCCTACATTGCCAAATGCCTGCTAGCGTGGCATGTGAGTTGGTACGGACCTTGATTCGGGCTTTGATGGAAACAGGAGGCAAGTGTAAATGACACAGTGAGCAGAAGTTTGCTGGGAGGTGGAAGAAATGACAGCCCCAAAAGGGACACTTAACTTATCTGTTCCTAACACTCCTAATCACTCGATGGTATAAAGCAAAACTCCCAATTCTCAACCAAGTTCGGGCACATACTATGCCTCCAGGTGCCCACGGTGCCACTTTATAGGTGCAATTACAATTGGCCATGGTTCAAACCTCAAAGAAGGGCACAGGCAGAAAATTCACAAAACCTCCCCTGCACCAGCCCCTCTATTCTCTGTAGGGCAGTGGAATGAGAAAGAGTTTGGGTTAAGCTGCTTCTGTTCTTCCATTAGTTCTGGTTCTTTTAAGCCAAAATTACATTCCGGGCAGATTGGATGGTCTCAGCCAGTTGCCTGAAGGTAAAGCACAAAGAATTGCCACCCTCTGCTTTTTTGGACTCAGCTCGGTGAGTGAAGGAATGTACAGTGGCTTAGAAAGGGGTGGGTGGGAACCCTGCCACTCAGGTGTTTTAGACTCAGTAGGAGGAAGAATAAGGTGGGAAGGGAAAGGAAGGATTGGGGCTATTGTTTCCATTCACTGAGTGATCTTTAAAAAAAAAAAAAAGAAGAGCTTTTTCAATACTTAATAAGTTGACTGCCCCTGGCACCTTCATTTAGTAGGTCCACAGGTAAGGAGCCCATGTCACCTTTGCTGGATAAACTCCTTACATGGTGTCCTCCCTCGTTCTTTTGCTTTCAACATCCTCTGATTTGGGGGGAGCCCAACGAAATGAGGTTTTCTGCTTCTAAAATCTGGTTTTAACTAAACTAAACTTGACAAGATAAACAAGTTGGCTTCAAAAGATTCCTGCAGAGAAACCCCGGAAGATAAGCAATCCATCAACAATAAGAAAATGGCAGAGCAGGGGCGCCTGGGTGGCTCAGTGGGTGAAAGCCTCTGCCTTCGGCTCAGGTCATGATCTCAGGGTCCTGGGATCGAGTCCCGCATCGGGCTCTCTGCTCAGCGGGGAGCCTGCTTCCCCCCTCTCTCTCTGCCTGCCTCTCTGCCTACTTGTGATCTCTTCCTGTCAAATAAATAAATACAATATTAAAAAAAAAAAAAGAAAAAAAGAAAATGGCAGAGCAGACACACTGATAGCCAGTTTAAGTTCTCCATCAGCCATGGAAGGAGTTAAAGAGCAAGGTTGGTTGAATTTGCCAAGACAGTGACCTCCATAAATTATAAGAGAATTTATCAAGGAACTATTTGAAATGCAGATCTAGATACACTATTTTTTTAAATTACTTTTTTTTTTTTTTTTTTTTTTTAAGATTTCATTTAT
>CM053609.1:55470276-55495446 GCA_028646535.1 Procyon lotor
AAAGAAAGAAAGAAAGAAAGAAAGAAAGAAAGAAAGAAAGAAAGAAAGAAAGAAAGAAAGAAAGAAAGAAAGAAATGTGTGGACAGCTTTGTTTGGTGTAATCAGAACTCTTGGCTGGCCTCTGGACCCTGGAAACTCTGAAAGATGGAGGAAGAGAGAGGATGGTGAAGGGCCCCACCAGCCAAAGGGGGGCTGGCCACTGCGACCGAAGGCTGATGCTGCCAAATGCATTTTTTGTTAAGTAGGGACAAGCCTGAGGAGGCAAGCGTGGCCTCTGTGAAGGAAGAAAGCTGTGGCGTGGGGCTGGTTTGTGTGCCATTCCGTGTGCCTCACTAACGAAGCGAGGTCCGGATTTGCAGTTTCTTTCTACTCACATGCTTTTCTACACTCAGTTGTGAAGTGTGTGTGTGTGTGTGTGTGTGTGTGTGTGTGTGTGTGGAGGTGTCCACACAGATATGATCTGATATTCCGCATCTGGAAAGCGTCTTTAAAAAACATCCAGTTTGGAGGCCGTGACAGTTACAGAAACGAAGGCCAGAGAGGTTACGTGACTGGACACAGAGCAACGGCTAACTGCTTACCTTGAAGACAAGATCTCTGGCGCCTCTTCACTGCAATCTTCCCCCATCATATTCCCAGTCTGTCAATACCCGCCGTACATAGAGGAACTTGGTTTATTTTAAGAGGGTTCTCTGGTCCATTTATGTCTCTTAAGATTGGGGGTTACTACCAATTATTCCCTGAGCTCCCACGTATCTAGGACTCCTACAACATAGCGGGACGGGTCAAGCGGCGCAATCTCTAGCTGGGGCCTGGGGCGGAGTGCGGAGATGTTGGTTCACAGGTAGTTCCCTTGTCTAATCTTCTCTCTAGTAAGTAAAACGCAGTAGGTGGATCTTGGGTGCCCCTATTTGCAAGGTGGGAGTAATGACCGGATCATTGTAATTCATCGAATTAAAGTCTGCGGTTTTGGACAGATTAGATCTGAGAGCCGGAGAACTTAAAGAACTTGCCCGAGATTCAGTAGTTGGCTGAGGTTAGAGCTAGGAGTAGAAACCAGGTCCACCGACACCAAAGCTAGTTCTTATTTCACTAAACAATGACCGAGGAATACAATTTAGCCTTGAAGTGCACTTCAGGTTTAACTCAGAGTTAAACTGAGTCCAACGGACTGTTTGTCAAGATATTAAGAGCACAAGCTCTGGGGTTATTGTCAGATCCATTTCCTTACCACTTACGAGCCAGGCGATGCTGGGCAAGTTAGGTGACCCCTCTAGGCTGAAGCTTCCTCACCTATGAAATGGGAATCCCAGCAGTAACAAACCTGCTGGGTTCTCGAGTCGATTAGATAAGTTAATACATGCTGAGCACTCAACCGAAAACCACGCACTGTTATCATCGCCCCTGAAATCCTTCTCATCTTCACTCGACACACATTACATAAATGCAGGGTTAGTAAGACTTACTCCCATCCGCAATAAGCATGTACCTGTGCGAACACAGGATCTCTGCGTATGTTGGAGATATGCGCGCTTTGCAAAGTATTCGAGTTCAGCTGTGAAAGTCTCCAGTGACCTGGTTTTTGTGACTTAAATGCACGTATAAAATCTTCGCCTAGTCTTGTCATATCCTCACATTACTTCCAGCTCAGAAGTGGAGGCTAGAGGACTCACTACATTGGCACGCGTCCCCAAATCCCAGTCTACCTCCAGCCCACGTCATTGTCTTAGAAAAGGGCCTGGATGCAGCATAAATGAAAGAGGTCCAGAAAAATATAGGCAAGAATTCAAAACTTTCTTCAACCAGACAGAAGGATACTTTTTAAAAATATCAGTATTTAGAATGATTTTCTCATAGCCTATCTTGTAATACCTAATCATATTTTGTTTTTCAAAACAAAATCTATACTCAAATAACTCTTCACACCCTTAAAAAAAACTTCCGTCCCTTTAGATACAGAAGATTTAAAAAGCTGTGCATACATGTGCACAAACATGAGTGTGCAGGTCACGGAGGTGATTCCAGGATCAGTTACGTGGGAGCTAACTCTGATACTTCATGCATTTACAGCAGCCCCCCCTCCCCACGATGCTAATATCATTTTGGTCACAAAAGAGGATGGTACATGCCTCAGTATGGAACACAAGTCTCTGTTATTATTACAGCTAATATTTAAAATGATTGATAGAGTCAAAGGAAAATAGCTCTTCCTATACTATAGTCGTTCATTCTAAGCACTGGAAATACGTCAAATAGTAATTTCTATTCTACAAGCCTTTCTCGTATGCACTTGGCTCCCAGTACTTTGTGTGGATAATGTGCTCTCATGGTTCCCAATGAAGGGACTTAAGGAGACTAAGGAGGGTGCTGAGGGGCACTCACTCTTCTGTAGCTTCATGTCTCGGCATTCTTAGGTGCCCTCTTGTGGTTGGGGGAGGTAATGAGCATGGTAATGATTGCAGCCAGCCGGAGGCAAGAGTCCAGATTATCACTGTTTAACGGCCAACAGAGAAATACAGCCGAACTCCAAGAATAATATTCAGATTTAACATTCTGAAAAGAATCATTGATATCCGTACTCGACACGCTCTGGCCACCCTTTTTTTTAAGTAAGCAAATAAAGTAAAAGTACAACTTAACTTTTGGGGCCACCTTATATCCAAATAAACTTTACAAGGCCCAATTTTTGTAAATTGGTGCCTGTCGTGGGGTAGAGCTCCCGTTTGCTTTTGGGAGATCTGGTAGGTCAGGGGCCTTGAAGCTAAAGAATAGGAAAGCCCTTAACAATCCAGATATCACTCAAGGAGTCTGGGCATGGCACTGAGGACTTCAAGGTCATAGATAATGGTGCAATCAACACATGGGCAAGTTATTTCACTCATTATTGTAGATGATAACCTCTAACCTCACCACTCATTTTTCAAACACATGAGAAATACAAAGGGGTTGGCAAATTATCCTCGCACTTGGGAGATAAAATAATGCATGTACCTTACCAAGGCAGCCCAGAGAAATTATCTCTGTATACAAAAGCTGAAATTATATAAACTTGGAAGGCAACAGGTTATGAAAACCCTATAAATTTATGTTCAGTCTTCCAAACAGCGTTCTCCTTCTACCCTTCTCCTTTTCCCGCTAAACTGAGACACTAAGTCTGGGATTTAAGAATTACAGCTGTGACCCTCGCCAAAGTGACCAAATTATAACTGATGGCTCTTGGCCCCAGCAAGTTTCAACAGACTAGTGTCTATTGAAGCATCCCAACCCCTCCCCAGCTCACCCTCCCCCCAAGTCCTCAGGGAATCATCTTTATCTCCTTAATTCTTAAGAAATAGCTATTAAAAAGGCAGAGGGAGAGAAATGATTTTATGTATCTTACAGAGGAGGGAACAAGCCCAGAGATGATTTATAAATCAAAGTGAGATCTTGGCATTTCAAGAGAGGAAGAAGAGGGACAGGTCATGCTGCTTTTCTGCAAGTTGTAAGGCGAGCTTGGGAAGCAACTAAAAAGTTGATCAGAGCAGCCACTTCCTTGGCAGGTACCAGGAGGAAGACTCTCAGACGATGAAGGCAGATTCCTGGCTCCGTGTCAAGATGCTGCCCTCCCTTTCCCCAGGAACGAATGTAACTTAGAGACCGTGTAAGTATGGGCGTATTGACAGTGGAAACTCTGGTTTACAATGCAAAAGACTATATATAAACCAGTGTAAGATGAACTACCAGATGTCTGCGTGTGGCATTAAGGAAGTTGTGGAATTCTATAAATCCTGAAAAACACGAATGCTCTAGAGATGACCATTTGCAAATAGTTCCAGCCAATGGACCTACTTATCTTTTAAGACTCCTCAATGACCTTGGGAATCAGTGACGTTCAAGAATTTCTTTATAAAACTTTCTCATTAGTTCATAGACTACTATTAATACACAGTTCTAGGAAATACTTAAAGGACTTTCATCACCATGATTTCATTTTATCCTCATAACAAGCCTCTCAAGGGTCGCTATTCCCCATTTTATAGAAAAGGAATCTGTGTGGGAAAGGGAAACGATGTGCTCTGAGGTTATCAGGAACCAAAAAAAAAAAAAGAGACAGTACTGAGTGTTGGTGGTGCCAAGAGGAGCTGATGTTTTTGGCTTTGGTTCTCAATTTGGCAATTGCTATATTTGTAGTGGCAGAATAGTTTGGGGTCACAAAAGAGGATGGTACATGCCTCAGTATGGAACACAAGTCTCTGCTACTATTACAGCTAATATTTATAATGATAGATAGAGTCAAAGGAAAATAGCTCTCAATCTCCATATATTGTTGTTGGAGTTACACACAAACCATCCTTTTTACAAAGATTTAACTTCCTATTAGAAGACTGACTCCAAAAAAAAACAACAATAAAAAAACTTGGGATACTTTTTCAATATAGGAAATATAGGAAATACTTTGGATTTGCACAAGTGTAACTGTATTTGTTGATGACTATCAGTCTAATCGATAGACATCAGCTCAGTCGTCCCAATAAAATTTGTGACCGTCATTCATGTGGCAAATCCATGTTTAAATGAAGGAGAAATGAAGACACATCTGAGGCTCTTGTACATTCTCTCAAGTGTCTGTAGCTGCCGGTGTCTTCCCAGTTACCAGTGTGCAAAGCCGAGAAGTCACATCCTTTTTCTTGGTCTTAGTTTCTCGTGTACCAAAATTCGCTGTATTGGAAATCCATGTACTGAATTCGCTGAGTGGTAAGGTCCCTTCCAACTCTTGGACGGTAAGATATCATGGAACAGGATCCCTGCCCAGGCTACGAATATACGTATCTGCTTACTGACAGCAACTGCCAGTGATGGGAACTTTAAATGGTACTATAGAAGATGAAATAGAAACTAGTGTCTGAGTTCAGCAGAATCTGGATGATTCTGACAGTTACTTCTGAACGAGGAATGTAGACGGCGCAGAGGAAGGAAGACCAGCTCCGCTTAAGAGGTATTCACATGTAGGTCTCAAGGCTGGCTCAGCCCCTACAGCCAAGACTCAGAATGCTGGATTTTTAAATCTCCAACATACCCTCCAATGCAGTCATTAGAAGACCCATTTGGGTCTTCTACCCATTAGAAGACCCATTTGCCCAATGTTCTTCCCGGTCACCTTGTGTAGGAAACGTTCTGTGGTTAAGCTGATGAAGTCGGCCTCTGATGCTATAAACTCCCCAGCTGCTCAAAACCTCTGCAATTTACTTTCACTTTCATTTTAAGAGAAATGACAAAGATCTGGCTCTCGGAAGAGACATCCATCTCCACGTGTGAAATCTGACCACGGGCCCGGAGGGAAGGCTCATAAGGGACAGGCTTAGACTTTTCTGGCATTGACTCAGCTTCTTTGTTTCTTTAAAACTTGAAATCACAGCTCCAACATAGGCCACAAGCTCACTGAAAACTCCCAACCAGTCTCCGCACCGTAAAGCCCAATCGAGTGACAGGTTTGCCTCCACTTGAAGAGAGATGTGGAGACTACATATATTCGTGGCTTCTACGGGCCCACGGCCACCTCGCTGCTCAGAAAGATTAAAGAGTTCAAATGAAGGGTATTTTTTCCCCTCAGACAGGGAAACAAAATAAACATATCAAGCACTAACGGCCTTAGTGGAAATCCTCTGTTGAACAAACAATTATGAGATAAGAAATAAGAATAAACAACCGAATGCTTTGATGTTTTAAAAACAAATTCTTTGGGGTTTTAAAAATGCTCATTTGCCAAAACAGAGGTAATTCGTTTTATGAGTAAACAACATGTTACCAAGCATGCAGGAGGGGAAAACAAAAGAAAAGGGTAATACCGATCTGAGAAGAAAGAGGACAAAAGTAAATTTGATGTGATATTGTGTAAGAAAACATTCAGTGGAGCTTCTGGTTAGCCAGAAGAGGCTTCCTGGAAGAGGCAAACTGAGGCTAGCTTTGGAATAGAGATTCTTCTTTTGCTTTTGAAACAGGAGAGGAGACCTCTGTGTCTACAGATGGCTTTTAATAAGCCCGCAGGTCCACAGAGCACACTCACTTCTGTCTTGTATGAATCTCACCGCACGGGAATATATAGCAGCCGAAAAATTCAAATCGTTTCATGGAATATGTTCTTTTAAAAGATTTGGTCTGATATTTGGTTATTTTTGGTGTCACATCTTTCTCATGAAAACATAATTTCAGGGCGCCTGGGTGGCTTAGCTGGTTAAGTGTCTGCCTTCGGCTCAGGTCATGATCCCAGGGTCCTGGGATGGAGCTCCACATCGGGCGCCCTGTTTAGCAGAGTATGCTTCCCCCTTTCCCTGCTGCTCTGCCTGCTTGTGCTCTCTCTCTCTCTGTCAAATAAATAAGATCTTTAAAAAGAAAGAAAGAAAGAAAACATAATTCCTATGTGCTTGATAGATTAAAAAAAAAAACTTTGATGATGATTTTCATTCATAATTCAAGTCAGTGGGAGAACCTGATCCGATTAACAGAAAACTGCATTCCGGCTTTTGTCATTTTTGCCCCTCTAAGGCACAGCTGATTTCATAATCATAACATTACTTGAGGTACGAATCAATGGATGAAGACTGCTACATAATTTAAGAATAAGGACTCGATGCTAATGTCATTCAGTAGGACTTTTTTCAAAACACTCCCTTCACACCTTCTTAGATGCAATTTCACAACATCCTGGTGGGTCAGATAGACTCAAATTTTTATAGAAAAGGGAAGATATGGCCTAGAGAATAGAGATGAGCAGCCCAAGCTTACGTGGCAAATCAAAAGCGGAACCCTGGGCGTATTACACCTTTGCCTCGGCATCATCTACGCTATTATCAAAACGCTAAAGCTGAGAATTCGCAGCAATAACATCAGCCGCAACAAAATGAGGGTAGCCGTCCTCTGTGGAGGGCTGACTGCATCGGGTACTGTGCTGAGCACAACATACCAGTTACCTCATTTAATAACTACTTAGAATAATGACAGGACTAGTCATTATCTCGGGTTGCCCTGAGGGGATGGACGCAAAGAGAGGAAGAACTTTGACCGAGGTCAGGCCGCCTGCACCCGGGCTCAGGGCCCATTCATTCAACTTCACGTTGGTTTGGGGGAACCTTGAACTTGCTCTCTAATGTAGAGCTGGCAGCCTCTGACTTCCAAGTCCTCAAGTCTTTGCTCAGAAGTCAACTTCTCCACGAGGACTGCTCTGAACACTCCACTGAAAACAGCAACCCCGTCCCCACCCTGCCAAAAATCCATCTTCCTTACCCTGCTCTAGCTCTAGCGTGAGTTTTAATGTTTTCTTTCTAACGCTGATTTTTTAACGTAAGTACCACAGGGCAAAGGTCTTTGGGGTTTTCATGCCAACATATCCCAGATGTTTGGACTATGCTATCCAATAAAACTTTTATATTGACAATTTTTTTAAAAATCTGTGCTATATGGTAGCCACTAGCCATAAAAACAAAACTGAAAAGTGGCAAATGCCACTGAAGGACTAAATTTTTTAATTTATCTAATTTATTTAATTATATTACTTAAACGGCCACATGTGGCTAATGGTTACCACAGTGGACCCCATGAGCCTAAAACAAAACCTAGCATAAATATACTCCCAATAAGCAATTTGTTAAATGAATGAATTTATAAATAAGTTAATGAGTAAGAAAGACATATTTTCCATATAACATACAGCCTACTTTCATGAATTGCAAGTTAAATTTTATATTTTTTCAATAGAATTATAAGCTGAAAAAAGTCCAGATCAAAATAAGAAAATAGTTTGAAAATCAGATAGGACTGAAAGCACAAGCACAGATTTCTCAAACCACTGACTCCCTTTTGTCATCAGTGGCTTAAAACCTTCCAAAACATTTTTAGAAAACAGATAACAAACCAGCAGCACATAATGAATTCCCCACATGACCAAAAATACAATGATTACTATCATCATTCAGTACCTTTTTCACCTTGTTCTTTTTCTCATAGGTCTCTGACAGAGGTTTTTTCTTCTGCTGAGTTGTGTCTTTGGAGAATAAATACTCAAATTCACTAGGATCCCGAATATCAGGTTCTTCTAAGGAATCCCATAAGGTTGGGGTAGCATTTTGGCTTAAAAGAGAAAAAATGACAAGTTAGCCATTAAAATCGAAACAGAAGAGAATAGAATATAATGAAATCTCTAGTTTACTTTATAACCCATTTAAGATATATAGATATAGATATATATGATATATCTGATATATCTATATCATTTAAGATATATAGATATATATGATATATCTATATCTATATATCTATAGCTATATCTATATATATCTCCTAAAAAAGCTTGAGGAACAGCTTTTCATGTTACATCTTTTCTTTTTAAGTCAAAATATACTGTAGAACATCAAAGCCAAGCCCATTTCCAAAACCAAATGACCACTCAATACAATCAAAGAGAGAAAGAGAGATCCAGAGAAACCATGTTGAACCAGAGATTCTGGGATTCACATGATTGAGGCCATATAAACTCTTCCTCCCTCAGTCTATGGCATTTTCATTATGGGTAAAAATGGGCATCATATAAATGCTGAAAAGATAACCAATTCTAAGATGTTGATGGGATAATTCTTAATAAAAATTCTTAAAAAGAATAAAATTCTTTACCTTCTACTGAGGTAAATTAACCCTTTCTTTGGACTCTTTCTTATACTTTTAAAAAACGCTTTTAGGATTAGCTCAGGTCAACTTGGGGCAAGACCCATAATTTGTGAACGGACTGAGCTCATTTAGAAATACTCGATTTATAACTCTCCGCCCCAACAACAGTATTTAACAATGAAAACAAACCAAAAAAGTTCATTGTTCCAGCCCCCACAGGGATTTCAACTAAAGCAGCCATGGGGAGGCTGTTTCGGGGGGGGGGGGGTGTTTGTTTGTCTTCAAAAAACAAGGGCACTAGTTTAGAAACAAAGTGAGGATGATATGGAAAATCAGGTATAAAAGAACTGCCTCTGAAACCAAACTTGGAAGGGTTACCATCCAGGCTTCCTTCAGTCAGAACACATTTTCCCCCAAGTGTCTACATTCTTATTTTTAAACACTCTCAATATGCATAGATAGAAAAAATATCATGTTTCATCTACACATTTGTTTTTCAAATATATATATATTATGATCCATAGTATCCATAAGTACCTACCCTTGTTTTAATATGTATTTTCTCCATTATTGAAAACTAAAAAAAACATTATTATATGGGGTGGTCCACAAAATTTTTTTGTGCTAAAAGGCGATTTTCATATTCAAAACAGTTGGGAAGACTGACTTCTGTGTGTTCTGTGTGTTCACATTTTGCTACATGTCCCACGAAATATGAACATCAGTTCATGTAGAGTGATCTGTTAGGATTCACTTCTAACTTTTTTATAACATAATATTTGAGCTATTTAAAAGTATATATGTGACATGTATGATGTCTAAGAGTATAATGAATACCTGTGAAATCCTCACCCAAGATCTAGAGTACTTGCAACGAAGTACATCCATCCATGTGCTCCTGTCTCAGCCGCCCACCTCGGCCACTCACCTAACTTCCATTTGAAACACAAACACTGTTCAGTGCATATCTCAGCTGCACTTAGGAAGAGGGGATCTTAATGGTGGAAGAGAGCCAGGGAATTTTGGAGCACACAGCTTGTTGAAGGCTGCTGGTCTGGGCTTCATGAAGGTTCTGGGAAGCTGAGGAGAGGGTGTAGATGGAGGTGGTATGATCCATAGGGGGCGTTGTTCAGACCCATCCATCTCCCATCCCCCTCCCTGCACCGGTACTGCTTGCACCCAGCTCCAAGGACTCGGAGCTCAGGCTAGTATGAGTAGGCAGCAACTCACTCGTATTCTAGAGTAAATTGGCTTTGATAGGTTGAACACTTCATCGCCATTTACTATATTGTTTCTATGGGAAAGGCATTTCCAATAATGAATAAAAGAATTTTGGAATACTACCTCCCAGTGAGTAGGGGACAGCAGGCATTTGGTGGGGCAGTAATAAGGACTCGCTCACAATAGACCATCTCGTCTGTTATAATGGTCACTTCCTCTCTGACCAATGAACATACAAATCTAGCTCACAAGAAGAGGAAGAGGAAGGCAGGAGGAGGAGGAGGAAGGAGAGACAGGAGAGGGAGAAATGGCAGAGGGAGGAGGGAGAAGGGAAGGAATGAGGAGAAGATACTCACTAGGAAAATAGATATTTATTAGGAAGCCAAAAAAGTAGATAGATTAGGATTTCCTTTACTGTAACTAAATGTCTCTTCCCTATTCTAGAAGCCAGAAAAGAGACACCAAAGAACGCAAAATGGCAAAAGTTAAAAATCAGTTCATGTTAGTAGCGAAAAGCAATCAGGTGGGTGAGAGGCAGTACATATACAATGGAGAAAATTCATATTTTACTCCTGGGTCCCTGCGAGACCCAGACCAAAATTTACCATGCATACGTTAGACACAGAGCTTCCCCTTCTGCTTGGACAAAAAACTAAAATGCCATTTCCTCTCTTTTTAAAAAACACACCTCAAATAATTTTAGTTTTGCACATATGTAAATGCTACACAGAATCTCTACAGCCTTTTAGTTTAAAATAAATACTCATGCTCTGAGGGTACAAAACCGTTCTGAGGGACCCATGATAAGAAAGACTAACTGTGGGGGCGCCTGGGTGGCTCAGTGGGTTAAAGGCTCTGCTTTTGGCTCAGGTCATGATCTCAGGGTCCTGGGATCAAGCCCCGCATCGGGCTCTCTGCTCAGCGGGGAACCTGCTTCCCCCTCTCCCTCTGCCTGCCTCTCTGCCTACTTGTGATCTCTCTCTGTCAAATAAATAAAAAATAAATTAAAAAAAAAAACAAATAAATACATAAATAAAAAAGAAAGACTAAATGTGTGGTGTAGCGGGAAGCAGCCATCCTGCAGTCTTCATGGAGGAAACTCCGTACATTCATCCATTTTTCGTTTCGCTCAAAACTAAAGTCCTAACCTTATAATGAAACTAATAAGAACTGGAGAATGTAATCGTTTTCCTTCTCAAAATGGTCAACTACATAAGGAGGGAAAAACATAGTGATTATCTCCAGCTTGACTTGGTCCCACCTTGAACAGTGGGCAAAGGGCCCATATCTCCCAGCGGTACTGTTATACCATTGCTGTGGTCTAGGATATTGGTTGTTTATGGAGTCTTGAGGGGGGAAGGAGTGGAGGCAGGCTAGTGAGACACAGGTGTGGAGCAGTTCCATGTGCTGTCAGAACACACTACCCCAGGGCTGACAGGTGGGATTCATCACTCTGGAATGTCTGTACATTAATTTGAGAACACTAATAAGGGAACACAGCTCCATATAAATATTCTGGGAAACTATTTCTTAGGAAATGTCATCTCAGTCTTAAATGAGACAAAAAGGAATACTAGGACTGCAGCTAAACGTTAGGAGCTATTTTGGGATCTTTTTCTCTCTCTCATTTCTTAACCATTCATTTGGGAAATAATAAAGTATCCGCATTTAAAAAAAAAGCATCAGGATTTTCCACACATAAACTCTTGGTCCTTATTTTTTTGGTCGGAGGAAAGGGGCCCATATGAAGCACATAATCAACTTAGTTCACCATATGCGTAGTTTATAGTGATTTCCTCCTACAGTGGTTTCCAGTTGCTTTATAATTGTGAGTTTCATGTTATTTTGTTTAATATCCTGCTTTCACATACAAAATGCTATATAAATGGAAAGATTCACCACTACACACTGATTCGAGGAGTAAGCTCCAAAATTTGTTGAAAAATGTGTTCTCTATTTGCTGTCCTTTGCAAACAAATGAACTTCAAATCTAGAGATGGTCAAGAAGCAACTCAAGGTCTCTCCCATTGTCCTCTAGATAGACTCTGAGATGAGGCAGAAGAAATTAAATTCAAATATGTTTGAATGGAAGTGTCCAACCAACCTATCTTCCTGCCATACAGACTCAGCTTAAGAAGCTATACAAATGTTAGATATGCTCTACGGGCTCTTTCTCTGAGCAGCAAGGTGTAGGATGTGAGGGTAATTAGCAGTTAGGGGAAAGAGAGTTCAAGCAGAGATTTTCTATTTTTTGGCTCCCTTTTGACCTAAAGAGGTCAAAAGCTATGTCTGGCTCTTCTAATAAAACCTGAAAAATCACACATACCTGGTAAGTATCCAGATCATAAGATTGATGATCCCATTGAAAGACAAGACAGATATTCTAAAAATCTTCAGTGAACCCAAGTATAGGTTCAGGCTCTATGTCTGTATGATTACTTACTACCTGTAGGGATGTTCGAGAAGGCTCAAACTTAGACCGGGACTCTTCTCTAATTAGAGTCTGTAAAATGGAACCTTTAACTTAAAGAAGGATCTGACACTGCACACCCTGTTTCTCCCAGCATCAGTCTATAGCAAATAAAGACAAGACCTGGTAGAGACAGACATTCTCCCTCTCAACGCTCCAACCTTGTTTATCCAAGGTACTCACTATACTGCCTCTGAGAAGTGAATGTCACAGTACACAGATACCCAACTGGTTAAGAATAAAATGTCACTTGGGCAAAATCCTGGGAATTCACAACCTGAGAATGGGCCGGGGGAGTTGGGCTTACCTTTTATCACTTATTTGTATTCTAGTCCAGTACAAAGGCTTCATGGGGCAACTCGGCTCAATGGCTGGCTTCCGAGGACATTGGCTAGAAGAAGGGCCAACTCCGAAGAAGAGTCCAGGAGGAGGTGGGGGTGCAAGTCCTGGAGGTGTTGGAGGAGGAGGAGGCCCCCCACTGCTGGGCAGAGCTGGGGAACTGGGAAGTGGTGGCGGAGGAGGTGGGGGAGGAGGCCCGGCGCTCGGAGGCAGAGGAGGGGGCGGAGGAGGTGGGGGTCCAGCACTCACAGGTGGTGGCGGAAGTACTGGTGGCAAAGGTCCAAGTCCAGGTGGGAGGGGAGGAGGCGGAGGGGGAGGGACGACTCCCGGTAGGGGTGGTGCAGGAGGGGGAGACGATGCCTTTTGCTGACTCGGGGAGAGGCTTTCCATAGACTGGAGCGGTATGTGGGTGTCTTTGTGGTCATTTGGGGGAGAGAGCTGACTCAAAGAGGAGATAGTCAGCTTTTTGGGTATTATCTGGTTACTTCTGATTGTCTTGCCTTCCCCTTCACAAGGTTTGAGAAAAGTCTCCCTGTCTGTCTGGATGCACACATTTCTGTAGGTCTTTGGAGGACAGTCATCGCCCGTGGAGATACACGCATCTTTCATCTCTTCACGTCCTCCTCGCCATCGGTGCTCTGTTTCCCGTTTGAGAGTTTCAATGGTTTCTTCTAGTCTTGCTGTAACTACCGCATGCTCCCCCCGGATATGAAATGCCTGGAGTTCAAACTGAGCCTGTAGAGATAGCAGTGGGAAAGAAAGTAAAGAATTCATAAGAAAACCAATATCTGAAATAGAAACTTCAATACCGTCCCTGTGCCACCACAGCCCGGCCCACATTGACCCAGGGAAACACAGAGACATTGAGGATCTGACAGGGTATAAATTTCACTTTATGAATTTTCCAAAGACTTTTTAAACCATTGGAGCAGAAGCCTAATTTCATCCAATCTGCCCTCATGGGGAAAAATTACCATGGATTAAGGCTTTCAGTAAAACTGTCCCCTAGGAACTTTTACCCTCTTTTGATATCAAATGCGAAACAAAGTGCTCATAAAAATTTGAACATGCTTGAATATATCTTTTATTACTTTTGGTTTGGGTTTGGAAAAAGAAAACCATAAGGAAAAAAAAGAGAGAGAGAGAGATCCTTTTGGCTATCCTCACAGTCTCCCCTTAGAATACCTCTTCTATGGGGCTTCTGGGCCAACACAGCAGAAACAAAAGGTGTGAGAAGAAGCTATCACACGTGTATTTTCTACAAGTTTCCATATTAAAGCTGTTCCTGATCAACATTTGGGTCTTCATATTCATTCATCAATATTGGGTTTCACAATTTTTCATAAGAGAGTAATAAAAAAGCACTACAAATGCACAGAAAATGAGAGGTTATTTCCTCACATGTGAACATGGGAGCCTCATGCAACTCCGAAAAAACAGGTGAAATCTGGACACCATCTATTTCATGAATAGCATAGAGGGTTAGGCACTTGAGCTCTGGATTTATACTACCTGATTTGCATCCCAGCTCAACCACTTGCTAGCTCTACATCCTTGGGCAAGGAACTTTGTGTCTTCACGTCTGAGTTTCCCCAAGTGTAAAGTGAGGATGAATGTGAGCCAGCTCTAGGGTTTTTAGAAAGGTACATGACATCCGAATAAATGTTACTACGAGGTACTGTTGCTAATGATAATATTAGAAGAAAAGACTGACAGATTTGCAATTATTCTTTCGCATTTCCAAATAATGCCACCTTTGTGGAATGATGGGCACGAAACCAAGAAAAGCTTTCTCAAGTCTGGATAAACAAGGTAGGACAAATACAAAAGTTTACCCAATCCTTCAATAGTTCTACTACCAAATGCCTGAAAGTAATTTCAAGCTTCATTCAACTATGTGATCAAGATAATCTGTGTTTCAACGTCCTGCCTGTCACCACTTCCCCCTCCCTCCCCTGCCCACCTCTACCTATAGCCCAGCCCCGAGCCCTGATGTCCACAGAATCGCTTGCCAACATGTCAATGTCATGACAATGACTAGTTCAGTTCTGCCACAACAAACTAACTCTGGCTTGTTGTTCCCAACTCACCTTCTTCCAAGAATGTTAAGAGTCAAATAACATCGGTGAGTCAATAATTTTCTTCAATTTTCAACTTCTTAATAATAGGAAAAAGTTGCAAAGACATGTTCCGCAGAGAGACTTTCCCTTTATCACAGGACTGACCTGTGTTTACAGCAACCACGTTGGTCCCATCCCACCCCCCACCTCTTAACCAATGATCTTCTGAAGCTGCTGAAGCTGATGTATGTACCTATACATTGTTTCAGTGATTCTTTTGCTGAGTGCAGTAGCTAGAGCTCAGGTCGGCCAGGTTATTTAATCTCTCTGGACCTTGGCGTTCTCATAAGTAAAATGCGGATACCCACAGATTCCACCTTATAAGGCTGGTGAAAAGTAGATGAGTTAATATACATAAAACAACATATAGGGGAGTGTTTGGAACACAGTAGGTGCCTCCTAAGTTTGCTGCCATTATTAGTCTCTGCTGCTGTCCCAGATGTCAGTTGCTACATCACCTTGCTTTCAGCTCTCAGCAGACTCTCTGCACCATGCTCTATCCCTCTAAAGCAAAAATAATGATATTTTGTTCATTTGTTTGTTTTTTTTTTTTAAGAGAGAGTGCACCTGTGAGTTGGAGGAAGGGCAGAGGGAGAGGGAGAATCTCAAGCGGACTCCCCACTGAGCAGGGAGCCTGACGTGGAGCTCGATCTCATGACCCTGAGATCATGACCTGAGACGAAATCAAGAGTTTGATGCTTAACTGACTGAGCCACCCAGGTGCCCCTAAAGGTAAGTTCTTTAATCTGTTCTAGCAGTTGCCTTTTCTCACTGCAAAATTTTTGGGGGAAAACACACAACTCTCACTTGATCTATTTTCTCATCCATTCTCCTTTCAACCAGTCGTAATTGACTTCAACCCCCTGGTACCCACCCCCAACTCATTGAAATCCTGTGATTTGAGTGTTGGATTTGGTCAGCACTTTGCAGCGATCTCGCCCTCTAGGCTGCATTGTTAGAGCTGACTGTTGGAATTTGAGATGCGTTGAAATTCTCCCTGCTTCCCTGAATTTCTAATACACTTTCTCTACCCACCCCCAATTTCCTCCCACTTCTCAGCTCTCTCCAGTCAATCTGTGGACTCCTCTCCCTCCACGCATCCCTTAAAATGTTGTTCCCCAGGCATCCTGCTTGCCACTTTACCCTTCTCACACTACACAATCTCTCTGGACCATCTTGTGTACTCATAGGGCACAGCAGCACTCATTTACTATCCACTGTTATTTCCCAAGTGGCACCTTAGAGCCACTATTCCAACCATCCTCCTGACTGATCTACCTGCAAGTTTAATCAGCCACCTCAAACTGAACATGTCTGAACTCATCAGGAACTCATCGTTGCCAAACTTCAATTTGTTCCTCCTCTGAAAGTCCTTCCTGTAGTTAATGGCATCACCCTCTTCCTAGTCATCACATTCAGAAACCTGGACGTCATACTGGATTTCTTGCTTTCTCTCTCTCATTCCCAACATATTATTTACCAACAAGCCTCACTAATGTCCCTGATTCATTCCCTTCCTTCCATTCACACTGTCTCAACTTTTCAGTGGGTCCTCTTTATCTAGACAATGGCAATAACCGCCTAATTTTCCTGACCACAGTTTAGGAACCACAGCACTGGTTCCAGGAGAATATTTTAATAAATGCAGATTTTCTTCTTTAATATCTCTTCAATAATTGGCCATTACTTGTAGACTGACACTGAATCTTTTTAGCATGGACACATTGAAGTCTCCTTTGATCTATTTTCTGTCAGTTTTCTCCTCTTTCAGCTCCTGCCTCCTCCCCCGATAGGCCCTGACTTCCACTCTTGCTAGCATCTTGCCTCCCCCAGGATCATGCTCATTCATGTATCTGGGCCTCTGCAAATGCTCTCTTCTCTCAACACCCCTTCTCCCCTGCAAACGCTCAAAGTAAGGGGACAGATCACTAAGCATAGATTCCATGGATGGCTTCCTCACAATCTGTATACACCGATATGAAGAATTCCCAAATAAAGAAATACTGAATTTCCATGTACTCCATACTGATATGCTGGGACTGTAATAAGAAACCCTAATAATCGAACCTCTGGCAAAGCTAGTTTTTAACCCCATTTTCCTCTCCACTTTCTGTTAAGTGCCCCTTCCACTTTGTGCGTAACAACTATGTGCGGTGTACTCTCCTTTACCTAGAGCCACGGCCAGGACTGTTAGTGATTTGGTGAATCAAACCCAGAGTAGAACTTTCAGTCAGATAATCATGTACTCCTTGCCGGACAAAGTTTGCCTGAGATCCTGGGAATCTGTATGAAATGTCAAGCCCAGTTTCTTCCAGCCAAAACTACAGAGGAGGATGGGCCAAGGGAACATAATGCTTTTAAACCCTGATGATTCTCTTTTCAGGCTCCTTCATATTCACATTGAACATGATGCTCATACATGGGAGACAAAATAGTTATAAACCTTCCATTTACTACCAGGTAAATAATCTTTAGGTCATATGAAGCACTAGGAATTTCCCTCTTCCTGCCCCTCCCTGCTGAAAATCTGTTTTTCTGCATTCATCCCAATATCTCCTTTGAAAAGAGAGAGGTCCGGGGGTTGGACATCTTTCCAGTCTTCCTCAAGCTTTATCTACCAGATGCCATCCATGTTTTATCCACCTTCCTTTACTCATAACTTTACTGCTTCTTCTGCTTTCATCTTTAAGTGCATCCTCTTCCCATTTGCAATAGCCTAGTGATCTATATCCATCTCCTTCTAAGAAGGATTCAAATTCATAGTCCTGAAGAGAACGATCCCAATTAAACCATTCTGTTTTAATCTTCCTTTTCCTTACTGGCACTGCTTTTATCTTGTCTCATGTCGTGCTTCTCAGCCTGCTCCCCATTAGAAACACCCAGCGAGCTCTGTAAAAAATACCGAGGAACAAGCAGGACCATCTCAGAGATGGTGTCCTTGCACTGGTATCCTTAGAGCTCGCCGAGGGATCCCAAAGGACACCAAGAGTTGAAATCAACAGCCACTGTCCTTAATCTTTACTTTGCTCCAAGCACAGCTGAGACAGTATGACACCACAGTATCAGTGGATTCTTTTTGGCAAAGACTTACACTTGGGTCATTTCAGAATTGCCAAAGGAACATGTGTCATTTGGAAAAGCCCTTTCCTGATTCTGATGTGTCCCCATAAGGGGAATACCCCATTACCTATATTGAAAACAGTTATTCTACATGGCAGATAAGTCTAAATTCTTTCCACGATGCCTCACGGTTCCTTAAAACCTGGCCTCTAACTTTTCCAGATACTTCTCTATACCTTTCCTGTGCTGCCCCACTCCAGAATCAGCACACATTCAACCCCCGCGTTTTTATGCTTTCACACATGCTCTTTGTACTACTTAAAACATCTTTTCTCTCTATTTCCACCTAACAAAAGCCCTGAAGGAAAATTCAGTCAAGTTCAGCTGAACCCTCTGGCTTACACTTTTCTTGACTCTTCCTGACAAAAATTTTTCTTTGACATTGTTGCCAAAGAACTTGCTAGGTTCACGTCCCATTATAATCATTTACGCTTATCTTCTCTGTAAATCCTAAAGCTCCAGGCAGTTGGGGACCATGCCTTACTCATGCTTGAACTTCCAGAATATTGCACATTGCTTGGCTTGTTAGTGATTCATAAATGCTTATGGAATTGAATTATTTCTTTAGTTTTAAATATCAAGACTTCCTTATGCCCCCGTATTACCCACCCAATTAGACCTGCAGCTTCAAAAAAATTTTTAAAGAGCGGGACATGTGGTCACTTCCTTTTTGACAATCCCATGCACAATATAAACTATGAGATTTCATAGTTCTTATTGCCTACAACATTCAAATAAAACATCCAGGAGTTTTGAGGTTCTTTTTTATGTGTGGGTATTTCTAAAAGTTGATATTCATTTAATTTTAACAATTCAAAGTATTATAGATCAGTGTGCTTTCCACAACAAACTCAACGGCTGTTCCCATAAACTACCTAGTAGAATTGAACCACATTTGTGATTTTAATCCGATTAGGGACTGGACTCCAGGCAACTCCCCCAGCCTCCTCAGGGGCTGGCCCTTCCTTCCCCTTACCAAATCCTCATTATTTTTTAATATCCTTCACATTACCACTGCTCCGAGATATCATCGAAGGAACACACTGTACTGAAACCCAAGCAACAGAGGGAGACTTTTGCTTGTCTGGTCCCCACAAACACGTCTGTCAAAAAGAACGTGGAAAAGCGCCTGCTGATGAAAGACATCGTGACGGTGCCAAGCAATGTGGAAAAATCATCTGTTAGCATTTTGTTGTTACGAACAATCTCTCCCAGCGGTGCTGCCAGGGCCAGTAAAAATTCAGGTTATCTGCTGTACAACTTGAGTCGGCCAACCTTTTCCAGGGACTCTTCCAAATTCTACATCGGAGGCAGAAGCAAGCTAGAATATTCCCAGGGACGGCACAGAAGCACAATGAAGCTTCACCACTTCAAAGAAGTGTAGTCTAAGCAGATGGAAGGAAAGAAAGGGGGGGATCAAGGGCATCAAGCGCCTCAAAGGGTTGGAATTGGGGCCTCAGAGTGCTCAGGTTGAGGCGAGAAGACAGTGGTTCTATGGCTTTGGATGCGGGCCTCCTGGTGCCCTGTTTCGTTTTGGAAGGCTGCACAAAGGCTTCGGTAATTCCCTGTGTCGTTGACTTACACTTGTTACTATAAAAACAAGTCTCTATTAATAAAAAGAACAGCACTGGGCTTGATAAAATTCCCAGAAGTTAACAATAGCTGGTTTTAATCAACTATTATCAATACTTTTTTTAGGTTCTTATCAGAAATAAATCACATCATGTTACCACTAAGAGGCCATCTCAGGGACACTCAGAAACATGAGGCACAGCTGATCCGTCGATATAATTAGAACTTGCTAGGAGGAATAAAGAAAGAAACTGGACAGGAAAAGGAGTAGAGAGCAATCAAAAGATAAAACGGCCCTTAAGTTGACTTGGGAGTAAAACCCAACACAGGTACAAGGCATGTCGGGTACAAAGTTAAATTACACACGTGTAAAAATGGTGCTATCTCCAGGAATCCCCTGCCATGCTGACGTTTAGTCAAAATAATGCGAGAAAAGAAACCAGCATAAAGTAAGTGTGCTAGACCCCGTGCAAGGTGCCTTCATTTAATCCTCACGACTCTGTAAGGCAGACCTTCTGGGGGATGTGTTAACTTCCATAAGACCCCATGCCTGATAAATGGTGACAAAGAAAATGCGATCTGGTTGACGTTAAATTCACACTCCTTCCACTTTACCATTTTTGAACTGACGGTGGCTAAAATAATAGTATTTCATAATAATGTTTAAAACTGAAGACTAGCTGACACACAAGGTGACATTGGATTCAGGTGTACAACGTAGTGATTCAACAACATGGTGTGTTATGCTGTGCTCACCACAAGTGTGTAGGTGCCATATGTCACCATACGATGCCTATTAGGATACCACTGACTATATTCCGTATGTCATACCTTTCACCCCTTGGATTTGTTTATGCCATTACTGGAAGCCTGCACCTCCCACTCCCCTTCCCATTTTACCCATCCCCCCAACCCTTCCCTCTGGTAACCACAGCTTTGTTCTCTGTATTTTTGAGACTGGTTTTCGTTTTTCTTTTTAGATTTGACGTATGAATAAAATCATAAGGTATTTCTCTTTCTCTGACTTAATTCACTTAGCAAAATACCCTCTAGGTCCATCCATGTTGCCACAAATGCCAAGGTCTAGTTAATTTTTATGGCTGATATAATATTTTCTTTTTATTCCATTGTGTGTGTGTATATGTAGTATATATATCACATCTTCTTTATCCATTCATCTATTGATGGACACTTGGGATGCTTCCATATCTCTGCTATTAGCTGTTTTTTTTTTTTCTTTTCTGGTATTTCTATTCTTAATTTTCTGAGGAAACTCTATACTATTTTCTTCTACTGGTTGCACCAATTTACATCCTTGCCAACAGTACCCAAGGGTTCCTTTTTGTCCACAGCCTCACCAACACTGTTGTTTCTTGTCTTTTTGATTCTAGTCATTCTGACTGGTGTGACGTGATAGCTCATTGTGGCTTTTGGATTTCCCTGATGCTGAGCAACTTTTCATGTGTCTGTTGGCTAGCTGTAGGTCTTCTCTGGGAAAAGGTCTATTCAGGTTCTTTGCTCATTTTTAAGTCAGATTATTTGGGGGCTTGGGGGGTTTTTTTTGGTGTTGAGTTGTGAAGTTCTTTATATCTATATTTTATATCAACCCTTAGTGTATATATCATTTGCAAATATCTTCTCTCATTCAGTAGGTTGCCTTTTCTTTTTACTGATGGTTTCCCTCACTATGCAGAAGCTTTTTGTTCGGGTGTAGTTCCCCTTGTCAGAGGAGTCATATCTAGAAAAGTGTTGCTAAGGCCGATGTCCAAGAGATTACTGTCTATGTTTTCTTTAAGAAGTTTTATGGTTTGGGGCACCTTGGTGGCTCAGTCATTAAGCATCTGCCTTCGGCTCAGGTCATGATCCCAGGGTCCTGGGATCAAGCCCCACGTTGGGCTCCCTGATCAGTGAGAAGCCTGCTTCTCCCTCTTCCACTCCCCCTGCTTGTGTTCCCTCTACCTGTCTCTGTCAGATTAAATAAATAAAATCTTTAAAAAAAAAAAAAAAAAGAACTTTTATGGTTTCATGTCTCACATTTAGGTCTTCAACCCATTTTGAGTTTATTTTTGATTTTGGTGTAAGAAAGCAGTCCATAATAATTATCGACTAACAACATTATATACTATCTACAGCTTACAATCCATCTGTATTACATTAATATTTATAATTACGGCAACAACCTCTGACACGGCTGGTATAGTAACTGTTTTCCAGATGAAGGGGGGCAGAGAGACAGTAAGTAAATTGCCAATGAGATAGATTCAAATTCAGACCTTTCCACTTTAGAGCTTTTTTCACTCTATCCCAGATCCTCAGTTATTATTAATCCTTCCCATTTTGTACTCTGAAATCAGAATGCCAACACAAAATACTTTCTGACAAATGTTTTCCTTAAAAATATTTAATATTGGGGTGCCTGGGTGGCTCAGTGGGTTAAAGCCTCTGCCTTCGGCTCAGGTCATGATCCCAGAGTCCTGGGATCGAGCCCCGCATCGGGCTCTCTGCTCAGCAGGGAGCCTGCTTCCCCTTCTCTCTCTGCCTGCCTCTCTGCCTACTTGTGATCTCTCTCTGTCAAATAAATAAATAAAATCTTCGTTAAAAATTTTTAATATTTATTTGATATTAAATATCAATAGATATTTAATATTTAAATAATATTTGAGCATTATTTCCTTAAAATATTTGCCCTCCATCCTTCCGGAAAAGAACTGGAGTCATTAGGTAATGGATTTGAAGTTTTTGGTTCCTAGGTTAAGTGGAAAGCACTGGCTCAGGGTCAAGAGATCTGGATTCTGCTTCTGGTTATTACAGTCACTAGCTACTTGTACTTCCAAAATGTCTTACTTCCTGTAATCCTCATTTTATTAACACCTAAAATGAGAGATCTAAAACATTTAGTAAATTTTCCTTTCATTCTAAAATGCTAATAATTTTCACACCCAAGACTTCATCATATTTCTTCCTCTCAAAACTTCCTAGAATATAGCTCTTCTCTTTAAAGCTTGATAAAGATTTAAAACGCAATATTGTCTAAGCCATGTAAAAATCGAGTCCCAACTCATTATTAACGCAAATATACACACAAAGTCAAAGAGACTCATTAAGGTGCTCTGAAAACACACCAGTGGCTCAGTTTGCTGTTTAGATAAAGTCATGTGTTATTTTTTCCATCTGATGGTTATTATGAGGCTTCAGGAATATACTTCAAAAATAAACAAATATAACCATGGATCATCATCCAAGGAAGTAATGGGGAAATAAAATAGAAAAAGTTTTGAAATATGGACTGAGGTTCCTACCTGGGACACGAAACAAAACAAAACTTAATTGTAGCCAGAGTTCTTTGGCAGAATAAAAGAAAAAAAAATCATTACTCACAGGGGATTCTAGTATCGTTTTATTTCTAAGTTATTAATATCACTAAATATAGTGTAAGTCACACAATGGACACCCCTTGGGATATCCATGACAGTGATTTTCAGACTTCATTTTTGCAAAAAGTAATTCTAAACCTAATGAGCAAACCCAAGACTGCACATGGTTAGGCAGTGAGCCAACACGCTATCTCCTCTATTAAGAGAGAAGACTTAGAATTTTATGTTGTATTATTATCACCAGCAGAGTTACAGCTAGTCCAATAACGTATGTATGACCCACTGCAGAGTACCTGTGAGCTTAGAAGCAATAAATGGTAAATCCTGGTCCTCAATGTGGTGATAAACTGAGGTTCCTCAAGTAACTACACTAATTACTTGAATATTTCCTTCTTAGCTCACGCACTGCCTATGAAGGGACACCATCTTATGGCCACTGCTATGGCCATCCTATGTCCCATAGTATCATTTTGGAAACTGTCAAGTGGATTCCCCAATTGTATTTGCCTAACATACTCCCAAACTGTGTATTTTTTTCTGGAATTGAAAAGCATTAGGTCACTTAAATAGCATTATCAAATGGGAGCCCGTGAGGAGGGGCTAGTTGTTGAGTTCTGTGTGGTACTGAAAGTAAAAGTGACATGCATAAACCCTTGGATTACGGATTAGAAAAAAGTTTGTACCTCTTTCCTGTAGTCATAGCTCTCTGGTAACAAGAAGAGGATCAGGGGAGAGATTATGACAAATTCCCACTTATGGACTTACTCTTCATAGTCGTGTTATATGAACCAGAGAGACTGGAAAGGACTCTTATCTCGCTTACAGCAAAGTCTCTGTACCATCTAATGTTCAAATAAGCTTTAATGAGCATATATAATGTATCAGATCTTGTGATAAGTGTCAGAGAAATGACAACACTTAAACAATCCATACTTTGAGACATTCTAGCTGAGAAGAGATATTTGTCAGTTTCAATTTTCAAGACAGCTGAGCTATATGGATTTTTACATTATTATTATCGACACATAACATTTTCCTTGAGAACTGAAGAAAACCAAGGACCACACCAGTTGATTTGTCCAGCAAAGTTATCCTGGTTATTCGTGTTGCTTCTATTACACAGGGAATAGGCCACTCCAGGCCCAAACACTTATAACTAACCTCCCTGAATGTATTTCCAATGAGTAATCAAGGAGGTATTTGGCTTCCTACCTTAATATTTTTGAATAAATGACCAAAGATGTGTGCCTAGGCCACAACCACCTTCTCCTTGCCACTTTGAGTCTTCCTAGGGATTAGTCACTTGATAAATGTGCCATTGAATGGATTTAAAATTATAGGCTAATCGACAAAGAAAACAAACAAAAGGGTTTACATGTTTTTCATTAAGATCTGGGCTCTGGCCTAGGACATGTCCTCTAAGGAAGCTAGGAAGGGAAATGTCTTAAATTTCCAAAAACTGCTCACCCCAGCCAAAAGGCACACTCATTACACAAGATATAAGTTGAGATGCCAGAAAAGGGCTCACAAAATTAAGGACAGTCTTCATTCTCTAAGTAATGGACCCAAGGAGAAATATTTTCCACTATAATTGGAGACACTGGGTCAGGTAATGGAAAAAACACTAAAATAGTGGTCAGAGTGCCTGGATTTAGTTCAGCAGAAGACGGCTGTACAACCTCAAGTGTCCTTCTTATCTCTGGCTATTGTCTTCCTCTGTAAAATACAGAGCTATAAAAAGATCACAAGGCTTACACACCAGGTGTCTTGGGATCCACGGAGTACCTGAGCAGTTCTGCAAACACGTGGCTGAAATGTAATTTTAAAAGGATATTTAACCTAAAAATAATGAGGACTTTAAGAAATAAAGAAAGTTATATAAAAAAAAACATATATTTCAATACTAACAGCACATCCAGTACTAAGGTATTTGGCTTTGTTTATACTTTTCTTTTTGGTTTTTCTGGCAGTCTGGAATACAAACTTTTCCCTGACATGTTTTGGGATGTACTTGGATGTTCTGAGGACAAATTTCATTGATTAGGAAAGTTGTAACTCTACACTGGTCTCATTCTTTTTTTAAAATTCAGGCTTGCACTGATACATGTAAGTCCATTGCTACAGCACAGACACTGTATGCAATTAAGCACAGCCAAGGGTCATGTTTACCTGCCCTGTGCAGGCCCCCACTCTGGCAAGACAGTCTACTGTTTGATAACAAGCAAAGGAATGAGCATGAAAACAGGTGATGTGGGCATTTAATTTTATACTTGGTGCTTTTTGGCAGGGCAATGTGTATGATTAAAAATAACTAAAA
>CM053609.1:55495946-55529457 GCA_028646535.1 Procyon lotor
CCAGGTGCCCCTTTAGGGATTGTTTTAACTGAATACAACCTTAGGATTTTAGGGGAAAATTTTTTTTAACTCTTTCCATTTTTAACTATATATTTTATAAAATAAGATTTTTGTGATTTTCTTCTAGTAAAATAAAAAAGTAATTGAATGTTGTGGCTTAAGACTCTAAATTTAAAACACCTAAATTCAAATTCATGTTTATCAAAAAAGCATCTTCATGAAAACATATGAGAGGACCTTTATGACCTTGGTGTGGGCAGAGTTTCTTTTCTTTTAAAAAAAAATTGGGGCGGCTGGGTGGCTCAGTTGGTTAAGCAACTGCCTTCGGCTCAGGTCTTGATCCCGGAGTCCCAGGATGGAGTCCCACATCAGCTCCCAGCTCTGAGGGGAGTCTGCTTCTCCCTCTGACCTTCTCTGCTCTTGTGCTCTCTCTCTCTCTCTCTCTCTCAAATAAATAAAATCTTAAAAAAAAAAATAAGAATAGACTCCCAATTTTATAAAAAAAAAAAAAATTGAAGTATAATTAACACACAGTGCTAATTTCAGGTGTACACTATAGGGATTCAACTATTCTATACATTACTCATTGCTCAACACAGTAAGTGTATTCTTAACGAGTTATTAAATATGCCATCAAAAGCACAATCCATTACAAAAATTGATAAATTGGATTTTTTCCAAAAGTTCAATTTCAGCATAGTACCGTTTAAATAAAACAAAGGCCTCAGACTGGAAGAAAATTATCTGCAAGATGTGTATCTGACAAAGAACTTATATCCAGAACATAAAAAGAACTCTGTTAAAACAGAAATTAAAAAAAATAAAATAACCTCCCCCTTCATATGGGTAAAGATTCAAACAGACAGCTCCTGAAAGAAGATATATGGATAACATTTAAGCACATAAAAAAGATGCTCAACATCCCTTAATCAAACCACAATGAGATACCATTACATATTTATTGAAAGGAAGCCAGAAGAGAGAGGAAAACTGACCCATCTGACAATACCAAGGGTTGGGAAGGAAGTGGAGTGAATAGAATTCTCCTAGGTGACCAATGGGAATGCAAAATGGCACCACTACTTGAGAAAACAATTTGGCTATTTCTTAAAAAGCTAGAAACACACTTGCCATGTGACCCAACAATCCCACTCCTAAGTATTTGCCCAAGTGAAATAAAACATGTTAACATGAAAATCCATACACATACGTTTTTAGCAGTTTTATTAATAATCACCCGTGATGGTTAATTTTGTGTGTCAACTTGACCAGGCCCCTGGGCACCTAGTGATTTGGCCACACATTATTCAAGGTGTTCTTTGAGGGTGTTTTTAGATGAGATTAACATTTGAATCAATCAGTAGACTGAGTAAAGCAAATTGCTCTCCCTAATGGGGGTGGGTAGCATCCAATCAGTTGAAGACCTGGATGGAACAAAAAGGTTCACCCTCCTACTAAGAAAAAACTCCTCCTGCCTAACTTCCTTTGAACTGAGACATTAGTTTCTTCCCGACTTAGAATGGAATCAGCAACACTATCTCCTCCTAGGTCTCAAAATCTTGGGCCTTCAGGCTGAAACTATGCACCCACTCTCCCAGGTCTCCAGTATGTCAATTCACCTTGGAGATCTTGGGACTTGTCAGGCTCCATAACTGCATGAGCCATTCCTTAAAATCTCTCTCTCTCTCTATCTCTCTCTCTCCACAAAAACACACCTTATTAGTTTAGTTCTTGTTTGTTTGTTTGTTTGTTTGTTTTTGGTGGAGGACCCTAGTACATTGCCAAAATTGGAAGCAACCCAAATGTTCTTCAACTGGGAAAGGATAAACAAATGGTGGTACATGCACAAAGTAAAATCTAATTAGAAATAAAAAGGAGTGAACTACTATTAGGTGCAACAATATGAATGAATCTCAAGTGTGTTAAGAAGCTGGACTCAAAAGGCCACATACATGATTCCATTCATACCACATTCTGGGAAAGTCAAAGCTATAGGGACAGAAAAAGCAGCAATGGTTGCCAAGGGCTTGAGGTCAGGAGAGAGGATGTCTTCCAAGGGACAGAGGAATTTCTTATGGTGATGGAATGTTCTATGTCTTGACTGTGGTTACAGTTACATGACTGCATGGGTTTGTCAAAACTTGTGCACTATAAAGGGTGACTTTTATTGTGCATAAAATAATCTCAATTAAAAAAAGCATTTACAGGGGCGCCTGGGTGGCTCAGTGGGTTAAAGCCTCTGCCTTCGGCTCAGGTGATGATCTCAGGGTCCTGGGATCGAGCCCCGCATCGGGCTCTCCGCTCAGCAGGGAGCCTGCTTCCTCCTCTCTCTCTGCCTGCCTCTCTGCCTACTTGTGATCTTTCTCTGTCAAATAAATAAATAAAATCTTTAAAAAAAAATAAAAATTAAAAATAAAAAAGCATATACAGATTGGTATTATAGTGATATGTATACGTTTGTATAAATTTAAGACTGTAAAATAAATACATGCTAATAAAATGCCACTTATCAGTTAGACTTCCCAGCAAGATTTGTTGCAAACAAAATCTTTCTCTTCTTGTGAAGACACATTACAACACAGAGTAAGATGAGTCTCAAAAGCATCTAAGGAAGTATCTAGAACAAAGGTCCAGCTTCCCTAACATAAAAGTTTAAGCTTTCTCATCAATGCAGTAGTATTGTCACCCCTGTGCCCCAGGTTGTAGAGATTTCTCTGTCTAGGTCAGGGCTGGGATGGGGTTAGCAGTGAGCATCTAAGACAGTACCATCACATTTGGCATCACTCTCCCATCCCCACTATGTGACAACATGGCTGAGGAGTGAACAATGTCTACTGAGAGTTCAGAGTGCTAGGCAGGACATTCCATTGCTTTTAACACTGTGATGTCTCATTACTTCCCTCTGTCAGTTTCTTTCCTATCACAGTATTTATGATGAGTCTGATTTTCTCACTCTAGTTGTTCACCAAGTGTTTTCAAGGATAAAAGGTCCTACTTCTCTGCTTCTGTAAGTAAAAAGGACCTAATGTCTTCTATTCCCAGGTCAACTTGAAGAGTTTTCTCTATTAATGTTTTTCTTAACAGGCCTCCAAAGCAAGGACCAGGGTATTAGGTTAAAAATGTGCCTTGGGTTTGTGATAGATTAATAGGTGGTGTCTCTGTGACAGGGGGGGGGGGGGGGGGGGGAACGCCCACAAAACTATCAAAATAGTCTATTCCATAGGGCAGTTAGAGCAGTTTCTTCCTATACTTACAGGGTCTTCAAGGTGTAGGAGCTCCATTATCCCCAGTGTAGTAGGCTGCAAATTCTATTCTGTAAAATGGGAATGATATTATCTATCTTGCTTTCTAATATACTTTTCATGGAAGGTGAAAGAATCTCAGAATAATATACCCAGAAGAAATCAAGAAAAACTCTGACTGAAAAAATACTGCAGAGTTTATTTAATATTAGATACAATTAATAGCAACTGGCTGGGTCTATAGTGCACTGTCAGTTGGAAGTTACTAGCACAACCCATATGTCTCCTGTACATAGGTTGATATGTATGCTTAGACGGTGGCCTTAGAAAAAAAGGTGAACTTAATGTGGTTAAATAAAGTCAACCTTTCTTTCTAAATAAAATGCATTAGGTAGGATCCAAATGCACATTCAAATACACTAGAATTGTATCATACAACGAAAAGCTAGGATATAGCTTATGTACAAGACACAGTGTTTATGTGTCAAAATTCTTCTCAAGCAATAGTTTCATATTCATTTACAGGTATCTCTCTTGCCTCTTTACCCCTACTTAAAAAGTGTTCAAGTCCTTCTTCGCATATCTGCCCCCCTCACAAAAAAAACAAAAAAACGAGGACACCTGCCTCAACCCTGCCCCATCCTCAAGAAAAAAATCTCCCATTATGTTCGTTGACAAGTGTTACTCTAAAAGATTCGCAGTTATCTGCTGTCTTTGCATTTTTACCATACCCTTTTGTGTAATTTTTTGAAAAGCCAGTCTAGCCAGTCACCACCATTTTACTGAAAACGTTCGCAAAAACCATGTTTAATGGCTTCCTGAGTTACCCAGTTTGGTGGATTTTTTCCTCATTCTCCTTTGGGACTCTGCAGCTGAACTTGAGAAGAGCCCCTCTTGTTTTCTCTGAGAGTATAACTCTCTGGTCCTCTCCCTACCTTGCAATTACTCTGCCTGCTGCCACCTTCCTTTTCTGCCTCCGTCTTCCAAATACCTCAATTACAACAAGCTAAGAGAACTCACATTTGGTCTCCCTTGTTCACTGATGTAGTCCTAGAAGCATGAGTAGCACCTGGTCTGTAAAGGCATTCAGTAGTTGTTGAATAAAGAAATTTTCCGATGTCCCTAACCAAGAAGTCCCTAAGGCCATTGTGCCTATAAACCTATCGCATTCAGTTAGCAAAGGGAAGAGCAAGCGGAAGGAACTACTGAGCGGTGCCCATGCAAGGCCTGCTACAAATGTGATGAAGGCCCCCTGATTTGTATGATTACTGCTATCACCCCTTAAATAGGTCCTAACTGATAAGTGCCTCTCCGATGTGAGACTGTTCTTTCCAACAAGCCTCATGAAATTCCTAAGTCCAAAGTTTCAGGTCCATCTCCATCCAGACCTGGTTAACTCTGTCTCATTTAGGGGACGTCCAGACTGAGTTACTTTACAATATCCACAGGTCCTACTTTACAATATCCATACTTTACAATATCCAAACTGACCCCAAATTAGTCACAATAAACATTCTATCCCAAAGACATTAATAATGCCATTATTTTGAATACACACACTTTTATGGGTATGCATTTATATAGTTCTTAATCATATTTACACTGTAAAATCATTGAGGAAGTCACAAATAGGAGTTATTCCATGTGGATTCAAGTGTTAGGATTTAGTTTCCAACTTTCCTTCATGGGGACAGACGCCAATGTGACTGAAAAAGGGTCCTAGAAATTCCTTGATTGACAGAAAGCCTTGAAACAGCACCTGTGACAAGGTGGGTGACTGCCTTCTTCTTCAAGGTGGCTAGGCTCTTTGTGACTTTCTGTACGTTAGCAATCAAATTTAATAAACATCTCCAGTGACAGACCTATCTAGGAAGCGGCAGAAATGTTTCTAGAGCTGTGCTTGTTTCATTTGGAGTCCTTGCAATTGAGAATATATAGAGGTTGACAGGAAACAGGTGACAAAGTACATCTGTAGTACCTATTCTTAAAAGTAGAGGGGCCTAGAAGAATGGTCGGGGAATTCTAAACCTCCACCAAGAAGGCCCCCTGATCATAGGGCATCAATACATGTCACTTTTAGAAGCAGCTTTGGCCAAGTATCACACTAATTAATTTGCGCTCACAAAGATCTGATGTAATATTTAAAAACCAATCTCTTTCTTGTGTCAACATGGATTAAGAAAAATGTAAATCCCCTATGTGGGTTTATTTTTTAATAGGTATATTAATTATATATTTATAAATCTAGGGTGCTCACTGCCTTTAACAGTTAAGACAATAAATGGGATTTGGCAGAACATTTATGCTGATTATTAGATGTTTCATGATGCTTGGAACATCAGGATACGTGTGAAATTACACTCGAGTACGATGCACAAAGTAACTTGGAAAAGATCAGATCTCAATTTTGACTTGATTCTTTTCTCCCGGAATATAGACAAACCACATTCTTGTTTTCCTCCTGCACTACCCACCCCAACCTTAAACTCTATTATGTTTGATTGATATTCTTCTTCATAATTTGGGCTGTTTGAAAGGATCATTGTTACAAGAATCACATTTTTCAGCTTTCCAGTAATTGCAAGATACGAATTTAAGTCAGAATTCTTATTTCCTAAGTGATCAAACATTGAGCATCATTCATGAAATGCTCGCAAAATAAATGTTTAACTATTCTGTGCAAAGTTTAAGTGTCGCTTCAAATTTATTTTGACAGAGAGGTTGAGATGGCTGTAATTTTCTCTCCACCAATTTTTCTACTTTAAATGTTATGGCTGCACATATTAATAATGTGAAAAGACAGGGGCACTGAAAAGTCCTACATGGTTTCTTCACAAGTCATTCAAAACTTAATAACTAGATACACAGGTTAATGATGATCCAGGAGCCGCTGTATAATGTCAGTCAAACTCTATGCCTGCTGGACTGTTTTATACCAACAACATGCTACTGCCTCATGGGATGTGACTGCCAGCTCTGGTCCGTGCATCCTCCATGAAAGAATGAACTGGCTCCAGTACCCACAGCAGTCATCCATTCTAAATAACTCCAAGCTACTTACACTTAGATACTTAGCTTACGAGGAATCTCAGTGTTGGACCATGACCTTTCCCTCACCGTACCTCAGAGCAGTGGAAAGCTTTCTGTGAGCCCTTGAATATGGTGTTAATACACCGATGAAAGAGGTTAGAATCATGCAGGTGTCTGAAAGAAAGGAATGTTTATTTTTATAAAGAGGGACGTGGAGATCATATCTCTTGGTCCAAATTTACTATGTTAAAACATCCTGCAGTCTCAACTATTGTTGTCAAATATAAAAGCAAATGCCTGTTTTCTTCTCGGTGACTTTTTCTTTTCTTTCATGTGCTTTTCATATTTTCAAATGAACATAACGCACGTAAGAACAAAAGTGTCGAATTAAATCCAAACCTGATGTACCCGTGAGGAAAGCACCCAACAGTCCAGTACTAAAAGTTGGAGCTTATAAAGAAGGAAACATTTGTCTTCCTGTTTCTGGATATAATTGGTTTTAAAAGCTAATTTTTAAGGGGTCTGCTATGCAAAATCCCCCAGCAACATTTACAGCTTCTCAGTAGTGGTATTTTATAAGATTTTTTTTTTAAGATTTTGTTTATTTATTTGACAGAGAGAGATCACAAGTAGGCAGAGAGGCAGGCAGAGAGGCAGACAGAGAGAGGAGGAAGCAGGCTCCCTGCTGAGCAGAGAGCCCGATGTGGGGCTGGATCCCAGAACCCTGAGATCATGACCTGAGCCAAAGGCAGAGGTTTTAACCCACTGAGCCACTCAGGAGCCCAGTAATGGTATTTTAAAATAATCTTTTGATATGGGTGGTATTTGGTTGCAGGTTGGAGGAAAAAAATGCAAAATCACTCCAAGAGATACTCCTGATAGCTGGTAGCCTCTGTCTCTCCACTTTATTTTTTTTTTAAGGCAATTAGGTTGCTAATGAGTAAGAAGTGAGTGATGCTGTAGGGGTCCAATGTTTGAGTTTAGGTCATAGCAGAGTCAATTTGGACACTGATCCGTATCTCACAAGTCTAGAAAAATCTCATCTGAAAATTACAGATGAATCTCTCAAACTCCATTTGTAAATCCTGGATGCAACTGGAAATCTTGCAGAGACGAGAGAGGAAAGGAGTAGAAAAGTATTAAACAACCTTCTGACCTTGAAAAGGTGATGCGTTGGCAAAAAAGCTGAAATTGAACAAAATTGATGGGTTCAAAAAATTTGGTTTTAAACATGTTCTGTTAAATCTCTGCATAGGCTCAGTACCACCCACCATGCATAGGCTGCATGATGGTTTTCCTGCCTACCACCTAAATCATGGTTAGCACTTTCTCCACCTTCGGCAGACCGATTTCCACACGGCTTAAGTGACAGACCACTGGCCTGGGAGAAGATCTCACTTCTAGTCAAGGTACTTTTATCAGCTGCCTGCTTGGCCCTTTAACTGCTAAGGAGTAGCAACCAGAAGGTGAATCTCCATGGGCAGTGAATTTCACCAGTTATGTAAGTCCTACTGGAAGCATGGTGCCTCCTTTTGGCACACTGAGGAAGGAAAGGTGAGAACCATTAAACCCGATTCTAAGATCAGCTCTTTCAGTCTGCAGTTGCTCATTTATAAAATGAAAAGTTTTGGGGTGCCTGGGTGGCTCAGTGGGTTGAAGCCTCTGCCTTCGGCTCAGGTCATGATCTCAGGGTCCTGGGATCGAGCCCCACATCGGGCTCTCTGCTCAGCGGGGAGCCTGCTTCTCCTTCTCCCTCTACCTGCCTCTCTGCCTGCTTGTGATCTCTCTCCTCTCTGTCAAATAAATAAATAAATAAAATCTTTAAAAAAAAAAAAGAAAGAAAGAAAAGTTTTACAGATCATCACATTCGAATGAGTCCAAGGTGATTTCACCTCAACTAATATACCTGATCCCTTATTCACCGTAAGTTGTCTTAATATGCAACGTCTGATAAATGTCCGTCTAAAACAATGAGAAACCAATAATATTCTCCCAGTAGAAAACCGTTAAGCTATCAAAATTATCTTCTAAAAACCTTCCGAGAACGTAGTTTTCCTACTATAATTCTCCCATGTGAAAAATACTGCCTGTAAAATCACATCGGTTGAAATCTAGTTTCCATTATAAAGGAAGAAAAAAGGAAAAACCAATCAGTGGTTAATTTATGCACTACTGCATGTATTATGGTGATAGAGGCTTTGTCAGTCTGCTATATATTGAAGGTTCACATCCATCTCATGTCGGCACTGGGGGTGAAAGAGAAGGGCAATACTTGCTTTCATGATTATAATATGATGATAAGTCTTGCTCAGTGCTGGAGTCGGGTATAAAGAGCCACGGTGTCAGAGCGGGGGGCCTTGGGACATCAAGGGATGGCTTCGTGTATGATGAGGATCCCTTGCTGGGCCACAAAGGATCAGCAAAGGTGCAGTGGCAGACTATGAATGATCGCAGACTATGAATGATCCAAGTATAAGAAGGGAGAGTGATGGGAAACCATAGGAAAATAGTGGAAGAAAGGACTAGTTAGAAGTCTGAATCTGATTTTAGAAGGCCTTAAATACCACACTAAGGACTTGGAACTTCACAGGATAAGCAATAGTGAGCCACTAAAGGTAGGTAAGGGAGAGAAATAGCAATCTCTAAGTAACTCATAACATGGCTTGAATATAGGCAAGACCTAAGGGCCTAAATTAGAATGAGAGCATCGGAGGGCCAAGAAACAAGTGTATGTGAGGGACCGTGGAGCTAAAAGGACTATAACTCAGCAATCCACAAGATATAGAAGCTAAGTGGGGGTTCCCCAAAGATAGCTGAGATTTTGGGCCTGGACTTTCACTCTTAGGAGAACAGTGGAAACTTAAATATATAGGGCAGCCCCCCAAATGACTGTTGTGTGCTGTGTTTATATCAGGTGGGAGAAAAGTCAGAAGGAGACAAGTAGACAAGTCTTTTCAAACCTGGAATTATAAGAATTTTTGATGCTGCGGCTTCAGAAATTTTAATCCTTGAGATACTGAAAACAATTCCTAGGGTAGATTTTCCAGCAAAAATGAGAACTTTTCCTGGAGCTAGAACTCAGGGAGACATTTGAATCCAAACAAATAGCTCTGAAAAGCCTTTAGACAGGGATGGAAATCAATGAAATCTTCAAGAGACAACACATGGCAAGTCAGGAAATTAAAGGCTGCCTTTCCCAGGGTCCCAGCTGGGGGGTGCTATGGAGGCAGGGGTGAGGAGGAAGCAAACAAGGAGAAGCACACTCAAAAGACAATTCAGTGTCCTGGACGTCATGGTTGGAGATTCGAGAAGGATTTCAACACCGAAGCTCAATCTACGATCCAAGCCAATGAAGACTAAGAGGGGACCAAGAGCATGAGATAACTGCTTCCTCTGTGGTCTCAGTTGTCTCCGTACAGAGGTAACCAAAGGCAAGCGGTAGGAGGATTGGCTACATGTGACTAATGTTTGAGAACTTGGCCGGTGAGAGAAGGGATGGAAGCTCCAAGAAGCAGGACCATCAAGAGAAGGGATTTTAAAGTAGAGGATAGCTGAATTTATTATGAGAAATGGGAAAAGGCAAGGGCCAGAAGGAGGATCAGGAACACAGGAACAGGGAGAGGTACAGAAGAAGCGGTCGAAGAGGACAACAAAGAGATCAGGTGGCACAATACTGGGGGCTGTTAGTTAGGTTCTTTTCACATGCATGGGGGCCAAAGTCAAAAACAAAGCAAAGAAATAAAGGTGTTAATGGTCTAGAGACAGAGGCACTCAATTCTATTTAATTTTCTTCTTATCTTAAAAGAAATGCCCCCTTCCCCTTTTCTCCAGAGCTAATTCAACCACCTGGGTCTCTGCTTTTACCCTTTTCTGTCTTCTCCAGGAACACTTTTTTTTTTTTTTTTTCAATTCGCTCTTCTCTGGCTGGCTCCTCCCTATACCTCCCCAGGTCCCCTGTTGAAAATGCAGAACTACTCATTCTTCTGGCTGCATAGCGACTTCACAAGCATTGGCCTATGTAATCCCAACAGCCCTGTGGTGAAAGTGGGATCCCCGTTTTATGGACTGTCCCAAACCATAGTCATGGGAGGCGTCTGCTAGGACTCAAGAATGGATCTTCTGACTGTCAAGGCCCGTGTTCTTTCTCCTGTGCAGGGCCGTCTCCAGAGACGTGTCAGGATGCCGGAGGCAGACTCCATTTCTGTCCAAACATTACAAAGTACCCGGCTTGCTGTCAGAGACCAAACATTAAATGGCTGAAATAGCTTGATAGATTGTGTGAAAATTTTATGGTCCTTCCGTCAGACGCCGTAATTTACTATCACATAATACACAGAAGAATCAAAAGAAACCATCCCACAAGGGCAAACAATGTGGAGGCGGTGGCCCCTTTGACACTCTAAGGCCACAGGCATTATATGGATCCAATAAGAAAGCCGCTTCGCCGGAGCGAGAGAACAACCTCTTGATCTTGCAAAATGTTTTTGGACACCTAAAGGCTCTTTTATTACTGAGGCTGATTAAAATGAAAAGCCTAAACGACTAAAATGTTCTTTTTGATGAGTTTTTGCCATGAACCTTGGACCTTGTAGTCCAGTGGGATTGGAGCCCTTTGATCCTGGGCACTCACATAAATTCAGAGTCATAAAACAACATTGGATTTGATTTTACTAGTGTGGCTGATGTTGCCAGATTTGTAATGCAATCTTGTTTTCTCCCCTCCTCATTTTTGGGCCCATCCACCATTATTTTATAGCCAAAGGAAAGGAGTTTCCATTTGTTTTTGGCAACCAAGCGTCAAGATTGAGCCACTACTCTAGAATGCTGGAATCCCAGAGACAAATAATGATACTGTATTATATTCATCAACATGGGATGAATCACTGTTATTTTATGTGCTGAACATAAAATAACAAACAAAACATCCCTTTTCTGGATGAAAATACTTCCAGATTTTCTCTACTTAAAAGAGTTCTAAGATAATGTGGCTGCGAACCACACTACAAGTCTGAAGTAGGAAAAATATCAGATTTAGTGGTCATAAGTTTCCAGCAAGACTAACTGAAAATTAATTTTTAAAAAATCAGAAGACCCCCAGGTTATTTATTAATGAGTGGCAGACCCTATCTTAGCTTCCAAACTTTATTTACCTAAAAAAAATAAAATTAAATTAAAATTTTTAAAAATGCAATCTGTGGGAGAAGTAAATATTCAATGAGATATTTAACAAAAGACACACCATAAATATAACTTAAATGTTTAATTCACTCCCTTTCCCCATCTTTTAATCATTTTCCTACGCATCTGTACCACAATATTCTATGACTTCTAATTCCAGAAACGAAAGTTTCACTGTAAAAGGTCTATGAGGGAAGAAAAGCACAAATACTTTTACAGAGACTTGTATTACACAGACTGTTCATTTTTTATAGAGTAAAACATCGCTTTGGGCTCACTTACAAAGACCAATGATACACTTAGCCTGTTCACTAGACCAGAGAATACTAAGTTGGGTAAACAGTTTTCAGTGATTTTTCATGGCTTGCCTGAAGGCTGGGAAATTGTTCACCAGGATAATTCTGTATGTGACAGGGGACATATGGTCACTATAGGTCTCAGTAATTCCAGTTTGAAAAGAGTGGCCATAGAAGTGTCACTATCCAATGGGCAGTGCCTCATTGCATTTTCAGGTGCAGTTCCTCAATCCCTGCCTGAGGCTCCAGTGACCATTTCAGAGTACAGTCTAGCCAGGGGACTAGAATCCCGACACACATTCACCTCCTTGCACATGGGAATATATTAAATTAAGCATAAATGAATTTGCCATTTTATAAGTCAAAATAGGTCAAATATCAGTAATTTCCTCTGGTTCAACTTAGAAACCTCATCCAAACTTGAAGAAAAATTATTCTGTTTTATCAATTTTTGCAGCGGATGACTCATGCCATATAATTATGATTATTAATAAACAGAACTGTATTATACAGATAACCCACAACAGCTTCCGAGTAAAAGAAATTGTCACTCACTCTACTCTTTTGTAGAAAAGAGTAATTGTCTTGGTGTGGTGCATATATTTAGTCATGATGAGGGAAGGGTATGCACATACCAAGAAAGAAGGTTCTCATTTCATGCTTGAAATCATAGCATTATTCTCAGCACCCTCCACCTCCCTATCACTTACTTATTCAAAAAGTATTGTTGTGTACTTACAATGTTCCAGTAGTGGTCTAGGAACGCAAGGAAGAACTGAGCTATGCAAACATTTACAGGGAAGCAACAATGTGGTTTCGGTAGCTCTGGCTTTAACAGAAGCACTCATCAACCCTGGAGAAGGTCCACGCTTCCTGTCAGAGAGAGTGAATTCCCTCTCTCCTACCCCTAACTTAGGCCAGGGCCGTATCCCCTCCTACCTGCAGGCTGGCAACACTTGCCAACTGTCCTCTCCGCGTTCACTCTAGCTCCCCTCCTATCTACCCTCTACAACAGTATCCTGGGGGCAGCGGGGAGGGGTTCTTTAGAAAATGCAAATCTTTTCCCGTCTCACCCTTCCCTGCTCTGAACCAGCAGATTCTCAACTTCTGAGGAAGAAATCTGAAAAGCTTAAGGATCACACCAAGGCCCTTCCTGATGATGGTCTCTTGCCCTCCTTCGTGGCAGTGCTCTTCAAACCCTAGTCCATGATCCATTAATGGGATAGAAATCAATTTATGCTTTACCACCAGCACTTTTTTTTTTATTCAATTTATCAGAATAAGTTCCCACGAAATCGGTTCTGTTTAATAGAACTCTTTTTTCTCACGTATGCACAGACACGTAATCTGGGTTATGATGTAAAATTCATTGCTTATTCCGACATGCAGTTTAAAACACTTGAAAACCACTAATCCAGACCTTCATCCCGAACCTTTCTCCTCTGTCCAGTCACATCGGCCTCCCCAGAGTCCTTCAAACCAGCCAAGCTCCTCTTCACCCTTCAGGCCTCTGCTTAAGCGGCACTTGCTAAAAAATAATCTTTCCCTGACCTCAAATCTAAATTATATCCTATCACAGCATTCTACACTATTGTCCTCTCCACAGCAATATTATACTTCCTGAGTGATTATTTTATCAATATCTATCTCTCTGGCTCACTACAAGCTCCCAGAGAGTAGGAACCATGTCTGTCTTATTCCTTCCAGCACCCAGCACAGCACCGGACACCCAGTAGGCTCTCACTGTTTAGTGAATGATAGAGAGAAGCCTAATTTCCCCTTAATGGTTCCGTGTGATGAAACACAGGTGATCAATTTCATGAGGCACTGCTTTCTGGCGGCTCTTTACGTTCTCTCGTATAGAACGCTCACGCATATGTATGTCCATAAATACTCCACGTATTTATGTGGAGTAAATACTCCACTTCTGTAAGTACATTGAGCCTTATGCCTAGGAGTATAGACCTGTATGCACATATCTGTCCAGGCTGAGAACTAAACTAAGAGCCCTTTCATTGCTCATGTTGTTTCAAGCAAAGTTCTGGACTGGAAAGCTGTTCCAATACTCAAAGAAAATCTACTTGGAGCTTTATTAAGAGCAAAAGGGTCAAGCTGACCTCCAGTGGTAAGATTAGGGAATGGCTTCTAAAATAATTGTAAACTACCCAGGTTATCCGTCACAAACCCACATATCCATGCGACACACCTGTCTTTATGTATATTAAATGTATTTGCAACAAAGAGGGGTCATACCACACAGAATACTAGAACAAAATATGCAGAGTATATTACAGAGACACAGCGGCTTCTAGACGGTAAAAACAACTGCCACTCATTTATGGCAATCAGAAAATCTGAGACTTGATAATTCTCTTAGTTGACGTCTAAGATCTGAAATTCTCAAATTCCATTAAAAGTAGATAAAAAAAAAAAGTAGATGCTGACATTCATATAGTCTTTCCCTTCATTAGTTTTTGGGTGACACTAGTACTTATTTTAAGGTGTCTGTTGTTATTTGACCTTATGGCATATATTCTATTTTTCTAACTAGATAGTATGTGAGGGTTAAATAAAATAATCCAAAGGATGCACTAAGTAGAATGTCTGGCATATACTAATACAGTAATATAGTAAATGTTAGCTGCTATTGTTATAATTATTAAATGACATTTTAACTCTAGCACATCTCTTATGTCTGACACTCAACTGGCATTTGATTATAAAAAGCAGACTTACATATATGAAATTACATTTTAGCAAGTGCTCATCTTTATAGCAAAAACAATTCTGAAATGCAACATCTCACTTAGGTTCCCCCCCCCCACATCTATGCTGTTAACTCTTGGGGTGATTTTACATATTCAGTTATTTCTTTCACAAAATCACAGCAGCACTGATACTTCCATTAATGGGAGGTCATGGAAATGAGAGCATCACACTTTTATGACAAAAATATTAAAAGCAATGCTCTTTTGAACTTAGGTGTAACGTTAATTACAGAATGTTTTTATTTGATGTAGGCACAGGGTTTATATTTTGAGAGCTTTACCACCAGAAACTAAACTCCAACAGCCACTGACTTAAACTAAGCATGCTGGTCATTAGGAGAAATACAGTAGTATTCATCATTCAGTAGTAGTTCATCGGCTGTCTACTGCATGCCATTGTACTTCCAATCCCATATCTGACTATCACAGTACTTGCACTCAGTATATCCATCAACCAAGTTACAATATCATCACAACCTCTTTCTAATGAGAAACTGAATCTTAGAAGTCTTTGAATAATTTGTTCAAGACAACACATATAATATATAATGAAGCTAAGATTCAAACTCAAGGAAGATTCCACATCTGGGTTTTTATCCAGCTGTCCTGCCTGGAATGGAGTTGCATTTCATCCAACAAATGGTTAGCTGACTTCACCATACAGATTCTTTTCCAGCAGGTTCTGCTCCTAAGGCCCACCACTCTTAAGGACTGAGATTCTATCCACGGATAGAGCAAAGGCAAGGGTCAGACCAGAAACAAAGTCCTGTCATGAATGCTCTCTCGCAAGGACTTTCAAGGTGAAAGAATTTTCAGAGGTAGTTCAGGTGGAGGTTAGGAGTGTGCTTCCTCATAGAATTGGTGTAGCAACCCATCTAATCCTCATGCAAAAAGACTGGCACATAGTAAATGCTCAACAAACACAGCTATTCTTATTGTCTTCCTCTACTAGAACACAGAGCAATCTAGAATAACTTGGAGCGAAATGGTCAGAATATACACATGCATATATGTGCACACACAAACATGCAATAAATTCACACTATGGATTCCAAAGCCCATAGGAGGCTGGACTTGTTAGAAGAGGCAACCATTACCTTGTATCACCCATGAGCACATCCTACAAATAGTTGACAGCACAGGGAATAGACGCATCATTCCATGCACTAAAGGGATCAGTAATGATGGGTTTCCTAAGCTGGGTTGGGGGATAGAAGGTTTGAGAATAACTAAGGAAACCCTGATGCAGAAATCAATGAAGTAACTAGCTGGCAGGCTGCCTAGAAGTTTTGCCCCAGTATTTTCTGACTTTGTGGTCTTGACAAATTGATTTGAGACTCAGGTTTCAAATCTCCGTGATGAATATAGACAATTATCAAGAGTATGGTGAGAAATATTAGAGTCTCTGCTCCCAGCTGGGCTCTGAACCGGCTGTGAGCAATGAAGTTGAAGAGGACAATCTTCTACCTGCTCCTCTCTTCTATACTTTGGTGAGAAGAATAGAAAAACAGCTTGCAACTTCTGAAACCAGTGAGATATGAGGACTCTTCCTCTGTCTCTTTCCCAATACCACAAAAATGTCACCATTGTTGTTGTTGTTTTGAACCATATGAAGAGCTTGCATAAGGTAAGAATAAGGGGTGATCTGTAGAAGCCTCTGCCACAGGATGAGGGGAAGGAAAATGAAAATTAAGAAAACCATTATACTCGAGAAAATAAATCAAATCAATTGACAAGTTGACGGTAGAGAGGAGCAGATTTGGAAACCAGACACACTTAGTCAGTAAATCTTGCCATCACAGTAACCAGCTGTGAAAACTCAGGAAAGGACCTTACTTCTCCTGAGTCTCAATTGATTAGAAATTAGGTATATGAAGCAGTGAGCACTGAGTCTGGCATAGGGTTAGTACTTTGTTTTCAGTAACCAGTGGTAACCATCTCTAATCAAGTCAGAAAGCAAAGCGTACTTTTTAAAGTACATTTAAACTCTATAATCAAACAAAATTTCTTCCCATCCCTTCCTAAAATGTCCTGGAACATAACAAATATTTCACACTAAGAGCTTATTTTTCACATACCTTCCAACACTGCTGCCCTCTCTATTCCATCAGTAGTCCTTTCAGGAAAAGGAGGCAAGAAGAAAGGGGACGAGGAAGGAAGGAAAAAGGAAAGGAAAAGAAATATAAAAGTCCATGAAAATCTAAGAGCTCAAGGGACTTCTGCTCACTATTCAAGAGACCATGGAGAACGATGATGAGGACATTCCTACTCAGCTTTTCTATGCTCCACACCACAGTCATCAACTGCTGCCTGCAGGTCATCAACATAAACAAGTAAAAGAGTCCAGATTTTAGGAGGAAGGGAAGATGACGGCAAAGCAGGAAGACCCTAGGCTCCCTTCCTCTCAGGATTGCAACTAGATAACTAACAAAGCATCCTAACTACCCAAGAAATTAACCTGAAGACTGGCAGAACAAACTCCCCAACTAAAGGTAGAGAAGAGGCCAATCAAAGAAAGTACGAAGTGCAGAGAGGTGGCTTGAGAGAGAAAAAGACCATGGTCACTGCAGTGGGGAGGGAGCCACGGTCACGGAGAAGGGCAAAAGACACACTAGCATTGAGGGGAGCACACAAAGGAGACAAATCCCCATATCAACTGGCTTGGAAAGGTTAAGTCCCCAAATATCCTGAGTTCTTGCAGCCAGGAGGACTTAAAGGCTGGAATTTTAAAGGTCAGCATGCTTGGCTCTGGGAGAACCAGAGGCATTGGGGCTGCTCTTGGAGAAAAGGCAGGCAAATAACCTGCAGACATACAGCATGGAAGAGTGACCTGAAGAGTGCCTGGGCACACAGTGGGGAGGTTACCTGCTATCTTGTAGCATGTTCTGGACAGGCAGGATTTACAGAGAGAACTGGAAAATGTCATTTTCCTCCTCCATCCCTCAGCATAACCCCAGGGCCACCTCTGGGAACCAGTGCAGCCCCAACACTTGCTACCTAACTTGCTTACACAAAGCCCCATCCTCCACGCTCTGCTGAAACTGCCCCTCCTTGTCATGCCTGCCTCCGTCCCAGCAAGAGGCAGGCCCAATCCCTGCTTTTACAGTGTCTCCCAGTGTGGGAGCTTTACGGAGCCTTGATTCTGGCAGCAGTGGTGACAGGTCTCGTTTCACAAATAGGCCAGAGCACACATAGTTAAAATATGTCACGTTCAAGTCTGGGATCAAACAGGGCCCACAACAGACAAAGAGCGCCTCTGCAGATGAGTGGCCTGAAGGATAGAGCAGCCAGGACACAAGAGCAGAGCACACCCCCAGATGTGCCAGGCCCTGGGAAAGAGGGGACACTACATGGCAGGGTGCGGGACCTTTTCTTCATAAGACCATGACCCTCAAGAACAGGAGACATAGCTGACTTTCCTAACACACAGAAACAGGCACAGAGACTTAGACAAAATGAGAAGACAGAGAAGTTTATCCCAAACGAAAGAAGAGGACAAGGCCAGGGCCAGAGATCTAAGCAAAACAGACATAAGTAATAGGCCTGATGGAGCATTTAAAGTAATGTTCGTGGGCGCGTGGGTGGTTCATTTGTTAAGCATCTGCCTTTGGCTCAGGTCATGATCCCAGGGTTCTGGGATCGAGGCCCACATTGGGCTCCCTGCTCGGCAGGAAGCCTGCTTTTCCCTTTCTCTGTGTCTCTCTCTGTCAAATAAAATAAAATCTTAAAAATAAATAAATAAAGTAATGATCATAAGGATACTCACTGGACTTGAGAAAAGAGTGGAAGACTTGTGTGAGACCCTTAACACAGAGATAAGGAATAATATAGCCGAGATAAAGGGCTCAAGAAATGAAATGAAAAACATGTTTGATTGAATGACTAGCAGGCTGGAAGAAGCAGAAGAACGAATTAATGACCCAGAAGAACGAGTAATAGAGAGGTGATCAAGCTGAACAGAAGAGAGAAAAAGAACTCTCTCTCTTTGGGTCTAATGAGAACAGACTTAGTGAACTCAGTGGCTCCATCAAACATAATAACATTCATATTTAAGGAATCCCAGAAAAAGGAGAGAGAGAAAAAGGGGAAGACAACTTATTTGAAGAAATAATAGCTGAAAACTTCCCTGTTCCAGGGAAGAAAAAGAATATCCAGATCAAGAAGGCATAGAAAACCCCCCAAAATATCAACAAAAGCAAATCCAGACCAAGACATATTATAATTAAATTGGCAAAATATAGTGATAAAGAAAAAATTTTTAAAAAATCAAGAAAAAAAAATCAAGATAAAAGAAGACAGTAACATGCAAAGGAAGCCCCATTAGGCAAGCAAGAGATTTTTTCAACAGAAACGTTACAAATCAGAAGGGAGTAGAATGCCATATTCAAAGTGCTAATTGTGAAAAATCTGTAGGCAAGAATACTTTATCTACAGAATAGAAGGAGAGTTAAAGAGTTTCCAAAATAAATAAGAACTGAAGGAGTTCATGACAACTAAACCAGCCCTGTGAGAAATATTTTAAAGGGGATGTTTGAGTGGAAAAGAAGAGACCCAAAATGACAGTATGGAAGTAGGAAACACAAAAGCAGTAACAATGAATATTTCTTTTTCTTTTTTTTGTTTTAAGATTATTTATGTATTTGAGAGGCAGTGCACATGCAAGCACAAGCAGGGAGAGTGGCAGAGGGAGAGGGAGAAGCAGGCTTCCCGCTGATCATGGAGCCTAAGCAGGGCACTTGATCCCAGGACCCTGGTATCATGACCTGAGCCGAAAGCAGAAGCTTAACCCACTGAGCCACCCAGGTGCCCCTACAATGGATATTTCTGTAAAGTATCAGTCGAGAACTCACAAAATAAAGTGATGTAAAATATGACAATATATACCTAAAACGCTGGAGGAGAGGACTAAAGAATGGGTTCAAACTTAAACAACCATCAACTTAATACAGACTTATGAAAAAGAGGTTATATACAAACCCAAAGATAATCATATATCAAAAGCCACTAGTAAATACGCAAAAAAATAAAGAAAGAAATCCAAGTATGTCACTAAGGAAAATCAGTTAAACCGTGAAATAAAAACAGTAAAAGATCAGAGAAAATACGTGAAACAACCACAAAACAAATAATATGACAAATATATACCAACTATTACTTTGAATGTAAATGGACTAAATGCTCCAATCAAAAGACACAGAGTGACAGAATAGATTAAAAAACCAAGACTCATCTATATATTGCCTAGAAGAGACTCATTTTAGACTTAAGACGCCTGAAGACTAAAAGTGAGGGGATGGAGATATCCATCATGTAAATGGATATCAAAAGGAAGTCAGAGTAGCAATACTGATATTGGACAAAATAGACTTTATTTTGATTTTTTTAAAGACTTTATTCATTTATTTGAGAGAGAGAGGGTATGTGAGAGAGCAGGAGCAGGGGATGGAAGGAGAGGGAGAAGCAGGCTTCCCGCTGAGCAGGGAGCCTGACATGGGCTCAATCCCAGGACCCTGGATCAGGACCTGGACTAAAGGTAAACGTTTAACTGACTGAGCCACCCAGGTGCCCCTGAACAAAACTGACTTTAAAACAAGGACTCTAAGAAGAGACAAAGATGGGCACTATGTAATCATATGGGGGACAATCCAATACTAACAATTGTTAATATTTATGCAATCAACAAAGGAGAACCCAAATATATAAAACAGTTAATAACAAACATAAAGGAAATAATCCATAAAAATACAATAATAATAGGGGACTTTAACACCCCACTTACATCAATGGACAGATAATCTAAACAGAAAATCAACAAGAAAACAATGGCTTTGAATGACTCACTGGACTAGATGGATTTAACAGATATATTCAGAACATCCCATTCTAAAACATCAAAATATACATTCTTTTCAAATGGACATCGAACATTCTCCAAAATAGATCACATATCAGGCCACAGAACAAGCCTCAACAAATTTAACATCAAAGTCATATCATGCATCTTTTCTGACCAAAATGCTATGAAACTAGAAGTCAACCACAAGAAAAAATGTGCAAAGAGGATTATAGAGGTTAAATAACACGCTACTAAATGATCAATGGGTCAACCAGGAAATAAAAGAAGAAATCAGAAAGTACATGGAAACAAATGAAAATGAAAACACAATAGTCTAAAACCTCTGGGATGCAGCAAAAGCAGTTCAAAAGGGGAAGTTTATAGTAATACAGGCCTACCTCAAGAAGCAAGAAAAATCTCAAACAATCTAACCTTAAACTAAAGGAGCTGAAAAAAGAACAACAAACAAAAGCTAAAGCCAGTGGAAGGAAGAAAATAATAAAGATTAGCATGGAAATAAATGATATAGTAACCGAAAAGACAATAGAGCAGATCAATAAAACAAGAGGCTGGTTCTTTGAGAAAAAAAAAATCAATAAAATTGATAAACTTGTAGCCAGATTTATCAAGAAAAAAAAGGGGAAAGGATTCAAATAAATAAAATCACAAATGAGAGAGAAGAAATAGCAACCAACACCATAGAAATACAATTATAAAAGAATATTACAAAAAAACTATACCCCCAACAAGTTGGACAACTTAGAAGAAATGGATAAATTCCTGGAAACACATAACCTCCCAAAACTGAAACAGGAAGAAACGGAAAATTTGAACAGGCTGATAACTAGCAAAGAAATTGAATCAGTAATCAAAAAACTCCCAACAAACCAAAGCCCAGGACCAGATGTGGCTTTGCAGGTGTAATCTACAAAACATTTAAAGAAGAGTCAATACCTAGTCTTCTCAAACTATTCCAAAAAACAGAAAAAGAAGGAAAACTTCTAAATTTATCTTATGATGCCAGAAGTACCCTGATACCAAACCAGATAAAGACACAACTAAAAAAAGAGAACTATTGGCCAATATCCCTGATGAACACAGATGGGGTATCTTTGGGCTTCCAGGAAGCCTAGAGCCTAAGAGGCGTCTCAACTCCGGTAAACCAGCAAATCTACTAAACACATAATGTTGTATTCTATACCCACAGTGAAACAATGAATTAAAATATTTCTCAACATTTTTAAATTTTCTATTCTTTTTTGACATCTCAGTAAAGAATTATACTAATAGCAGCACTTAGGGGAATACCATAAGGGTTTATGAAACCATCATATTTCCTAATTGTGAAGGTTTTGTTTATCCCACTACAAATGACTCCCTTTCCCTCACAGTATTCTCAAGGAACTAATGGATTTAAATGTATTGTGTTGATAACAAAGAACATAACAAATGGAAACAGCTCAGGATTTATGCATCTTTATAAGTTTGGCTGTATCAGCTCCAGTGTAGTTTGTAATCAATTTTGTGTCAATGGCATGTGTGAACTATTAGAAATGGACCTGTGGGGTGGGCTGGAGAGAGAAGAGGAAGTCTGTAAGTTTCGTTTAACGGAGGCCAACATACCGTCTGGTTCTCTTGGGGACAACAAGGACAATGTAAGTCAATTTCTGCTTTGGCATCTGTCCCTGGATCATTGCACAGTGGGAGTTACCATATTAGAAATGTGACTGAATTGCACAATGAGCAGGGGCCTGCCAAAGGCCATCGCTCAGTCAAGTTTCCCCTCAGTTATGGGCTATGCACGAGATAAATGGGGTAAATGAGAAAGGTTCCCGTAAAGGAAATGTCACTGTTGGCTAGTTTTTTCTCCTGTCCTACAATGCGAAGAACATTAGTTACAAAGAGATAAAACAATCTGTCATTTCCATGCACCTACTTCCAAATTGCTTCAAGTAAGTGCTGGTCAAAACCAACATTCTTAAATTATCCAGAGCTCCCCAAAAGCCAGATGGAGGATATGCATTTCCCCCCCTCTCCCCACCCTGACTTTCAAAATGGAAGAAGCAGAGAGCCAAAGAAGTCCTAGCCATCCCATGCTCGTGCTCCCCTCCTGTCATAAAGAAGAGCTGGCCCTCCTGTAGAAGTTTCATTTATCATTCTGGGAGCTGCAGCCTTCACTGAGTCAGACGTCTGAAAAAGCACTAGGAAGATAGCATGCAGAATATTACTGGAACGTGAACACACTGCTCCACAGAGACAAACAGAGCAGAGCAGAGGGCCTACGTTCGAGAGGGGAACCTCCAAAAGAAACTAAAAGGACAAAAGGGCGTGTGTAAATAATGGGGATTTAGAGACTCAGCGTTCGATAACCTCAAGTCTGAAAGGACAACGTGATGTATAAATTGAATTTATTTTTTTTTTTCAGATATGGTGGGGACAATAATAAAATTCAAAGGCACTCCGAGAGATTATACAGCCTGGTCCCTCGTTTTAGATATTAGGAAACTGAGCTGGAAGCACTCACGTTGTTCATCGCCCCAAACCTAAGACCACAATCCAGACCTTCTGATTCTGAACCCGATGTTCTTTCCAGTAATGCTGCACTGATTAATGTAAAGGGTCAGACAGGTCTAGGTGGATTCAAATTCAGGTTCTCCCACTGACCATTCCAAAATTTCTGACCAGTGACAGCCTCTGGAAAACTCCTGTTTTATCATCTGTAAAATGGCGACAAATCTATTACTTAGCTTATATTTCTACATTTATGCTTATAATACAAATGTTAAATACCTAGAACAAAGATTGGCACATGAGGGACGCCTGGGTGGCTCAGTTGTTAAGCAACTGCCTTCGGCTCGGGTCATGATCTCAAGGTCCTGGGATCGAGTCCCGCATCGGGCTCCTTGCTCAGCGGGGAGCCTGCTTCTCCCTCTGCCTCTGCCTGCCTCTTTGCCTGCCTGTGTTCTCTCTCTCTCTGACAAATAAATAAAATCTTTAAAAAAAAAAAAAAAAAGATTGGCACATGATAGGGATTTAATTAAATTTAGGTACTATTATTTTTCAATCACAGGCTGTTATATAAAAAATGTTTGTGCATCATCTATGTGGTCGAGTACTTTGCTAGGTACTTTCAAAGAGAGAAGAAAAAAAAAATCATTGCCCTCTCCAAGGTGACTACAATCAGCAGATTCATAAACAGGAATTTGAAAGTATGAAAAGAGTAATGAAACCATTTGAAGAATTTAACTTGAACTCAATGAATTAGATTATACGTTGAGATAAGATTATATGAATCAACATAGAACAGTCTTCAAAAAATATCTCAATCCTAGGAATCTCAAAGAAGTAACTCTTTCCTTGCATCCTGGGAGAATTAGATTCATCATGTGCCTTAAAGGACAGGTCTGAAATACATTTCTACCCAATAGTCATAAACTTGGGCAATAGCAACCCCATGCAAAAATTACTCAGATAAGTGAGAACCTGTAAAGGTAAGGTGCTGTCTTTTCAAAAATGAAGTCAGTAACACAGAACTATCCAAAAATGAAAAATGAACCAGATGATGCTGAGCTTCATGAAAGTGATCATAAACCCTCAAAGTAGAGTTTGCTAAATGAAGGGGCACCCTTGGACAAAATTGAAGAATTTGCTGTGGTTACATTATAAATGACATGAAACAGTCAAGTCTTAAAAAATGTTTGCTCTGCCACTACTTTCTTACTAGAGATCTGAGCCAGCCAAATGCTCTGTTTATGTAGAAGGTGTCTAAACATGTATGCTGGGAATGGATTTCATTCAAAACATCAATAAATCTTTGCTGTTGAATATAAGAGGAATATGCAAGTGAACTGCTACGCAGTTTGAGGGCACATTCTAGGACTAAGCCCTAAGGCCTTTCTATAGTGCAGCACTCCATACATACTGATTACAGAGCATAAATGAGATTACAAACTCCAGACTCCCCCCACTTACTAGCCTTGGGACTCGCGGCTAGACAGTCAACTTCAAATCATTTTATGTGGGAAAACTGAATAATTAAATGACTTCTCTACAAATCTATACCCCAAAACAATGGACAGCTAGGGTGCCTGGGTGGTGCAGTCGGTTGAGCAACCAACTCTTGGTTTGGATCAAGTCCTGATCTCAGTGTTATGGGATTGAGCCCCATGTCCGGCTCCCTGCTGAGCATGGAGTCTGCTTGAGATTCTGTCTCCCTCTTCCTCTGACTCTCCTGCTCAGGCTCACTGTCATTCTCTCTCAAATAAATAAACTTTAAACAACAGACAGCTGATTTTAGGTTCTCTGTTTATTAAATCATGCCATTTCTTTAAATTCTGTGAAAACCAAAAAAACTAACAGTGATACACATCAATTCTTGTATATAGGGACAGAATGAATCACTTTTCCTGTGTATGTTAAGAATGAAATCCTTGGACGCCTGGGTGGCTCAGTTGGTTAAGCAACTGCCTTTGGCTCAGGTCATGATCCCCGAGTCCCAGGATCAAGTCCTGCATTGGGTTCCCTGCTCAACAGGGAGACTGCTTCTCCCTCTGACCTCTCCCCTCTCATGCTCGATCTCTCTCTCAAATAAATAAATAAATCTTTAAAAAAAAAAAAATGAAATCCTTGGGGTGCCTGGGTGGCTCAGTGAGTTAAAGCCTCTGCCTTCGGCTCAGGTCATGATCCCAGGGTCCTGGGATCGAACTCCGCATCAGGCTCCCTGCTCAGTGGGGAGCCTGCTTCTCCCTCTCCCTCTGCCTGCCTCTCTGCCTGCCTGTGATCTCTCTCTCTCTCTGCCAAATAAATAAAATCTTTAAAAAAAAAAAAAGAATGAAAGTCTTTTTATTCTGGAAAAGCATGCTGAAGAAGTCCTGAAACACATCTGCCTTCTCCATGACATGGAAGTGGAGAAAGGAAACCTGACAGACAGTGAGGGCTGCCAATGGAAATCGCATATAAGGAAATGAACATCAAAGTAACAGCTGTGTCAACCATTGTGTTCTACTGGTCCTGTGGCAACAGATGTGGCTGTTTCTTTGTGGACTGAAACAAGTGGAGATGGTGTTCAGTTGAGCACATACAAGCGCAGCCGGGCTGGGTCACTGCCTGTTCTATCAACTGTATCTGTTCTGATTGGTTGGTGTTGCTGCCAATCTAGCTATTTTCAACTCCCAGAGAATGGGGTTTAATTACAGCAGAAAAGGGCCAGGCAGAGGAAGCGGCCCAGAGTGGGGACAGTGGCAAACCGGAGAACAGATATCCCAGTTGAAGGAGACACCTGCTTACTCAACCCCAGATGGTTGAAGTCAGACAGGAAAATAAGTCCACTGTTGCCAGATTTTCTTGTTTTCTTTCTTTTTTTTTTTTTTTTTAGAAACAGCTAGAAACTCCTCCATATTTTTAAAATGTGTATTCCTAATTCAAACTTTAAAATGCTGTGTTTGCCCAAAAACACTTCCCTGGGTCAGATCAGGGGTAAGAGTTGCCCGTTTCCTACTGAAGGCTGTGAGTCTGTGATTGCTGGAAATAGTTCCGAAGTACAGGTAAGTGAATACATGGGGGTACACGGCCCCTAGCCTGAGGGCAGCAGTGTGTCATGGCCACAGGGTTTCAGCGATTTTATATGATTCATAAATATGGTACAAAAACAATTTAAGTTCACTAAGAGCATCCAAAGAACAGATAATTCTTTCACAGGCAAAGAAAACTAAAGATACAATTAGGAACACTTTTTCGCCTTTATTATTGTCAATCAAATCTTGATTTAAGTTTTATTTTAACTGGAGATCATGATCGCAATATAGTTTTCCCCTTCTATTTATTCTTCTCTTTTCCTTCTCCAGCCTTTCCTCAGTTTGAGATGGAAGATCATAGGATCTTCTGTGGAGATGACACAAGATACTATATGTAATATACTTAGAACAATGCCCAGCACAGAGTAAGAACTCAAAAACAGTAAGAGCCTGGTGTTACTGTGCACAGTATTTAGGATTCAAAGCCCTCACGGGGCTGGTCTAAAACCTGGGGAAGCCAATGTTAACTTAGGACTGAGCTCTTATACAAAACCTCTACTCCCAGAATCATTTCTGTGCCTACCCTCTTTAGCAATCTGTTTCTTCAATTAATCCTCATTTCACTTCCTCTGAGACAGCTGAGAATCTTTTGCACACCAGAACAAAGAAGAGAGGTCTCTGCAGAGCATCCTGCAACAAAAGAGCTAAGGGCCTCCACCCCTCCATCTAGGAGACAGGGGTGCTTTTCCATTTTTCGTTTGTTTCTTTGTTGAAATGGACTCATTCCCCCTTCCAAACTGCCTAAAACAAGCTGAATTTATACACCACCTGAACTATTTAATAATCTTTTTTGCTATTTGCAATGGCTTGACCTATATACCCCAATAGAGGGTCTCAATTATTTTACAAAGCACATTATCACTTATTGGAAAGAAGAATATTTGATCCACAAATTCATTAAATTAGCAAGTAATGAGTTAGCATTGAACAAACACCATGTTTTACTTAAATTTTGCTCGTGTCCCCTAAGGTATGGGTCAACCCAGCCATCAGTAAACTAGAATCAGTGCCCGATTCTATATTTCGTTCTTTGAAATTAAAACTCTATAACCTCCGGGGACTCCTGGGTGGCTCAGTCAGTTAAGTGGCTTCCTTTGGCTCAGGTTATGATCCCAGGGTCCTGGAGTCAAGTCTCACATTGGGCTCCCAGCTCAGCAGGGAGCCTGCTTCTCCCTCTGCCTGCTGCTCTCCCTGCTTGTACTCACTTGCTCTTTCTCTCTCTCTGACAAGTAAATGAAATCTTTAAAAAAACAAAAACAAAACAAAACTCTGTAACTTCCTGTCATAGGCACTGTAAACAAAGACCAAACATTAAGGGAATAACAATTAGATAGAGGGAGGAAATAAATAATCCCTCAGTCTTTCTGAGATCAAGTCAGCAATTTCCAAGCACTCCTTGGGGATAGAGAATGGATGGTTCAGCACAACTCTGGCTCCCACTAGGGCCACTTCCCTAAGCGCCTTGATCTGCCGCACATCATATTTCAAGGATGTCCTGAGATGGATGGATATAAATACATGAATGGGAATAAGCCAAACAAAAGAGTTCGCAGTATGCATAGGAAAAATAGGTTTTTAAGGACTTCTTACAAAGAGTCAAAGTCTGAATACTCTATCTTGTTGCTGCTTTTCAAATAAAACCAATATTTTCTCCAAGCATATCATTTTCCCAGGCAAATGCGCTTGCATTTCTTAAAAATAGAAATTGAATTATATGAAAAATGGAGTTCAAGTCTTCCCTCCCCAGGAAAAACGCAGTGCCACTGAGAGGTACCAGATGCTGTGGAAGTAAATGCGGCAACCAAAGGAGAACATTTACTTCGGCGCATGAGAAAACGAAGGAGCAGTGTCACATAACTGGTTCAGTAGAATCAAAGAGATGTACCTGTAGGTTTTCAATTTCTTCTTTGTGTTCCCTCTTCAAATGTAAAATAGCAGCTTGGTATTCTGTAAGATCACAAAAGAAGCCAATTACAAAGAAGCACAAAATTACGTTGGAAATTCAAGTGAGCATCTCAAGATGCCAGAGTCCCTTCTACAAGTAAACCAAGTCAATAAACGCGCCAGTTTGACCTTAAACTGACAAGAGAAGTTGAAAATTGGACCGGGATAGGACAAGTAGCTCAGGATAGAGGGGAAATTTCCTTTCATTCTGCAAACCCTGAATTATGAGAGGCCCCAAATTCAGCAGAGAGGAGAGGGTTAAAAAAAAAAAAAAAAGGCATGATGAGTGTTCCAGATAAAGACTGGGTCAGGTGTTTGTCTTTGAGGAGGAGTTGGAAGCACAGGGAGCTTTGAGAACAAATACAGACGCGTTAAGAGCAGACACACAGGAAATCAAACTTTGTATGTGAGATCAGAGAACTCTATTTTTAACTGCTTAAAAAAAAAAAAAATCTCCATTTGAATGCAAGGCTAAGCAAGCACCCAGGGCTGATTTTAATCTTTAGATCACTTCAGAAAGTCAAGACCATTTGTCATTTGGATGAGATAATCTAGGGTGAGTTGAGGTTGAAAGGAGGACAAAAATAAATTTCGGATCCAATTTTAGCCTGGGTCTAATAATGTTTATTTCAACCAAAAGTCCCAAGTGTACACAAGAACTCCAGCCAACAACTAAAACTACCAGCCCGCTGGCTAAGCATGAAGCAGCTCGGACAACTTTTATTTCCAGCAGGACGACTAAGAATGTGGGGTCACAGAACTATACAGACTGGAGGACCACAAAGCAAAATGCTATGGAAAAACATTTTTGTGGGATAGGTTGTTTTCTTAACAGTGTGTTTGGGGTTGTGAGTGTGAGTACTAAAGAAGTAGTTAGATGTCATTTAAAAAATACATGATAAAGGGGCGCCTGGGTGGCTCAGTGGGTTAAGCCTCTGCCTTCAGCTCAGGTCATGATCTCAGGGTCCTGGGATCGAGCCCCGCATCGGGCTCTCCGCTCAGCGGGGAGCCGGCTTCTCCGTCTCTCTGCCTGCCTCTCTGCCTGCTTGTAATCTCTGTCAAATAAATAAAATCTTTAAAAAAATACATGAAAGGACAGACTATTTCTTCAAGTGGATTTCAGAAATCAGGCATGAAAACTCAGGTGTCCATTCAAAATTGGATGAAGGAAATCTTTGGTAAAGCCACAGCAGGACAGGAGTATTGCTGTTATTAGAAAGGGTCACACTGCTGCTCTCACGGGGAATGTGTTACACTGAGCTGTGAAGCCGTCAGCAAGTTCCATGAATTTTACCTCCAAACCATACCTTGAATCAAACCACTTCTCACCATCCCCACACTCAGGACCACTACGGTCCAAGCCAGCAGAGTCTTCTCCTGACCTCTACAGTAACCTAGAAAGGTCACCTGCTTTGACTCTTATCACCACCACCATATCCATTCTTCTAACAGCAGTCTGAATAACCTAGTAAAGGCAGGAACCAGAGTAGGTCTCGTCCCGGGCTTTCCAATGCATTTAGAGTGAAATCCCAACTCTTGCTACAGCCCATAATGCCCTTCACAACCTGGATCCTACATGCCTCTCCCTGTCTTTGCCTTGTTCGTTACAGACCAGACAGTCTGGCTTTCCTGCTATTCCTTGAACTTGTCAAGTTTTTTCCTACCTCAAAATCTTTACTAATATTGGAGACAATGATATGGGTTGTATTTATTGAGCATTTACTATATACCAGGCATTCTTTAAGTACTTCATATATATTGACTCATTTTTCCTCCCTGAATTACCCTATCGTGGAGGTACATTATCCCCATTAATGATGAAGAAGTCGATGCATAAAGAAGTTAAGCAGCTCTCTTATTTAAGAAAGATGAATAAATTGCAGAGCTAGAAAACATGTATAATTCAAGAGTGAATGTACAAATTGTGGTGTATCTATAGAAAGGAATACTACTCAGCAATACTAAGGAATTACTACTGATATTTATGTATGTCAACATAAATCAATCTCAAAGACATTATGCACAGTGAAAACGTCTCAGAAGTCTAATTATTGTTTAATTCCATTTATATGATATTCTGGAAAAGACAAAACCATGGGGATAAAAACAGATCAGAGAAGCAGTGGCCAGAGGTTGGGGGGGGTGCTAGTATTTGACTACAAAGGGGCAGCTCACAAAGGAATTTTGGGGTGATGGAACCTTTCTCTATCCTGATAACTGTGGTTGTTCATGAGTTTGCACAGAAATTAAAACTCATGGAACTGGGCAAAAAGAAAAGGTTAATTTTACAGTATATGTTAATTTTTTAAAAATCTACATCAAATATTTTACTTTTAAATATTTTTCCTAGGAGACTCAGCCTAACTTAAGAACATTTGTTACTACTATTTCTATCCATTGTTTTCCTAAGGGTACTAGTGGATGCAATAGGATGAGAAAAAAGAAAACATGGGTGCACACACATTTATATATAATAAAAGAAAAATTAAGCTATTATTCCTTACGAACATGTATTTAGAAAAATCCAAAAGACTGACTGCAGATAACATATTCATTGTTACCATAACATGTTATGATAACATATCTTAACAGTGATATAACATATCATAACATGTTATGATAACACAACATGTTAACAAATTAACATATGAGTTTAGTAAAATTGCTGGATATAAAATCAGTATGCAAAAATCCTGATACCGGCCACAGTTTCAAAAAGAAAACTTAACATTCACAGTACCCCTAAAAACACAAAGCACTTGGAAAATCCTCGTAAATTTTTAAGACCTCATGAGAAAATAGAAATATTACGGTGAAACATATTACCAAGAAAGATACAGGGAGTAAGCCATGTTTTTGATAAGACTCAATACTGCACAGATGTTAATTTTCCCAAGTTGATCTACTGAAATCAGTGCAATCCTGCTAAAGATTTCTGGGTTTTTTTTTTTTTAATAAGTTCATTCTAAAATATATATTGAAGCACAGATGTGCAAAAATACAATAATAGCCAAGAAACATGAAAATATAAAGATAACTTGCCTTACCATTTAATAAGAATTATTTTTAATTATCACAACATAATTAAAATAGCATGGTGCTGAAAGAGGGATAACAGATAATAGAATAAAGGGCCCAGAAAGACACGGTGAATTCATGATCATTTTATAGGACAGAAGTATCATAGAAGGCCTTTGTTTATACTAAGAATGGTTTTCCCAATAATTATTGATTGGGAAATGTGGATATGTATATGAAAAAATGAAAACTGGATCCCAACTTTATACCAGATAGTAACCTATTTTAAGTTGATTAAAAGCTAAATTGTAAAAAGCAAAACTACAAATGTTTAATACAACAATACAGCATAATATTTTTGTAATTTCAACTTAGAAAAAAACTTAAGATTCAAAAAGCATTGCATAAAAAGGAAAGAAAACTGATAAATTTGACTATACTTAAATGAACTTCTTTTTCATCACAGTATGCCATAAGAAGAGGGAAAAGACAAGGCCACAGATTGGGAAAATACACTTAAATAATCAAAGATTGTGTGTGTGCACACGTGCATGTGCACGTATCTCCTACAAAATTACAGAAAATGAAAAATGGGTAAAAAAAAGTCAACAGGCACTTTAAAAAGATAATATACAAGTAACAGTTATATTCAAAGGTGCTCATTCTCATTAGTAATTGGGAATATTGAAGTCTGACCAAATTGAGGGTTGGTGAAGCTACAGAGCAATGGGGTACTCACATAATTGTGGCAGGAGTGCAAATTGGTACAATCACTGTGAAAAGTGTTTGGCATTTTCCTAATAAAGTTGAAGTTACTCATACCTCCCTACCCAACAATCCTTACCCTGGCTATGCACAAGTGGGAAAAAACAACAAAAGAAAAGCAAGTAACAGTAACAAAAGTCAGGATAGTGGTGGGATCCAGGAGAAGACAAACTGAGTTGGGTTATGATTGAGCAAGGTGGCATCATAGGAGTGTTTACGAAAAATTATTCCTTAACTTCTATGTGTCTTATGTCATTTTCTTTATGTATACCTAACATTAAAATGTAAGAAAAAAAGAATAATCAAAAATCAATTCCATGGGGCGCCTGGGTGGCTCAGTGGGTTAAGCCTCTGCCTTCAGCTCGGGTCATGATCTCAGGGTCCTGGGATCCAGTCCCACATCAGGCTCTCCGCTCAGCAGGGAGCCTGCTTCCCCCCTCTCCCTCTGCCTGCCTCTCTGCCTGCTTGTGATCTCTCTTTCTGTCAAATAAATAAATAAAATCTTCAAAAAACAATCAATTCCAGGCCTTTACAAAGTAGGCAAATTGTAGCTAAACCAACCTTCTTACAAAACGGCTGCTCCTTGGAAATAACATCTACATTCCAAATAGAAATTACACCTAGAATATATTTTGAGATGATTCATTTTGTGTAAATTATACCTGGAAAGGTGTGACAGACAGAGTTATGACTAATTTACAGACTGATGAAGGAGACCATTGGAAAGCTAACACCCAGCAAACCATGATTCATCTCTTCTTCAAATATTTTTGCCCATGCTCCCCCTGTAACAAAGGACACACCCCCATTACTGAGAAGGATGACAAGATGAAATCTGCAGACAAGGTGTAGAAGGAAGAAGTTAATGCCCTCACTGGCAGAAGACTCATGCCACGGGTTCCCAAGAGAACGCTGAGAGAATCTTAAGGTTACAGAACAGTGAGTCTAAGGTAGGTTGGCAGTTTCCAAACATGGCTTGCTTGTATCAGTCCCCTCCTACTTGCAAATGCAAGAGGAGAGCCCCTGTCTCGTGGAGGTGAGGATGGTGAAACAGAGGTCTCAATTCAAGACTAAAGATGCTTTTATTTGTTAAAAAGAGGATTTCACCCTGGTATTCAGGAGCTCTGCGAATAATGTGCGAAAAGGAGAAATCAAGGGGCACCTGAGTGGGTCAGTTGGTTAAGCATCTGCCTTCAGCTCAGGTTATGATCCCAGGATCCTGGGATCGAGCCCCACATTGGGCTCCTTGCTGATCAGGGAGCCTGCTTCTCCCTCTCCCTCTGCTACTCCCCCTGCTTGTGCTGTCAAATAAATAAATAAAATATAAAAAAAAAAAAGAAAGAAAGAAAAGGAGAAATCAAGATTTTGAATGTCAGGGCTTGAAAAGGGCAGATCGCTTTGAAGTTACATCAGCCCCAATGGAAATTAACAAATTCAGTTAGTCTAGCCCCCAGAAAAGAAACCTGAGAATATCTTTTAAGAAAATTAGATATCGGGGCACCTGGGTGGCTCAGTCATTTAAGTGTCTGTCTTTTGCTCAGGTCATGATCCCAAGGTCCTGGGGTAGAGTCCCTGCATTGCGCTCCCTGATCAGAAGGGAGTGTGCTTCTCCCTCTCTCTGCCTGCCGCTCTGCCTGCTCTTTCTTTCTTTCTCTCTCAAATAAATAAATAAAATCTGAAAGAAGGGAAGGGGAGAGGAGGGGAGGGGAGGGAAGGGAAGGGAAGGGAAGGGAAGGGAAGGGAAGGGAAGAACATATTCTATGAAAAGACAGAAATAGGAAAACAATCCTGACAAAGTTTAGCAGGATTCAACATTTTGGGAAAAAATATGTAAGAACTTCCCTCCCTAAAAATAAAACTC
>CM053609.1:55529957-55568930 GCA_028646535.1 Procyon lotor
AAAAAATCAAACTAGCACATAAAACCCATGACCTCATGAATATTACTATTCTAAGATAGGGCTGGTCAAAGTTTAGTCCCTGAAACTAAAGATCACCTGGAACTTCTTAGAAATGCTAATTCTCAGGCCCACCCCAGACTTAAGAAGAAACTTGGAAGATGCTTTAATAAGGCCCCCAAGTGATTATGACACATTCTGAAGTTTGAGAACCTGAAGTTTGAGAAGTTTGAAGATAAGGTCACTTTTATTCATGCAAAAAACCCCACACAACCCAAAAAAGTTTAGAGACTTTGAAACAATTAGAATGTATAAATACATGCTCTAAATCATGGAGCTGGTACACAAGAGATGTCATTCGGGAAAACACAGTCATTACTGACAGATGAATATACATTCAAACAAAGTTACCCATGATCAAATGCAGAAACTTTCTTTAACTGATCTCCAACATTAATGAAAATGGTGCTGGTCAGAGAAGGCAAAATCACAGACAATTTACTTCAATGCCTAAGAATAATATCAAATTTGAGCTCTCATATTTATTTACTTTTATTTTTTTTAAGATTTATTTTATTTCCTCCAGAGAGAAAAAGAGATAGCACGCAAGTGGCAGGAGGGGCAGAGGGAGAGAGAATCTCAAGGGGATGCCACACTGAGCACAGAGTCTGATGGGGGGCTTGATCTCATGACCCTGAGATCAGGACCTGAGCTGAAATCAAGAGTTGGACACTTAACCGACTGAGCCACCCAGGTGCCCCTGAGCTCTCATATTTAATAAGCTTATGAGGGTGAATAATATGCTTATGTACGGGTTGCTCTTGGTACCAGTAGGTCCTCTAGATCTATTTCCTCGCCAGGAAATAAACAATGCAGTTTGGAGAAGGGAGATCTGCCTTGATATCCATTAGCAATTGAGGCAGGTTCAAAGTCAGTGAAGTCCAGAGAAAAAGTGGGGTATGATCAAAGTCAACAGCTGCCAGCAAGTCCATCACCGGAAATGTCAAGACAACATCTCTTTATCGGTGAGCCTTCAACAATCACAGTATAAGTGTAGGAGCCCAACTATTTCTTCTGATGCTGGACTGCTGCTAACACTCTTCCCTTCTGTCCCACATCTGGACAATTTAAATACAAAGTCTTTGACACTAAGCAGGACATTAGAACCTCACAAGCCACTGCCTCACAAGCCCCAGCCCAACATTATCCCCTCAACACTGTGAAATCCCAAGCCAGCCTCCTTCCTTTACTCTTTCAAGGCATTTTCTAGGCAGCTTCAGAGACCTGCCCTGCTCTCCCCAGAAGTATCATTATTTTAGTACATAAACCTTTTCATACCCTCTTTTGTGTGTGATATATTTATGTAGTCGTCAGTCTTAGCATCTGAATCTAATTTAGATAGAGACCCATCCTGTCTCTTCAAAAAGGACGAGGTCAGAGGCACCTGGGTGGCTCAGTCGGTTACGCATCTGCATTTGGCTCAGATCAGATTCTCAGGGTTCTAGGATTGAGCCCCGTGTCAGGCTCCGTGCTCAATGGAGTCTGCTTCTGTCTCTCCACACGTGTGTTCTCTCTCAAATAATTAAGTAAAATCTTTAAACAAAAGAAAACAAAAAGGATGAGGCCATGTAGAAGTTATATGTCTAATCAATGAGTGTAGCTATTATTTTGTTCTATATATGTATAAAAAGGAGATAGCTAGTTTCCATTATGAGAAAAATACACGATTGGACAAAAGCTGGAAGAAATCCCATGAGTTTAGGACTTTATTTTTCAATTTGTTTGGTTAAGAACATTTAGGATTTTCCCAGGCAGAAATATAAAAATGCCAGTATTAAAAGATGGGGAAAATATCCCAACTCTACAAGTCTATCAGTTTTGCGCTAAACCTGGTAGCTCTTTTATTCATGTGTTTACTATCTCCATAAGCCAGGCACTGTACTAGGCAATGGGTATGAGAAAATGAACAGCATTCATTTCCACCCCGAAGGACTTCTCAAAGTGTACCTCTTTGAAAGGCCTAAGAAGCTTCTTGCATTTACACTTAAGCATTAACACATTAAGCTTTTGCTTTCTTAAAAAAGATTTGACTTCACCCACCTATTTTATATATAGCTGTCAAAGGCTGGAACACTGCTCAGCAAATATTCATCCCCTTCGACCTCCCCTTTCTGCTTGGGCGCAGTGCATCCTAGGACTTTTGGCTTTGGCTAGTGCATTACAAACGGACACAGCGTAAGGAAGGATTTAAATGCACTTGCACATAGTTTGGCTTGTCTCCTTCACTCCTGCTCCTTCACAAAAGAAGAATGTACCCTAGGTAGCCACTGAGCAGTTGGCCTGGGTCCCCCATTGTAGACCTGTACCCCGGCCGTGGTCAGCAGCCAAATCCAGTCCTCGTACAGTGTGAAACAGCCCAGCCAGGCTCAGTTGGACCACTAGTGACCTCGACAGCTATGCAAATAAATGCTTGATTTATTGAAATCGATTGAAAACTTGATTTGAAATTGAAAATCAAGATTGAAATTTGAAAACTACTAGATTTAAAGTATAGTTTGTTACATGGCATTATTGTAGTAATGGCCGATACATATGCAAAGTGTCCGGCCGAGCTTAGTTTACTATGTGGAGATTCACACCATTTTAGAGGCTTTCAATAACTGAGATGGAGTCTCAGTCACCAATATAGACAGAAGAGGGTTAGAGAAGAGGATAAATTGGCGGGGTGGCGGGGACGATCAAGGTATGTATATCCTTTAATATTTAGCAATGGAGTCTTTATGTCCTGAGGTAATGGTATAAAATAGGTACAAAGGTCAGCAAATTCCTGGCTGTGTGTCTTTGACTTTACCCCGATGCCCAAGGTAAATATCAGGGCCAGGCCCCAGGTGACAAACAGCTTACCATGGGGAGAACATCCATGCAATCAAATTCTAGCTGCCAGTGCTAGGTAACTGGTCTTTTCATGGGACCCTCTTCTGTCACCCTTATTTTATATCCTGTTAAAGGGGAGACACTAAACAGTTTAGAACTCCAGGAACATAAACTCCCTAAGATGTATATTCCCCTTTCTATCCACGTAGTCTTTAAAAGCCAAGAAACAAATCTTCCTCAGAGGCACACATTTGTCAGAATAAAATTTAGGTTACGGCTGAAAATACCCGATGACTGCCATTAGGTGGCAGTCACAATACTTCATACTTAAACTTGAAACTTGCTACCAGGGGCACAGTAACCCCGAAGGGTTCCTTCAGTTGGGGTGGGGAGGCGGGGAGAGGGGAGGGCGGACCAGAGCTAGGAAATGAACACTTTTCTTTATTATGAAAGATGGACTAGTGTGGATGTGGTAATGATAGGGAACAAACTGGAACAAGTAAGGGATATTTCCAGCCACATTTCCAAAAAGTTAAGTGACCCAAGAGACCTCCAGTTGTTACAGGTTCACGTTTTTTAGTCCCTCCTAAACCTGCTTAATAATGACATCTAAAATACAAAGCAAGAGAGTTAGGAGCCATAGGCGAGAATCAAAAGGGAATAACGTTTTGGAGACACAGAAATGGGACAGAAGAGCCAAGTGGTGCTTTGGACCTGATGCTCTCTGCCTGCTGTGCCCCAGTTCCTGGAGTTAGGTTTCTGCCCAGGATTGGGGGGTGGGGGTGGCTGAAAGGGTCCCCTGTGGGGCAGGAAACCAGGGCTAGGCTTGCTGCTATGAAAAAAGAAAAAAGGAGAGGGGCTACTATGTGGCATTGCCGGTTACGTGTCTGACTCTTGGTTTGTGCTGATCTCAGGGTGGTAGTTGGAGCCCCACCTCAGGCTCGGGGCTCAGCATGGCATCTGCTTGGGATTCTCTCTCTCCTTCTCCCTCTGCCCCTCCCCACTGTGCTCAGGCGCTCTCTCAAGTAAATAAATCTTTAAGAAGTAAAAGAAAGAAAAGGAAAAGGGAGAGGGGAGGGGTTCCCAGATGGTAGCTAAAGGGACAAAATAAAAGGTTGCTGCCAACTGCTGTCTGGGGGCCTGAACTGGAAAACACAGACAGGGATTAAGGCCAAGCTCCAAGCCCTGCCCACTCCTGTCCCCAGTGGAGAGATCTGCAACAGCCACATCACCACCTTGGACACGGAACCCCAAACACCATTGGTGAGCCGAGCTTCTGCTCTGGGGGCCTTGCAAGGACCAGGTGAGAAAACTGCAAAATAGACAAGTGTAAAGGGAGGGAGAAGCCTTTTCTTTTTCTTCTTCTTTTTTTTTTTTTTTCTTTTAACGCAACCTGTAGATCAAGACCCTTCAAACCAAGCTGCCAGTACATGTGAAGAAGGCTAAATGTCAACACAGGCAACAGGATCAGGTATTGACACGTGAAATCACACAATACAAATTTTAAATATTAAACAGGTTATGAGTATTCTAGTCATGTTGAGAATCTTCACCAAGATAAATCACAACTATTGTAAACACTGACATCACGCATTTAAAAAAAAAAAAAGGATATTAGGTAACTGAAGAATTTATAAATATTATACGTGTAAAGTACACTCATTGAAATTAAAAGTTTAAAAGCTGGATAAACTGGCACTGAAGGGAATAATTTGTGAATAAAAGATAACACTGAATAACAAAAAATGCAGCATGGAACAAGACGAGGATGATAAAAAAGTCATGATTGAGGAACTTTGGCATTGCTACATAGACAACAAAATAGACCATATAAAATAGGAAATAAAGTCTATAAATAGAGCCACTCACATATGGAAACTGGATGTATGACTGGAGGGTATACTGAAACTTGTGCGGGAAGGACAGATTATTTCTAAATTAAAATATAAGAAGTGTTCATACTTACAAGAATCAATTCCAGTGGATTAAAAATCTAAATGTGGAAAAAAAAATCTAAATGTGAAAAAGCATAAGAGAAAAAACCTTGGAAGAACCTTAGAGTAGCTTTATGAAATTGGGGTTCAGAAAAAAATTTTTTTTAGAAGAGGAAAAAATTTTTTTAAATTCAAGTGTATTAAAGTCAAAAGAAAGCAATGAGCTATATACATAGATAAGACAGTTACAAAGCATATGACTGACAAAAGATTGGCATCCAGGATAAACACGTACCAGAAAGAAATAAGAAGAGAACCAACCAATAAAAAAAAAAAGCAGACAGTAAATTCATGGAAGAGGAGCTCCAAATGACTAATTTGCTAATAAACATACAAAAGGACAAATTCACTTGTCCTCAAGACAATGCAAATTAAAACTACAGTGGGAGACAATGTCACACACATCAGATTTGTAACTGTTAAAAAATCTGCGGGGCGCCTGGGTGGCTCAGTCGTTAGGCGTCTGCCTTCGGCCCAAGTCAGATCCCAGGGTCCTGGGATCGAGCCCCACATCGGGCTCTCTGCTCTGTAGGAAGCCTGCTTCTCCCGCTACCATTCCCTCTGCTTGTGTTCCCTCTCTCGCTGTGTTTCTCTCTGTCAAATAAATAAAATCTTAAAAAAAAAAAAAAAAAATCTGCTACTACCAACTCCCAGTGAGAAAGAAGAACGAGAATCCCACACACTGTTGATGGGAGTATTAATTGCTACAGTCACTCTAAGGACAATTTTGTCAATATCAAATATACAGGTATACATCAATAAAACCAAAAATTCTACCTCAAGTTTACCCCTGGTGAAGCATTCACATACGAACACAAGTGTTAAAAAGAACATTTACAAAAGCATTGTTCCTAAACCATGAAAAACGGGAAAAATTTAAATTTCTATCAACAATACAGATAGGCAAATATTGAGTGATGTATTCAAAGTGATACTATGCAGACATTAAAACTGAATGAACTAGAGGTATACATACTGACACAGGTTATCTAACAAATAATTCTGAGAGAAAAAGTCACCGAAAAATACACATGGTAGGATGCCATTTTTACAGACCTTTAAAACACATAACCATTTTATATATTGTTTGGGGATTTTATGCCCAAGTATAAAGAAGTACAAGGGATTAATAAACAATTTCACCTAAGGGGATTGTAAAGGGCATACAAAATGCTTCAAATGCATTTGTAATGTTTCATTTCTTAAATTACATTGTGTGTATAATAATGACCTTGAAAAGGTTCATCTGGTGGCTGAGTCGGTTAAGCATATGCCTTTGGCTCAGGTCATGATCCCAGGGTCCTGGGATGGAGTCCCATGTTAGGCTCCCTGCTCAGCGGGGAGCCTGTATCTCCCTGCTCCCTGCTCATGCTCCCTTTTGCTATCTCCCCTCCCTCTCTCAAATAAGTAAATAAAATCTTTAAAAAAAAAAAAATTATGACCTTGAATGCAACATTAAAACATATAAAATATACAAAGCATAACCCTAAAATATATAAAGCAAAAATTGTCAGAAATAAGTAAAATAGGAGATAAGTAATACCCCTTTATCATAAATTAACAAATAAAGCAAATAAAAACACAAATTGATACCATTAACAACCCAGATTATATATAATCTGATTTTATATAATTTAATTTATATAACATAATATATAATGTAATACATAATATAATATATAATCAGATTATATATAATGTGTTAATTTAATATTATATTATATAATATATATAAAATCTGATTATATATAACCCAGAACTCAACAAATCAATGATGTGCATCCTTTTCGGGCACATATATTTGCAAAAATTGATGATTCATATTGAAAATCTCTTTAAAAATTTCTAAGTAATGCTAGCATACAGACCATGTTTCTTTTTTATAATGCAATAACAAAAAAAGGATAGACTAAAAATAAAATACCCCAAAATGAGCAAAGCTAATTCAGTGATTTGTGAAAATAAACCATGCAACTATGCAAAGTTTATTCTAAGAATGCAAGACATATATCATCTGAAAATTTATCAGTAATATCTACCACAATATATTAAAGGAGAAAAGTCATCTCAAAATCTCAAAACAATACAGAATGACACAGAAAAATATCTTAATAAAGCTCAACATTCATTCTTGATTTTAAAAAGAAAAAAAACAACAAATCTGCATTAATTTAGAATAGAAGGGAATCAAATTCATGATATCTTTCAAGAATTTTCAGCAAACTTCAAATATAATGAAAACTTCAGGAAGCAAGATTAAGAAGGCTCATTGTCACCCTTCATTTCCCAACATTATGCTAGCGGTCTGGGACAAGGAAAAAAGAAATGAGATGTAAGAATTGGAAAGGCAAAGACAAAACTGTTATTATTTACAATAATATAACTGTCAAAATTTAGCTACACATTGCCTGGGAACACACAGATACACTGAATTGGGAACAGCGTCTCCTACAGTTCTGTATTGTAATGGCCCCCATACCAACTTTGGGAATGTGGCCATCTCTGGGAAGATAAACCGAAGACTGGATTGAGGAGGATTACAAAAGGGGTCTCAGCACTGGCTTTTAAAAGTCTGAAGAAATTATGGCAAAATGTTTAAAGATGGCATACGAATATATACTTTTTGGTATTTTTCTATTAGTTTGAAATGATCCAGGATTCAGGATTGTCTTCTAGAAATGATAATAGCTATCTCTAAAACTTCACAGTATAGTCTATGTGCACATAAGACTAATTTTAGCTTTCTAGTCAGAAATATTGCCTCCCTTAAACAGAATGAATATACAAAGAACTAGTAAAAGGAAACACACACACACACACACACACACACTTCCTTTCTTTCTCTCTTTCTCTCCAAGTGGCACATATAAGCATTCGTTGACTTGATGGAAAACTTTGGGAGAAGTTTTCTTCATCCACCTTTGCCTCCACTCAACTGACAGAGCCCTTTATTTAAGGCCAACAAAACGAACCTCAAGAGAGGGAGGTGAAGGTCAGTCTCTGGAGAGGCTGGTGAAAGCCGGCCAGCTTTAACTTGATTGAGAGTGGAATTTTCTAGTAAACCAGGCCAGACAAGTACCCAGGGGGCCAGGCTACCTGCCCAGGTTTCTAAGGGAGACAGGGCACTTGCGTCTCCCAAATGGTGGAAAAGTACTCAAACACATCACGCTGCACCTGCCACAGGGCTCACTGCCCGCAAGTAGAAGGTCTTAACTTACATTGCTTCTGCCACGCAGAATTTGAGCACTGATTGTGTGTGTGTGTGTATGTGTGTGTGTGTGTTTCTTTTCAAGACTACATGTCTCAGTCCTCACACCAAAGATGGGAAAACCTATCAGACATATAGGAGGACAGCAGAGTAAAAGTTTGGGTTGGACAGCTGAGCTGAAGTTCTCTGCAGGAATACAGGGAGGGGCAAGGTCACATCAAGGAGACCCAGCCCAGGAAAAGTAGACAGTGCTCTGGCCCTCCATACAGCCCCACCTCCATGGAGTTGCCAAATTTAGAAAATAAAAGTACAGGATACTCAGATGTGAGCTTCAGATAAACAACAGATAACTTTTTAGTGTGTCTCATGTAACACTTAAGACCTATTCATACTAATTATTCATTGTTTATCTGAAGTTCACACTTAACTGGACAACCTATATTTTACCTGGCAATACTACTTTAGGATCTCTCAGCACTCTTAGTGGGAACTGTACTCAAAGGGCCGGGAATGTATAAATATTGGAATATTTATAAATTGGGATTATAGTTAAATTTATAAATTGGGATATTTAAAATCTATAGTGTGCACACTAATGGAAACTGGCCTGCCAGCCTTGTCAACAGCCAGAAACACTGGTTCTAGAAATTTCTGTTTTGTTTTTTGGTTTTTTTTTTAATCTTCTGGATATTGTTTTAGTTTCACAATAAGAGTTTTAGTTTTGTTTTCCCCAGGTCATCGGGTCTTTTCAGGTAATTTCTCACCAAAAGTTATGATGAAGTCAATTATCATGTTTTCAAAGTGAACGGGACAAACAACATACTAATTAAAACACAGACAAGATATATATACACACAAATACACATATCAGCCACTTTCCCTTCTTGTAGAGACTTCGGAATACCACTGACAATAGCATATGAAGAGAAGCCTACACTGATTCACAGGCAAGATACAGTCACTACTGAGAGATTGTAACGCACTTTGGAAAATCAGTCACGTGTAGCTGACCACCTCTGATCTTGCTCCATTGTTATTAAGTAAAAATCAGCAAAGATAAGCAGGAGATACAACCGGCTCACTTGGGAGGGCCAAAATTCTTCATCGGCCAACCAATTTAATCCCCTTATTCCAGGGCTTCTTAGCTGTGATTACATAATAGAATCACCTAATATGTAGGTGGCTTGAAGACTACTTATGCATGGGTCCCAGCCCAGAGACAGATTTAACTGGTATGAGATGCATGTTGGGCACTAGGATTAACAGCACTCCAAGTGATTCTAATACACAGTCAAGCTCAAGAACCACGGCATTTGTGAGTTTATCCCCCAACAATGGTGTCTGGCAAGGCTAGAAAGTGACACAAATATCTAGACTGTAAAAAGTACGCTCTTCCACTGGCTGCTTCCCCCGAGCTCTCCTCTGTCCACGCTAATGAGGCCATGAAAGCTATCTCTGCACTGAGCCAAGAGTTATTATACAGGAACCGGGTTCCTCCTTGCTGCGCTGTAGTTCCCCTGAAACACTAGCATCCAGAAACAACGCTCAAGTGTTGGGAATACATAGAAGGAGTGGCAGATGGGGAAAAATAAGCATAAAAAAGGCAAGATATTTCAGGCAATCCCACTTAACTGGTAAATCCCAATGTAACCTGCCAGATTATCATTTAGAACTGCGCCATCTGGGGGCAGCACAAGAAGGTATCAGCACATTTCATTGCAACGCTTAGCTCAGTCTGGCAGCAAAGCACCCTGGGTTGCAATGCCAACACACCCTTACCCACTCTTCAGGTAGGACCTGGTCAGGAAACACATCTTTCTTCCCCAAAGCCCCACTCTGAGATTCAAGGACAAGTCTTTTTTTTTTTTAAGATTTTTCCTTATTTTTTTATTTTTATTTTTTTCAAGAGAGTGCTCACGTGCGCACATGCACAGGCCTTCCAGCTGGGGTGGGGAGCAGCGGGGAAGGGAGAGAGAGGGGGAAAGACTCTCAAGCAGACTCATGCTGAGCATGGAGCCCTACACAGGGCTCATCTCATGACCCTGAGACCACGAACCCAGCCAAAACCAAGAGTCAGAGGCTGAACCAAGTGAACCACCCAGGTGTCCCAAGTCTTGATTAACTATTGCAGAAATAAGACACGCCTTGAGTTTCTCCTCCTTCCTCTCATTAGAATGATAGGTCAAACCATAAGAAGTAATTTTCACAAATTCAAAAATAATAATATAGAGAAAGGATAAATTTACCATCACAAAAGGTAACAGGACTTTCTAGTTTTTATGACAAGTGAGAATTTTCATGATTTACCTAACAAGATGACATCATCAGAAGTCATCTGTTTCTGCAAATTAAAGCTAGTTTAAGACATATAAAGCTTAAATCATAAAAACCACAGAATCTTAAGGGTAGACTCTCAGAAGTCACTTGGGCTAGCCCCTCTCCCTCAAAGTGCATAGAAGGAAACTAACACCCAAACAAAATTACTCACTTACCATATAGCATAGAGAATCTCAATCAGCAGGCAAAAACACATTTTATGACCGAGGGAGGAACAAAAAAAGTCACATGGCTATTCAGGAGAACACAGGTTTCCCGACTACTTTTTTTTTTTTTTAAGATTTTATTTAAAAAAAGATTTTATTTCTTTCTTTATTTGAGAGAGACAGCGAGAGCATATAAGCACAGGGGGGCAGCAGGCAGAGGGAGAAACCTGCCCCCCACTGAGAAAGAAGCCCGATGCAGGGTTCGATCCCAGGACCGCAAGATCATGACCCTAGCTCAAAGGCAGACGCTTAACTGACTGAGCCACCCAGGCACCCCAGGTCCTGGATACTTATAATATGCTTTTTACCATGTGTTGAAGCCTAATTGTGGCTTTGAAATGAGGTCAAACATTCAGAATAAAGGGAGAGGAAAAGAACCAGAGGTTATGAAGGAGGTGGAAAATATTTGCAGCAGCAGCTACTGTGAACAGGAGGGCACAGACCAGGAACGCGTATCAGAGCTATCGGACAGCATGGAGGTCCTGCTTGTCATCAGAGACCACAGTCACAGGGCCAGAGCCGGGACAGTCAGGTGTATCCTTTCCTCCAACAGCTCCTGCAATCCGAGTAGAGGTAGGAAGAAACAAATAGGCGAATCTCTCCAGGGCTGGGTGTTAGTCAGACGGGTGCTATTACGGGTGGCAGGTAAAGAAACCAAGGACATCACCAAGAATGTGACTGAAGGGAGAGAATCTCAATGCCCTAAGAAGGAAGTAAAGGCAAGAGAGGCCGACAGACATGAAGAAAGATGTTTGGAGGCAAGCCCGGGAGCCAGAGAAGGGATCTGCGTTTTTGGAGAACTGAGGGTAAAACTGGAAAGACAGAAGGTGGTGGACAGAAATGGAGATGTTAGAATTCAGTTTCAAATTTAAATCTCTCTTGAGGAAAAATAAGGTCCAGGATATGGAGCATAGCTGAGTGCAGGGGCAAGGAATCCCACTGGGGGGCGGAGGGGAAGGCCACGATTTGAAATGGGTCATCCACATGGTCATGGAAGGAAAGCAGAGGGTAAGGCCTGGGAGGTCGAGGGATGAGCATCACAAGAAAAGTAGCCTTAAAGTCACGTGATAGTATCCCTGAAGCCCCAGAGGACCAAGGACCACGTAACTCTTTATGGTTTGATATTCTGACTTATTTGGATTTTTGTTTTGCTTTTAAGAGCTCTCACAGTACAAGGATAAGGACCTTGTAATATCCTTGAGGGTTTAGTGGAATCATTAGGATCTGGTTGTGATTATAAAACCAAAAAAAAATGTCTTATATAGCATTTTCTGCTACCAAGCCATGATTAGTGATTTACTAATACACATATTTCCTCAAATACAAGACACCTACCGATTCTAAGATGCATCAGTATTTACACACCACTAAGAAAGAAGAAAACGCTACCAATAATAACCGTAAAATGTCATCAACTGTAAAATGCACCATAGTTTCAGAACTGGAAAATATGTATCATACATTAGGTGAAATACATTTCTGACCCACTTAATCTTCATAACAGTTTTTTATGTGGGAGATTCTGTTATCATTACCCCTGTACTAGAGACAAAGAAAGCAAGACACAGATTAAGTTACTTGCCTACATTCACAGGAATACAGCCAGGATTTGAACCCAGAAAGCCTGGTGACAGAATCCACTCTTAACCCTAGCCCAGCTCAAGAGCTATTCATTGAAGAGGACAAAAAAAAAATACCATGATACACCAACCCAAGCTTCCTGCCATCATTACCAGGAGAAGCCAGCATTATGGAGTATCTCTTGCTGGTGCAGCCAGAGGACACGGACTTCCTCAGAGAGGAGTCACATTCCGCAGAGCGGATCTGACTCAGACCCGGTCCTCTCCAGGAGATCCACCCTAATTAGTGGTTTCCTGAAATCCATTGCTCATGGCACCAACTAAACAGCACCAACTCATCCTCACACATTCACAAGGTTTCTTCCCGGGCCCAAGACTGTATCTGCTCCTCTTCAGCAACATATATTCTTCCCCTCTTCCAATTGTCACCACATGCTTCATGTCACGAAGGCGATTCCCAGAGCCACACTCATGGCTGTTCCTAATAGAGAAGCCACAGCTGAACGAGCAGCCATATGCACCCAGCCATGCAGCCTGCACCTGCTCCATCCCCTTTGACTCCCACAACCAATAAGCTGGAGGCCAGGCTCACGAATCCCTTTACAGCGCACTGCCCCAGTTGCTGTGGGAACACATGTCATAGAGATCCAAAGTCAGAGTCGCCGTTTCCAGGTCTTATAACTGTATTAACAAGTGTTCAACCTTGCTGGTAATCAAAGAAATATTAACAAAGCTCAAGACACCATTTTTGTCCCTCATTTGAAAAACACCGTTAGGTCATGAAACCTAATGTTGTCTAAAAAGCAATAAACAAAATCATAAAGTATTAACCTCATCATTGTCAACAACAAAATTACTGCTGCTCGAACGATTATATCAACATTTATTTATTCTATCTTCTATGAATCAGGCAGTGTGCTTAGCATTTTATCTTTTTCTAATCCTTAGAGGAAGATAGTACAATACTCCATTTTATAGGACACAGAAGGTCACTGGTTAAGAAAAATAAATGGGTGCTATTTTTTGGGAGGTCAATCTAGCAGTAGGCATCATTGTGATGAGAGAGCAGACTGTAGGTCCAGAAGGCCTGGGTTGAATTCTAGCTCTGCCACTCAGAAGCAGTGGGACCGGGGTCAAATTATTTCACCTTTGTGTCTTTATTTCCTTATCTGTAAAAGATTCCTCCTTGACAAGGTTGTCTCAAGGATGAGAGTTAACATTTGCACGGTGCTTAGCGTGGCGCCTGGCACATAGGAATGTATTTTTAGCTGTTATTACAATTACTATTTCATCTTTACTTTTGACTGCTGACTTTCCTTCCTGCTTCACTGGCAAAACTGAAGCCACTAGAAGAATTTCCACATCCTCCCACCTAGCGGCACGGATACCCACATTCTCTGCCCTCGTATCTATTCCTAGAGAGGAGTTTCTACACTCCTGTCAAAGCCAGTTTCTCTGCTAGTACAAAAGACCTCCACCCTCCTTACATGGTCAGAGAGCACTCCAGCCACTCTTTCCTCATCCTAATCAAAGTTCCCCTTTCTACTGGAACTCTCTTTGGCATGCAAAAATGCTATTATTTCTCCCATCCTAATTAGGACAAAGTGAAATCTCTTTTAATCCCATGTGCCCCATCCCCTACTACCCTAATTGTGTTTCTTTTGCAACAAAACTTCTCAAAAAATTGCCTACATACTGTCTCCAATTGTCATTTTCTCTTCAAGCCACTTCAGTTTTGACTTTTGCTCCCTCCCCTGCCAGTAACTTCCAATATTCTCTATGTTTCTAATTTCAGTGGCCAGTTCTCAGTCCTTTCTTTACTGGCTCTACCGTTTGACACATTCCTTCTCTCTTTGATTTTTTTTTTCCCCACTTAGCATGCAAGACTCCAGGATCTTTTGGTTTTCTGCTACCTCACTGGACACTCCCCTACAGTTTACTCTGCTGATTCCTCCTCTTGGTCTCAATCTCTTCCTGTTGGAGTTTCCCAGGGTCACTCCTGGTTCCCCTTTTCTATCTACACTCAGCATCTCATTCAGCCAGAGTTTTAAATACCAACTTTTACATGTACAAATGACTCCCAATATATATCTACAGCTTCTCCCCAATTCCACACTCCTATCAAAATGCCTGCTAACACTTCCTTGTGCATGTCAAGTCAACATCTCAAGGTTAACATCAGAAACAACACCAAAGCGGCGCCTGGGTGGCTCAGTCCTTAAGTGTCTGCCTTCGGCTTGGGTCATGATCCCGGGGTCCTGGGATCGAGCCCCGCATTGGGCTCCTTGCTCGGCAGGAAGCCTGCTTCTCCCACTACCATTCCCTCTGCTTGTGTTCCCTCTCTCGCTGTGTTTCTCTCTGTCAATAAAGAAAATCTTTTAAAAAAAAAAAAAAAAAAGAAAAAAGAAACAACACCAAAAACAAAAACAAAAAACGAAAAGAACCCCAATACTTGATCTTTCCTCTACCCCCCCATCTTCTCCCCCAGCATGACAATTCGATCCTTCCATTGCTCAAGCCAAAAACCCTGACATCATCCCTGACTGTTCTTCCTCACGTCCAATCTATGGGTAAATCCTGATGCTTCTATCCCATAATGAAGCCAGAATCCCATTACTTTTTATTGTCTCCACTGCTAACAACCATAGTCCAGCCCACCATCTCCTGAGCAAGTATAAGCTCTTGTCTGAATCACCATGATAACCCAATAGCTGGTCCCCTGGGTCTACCTGTCACCTCACCCCTGCCCAAGTCTGGAGTTGAACATAGCAGCCAGAGTGAGCTTTTGCAAACACAGGTTAATCATGTCCTGCTCTGCTCAAAATTCTCTACCAGCTCCCCATTCCATTCTCAGCACAGAGGCCAGGGTCAAACAATGTCCTGCTCTGGCCAATGGAGGCGCACATCAGGGGTTCCTTAATCTTTTTGTGTGTGTGCCATGGACCCCTTTGGCAGTTGGCAAAGTCTATGGGCCCTTTCTCAGAACAATACTTTTCAATGTATAAAGTAAAATACAATCAATTACAAAGGAAACCAACTCCATTGTGAAAATATTTTTTGTATTCTTTTATTAGTTCATTAAATAATAAGATCGAGTGCCAGGCCTAAATACCAACATAATTTTGATAGGATGTGGTGAAGAACAAAACCATATTTTAAGACATCCACGACAGCTGTAATGTAATGTGATACTATCTGTGATTTCTATTGCTGACAAGGTCATAGGTTCTATTGAGTTACAGAGGTTTTTCATCTATGTTCATGATGGAAAGGAATGTTCAATTTTATCTAGATATTCTAATTAAAGATAAAAATGAAATGCTTTTCTCATCCAAGTTCATAAACCTCTGAATTCTATCCCAGATCCCTTAGAGGTCCTTAGACCCCAGGCTAGGAAGCTCTTCTTCCGGCTAGTGGCTTAACTGATCTAGTTACACAGACCACATCATACCCATCCTGTACTTAGAGTCCCCACACTGGCCCTTCCTTCTCCGGCATTCCTTTATCTCTTTCCCTTGCCTTGTATCTTTGCTCAAATACCGTCTTCTCAATGGGTCCCGCCCTAAACACTCTCTCTAAAATTGCAACCAACCTTCCACCACATCCCAATGCTTCCTATCTGGCTTTTCTTTTCCATAGCATTTATCACCATCTGATATACCATATAATATATTTACCATAGTTTTTTATTATCTGTATTCATTACTATTCCTACCCCACCCCCATTAAAGCTCCTTGAAGGCAGGGACTTTGTAATTCAGATGCCTAAAACATGGCAGGCATGTAGGAAGTTCAAGTAATATCACGGAATATTTATTTGAAATGCGTACACTTCTTTGAGTGTCTACTATGTTAAACAACTCATGGGGCGCCTGGGTGGCTCAGTGGGTTAAGCCTCTGCCTTCAGCTCAGGTCATGATCTCAGGGTCCTGAGATCAAGCCCTGCATTGGGCTCTCTGCTCAGTGGGGAGCCTGCTTCCCTCTCTCTCTGCCTGTCTCTCTGCCTGCTTGTGATCTCTGTCAAATAAAGAAAGAAAATCTTAAAAAACAAAACAAATCCAAAAAACACTTCATAATTTAAAAACACAATGTTAAGAAATTTTATCCATTCGTTGTCACTATATATCCCCTCTTTCTTTCTTTCCTTTAATTCCAAAGTGAATCCCCATTTCTTAGAAATGTTCCTTTATTTATCTTGAAAAGAGACAGGATCCTCTGAGCTGACATGTCAATTTAATAGCACAAAATATTAGTTCTGGAGCCGACTGCCAGGGTTCAAGTACCCGCTCCTCTCTTCACTAGTTTTGTAAAGCCCGAGAAAAGTATATAACTTTTATAAGCTACAATATTCTTATCAGTAAATTAAGAATTATCTACTTCACAGCTTTATAATAAGCATTACAATTTAATTATTTCATCCATTTAAATATATGTATACATTTAAATATATATATAAATATATTTTATATTTATATAAATATAATATATATATTAAATATATATATACAGTATATAGCATTTAGTTCATTTCTATACATCTTGGCAGATGCAAAAAATTCATTATTGTTACCATCAGTAAGATATAGAAATTCCCTCTTTCATTTGTATCGTTCATGAATGCCTAAAATCCCTTCTCTCAGAGAGGAAAATTTAGAAAAGACTTCTACATTGTCAAGGCAATAGAAGCATGCTTATATTTAAGACTGATTTAGAATTTAGGAAACAAAGGAAAATCCACCCCTTTAAGACAACCACCGTTCACATCTCCCTATGTTTCCTTCTGTTCTTTGTCCTATATATCTTATCAGGGTTGTAACCAGGCACATCTATTTTTATAAATGACTTTGAACTTTGCAGTAACTGATTTATTTACTTTCTGGTCCATAGTAAAATTAAGAAATAAAGTAAGACAGAAACCACACTCTTCTGCTGACCTCTTGGAGACCAGTCTTAGAGTTCTAGAAGGTTGGCTCATACCCCGGACATGGGAGCTGTGGACAGTTCTCCAGGGACAGCACAACAGGGCAGAATCTCCGCTCCAGGTAGAGACGGCCATCTTCCCACTCTCCTTCAAACTCCCCACAGCTGATCTGAGTGTGAGTGAGCTTCCTCTCAGCGTCTATAAAGACCAGCTGACTCCACAGGTGCAGGGGTAGCAGAGGAGGGGAGCAAGCTTTCTGAGCAGGCTCAGACTCGAGGGAAGTGTCCTCGGTAACCTTATAGTCCCCAGTTATAGCCACTAAAAACCAGGCAGTAAGCCACAGGGAAAGGATCTCTGCCGTGCCCTCGGGAAAGACAAACACTACTGACACGTTTTGTAGAAGTGAACCCGCCACTTTCACTTGGCATTCAGAACTAAATAAATGTCACCTATTATCATGCATATTATCATTCCTGGAGCAGGTCCCATATTCTACAGTTTTAACTTGGTCACAGGTGATTCTGATGCAGTATTTTTCAAAGGGTAAATGAGAGTGCTCTTCCAACTCTTTTGCACAAGCCGACACCCTGTAACCTACACCCCCCCACACACACACACCCTCCTCCCCCTCCCCCCGCACCACCCCCTCTCCCTAGTGGGACTTGTGAGACTTTCTCCAGGAAGCCCCCAGCTGTCTTAAAGTTAATCCCTTGCAAGAGGGGAAAACAACTTTAATTTGATAATGGCAAAGGCCTCCAGTGTCCTGTAGGACCTCTTTAGCATATGAAAGCTCTTTTGAAAACATCCCTTATCCCTACCCCCAACTCCCAAATACATCAACAGCAGCCCCTTACAACCCTGGGACAGCAGCTCTTTCGACCCACAGGTCCTGTTCCTGTGCTTTAATAAAACCGCCATTTTGCACCAAAGACGTCTCAAGAATTCTTTCTTGGTCGTCAGCTCCGGACCTCACCCCACCAACCTCACCTATATTCCAAAACTACATCACACCTACTACAATTTTTCCCAAATAATAACATACCCATACATTTTGCAATTGAAATCTAAAATTTTTCGTTGTAAGTTTAAACAGTTACAAAGGACAGTTTCTAGGGAGTTTGTCAATATTGATATCTTAAAAATAAAGCCATTACGCTTTTAATGTAGCTAATGGAATGTAATAACACCATGATTTGCCACTCAGCATTATCTGTTTAAAAAGGCTGTAGAACAAACTCGGCTTTTTAACCTTCAGAAATTTTACATAGTTCCTTTTCATCCTTTCAAACATTTCAATTTCTTTTTTTCTAAGTATTTATCCCCAAATAATATAGTTTTATGTTTAAATGCCTATCATTTTCACCCTCATAACACCCATGAATACAAATATAAAAATAATTTGATTTTTAAAAGTTTTCTGAGATCACAAGAATTTTAGTTCCAGGTTTACTACTCGGCTGAGTTATCAAAATATTTTATTAATTCCCAGTACATGAAAACAGATTCAAGTGCTTATTAAACATTAAAATTTAATTGGAAACATACCCCTTACCAGAATGAATAGAATGGATTTTTTTGATGCTCTAAGGCTTCCCAGATATCATTTTTTGGAATCATCCTTTGATACCTTGTAGGTTTTTACACTTGAGGAAGGTACAGCAAGATTTAGAATAAGTAAGACTTAATGCCTTTCCTTTCAAAATTGGATAAAGGATCATTTAAGAGTACTCATGAAAGCTGAGAATCTGGAAAGTAATTTGTTCAAAATTACCTATCCCCCCACTGTACTTCTCAGAAGGTCCTTTCATGTCCCCCAGTTTGATGACTGCTGATCCAAACTGACTGTGAAAAGGCAGGTTCATGGGGTACCAGATATCTGAATTAGTAGGCTCCCCAGACTGTCCTCCCCACCCCACCCCCACATACACTCAAGATTGAGAAAGTGTTAATTGGGGGATAAAACAAACACATAAAATGTTAAACGATATTAAGATTTGAAAACTCAATAATAAAAGACCTATCATAAGCGGTACCTGGCAGCCGGCAGAGGAATTCAGAAAGCCTCCCAGGAGTGGGAGTCAAAGGCTTTCTAAAGGAAGCAAGGGGCGAAGGGGGGGGGGGGGGAGGGGTAGAATTTGAAAGATAAAAAGGTGGAGTTAAATAAACAGTTTACCAAGTTTCAAAGGTATAATATTGATTTAGCTGGCAAGGAAGGAGCAGTTAATATCCTCAGAAGGTAAGTGGCTAATTATAGAGACCTTGTTGGTATGGCAATGGGTTATTTTGTCTGAGTGTTGCAAGCATGACAATTGCTTACTGTTTAAAATAGATTGTTGAGAATATTAATTTAGGTAAATTGGTTTTATGCAACTTATTTTACGTGAGTTGGTTTCAGGCAAATTGACCTAGAGCGGACCATATTTTATCCGCAAACGGGGTAATGTGTAAATATAATAAAGATTAATATATGTCGCTGTTAAGTCTCACATTCATTCCAGGCTGGAAAAAGAAGATTTTAATTCAAATTATCTCATTTTATTCTTTTAGTAGCCCTGGAAATAGGTTTAGCAACAGGTGTAAGTCATCACCTAAAATGAAACCAAAGTGTCTCCTGATTTTTTATTAACTCTGATTCCTTAATCACTCAGTGTCACAAATAAAGATTTTTTTCAACGTATCCATTCACAAGAAGATAGAAATCTATGACTGCCTTTATCATCCATTCTCTGGACCATTACAAGGAACTCCAAGTGGTCTTCCTACTTCCCCACGGCAACCACTCACTTCTGTCCCAGTTTCATAATCATCCTCAATACCTCTAGAGCAGTCTTACAAAACCCATATTTGGTCCTGTTATTCCCCTGCCTAAAACCTTCCAACGGCTCCTCCCATAATAAGCAGCCCAGTTTCCTTTCTAATTTCTCACCCCCAAAGATCTAGCCTCCTCCAAGTCTACAGGCTTAACAACCTTGCATATCATTTCTTTTGTCTTATCTATCAGTCATAATAAACTACTTGCAATTATTCAAACAAACCCTGCTCTGTCTTTCCTCTGCATGTTTGGTCTACCTTGCCTCCACCAACTTATCCAACCTACTCTTCCAAATTTGCTCAGGAGGCCCATCCTAATCACTCTAGATAGGATTGATCATACTTTCCTATGTGGTCTACTATAAGCATGTATATATATATACATACAATATATCGTACATACATTATGTGTGTGTGTATTCCTTAGTAAGAGTACAGAATGTTGTACTCATTTGTGTACATTTCACCTCTCTGCCACCCCAGTCACCTACCTTCTGCCCCTCCACCAAAAAAGGAAAAAAAAAGAACCATGAGTTGATTGAGTATAAGGATCTTGTCTTATTTACCTTTGTATTCTCAACACTTATCATCCTTACCAGTACATGGTAGATGCTCAGTAAACATTTGCTAAATGAATAAATGATTATATTATTATTTGTAATTGTGTGATTAATAACACCAATGAATTCAACACTAATAATGTGTTTGATGTTACTAAATATGAGTTAGATATAATCTAAGAGCATCAGTAACTCTGATGTCACAGCCATTTACCTGCACCTTCTAAGATTACAACACAAGATAGAATATGTGTTCTAATTAAGTCAAGAGAAATCCCCTAGGAGTCATCCTAGCCATGCTATGTAGCTCAACACACAATGGCAACTTTTTTCAAAGTTCCTTTCTACTTATCTTGATTGGTGGTACACTGAAGAAGAAATCCTAACATCAGAATAAAACAAGGAGCAGATCATCTGAAAACCATTTGGTTGTTATTTCTATTGTAACAAACCTACAGCTTTGCTGCAGTCATCATATACTTTCCTGTTTAAAATATAGGAAATGTCTCCATAGTTCCCTTTAGTTTTCCTTATCATGAATTCACAGAATTCATTATTTTTGGCTATGACTTCCTTATTTAAAAAAACCCCAGAAAATCAGCACACCAAATTCAGTATTTCATCATGACAAAATAGGATAATCTTAAGAATACTGAAATCGTTCCACACTAACAAATCTAAAATGTATCACTAGATAATCAGAATAAAGAAAATCACATGAATCAAATGGTCGTTTCAATATACTCCTGAATTTAATAAAGCAAATTCCAATCACTTTTTGTGATTATTAACACTTAGAAACCTCAGTCTATAACTTGATGACGTTATTACCCAAAAATCTGTGATTAACATAATGCTTAATTGTAAACATTAGAAGGAAGTCTATAAAATCAGGAATAATACCACAATTTCTACTATTCACGACTTATCCTGCTTTGTTTTGGAGGTCATAGTACGAAAGGACTAGGAAAAAAGATGGGTAACAACTTGTGTTTTATTTTCTACTGTTAAAAACTTGATTGAAAATGGGCAGGGGATTTGAATGGACATTTCCCCAAAGAAGATACACAAGTGACTAGTTGACACAGGAAGACTCCGATCATTAGAGAAATGCAAATCAAAACTACAGTGAGATACTACTTCACACCAGAGTGGGTACTATTAAAAAACATGGAAAAAACCCAGATGATAGCAAGCACTGGCAAGAATGTGGGGAAACCAGAACCCCTGTGTACTGTTGGAAGAAATGCAGAGCAATGCAACAGCTGCAGAAAACAGCATGGAGGTTCCGCAAAAAAATAATAGAATTACCATATAATCCAGCAATTCCACTTCTGGGTATATGCCCCAAAGAACTGAAACCAGGATCTCAAGAAGTTATTTGTACACTATGTTCATAGCAGCATTATTCACAAGAGCCAAAAAGTAGAAGCAACCCAATTGCTCATCAATGTAGTGAATGATCAACAAAACATGCAGTATGTACACACAATGGAATATTATTCAGCCCTAAAAAGGAAACTCTGGTACATGTTACAACATGGATGAATCTTGAGAACATTATGCTAAGTAAAATAAGCTAGTCACAAAAGACAAATACTGTATGGTTGCACTTTGTGTACTTAGAGTAGTCAAATTCATAGAAACGGAAAGTAGGATGGTGGCTCCAGAGGGAAGGGGGAAAATGGGGAGTTGTCTTGTGGGTATAGTTTCAGTTTTGCAAGATGAAAAGTTCTGGAGATCCACTGTACAACATGAATATACTTAACACTATTAAACTCTACTTAAAAATGGTTAATATCTATTATGTAAACCATTACATGCTGCATATACAAAGTGTGCATACATGCTTTTGAATTAATAAAATGACAAAAAGTTTTTAATGGCTAAGATGGTAAATTTTATGCTACATATACTTTACAATTAAAAAAACACAAATTGTCATGATTTGTCTCCCCCCCACCCCCAAAAAAATTCAAGGCTCTCAACTGAAAATCTAGGAGATCCAAGACAAGTATTAAGTTAGAATTAGAAACATGGAAATTACTCTGTTATACCAACAAAACCAATTTTAAAACATAATTAAAAATGGATCCCATTTATTATCAAATATGCAGAAATTTCAGTGTGCACAAGCTGTAAGAAAACTATACAACTTTACTGATGAACATAAAAGAAATCCCGAACAGGTTCAAGAGATACAGGATGTTCCTGGATAGGAAGACTCCATATTAGCAAGCCCCCAAATATTGATCTATACTTTAACATAATTACACATAATATAAAATTCCAATAGGATCATTTTATAGATCTTGAGAAACTGACTTTCCAGCTCATATACAAGAGTGTATGTATAGAACTACCCAAACAAAATTTAGATGAAAAAAAAGAATTGAGATGACTTGAATTGCCAGATAATTAAATAACTTTAAAACCACACCAACTGCAAACACATAAAAATTGGCACAAGGCCCAGATAAGCAAAACAACAAAAAATATTAAAGGATATAGAAATAGGTGAGTATACAGAAAGGAATTTATATATGTGAGAGTGGGCACTCCAGATCTACAGAACGATAACTGCTTATTAAATGCTGTTGGGGTGAGTAATTATCAATCTGGAAAAAATAGAACTAAGAGCAGCTTATATTTTGGTTTTACAATGTTCAGGCACTGTGCTAAAATCTTTAAATGGGCTCCTGGATAGATCCCAGTGTCAGGCTATCTGCTTGGCGGTGAATCTGCTTCCCCTCCTCTCTCTTCCTCTGTGATCTCTCTCACTCTCTCTCAAATAAGTAAATAAAATCTTAAACAACAACAACACTACAACCCTTTCTCTAAATGCATTAGTTCACTGACTATTAAAACAATTTTAAAAACACAGTCAAACAAGGACACTAAGGCATAAATAGGTAATTAGTTTGCCCAGTTTGCCCAGTAAAGGTAATTAACTTGCTTCAATAATTGCTGAAGCCTAAAATTCAACCCCATGACATTAGATTCCACAGCCTGAGCTCCCTAATCATTATAGCACATGGCCAGGCTGGACACACCCTTATCTATACCATACACAAAAACAAATTCTAGATTGAAAAAATATATATCAACATATATGTGTGTTAGCTAAAGTGTACATATTGTTAGGGAAATCTTCCTTAAAACCATCACCAACAACAAATCCAGAAAAGAGAGGACTATGACCACATGAAACATAAAATTTCCTTATAACAAAAGAATGACGCAAGGCAAACAATGTGGCAAGCTGGTGACTATGACTGTGATATATACAACAGTGAGGAGACTAATTCCTTTAATATATAAAAAGCTCCTACAAATCAGTAAGAATAAAGACCAATCACCCAATTTACAAGAGGGAAAAAAAGAGCAGAAAGGAAGTCAGTCACAAAAGATACAACGAAAAGATGTCCAGCTATTCTAGTATTAGAGAAATACAAATTAAAAACAATACTATGCAATTTTTTTTAAAAGATTTTAAAAATTTATCCGACAGACAGAGAAAGCGAGAGAGGGAACACAAGCAGGGGGAGGGGGAGAGGGAGAAGCAGGTTTCCCGCTGAGCAGGGAGCCCGGCGGGGGCTTGATCCCAGGACCCTGAGATCATGACCTGAGCCGAAGGTAGATGCTTAATGACTGAGCCACCCAGGTGCAAAAATTAAATGAATATTGGTGAAGTGTGAATAATGGACATTCTTGTTTTAGTTTAGTATTAACTGATTCAATATTTTAAGAGGACAATCCTGTCGTATCTACCAGTGCTTGAAAGGGACAAGGAATCTGAAACAACAATTCTACTTCTATCCTATCAAAGTACCCACAGGTACGCACAACATAGATGCTTTCATGAATTTTTTGTGCAACAGTGAAAGATTCTAAGTAATAAAAAGATCAGTAAGAGAATAGTTCAATAAGTTACAATTTTACTGACTACTCTGTAACCATTAAAAAAAAATGAAGTAGAATGAAAATGGCTTTGTACGTACTATCAAGAAAAGATCTCTTTATTTTTCCAAAATAAAAGCAGCCATGCGGTAGTAAGTTTGCAAGATACAAAGTTGAATACAAGGTCAATGAGAGAGACAGATTCTAACTAAAAAGTCAGAAAATGGAATTTTTAAAAACATATGCTCAACTACATCAAAAACTTGAGAATACTTAGGAATAAATTTAAGTTTAAAGGAAATTGTGTAAACCCCCTCCAAATAAAACAGTAACAGTGAGAAATTAGAGAAGAATGTATTCAATTAAGTATTTTATCATGGAAAGATGTATTTATGGAACTAAAAATTCAATAGAGGTCAATGTCATCAAAACCATGTCAAATTTGACAAAAATTCAAAAATGCGTATGGAATTACAAAGAGCTGAGAATGACCAAAGTAAAAGGACACACAAGCAGATCATGACTTAGTACAAATTTATAGTCATTAACACAGTGTTCAACTGTTCCCAGGTTAGATAAGCTTAGAGAATGGTGGAACAGAATAAAGAGTTGGTGTGGTCAGGGGAAGGTGAGTTTTTTGGGAAAAACTTCGAGATAATTTGGGTATGGGAAAAACAAACTTGATGCCCCTCCTTCACATACACACAAAATTAATGCCCAGAATATTGTAGGTCTAAATAACAAATGAATAGTACTACTGTCTTTCTAAGAGAACTTAAGAGAATATTTTTGTGATGGAGTTAGGGAAAGATAACTTTAAGGTGGCTCAAAATGCCCTAACTGTATGGACAAGATTGTACTGAAACTGGGAATCTCTATTCATAAAAAGGCCCCATTAAAAGAGAGAAAAGATAACCTACAAAGTGGAAGAAAACACTCCCAACACAATTAACCAAAAACTCATATGCAGCATATAAAAAGAACTCCTTTACAACATAATAAAAGACAGACAACTTACTAAAGTCAGAAATGTGACTTGAACAGTGAACTTGAATACCCAATGGGCCAAAAAGCATCTCAAAGAATGCTTGATCGGGAAACACAAATTAAAACCAGAATGGCTCAAATTAGAAAGACCAGCCACACCAACTGCTGACAAAGATATGGAGCAACCAGAACTATGGTGTACTGGTGGTTGGAGTGTGAATTGTTACCCTCATGAAAACAAATACGAGAAAGTAACACTGGAAGGCTTTAAAAATGAACAATCCAATCAAAAAGGAAAATTACTGAGAATAAGGTGATGCAATTGTAGAACAGGACCCATGGTGAGTCAGTAAGTAAGGCTATGTGTAAATATACTTTTGGAATGATTGAATACAGCATTTATTATAGTTAAATAATATATTTTTTTAAAGTTTTTTTAATTTTTATTTATTTGACAGAAAGAGATCATATGTAGGCAGAGAGGCAGGCAGAGGGAGAGATCACAACCTGAGCTGAAGGCAGAGGCTTCACCCACTGAGCCACCCCAGCGCCCTGGTTAAATATTTCTTAAACCAATTTATAAAGGTATAATATGATGCTCAACTTTAAGTGTACAGTTTGGCTAGTTTTGACAAATGAATCACAGGGTTCAACCTCACAATCAGATTTGTTCCCCCAGAATGTTCGCTCACATTCCCGTGCAGTCAATTCCTCTACTTTAGCCGCAGACAACCAATGATCTGGCTCCTGTGACTATTGATTAGTTTTGCTCATTCTAGTAAATCTGACGAATGGAAATGTACGGTACGAGCTCCTGTGTATCTGGTTACTTTTGCTCAGCATAAGGGTTTTCAGATTAATCCATGCTATTCAGTGTGTCAGTGGTTACTGCTGAGAAGTGGCCCATTACCTATTGTACATACTACAGTCGATCCTTTCGCCTAATGATGGACGTTTGGGGTTGTTCCATGGCTGTTATGAATAAAGCTGCTGCATTCATAAAAAAAAGAAAAAAAAATGTCACCATCACTATGGAAAACTGCAGATATCACTAACTGACATTAAATTCCGATACACCCTCTCTGATCAACAATTTCACTCCCGAGTATATACCGAAGAGAAAGTGTTCTGTGTGCGCCAAAAGACATGGACAAGAAAGTTCACAGCAACATATTCGTAACAGCCCAAACCTGGGGACACCACCAATGTCCATCATTGTTAGAATGAATAAATTAGAATAGAGTCACAGAATGAAATACTACAGGGCACTGAAAATAACTGAACTATAGGTACACACAATAACATGTCTGGTTCTCCCAAGTATAATGTTGAAGAAGCCAGACGCAAAATGAGTCCATTTCAATGAAGGTCCAAAGCAGGTGAAACTAATCTTTTGTGTTAGAAGTCAGGAACGTGGCTTCTTCCGAAGAAGGGTTAGTTGTGAGTACCAGGAGGGGGGAAGGGAGGGGCTTCTGGGAGGTAGGTAATGTACTATTTCCTGATTCGCATGTTTATTTTGTTACCACTCAGAGCTATACACTTGAAATTTGAGTTTTCCATATGCATGTTATGCTTCAATAAATACTGGCTTTAAAAGAATTAATATATAGGGACACCTGGGTGGCTCAGTCAGTTAAGCATCTGCCTTCAGCTCAGTCAGTTAAGCATCTGCTTTCAGCCCACATTGGGCTCCTTGCTTGGCGGGGAGCCTGTTTCTCCCTCTGCCTGCTCTTCCCCCTGCTTGTGCACGTGCGCTCTCTCTCTTGCTCTCTCTCTTGTTCTCTCTCTCCTCTCTGACAAATAAAATCTTAAAAAAGTAAAAATAAATGAAAGAGCCAATATATAAAGTTTGGTGGCATCTCGATGATCTCAATTTATCTGTACAATAGTTATTTACAATTATTATCACTGTCCTCACTTGTATACATGAGGACAGCAACTCTGGTCACAGCTACTACAAGGCAGAACCAAGCACCACGCGACACACAGACTCATGAAACCTGCAGCAAAGGTTTAATTTCAAACTCAGCCCAGTCCTCAGGATTTCCCTGCTCATTTCTGTCTGAGACAGTTCACCCTTCTCATCGTATTATTCTCACGCTCTCATCCGGTGTCTTCCTTTATCTGGAGGGAAGGGCTCAAGAGTTTAGACATTGAAACTTTGTGTTTAGTTATTTCTCAGGAAGAAGGTAATTTGTTCTTTCTGTAGAACAGGAAAAATTTTACAGTTTTGCAGCTGCTTTCTAGGAAGGGGTTCGAGCTCTGTCTTCGCTGAGCTAGTTGATGGCTTTGAGCCCAGTAAAGGGGGACAAGAGGAAGGAACCAAAAGGGGTTGCGGATGGAAAGGTGTGACGGAAGAGAATGCTACGGCTGGGAGTAGATGCTCAGTGGAGGGGCCAGAGAAGGAATTCTTGGCTGCAAACAGATGGAGGTTTGAGAAAAATGGAGCCACCTGGATAGGTTTTTAAGGAAGAAGAAAAATATTGGCAGGAGTGTTGTGTAAAGATGTGGCATAGGATATGGTACAAGCTGCATTCTCATCTTCCCAGAAGAAGCCTCCAAGTAGAATTGAGTGCTTGATTTATCTTCTCTATGACACAAAAAAACTTCTGATATATACAACCATTAAAATAAAAATGTTTATTCAAGTATCTCCTAAAATCAAATACATGTACACCGTGTACTTTAGCACATACACTTGTGGCCCAATAACACGCTCCACTTTAAGTTTGCAAGAATCTGCAAACCAGAGCATTGTTTTCTTTTTTAAGCAGCATTTTTATTTGCTTTCAGTAAGCCTTGGCAGCATTCAGAATACCATTAAAACTCCCCTTTTTAAATGTTTAGGAGTAAAAAAAGCAACATGAAATGACCTAGTCAAGTTTTGGGGCTGTGAGCTAGTGCGGGACACCAATGATCCCCTTTACTAACCAGACTTACTCAGGTCCCATCTTATCATTTTTTTTTAATAACCATCATAATTCTTAAGTGCTCCTGGTCCCCATGTGTTTCTCTTGCTGGATCTTTAAATGTCCATACATTGGCAGGAGAAAAGCAAACAAACAAACAAAAAAATCCATCACTCTCCAGCCCCTCCCTGACTTGAACGGCCATTTCTTTCTTCCCCTTGTAACACCTGCTCTTTTTAATTACGTGTATCTTTCAGGAAGTCACAACCTCCTTGGCTCTCTATGTAAAATGAATACAATGAACTAAATGATTTCTAAAATGTTTGCAGCTGTCAGTTTTTAATGTAACATTTCAGGTTCTATGTTTTAGTCTCTTGCCTCTACTCCCCCTGAGCCAAAGACCTTAACTAATATTTCCTGGAGCACAACACGAAATTCCTGAGTCGCTGGTCCACATTTTGGGATTCCCTCTGCTTCCTATCAAGCTTTAGCTCTCATTTGTGTTGGAAGAGTCCATCTCCCGCCCCACAGCTACCAGCTATGAGCAAGTAGAACCCTAACACACACACATTCCAATCACCTCTCATTTCCCAGTTCCCCCTATTTCTATGGCCACGAAATGCAAGACTTTCCTGCTTTTTAGTCTGTATCTCTTCCAGGTTTCTGAACTATCACCATGCAAGTGATGGTGACATGTCACAAAGGCCTATGGAATACACAAGGAACAAACTTATTGCCTAGACCGTGAAAGAAAACACTTGGGATCATTTATCCAGATTCAGGACATTCAAGGAAAATGCAGTCATAGCTAATACAGCCTGTTAGCTATGAATGGAGAATTTTTTTTTGAAGTACAGTAAGGCCAATAAAATATTCCAAGATATTTATAGCTCTCCCTTGCTTGTGAGGCAGGGATGTCTGACTCACCAGGAGGGGCAGCAAACAGCTCTACCTTTTATAACCAAGGGAACCCAAATGAGAAATAAACCAGAAAGTAGGCGGATCTTTATTAAGTTGAGGGATGGGTTGTTTCCCTATCTGAACTAGATTTTTTTTTTTTTTTTTAAGATTTTATTTATTTATTTGACACAGAGAGAGAGATCACAAGTAGGTGGAGAGGCAGGCAGAGAGACAGGAGGAACAGGCTCCCTGCTGGGCAGAGAGCCCGATGCGGGGGGGGGGCTCAATCTCAGGACCCTGAGATCATGACCTGAGCCAAAGGCAGAGGCTTTAACCCACTGAGCCACCCAGGCATCCCTGAACCAGCATATTCTAAGCAGGGATGTTCCTGAGCTATGCTAAGGTTCTGAGTGGTATGAGTAAGCCCCAAGAAATGCCACATGTGGCGACAGCTTGCTAACTCCCAATAACCATACTGCCATGCTGGGTTGGTTCTCTTTTCTACAAAAGCCATGGTGCTCACTCTCCTCGGGGCAGCCCATCGTCCATCCCTCAGCCCCAGGCTGTGTCTGAGCTGCAGACAGTGGAGGGAAGAGCTTCTCCAGATGCACATTGGAAGAGAAACCAAAAAAGCATAGTTCATTTTGTTTCAGAAAAAATAAGTGCTTTTCTTCTGTGTATTTCCTCTTTCCGTGGGTAATTAAGTCACTGCCACTTCCCAAATAGTACCATTTTAATATACAATACCATCTGAATGTAAAACTCACAATTGCTAATTTCACTTCCTCACAGCATCCTCCTTCAGGATGCTGAGGCACACACCATGATAATATGTTTCACATTTCTTAATAAATAATTAAGTGTTTCAGGTCCTCCTTCTAATATAAAATAGGAGATAAGCGAGAAAGGAAGCCCAGCCCTGGGCTGAGCTTCTGCATCAAAGGTGCATCTAAACCTGGGGAGCTGAGGGGTGGGGGAGGGGGGGGAGGGAGGAAGGATTAAGATGGTGGGGAGGGGTTGTGGGATTGGGGGTTGGAGAGCCTGAAATTAACTGCAGTGTCTTCTTCCATAGCTTTCTATCTCTGTTGGATTTTTAAAGGAGCCTCAGAATATTCAGAATCACTAAGGAGAGTGAAATAGAGGTAAGGTTCCCCTGGTACCAGCCAGTCGGTGGTCAGTCCAAAATGTGGCCTGTACTCAGTCCAGCCCTGGCCTCAGGGCTGGTGTTACGTCAGCCACTAGAGTCTTAGGAAGGCATCTGACTTTTAGGAAAAATGAATCATGAGATACAAATTCATATCATGTTGGGTTTTTTTTTTTTTTTAAATAACATGCCTGGGAATATATTTAGAAAATATTCGGGCAATATTTTTGCTGAGTCAAAAAAAGAAAATTGGAATAGTTTTAGAAGAGATATTCTCAAATAAAGATATTAAGCATTTTCAAAATCTCGATTCTCATTTCTACCTTCACATTAATTCATAAATTAATGCAATTCCAGTAAAAAAAAAAAAATCCTAAATGGATCCTTTGGAAACCAAGGTAAACTAAGATTTTTCTGGAAGACTAAGCAAGCCAAAAACATCTTTTTTTTAACTGCATTAAAAAAATCACTTAAGCAATTTGAAAATAGAGGTGATCTGAGTAGGAGAGGTCTTCTTAAGCAGAAAAAAAAGAGTTTTTTTACATTTATCACCATTTTACCATTACTTATATCACCATTTTACATTAAAATGAAAATAGAAAAAAATAGAAAAAAAACAAAATGAAAATAGATTTGACTATATACAAATATTTAAAATGTTTTCACATTGGACAAGACAAATAAAATTAAAAACAAATGATAAAGATGGAAACTTTTCTCAATGTTTTAAAAGCACTGCTTTCAGGGTACCGGGGTAGCTCAGTTGGCTAAGTACCTGCCTTCGGCTCAGGTCATGAACCCAGGGTCCTGGGATTGAGCCCCATGTGAGGCTCCCTGCTCAGTGGGAAGTCTATTTCTCTCCCCACTCCCTGCTTTTGCTCTCTCTTGCTCACTCTCCCTTTTGCTCAAATAAATTAATAAAAATCTTTTTAAAAAATTACTGTTTTCATACTGAATACACTTACATAAAAAATTCACTTTGGCAATTAATATACATTGAAAACATTAAGGAATATACCCTTTCATTTGGCAATTCTATCACAAGAAATTTATCCTAATTAAACACTTATGAACAAAAATATTTATAGAATTGTTATTTCCTTTTTTATATTACTTCTAATAGCTTGAAAAACTAAATCTCTATAAATATAATCATGGTTAAAATGTAGTCCGTAAAAAAATACATCACATTTTCAAGGGTGAAAAGCAGCCCTACACAAGATGATCAAAAAGTTTTTTAAAGATTTTTTATTTATTTGACAGAGAGAAACACAGTGAGAGAGGGAACACAAGCAGAGGGAATGGTAGCGGGAGAAGCAGGCTTCCTGCCGAGCAGGGAGCCCGATGCGGGGCTCAATCCCAGGACCCTGGGATCATGACCTGGGCCGAAGGCAGCCGCTTAACGACTGAGCCACCTAGGCGCCCTGATGATCAAAAAGTTTTTAAGTATTCAACTCACATAGGCCTTTCATAATTCAAAATGTTGGCAATGGTTTCCCAATAAAACAGAATTACAGAACGTTTCCTTTGCTTTGTGATATTCTGGTTATTTCCAAAATTCATCATACAGGGAAACATTTAAAACTTAGAAAAAATTTTCTGAGATCAGTAAATAAATTCCACTTTAAGGTGACAAAGGTATTCACAGAGCAAGGCTCTGAATGATGGCCATTACATTTTCTATGAACCCATTAAAGCAGAAGACACAAACCTCCCACAGGATAAAAAAAACGGGCCTTTTTCTTCATGCCATCGTATTAGAAGCTCATGAGGTCAGGTGCGATGGAGATAAATGTGTGCCAATCCTCCATGCACACTGAGAGATTTAGGCCCCCCTCTGACGTGGAGTCTGCTGGGAGTGTATTCATGCTGGGTATCCTGTTTTTGCCCCTGCAGATCTACCCTTTCCCTTTCGGGGCCCTATTCTGGGCCCTGTTGTCCTAAAGGAATGGCATAGAATGGCTCCCTGTCCTTGGACTTGTCTTTGGATTTGGCCAATGGCAGTGATGGTGGGAGACAAGACAAAGAGAGTCAGGCTATTTATTTCCCAGCTCCTTTCCCATCAAGTCACTGGGGATCGGCTGCATCCCTCTACTGAGGGCCACAGCTCCTGTTGGGCAGCCCTCACCATACAACTCAGCCTCCCTCTGAAATCCTGGGCTTCCCCAGAGGCTTCTCTTACCCTTGCCCCTTCAAGTCTAGGGCTTCCAAAGTTTCTGTTAGTAGAGCCAGATGCTGCTCCAGCTCTCAGTGCTTTCCCTAAACCCCGCCCACACCTTTGTAAAGAGTTCTAAAAAACTCTCAATCCTTATCAGCCAGTTCAAGTCTATTACCTGATTCTTGAAAGTACCCTGGTTGGTATATTAATATATGTAATTATCCAAAAAAATAATAATAAGGCTAAGCGCAGTTATTCTTCACAAACCAAAAGAAAACAAAAGTGACATAATATGGCTTAAATTTTTTCATATTTGAGATAAAAAGAAGTTCAACCCTGTGTTAATGCTATGATTCAATGCTTCTATGATACCAAGGTCCTTGTGCATTCCAGTTTTGTTTTGCAAGTTACTAACCCTTATATCACCTCACCACGTAGAGAACAGCATATTAGAGAAATAGAGGGAGAACACTGGTTACCTATTTCTCATGATACGACTTGCTTTGTCATCAAATACAAAAGTAGACATTTTTCTTAGGTACCCCCTTGTGTGTTTCACGACACACCTTTTCACTTCGCTGTGACTGAATTTTACTTTGCCCCAAGCTTCAAAAGCTAACCAGGTTTACTGCATCCAGATGTTTCTGGTTCTGCAGCACAGTAACGTGGCATGGACTCAACAGAAGTTGATTAACCGGGGCTCCTGGGTGGCTCAGTGGGTTAAAGCCTCTGCCTTCAGCTCAGGTCATGATCTCAGGGTCCTGGGATTGAGCCCCACATCGGGCTCTCTGCTCGGCGGGGAGCCTGCTTCCCCCTCTCCCTCTGCCTGCCTCTCTGCCTACTTGTGATCTCTCTCTCTGTCAAAATAAATTAAAAAAAAAAAAAGTTGATTAACCATTTAAGGATATGAGGAGCTCACTGAAAGAGATTCCTCCTTAAAAAAAACAAGATCATCCCACAAGGTTGTTTCAAGAGCCAACACCTACACCCAGAGAAAGAAAGACAATTCTGTGAAGAATATGGGGTCAACTGGATTGTCCCAATCTCATTTCCCAGGACTGGGGGGAGGGGTAGTGCTCTTTTCACTACACGTTATTGTGAGGCGTCCCAAGCGCAAAGGAGAATTGCATAGATAATAGTGTAAGAAAGCACAATACAAGAGATGGGAGAAAGCAATGCACTCTCATTTGAGGAGAGAAGTTCAGGCTCAGTGAACTAACAGTGGGGCCCTTCACTGAGTAGAAGAGGTCAACTTCAGCACCAGTGACAAGTCTCCTCCATGTTGGCTCTGATGGGGGCTGGTGATTCATCAGCTGACACATCACCAAAGTCCCAAGAGCTCCTATCTTGGCAGTGGAAGTGCCCTTGATGGTGAGCACAGTGTGACCAGAATGGCACTGGAAGTTCTGGTGGGCCAAAGGACTTATCCGCCAAGGGAGGCCATTACACTGTCAGCAGCGGATGATGCCGATGGCTTTGGAAGTGGCAGAGAGAGCCTCCTTAGCAGTGGGCACAGCAACAGAGGTCAGCTACCCTCACGTGACTAAGAGAACTTCGGAAGCCATAGTTTAAAGGGACAGGTTCTCTGATATCAGCTTTCTTTTTATCCGTGAACAACCATAAGAGACTCCTAGACTCACAAAACGAACTAAGGGTGGCTGGGAGGCAGGGGGGTAGGGATAGGGTGGCTGGGTTGTGGACATTGGGGAGGGTATGTGCTGTTAAGTGCTGTGAAATGTGTAAGCCCGACGATTCACAGACATGTACCCTGGGCCAAATAATACATTATATGTTAATAAAAATTTAAAAAAAAAAGTGAGTTTATAGTATTAGGTGACCTCCTAAGCCCTCAGGGGAAAAAAAAAAATCATCGAATGACAAAGTGTGTATAAAGGAAAATCCAAGCAGAGGCAAGTCTGAAGTGGCTGAGGGGAGCACAAGGACACTGGGGATGTTGTGATGACAAACACGATCTTGTTCCCAGCTCTGCCAAGGACTGGGCTTTAACGCTGATGGCACAGAGCTCCCAACAATACCCTTGAAATAGGAATGCTAGATTCTTGTATACCCCAGGAAAAAATAAAGAGCACTGAAGATGTAAAAGTATAAGACTTCAAACACCTTGAAATAGGTAGATTCTAATTTCACTGTTTCTGTGCTCTCTGAAGAGTGGTAAATTTTGTATGTCTCCCTAGAGGCGGGCAAACCAATGGAAATATCACAAGATGCTTTAAATAATAAACCAACAGTTTTTTCAACAAAAGCTTAAGACGATCACAAGGAGGGGCTCCTGGGTGGCTCAGTGGGTTGAAGCCTCTGCCTTCAGCTCAGGTCATGGTCTCAGGGTCCTGGGATCCAGCCCCGCATCAGGCTCTCTGCTCAGCAGGGAGCCTGCTTCCCCCTCTCTCTCTGCCTGCCTCTCTCCCTACTTGTGATCTCTCTCTCTCTCTCTGTCAAATAAATAAATAAAATCTTAAAAAAAAAGAAAGAAAGAAAATCACAAGGGAAGTGTTAACTTCCTCAAAATTAGCAATAAATGACAAAGGCAACCCTACTCCGGGTATCAAGTAATGGGGTAAAAATACTTTTACTGCAGGCATGTGTGTTATCTTATTCATATTTGATACCCACCAAGAGGGTATCAGCAGAGTAAGTAGCTTCTAGAAGGCTCTCAGGGACTGAGCACCAGCCTGGGAGCACAGTAAGGAAGCACTGCCACTGTGGGAACTGACTGGGGACGTGGAGGGCTTTTTCAGACCACAGTCAGCCCTTTTGGTCACGGTGCTATCATAGCTCAGCCAGCAGCCGATTATCTGTCCTGCCCTCCCCCATCTTACCCAAGACCTCAGAAAGCTCAGAGAATACATGACAAGCACAGACTGGGAAAGCCACGGATGAGGTCAACGACGGTGTTCCTCTGAGCTTCTGGAAATGGACTAAGGAATCTCTGCAGAGATACGAATGCCCCCCAAATACTACTTGACGTGGATTGAAAAACCACTTGTGGCATTGAGTTGACTTCTCTCCGCAGCAAAAGTTCATCATTACAAGGAAGACTGCCGTGACCTGCTGGTAGGAACAGGACTCGGAGCACCAATATAAACTAGGAATAAGAAACCCACAGCAGTCTGGTTTTTCGTTAAAGCAAACTTCAGCACTTTTAAGTGTGCAAACCGTGGCAGATCATGAGAAAGAATTCGGTAGGTGGTTCATTGACTGTAAGCACAAGCACCCCAATTTTGGAAAGATCAACCGTAGGTAAGAACACTGGAACAGCTATATGCATAGTTTTTTCACTAAGGCCAAGATACTTTTCATGAGAGAAGTCAAACACTGCAGAAAAAAAAAATGCTATGAAGCAGTTGATGTCTGGAGACAGTGAGAAGTCTGCAATTGGTTAAATAGAAGCTAAAAGCCATCAGGCTGTAGAACTGAAGATTCATTTGCCAACTCAGATCAAAACGCACCTGTGTTCTCAGTCACTGAAGTAACTTATGATGCTACAGAAAAACCACGAATTACTGACCCACCCCTAACTCGATCGATTTATGTCTATCAGTGAATAGGCATGGAAAGTGTTTTTCTCTATAATGGATAGACTGGTCCTCATACACACGACCCTAAGACAACCAGAAAAAACATAAGCCTGCATAGTTAATCTTCCAATCTCAGGAAGAAGAAAAAGAGCCTTCACCAGAAATGCACAGACACATCTATTCATTTAAGATACACCATCCTCTAGTTCTTGTTTTTTTATTTCGTGCGAACCTTTCAGTTAGAGTAAAAATACCTAAATGCCCATTCCATTTTAATATATTCAAGCAAAGCTCCCGGGAAGGTTTCCAGAAAGTCAGATTGCTTTAAAATTGGCCATGCATTAAGGAAAGCTTTGTCTCACAAAAGGGAGAGAGTAACTGATACAGTCTCTGTGCATTCGCTCCACACAAGGTTCCTGTAGCTCGAGAGCATTTTCAAAGACAAATCAGAATGCAGTTCTGGAGACGCATAGGAGGCCTCTTGGGGCGACCCGGCCGCCTCCCAACAGTAAGAGAGCCCACCACCTGCTTCCTGAGGAATGTGTAATCTGCCTGCTCTCCTAATTCCCCAAAGGTTCTCCTACTTTCCACACCGACTGCCCTTCATTCATCCCAGTGCCTTCACCTTTCATCTCAAAGAGATGCAGTAACGATAACTGTGCAAATGTTCCCTTGAACAGCACAACCAAAAAGAAAAGCCTTCGGCCTCACATTTTGCAGGGAAACAAAAACTCAAATTCTGGGAGGACTGAACTAGCACTAAAAGCCACAGCAGCGGAGGATTCTTTCCATGGGTACCTGGCTTCTTTTCACATTACCTGCTTCGGTGTACTTCAACCCCACTTTTTCTTCTGCGTCTTTTGTCTTCGGGGGTGGCCAGACAGCTTGGAGTCTGCCCGGAGTCCTATCGTCCTGCTCGGTGGGGCTGTGGTCAGGCTGTTGAAAAAGCAGGTGAAGAAAAGAAAACTTTACGTGAAATGTGGCCAGAGCGAATCAACCCCCGAACACATGCTACCTCTAACTCCAAAATTATTTTTAATGGCCAGTTGCACGTTGCGCTCATTCACGACAATTGAAACATCTCACTACAGAGTGACCCTTTTCCAGAAAGGTAAAGGGATCAGTAAAGGTGGAAAAAGCAACGACAAAAAACAAAACAAACAAACAAACAAACAAAACCCCTCAAGGCCAAATATGATACAACCATTCATAGATGATGTTTATCATATAACTATTTTTTTTAAATCACAAACTTTGAGCTGAAGATACAGTTATAAATGCACTCTAATCAGGTATATGTACAGGAGTGATTATACACATATCCCAAACAACTCCAGGGTATTTTATAATATAAAGACTAGTTTTGCATTTTCCATTAACACTGGCCATATGCGGGTCAAGAAAGCTTTCTCTAAGCCCTCGACATTGCCGATTCCATTTCCTTTTTCTTTCCTTTAGATAAATGACATGGCCTTCATATACAAGCCATTTGTACAGGGGTTGATTTTTACAACTTGGAGAATGCCATATTGTGTTTAATTTTTGACTACATCCTAAGAATGTTTCTAAAAGATCTTTAAATTTTTATCACCTTAACTGATCAACTATAGAAGAGGGAATGATAATTACAAGCTGAGGAGATACTTAGGTTCTTAAATGTTCTTAAGAACATTTAAGATTTTAAGATCTACTGGACAGGGGTTTGCTAGTCTTTATAGATTACCTGAATTAATTTTTTTAACAGTAACACTAATGCACTAATTAGATGGTTACCATGGGCTAACTTCACTCACTCTTCACAACTACTGCGTAAGGTAAGGGTTATTTTCTTCATCTTGCCGGATGAGGGGATAGAGAGGCTCTGGGGTGATCCAGGTCACCCGGCCAGTAAATGGCGAGTTGGAATTAAAACCCGGTCTCATTCTAAACCCAGGGATCAGGATGCCTTGTAACGAGCACGGAACATTTTAATCATATCACAAACACGTATTTCGCCAAATGGCAGACTTTCAAAGTTAAAACGGAGTTATGCAGAGGTCTAATTAAGAGGTGAGGAAATGTGGGTTCTATCTGCCTACAGCATCGCTTCCTTGTGCTGCTTTATTTTTTATAAGAACATCTACTATCGGGGCACCTGGGTGGCTCAGTCAGTTAAGCGTCTGCCTTTGGCTCAGATCATGATCGCAGGGTCCTGGGAACAAGCCCCGCGTTGGGCTCCTTGCTCAGTGGGGAGTCTGCTTCTCCCTCTCCACCACTTGTGTTCTCTCATGTTCCCTCTCTCTCTCAAATAATAAGACCTTAGAAAAGACATCTACTATTAATGCTTCAACTCAGAGTGACAGTTTCCCCTTTCTGCCCACACACCTTTATGTACATCCCTCTTACGACCCTCCAGAAAAAATATAAGAACGACAGAAATCCCTAGTTTAACTCCATACTCCAGGCAGAGACGATTTGGTCATAATCCCCTTTCACCTAGAAGGGGCTCACTAACGGAAAGTAACTGGGATTCCCTTTGACAGGAAAGCTGAAAAAGAAATACAGCAGCATTGCATCTTACGACAAAACCCCAAACCCAACTCTACATACGCTTTTGGACTCAGAGGGGCCACCGCCCGGCCTTGACCTGGATCTTTCAAACACAGCTCTCAGGGACTCCTTCTCATGCTTCATCTTGCGCTTGAGAGCTTCTAGCTCAGAGGTGTCGGCTGTGGTCCCCTTTTTGGGCGGACGGACGAATATGGCTTTGAAGGCCTCTAGGGCTGTCTCGGGAGGCCTTGGCTTGACCTCTCCACCCTGAGTCTGGGCTCCCCCGGGGCCACCCTGGCTCTCCTGGGCAGCACTGCAGCCCATCTCCTCCTTCCCAGGCTGCTCGGGGTCTTCCGCCCTCGCTTCCGCTTTGGGCATGTCAAGGATGAACAGCTGAGAGAGCGACTCCAGCAGAGTGGGAG
>CM053609.1:55569030-55581312 GCA_028646535.1 Procyon lotor
GGGAGCGGCTCTTGACCAGGGAGAGAAATCCCTGCCTCTGCCGTTCCCTGATTTCCCTCTGAGCCCGTCTCCACCCCTGCAGTCTTGCCATCATTTCCAAGGCCAGGTAGAACCCGAGCCTCTGCCCCCCGCTGCTCGGAGCCCTTGCCGGGATCATCCAGCTGAGGTACCGGAGCCACAGCTAGACTGTGGAATGCCTTCAGCACGGCGTTTTCCTCGTCGGGCTTCACAGAGTCCAACTTGCTTGTAAACCCAAACAGAGTTTTCATAGAGAACTTGCTCAGGATCGACTGAGCCACTTCAAGTCTGGCTTCAGGTTTTTCTGGTTCCGAGACATCATCACTGCCATTCAGAGTGTCACCAGCGTCCTCCATGTCTTGGCGATGCCCTCGCTGCACGTTCTGACTTTTGTCACTTTTCCCCTCTCGCTCAGTTTATCCACACCATCGGCTCTGAACTCACAGGGCAGAGAGCAACAGGAACGGGCAGCCTCCCAGCCGCGGAGCCAGCACACTTGGTCCCTTTCAGGTCACTTGCTGGGCCCTCCTTCCGGGGCGTGTGCGAGGATGGGACACCCGGGCCGGCTGTGGCAAGTAGTGAAGCTTTCTGTCCAGACGCAGCTGAGGCTGCACACCTTACTACACACGAACTGGGGAGGCTGCTCCTCTGGGACTTCCGTATTTATTCCCGTGGACAAAAGGGTTTTTGTCGTAGGGAAAGTCAGCCTGCCCCCAGTCATCCCGGCCCAGGACTTCACTGTGAGCTCCGCCCCAGAGCCTCCCAGTAGCTTTCAACTTCCTCATTGGTGAGCAAAGGGAGGCTCCAGAACGTGCTGAGCCGGCAAGCAGATCCTGACAGCCCTTGACCACCCCCCCCCAACCCCCCCAACCCCCGCCCGGCAGCCCAAGAAGTTCAAAAGTGAATCAGCAGAAACTGACTGAAACGCTTTTGAGGAGCTCCCTTTGGCAGTCTAAATTCTGGTCGGAAGCCTGTGCCCCATCCAGGCCAAAAAAACCCTAGCAGCACACACCGATCAACAGTCACTTACAAAACCCAAAGCAAAGAAATACAAGTAAAGAAATAGATGATCTCAAAATGCCCAGAACTCTCGAAAGCACTAATATACTGCTCTTGAAGCTTTTTTTTTTTTTTAATGCTTTCTTCCGCTTCCCTGCAGGTTTCATCTGGAATGCAGATTTCAGCTGCCCGAGGCCAGCGGGGGGAGGAGGGGGAACCAACACGACTGGTTTCAGATTACTGCTGTTTTAGCTCTGCCCTCCCGTCTCACTGTTCTACAAACAGGTACTTAGGCAAGCACGCCCACCACGCCCAGTGTCCACCAGCCTTAAGCGGCAGAGTAAACAGCCCCGGCCCAGCAGGAATGATTACCCTCCGCAAGCTCTGTGCCAACCTCAAGCTTCTGCTCAGCAGCTCTAACTTCCTGGTTTCCTTAGGAATCCTGGTGGCCGAAGTGCACCCCTCTCTGCTTCAGCGATCCAACCAAGCGAAACCCGGCTCGCTATGAGGTTAACACACGACCTGCCCTGTTAGGCAAAGCAATTCAGCCAAGGTCCCCAAGGAACCACATTCCCCTAAAGGGCAAAACATCTGAAAGGTCTCTGTCAGTCAGTTGGGTTTCTATCACAGACTCAATTTGCCTAAAACAAGGAGAGGACGGACGACATCACCAGCAAACATCAGCTCAAGGGGTTTCCAACCCTCTGACTGTATGCTGAGAACCTGGCAACCGAGGACGGGGAAAAATCGTGGCTCTGTTACCTAGCTGCATAGCTAGCTGCCTCTTGGGACAGCTTCCTGTCCTACCTGAAGGTCTCAGTGTTTTTCAAATCTGGTCCAGTCAGCAGGCATTTAGCAAGCACCTGTGATAGCCAAGACAGTCAAACTGGCTGAAAAGTAATCACCAGCTCTCTGAGCAAAGCTGCAAGAAGATTGAGCCCAAGTGTTAAACACAAACAGCAATTTATTCTGCAAAACAGAAGCTGTAGCCACAAGCAAAACAACAGTATTAGTGGATCTGCATCAGGGAACAGCTGTCAACAGCACCCTGATGTCTTGAATCATGTTCCCCCAAAAGTATTAATACTGAGAAATTCTGATTGCAACATATTTCTAGCAATGCCTTCGAAAGGAAGCCTCACACACAAAAGAGTACATATTATAATATCTCACCAACCCCTCTGTAAAATTAAGACGTCACTTCCTGGTCCCTGATTTGACCTTGTGTCCAATAGGAGACTTTCTCACTTGCTCCTGGTGCTAGTAGGTTTGGGATGACTAATTAGGGCACACTTAAACAAAAGGCCACCATGACACACAGAAAACTTTATCAGGACCATTTAAGTCTTAGTACAGCTTCCTGGCCAGAGGAAATGCCCATCGATAAAAATCAGACTTTTGCTGCTTCAAGACTGAGGAAAAAAGGAATCACCAACCACATCATAAGATCTGTCTTTTTTTTTAAGATTTTATTTATTTATTTGACAGAGAGAAAGAGATCAGAAGTAGGCAGAGAGACAGGAGGGACGGGGCAGGGGGGCGTGGGGGGTGGGGGGAGAAGACTCCTGAGTGGGGAGCCTGATGCAGGGCTCCATCCCAGGACCCTGAGATCATGACCTGAGCCGAAGGCAGAGGCTTAACCCACTGAGCCACTCAGGTGCCCAAGATCTGTCTTCTTAAGAACTACAAAGACCATCCAACATAGGAATGTGGGAAGAGACATGTCACCTATTTTGTGTCGTCCTTTTTAACTGAAAGGCTCCATTTTCTCAGACCTAACTAATTACTGATCTCCAGAATAAGTTTCTGCACTGGCTTGTGTATTAGTCCCAGAAAAGACACAGAATCCTTTAGACTCAAACACAGTAAGAGGCTCTCCCCATCCAATTCTCCTCCATTTATGAAGCATAATTCTATTACAAAGATGTATTCATCCAACAATCACTTTTAAGCACCGACTATGTATGAGGCTCTGGGGATATAAAGATGAAGGAAACCCAGCCCTCTAGGTTAGTGAAACATGAAGTCTAATAGGGGAAATCCGCCAAGAAAAAGGTGACACTTTGTTCTTACACTCTAAGTACTTCAGACTCTTAACTCAGGTCTGAATCACAATAGGTGGACCTAAAACAATTCTGAATGAAAGCATGCAGTGACCATCTAAATAGGAAGACAAGTAAGAAAGAGCAGCATGGTAATTCAAATATGTCTTCGAATACAGACTCTCTCACACTATGAGAAACGTTACTATTGCTGGTCATTTAAAGAATTGAAAAATGTTTGCCCATAATGTTCAAATAAGAAGCTTGCAAAATTTTTTAATCATTTTACTTTATTTTTCATCATGATAAGTGTACTCTTTAATCCCCATCCACTGTATCCCCCATCCTCTTACCCACCTCCCAACAGTTTATTCTCTATAGTTAAGAGGCGGTTTTTTTGTTTGTTTTTTTTTAAAGATTTTATTTATTTGACAGCGAGAAACACAGCGAGAGAGGGGACACAAGCAGAGGGAATGGTAGCGGGAGAAGCAGGCCTCCCGCAGAGCAGAGAGCCCGATGCGGGGCTCGATCCCAGGACCCTGGGATCATGACCTGAGCCGAAGGCAGCCGCTTAACGACTGAGCCACCCAGGCGCCCCTAAGAGGCTGTTTCTTGGTTTATGTTTCTCTCCCTGTCTTTCTCTCTTTCCTTTGTTCATTTGTTTCTTAAAATCCATATGAGTGAAATCATCTGGTAGTTGTCTTTCTCTAACAGACTCACTTTGCTTAGCATTATACTCTCTAGCTCTATCCATGTTGTTGCAAATTGCAGGATTTCATGCTTTTTTCTATGGCTGAAAAATACTCTGCTATATATAAGAATATTTATATTTACATATTACACCACATATACATGGTATATATATCACCAATATATATTTTATAGATAAATATCTATACCATATATATATGGTTAGTTATACATATGATTACATATATCTATATGTAGATATATACATTATATGTAGATATATATACAGCAATTATATATAATATGTAATTAATGGATAGAGTATATTTATAAATAAGTATAAATACACACACACACACACACCACTTTATCCATTAATCTATCAATGGACACTAGGGCTGCTTTCACATCTTGGCTATTGTAAATAATGCTGTGATAAACATAGGGGTCCGTGTATCCCTTTGAGTTAGTGTTTTTGTACTTGGGGGAAAATACTCAGGAGTGCAATTCCTGGATTGTAGGGTAGTTCCATTTTTAGCTTTTTGGGGAACTTCCATATTGTTTTCTGCAATGGCTACATCAGTTTGCATTCCCACCAAGAGCACACGAGGGCTTCTTTTCTCCACATCCTGGCCAATACTTCTTGTTTCTTGTGTTTCTTTCACTGTGCAGATGCATTTTATTTTGACATAGTCCCAATAGTTTATTTTTATTTTTATTTCCCTTGCCTCAGGAGACAGATCTAGAAATACATTGTTACAGCCAACATCAAAGACGTTGCTGCCTGTGCTGTCTTCTAGGATTTTTAACAAGCCTACAACTTTATTTTAGTTGATTGGTCTTGAAAAATGAACCTATTTCATGCTTTAACATTTTCAAAGGGAAAAATAATCACTTCTTCTGGACATCATTTATCTCAGTGTCTTATTCTGTGAAGCATACTTATTAAATACCTACTACACAAAACCAGTACAAGACTTTTTCCTTCACAATCTCCCCTGAACCTCTTTCGTTCTGTACAGGTCAATGCCAGGCCACCCCAAGATGGGCCACTGTGGCATAAAGGTTATTTTATGTTGAAGGCAACTGAGACCTTGCAGGCTCAAGAGAAACTTTTGCTCCTCCCTTAACTACACAGAAGAATTTAAATTGGAAGTCTTCCCAAGAATAATGGTTATTCCCAGAGATCAGTTCAATCTGAATGACCCATCTGTATGGCAGGACAAACATTTAGTTACCAAATATTTGCTCTTGTTGCCCTGTGAATTGCATTCCTTCCCTTCGAAGTCCCAGACCCCTACCCCCTTCTCCTTAGTTTAAGATAACATATGTACCTCATTTTGCCTATTTTTGGAATTTCCATATCTTTTTGGCTTCCCTGTATTATGAAATTAAGTTTGATTTTCTCCTGTTAATCTGTCTCCTGTCCATCTGATTCTTAGTCCAGCTAGAAGGGACAGGAAACTCAAGCTCCTTGACAATTCTAACTCAAGACACTTAAGCCCTATAATAGCTATATCTGTGCAAGAGGCCAGATAAAGTGGCCCACCTTACACAACTAAGTTAAAATAGGGAGCATTTGACCCATGTGATGTTCTTTCTAACTATTTGTTAAAAACAACTGATACCCAGGGGCACCTGGGCGACTCAGTCAGTTAAGTATCTGCCTTTGGCTCAGGTCATGATCTCAGGGTCCTGGGATGGAGTCCCGCATTGGGCTCCCTGGTTGAGAGGGCTTGCTTCTCCCTCTGCCTGCCCCTCCCCCTTGCTTATGTTCACTCTCTCGCTGTCTCTCTCAAATATATGAATAAAATCTTAAAAAAGAAAACAGTTAATACCCAGATACTTGAAAACTGGACATATATTTGTGTGGAGAATTTACTAGCAATGAATTCTCCATGTTTCTCCCATGCCACCATCCTCAGACTGAGGTAGAAGACAACTGTACTTCATGATAGTAAGAATATCAGTCCAACAAACTGATACCTGGTAAAAAAAAAAAAAAGCCTACAAGAGTGATTGCAACAAAAACGGCCCATTTCCTGAGAGCCATCAATAGAACCTAGCTTCTTGGATCTCATAAGATTATAGGGACGTTTTAAAATGTATTGTTTCAATGAATTTGCAGAAATTGGACATTACCTAAAAGAAGATCCTCCTAGCCTCTACTCTGGGCCCTCTGCCACATCATTCAGTTTAGAGAATTCCTCCCCCTCGGTCTCATAAAACCCCAGAAAGGCAAGAGTAAAGTAAAGCAAGTGAGGTTAATTTCACAGGGTCAGGCAACATGATTCTCCTCCTGTTTCTCTTACCCAATTTTCTTCAGGCTCTGGGCCTGTTTTTAATGACTAATTGCTTCCAGCTTCTAAAGTGGTTCAACTAGCTTCATGTGATGATTGTTTGAGCAAAGTAGAAAGGAGTTTTAAAATTACTAAAAGTAAGGGTATAGAAACTCTTTCTGTGGAAGACATGTTTAGACCAGTGGACTGGGGAGAGTAAGTAAACTATGGGTAAAGATGTGAGTGGGATAATGGGTGGAAATGGATTTTGGGGTTTCAGAAGGGCATTTTAACTCAGTACATGAGGGCTGGTACGAATGGTGAGATCTGAGGAAATTAGGACATCACAAGCACTCAGAAAGGACACTTGTTAAATGAACGACATCCTATGAAAGGAGTTTAGTAGGACTCTGGAAGAATGTGGGTAGAATCAAAGTGCTGGGAAGCTGAGCGGGACTTCAGAAATATTAGAAATCAACTACTTCAACATTCTTGTTTTAAAGACGAAGCCATTTGAAGTCAAGCGAAGCTAAAAGAATTGGTACCAGGGCACACGGCTCAAGTGCAGCAACAAGATGGGAAATGAGGTATCCTAAGTCCTGTCCACCTCCCATCTCCCTGCTGCCCCCGGCCTGCAAGCTTACCTTCCTCCTGAACAGCACCCTCCTTACATTTGTTCTCCACATCATCGAAATGGAGTCATGAGACCAAATAAAAGACAAAGCCAGAGACCTCCTGAAGCTTCCCTTTCTGTTTCGGGTTTGTAGCGTCTTCCGTGCCTTCATGGTGGACTTCCTCTCTGCCCACTAACACAACTCTTATAACAATCCTCCCCCCCTGCCCAGGTCAGCCTATGAGAAGCCGGCAACTGTTCTTACTAATTGTTCTTAAAAAAAACCAAAAAACAAAAAACAGGCTGCACCTCCCCTATTGCAAGGGCAGGTGTCAGTGATTAAGGCTTCTATCCACTGAGCAGTCTTAGTGTAAAATGTTTCGAAGACTGGTTCCACTGAGCAGCATCAAATCCTCAGGGGTAATGGGTTGAATGTTGGTAACAAACTAGAAGACTCTGAAAGTTAAAAAAGAGAGGCTGGGACATACTCTGAGGATGGAAGCAAATAAGAGAGCAGTGTGAAAGACCACACTGCTTTCAATGATCTTTCAATGATCAGGAACCCCCGGCGAGTGTCACTGTTAAGATACTGGCCTTGGGTCCTGGGCTCACATCCTACTATGCTCCTTCAAGAACCTTGACGTTGGGCAAGCAACCTGTGCCTCGGCTTCCTCACCAGGATCCTGGGAATAAGAAGAGCACCTACTTCCTGGATTGTTAGGAGCATTAAGTGAGCTAATATATTTGGTCCTCTCATCAATGCCTGCACATAGTAGGCACTATATGGGTATCATATATTTTCTTAGCAAAGCAACAACCTTCTGAGGGCCATCAACCAGCATCTAAGAGATTTTTTGTAACCTTGTCAATATGAAACAAGTATTTACTGATGCTCTGACGGCCCAAGCAGGAAACCACCCCTCCCAATTCCTTGCACATATGCACTTAGGCAGAGGAGTCCTTTAGTTTGAATGGGATTATTTGGTATAGAGAGGCCTGTGAAATACAACACCTAACCATGCCACAGCTGTGCCAAGAGTGAATAGAGCGTCAAAGGAAATCCTTTCTTTTTTTTTTTTAAGATTTTATTTATTTATTTAACAGAGATCACAAGTAGGCAGAGAGGCAGGCAGAGGGAGGGGGAAGCAGGCTCCCTGTGGAGCAGAGAGCCCCATGCGGGGCTCGATCCCAGGACCTGAGCAGAGGCTTTAACCCACTGAGCCACTCAGGCACCCCAAAGGAAATCCTTTCAAGGGATCCTTTTGGGGGCGTCTGTGTGGCTCAGTCATTAAGTGTCTGCCTTTGGCTCAGGTCATGTTCCCAAGGTCCTGGGATAGAGTCCTGCGTCGGGCTCCTTGCTCAGTGGGGAGCCTGCTCCTCCCTCTCCCACTCCCAGCTTGGGCTCTGTCTCTGTCTGACAAATGAATGAATGAATGAATGAATGAATGAATGAATGAATGAATGGATAAAGAAATAAATAAGAAAATCCTTTTCTCAAGAGTCTAGTGACACATGCTGCTGCTGAAACGCAGGGTGTGGTCCCTTAGCGCTGTGCCTTGACCCAACTGTGGGGAAGGGGCGCTCCCAGACAGCGGCTGGCCTGGAAAGTGCCCAAGTCAGCAACAGCAGAGCACTGACCATTTTCTTATTTTGCTTTTAGGCTGACTCATTAGGCGTCAAAGGTGTTCGTTCATTTAAAATTTCCTTCTTCTTACAAATAAAAAAATCAAGCCTGAAAATAGTTATTACATTACTGGTTAGGGTCTTACTATCAAATATTTCAAATATTAATTCTACCAAACAGTAACCAAGGTTCTCTGGAGATGGATTAAATGTCCATGACAAAATAAAATAATGTAAGGGGGAGAAGGAAAGCCTGGGACTTACTTGTGAAGCTGGAGGGGAGGTGGAGAGAAAAGGAGCATTCATTCTTTAAGATTCAGAATTTCCTGGAACATGTTTCTGAAGGTTTCTGAGCTTTTCTAAAATAAATAGTATTTCTTTCCACATGGACAATCACTCCAGAAAGTATGGAGTCAAAAAAAAAAAAAAAAAAAGCATTTCGTTGTGGTTACAGTTTTACATGAGGATCTGGAATCTAATAAACCATATATACCTCTTGCTGCCTATACTCTCCTTCCCAAAGAAGAAAACTAAACAGCCATTGGCTATGCTATAACGGCGTACCTTTTTCTTTTCCTTCCTTAATTTCTTTTAGGTAAAAGTTATCTTGAGAATATCAGTTCAAACACCAAAGATCCAGGTATTATTTTTAAATATTTTTTATACTGAAGGGAGGCAATTGAAAAACTAGGGAAGATACGGATTTACCTAAAACAAAATGAAGGTAGACAAAAAGAGCATGCATGAGCGAAGAAGGGGGAAAGAATGAGCATTTTGTAGGGTGTCACTGTTGTCCCAAGTGGGCACCATGCTGGGTCTTTTATGGGAGTTTTCTTGTGTCTTCCCTAAACCCCCATAACTCTATGTAAAGGCATCATTAACCCCATTTTGTAGATAAATGCTGCTCAGGGCCGGTTTCCACAGTGACGGAAATGATCTCTATCTGTGTCTCCAATACAGTAGATACTAGCTACAGGGGGCCTCTGCACACTTAAAATGTGGCTCATGTGACCGAGAAACTAATTTTTTTTTTTTAATTTGAGAGAGAGAGCGAGAGCGAGCATGAGCAGGGGGAAGAGTAGAGGGAGAAGCAGACTCCCTGCTGAGCAAGGAGCCTGATACCAGGCTCTATCCCAAGAACCCCGGGTCATGACCCAAGCTGAAGGCAGATGCTCAAGACTGAGCCACCCAGGCACTCCAAGAGCTATGGTTTTGAAATGGGACATATTTAGGTTTAATATGAAATATTACTTATTGGTCACATACTAGCTGTGTCTCTTAGGCAAGTTTCTTAACTCCTATGAAGGAGTACCTACATTTTTAAAATGGGGAAAATAATATTTAACTCATAGGACTGTTCTAAGAGTTAAAAGTGCTCATTTTCCTAACCCAGGGCTTCCTTGATCGCCAAAGACATTCAATAAATAGGGGCTGTCATTGTGGAGTGTGGTTAGTTGTAGGGATCAGTGGGTGAGAGAATCACATTTCCATAGATTTGAAATATATTCACTATTGCCTCCACTTTGTACATCATTTTAATTTGGGACTTAAACAAAAAAATATATAGCACTTCTGTCACTTGCAACACGTAAAGTATCATGAAATATTCTAAAGGAATGTTTTAACAGTTCTTAGAATCAAGGTCATTTACTTTCTATAGGTGGAGAGGAAAGTTTATGAAACAGGTTATCACGGGACATTTATGGAGTAACTGCAGTTCTTTTTTTTTTTTTTTTAAAGATTTTATTTATTTATTTGACAGAGAGAGAGAGAGAGAGACAAGAGAGGGAACACAAGCAGTGGGAGTGGGAGAGGGAGAAGCAGGCTCCCCGCCAAGCAGGGAGTCCAATGTGGGGCTCCATCCCAGGACCCTGGGATGAAGACCTGAGCCAAAGGCAGACACTTAACGACTGAGCCACCCAGGCGTCCCGGGGTGGCTGCAATTCTTAAAGCAATTTAGAAATAGTGATAATAATAAATCAAGATGGCTTAATTAAAGTCTATAAAAATCTAAAGGCAAGAGAAAAATAACTAGGCTATTCCAGCTGGAATCTCATGTTAACACTCCTTCAACATTCTCTAGCCTAAGACTACTGCATTTAAAATTCTAAATGGGTCATGGGGGATTGTCATTTTAACCACAAATGTCCATGTGTATCCTGGAGAGATAAGGAAAACGCTTTCCTGAAATACACACACGGAACATAGATGATACATGCAGAATCCAGAAACCAAGGTTTAAAGAGACCATGTGACGCTCACAGCACTCAGCCCCATGAGCACATATAGAGCCTGTGGTTTTTAAGACAGAAAAGGCAGGCTGAGAAAGTGAAACTTGTTCAAAGGGGGCAAAAAAGCAATGATCTGAATTTTAGGGAATCCAAATAAAATACTTCAGCAGCAATATACCGATGCATTTAAATAAAATTCCTGAGCAAATTTCTCACTATTTTCATAAAACTCAGTTCTATTTTATGTTCTCCCAGGCCTTAAAAGCATAACACATGGGACCCTGGATGGCTCAGTTGGTTAAGCATCTGCCTTTGGCTCAGCTTAGGTCATGATCCCAGAGTCCTGGATGAAGCCCAAGTCAGTCTCCCTGCTCAGCAGGGTAGCTGCTTCTCCCTTAGGCCCTCCCCCTGCTCATACACTCTCTCCCAAATAAATAAATAAATAAATAAATAAATAAATAAATAAAATCTTCAAAAAAAGCATAATACGAAGTTTTCTCTGTATACTCTCAAGAGTCCAAATTTTATATGCAATTTATTATAGTGCATGTCGGAATAGACAAAAACGAAATAAAGACAGTAAGTGTTATCATGATCAAAGAAAAGTCAGTTTCACAGTTCCATTAATCATTAACGTGGCTCAATGCGTAAGCCAAGTTCTTTTCATTTTATGAAGAAATGTGAGACGTTACTAGATTCGTCATTATCTTGCAGTACAGAGAGGACAGGAGAATGTCAAGGGAAGTGTAGAAAATGGCATAAGAACTGAACTTGATGACTGATAGTAACGAGGATTTCTATTTAAATATGATAAACTTCCACACCAATTTCAAAATCAGAACTAATTTGAGAGATAAACTGGTTAAATTTCATGGGGCTTAGGAGTAAAATCAGATAAGCCCTCTTTCAGCTGCTTTATCATGATTTAAAGTGATACGGCATTTGTAAGAAAAAATAAATAAGGTGATTTTCCAATTCAATCCAAAATTCGTCACTTTCACCTCTTCTCTTTACCTGGATCACTTTTTTTTTTTTTTTTTTTAAATCTTTTATCCTACAGCCAGTAGGTACATGTTCTCTGTCTTGTTCTTTCTCTGTCTTTCTTACTCTTTCTCTCTTTCACACACACTTAACACTCACACATACATACTCACATATACAAATAAACATGCTCCTTCAGGAAACAAACTACCCTGATATTTTTGAATCACTTCACTTGCAAATACAGGCCCATTGCCATGGAGATGCTACTGATTTGGGTGAGTCAACCTTTGGCCTTTAGCTTTAAGTGGTAGGCTCCCAGTGGCTTCCAAGAAAATAAGACAAAGATGTGACCTTTTCTGGGGACTGCAAAGTCATCCTGTATTCTTTGTTGTTGAATCTAAATTGTGTTCTGGAGTCTGCCATTTAGGAGTGAAGTGGAAGGAATGACATCATCTCAGGTTCCTCTCAGTACTTCCCCTTTAATTCTAGAGCCCAAGGTCTTTTTAAAAAAAAAATTTTTTTAATAACATATAATGTATTATTTGCCCCAGGGTACATGTCTGTGAATCATCAGGCTTACACATTTCACAGCACTTACCATAGCACATACCCTCCCCAGTGTCCATAACCCAGCCACCCTATCCCTATCCCCCTAACCCCCAGGAACCCTCAGTTTGTTTCGTGAGTTTAGGAGTCTCTTATGCTTTGTTTCCCTCCCTAATCTATCTTGTTTCATTCCCCCCCACCCCCCACCTCCCCACCTCCCCGCTTGCCCTGCCTCTCAAATTCTTTGTATCAATTTT
>CM053609.1:55581812-55629109 GCA_028646535.1 Procyon lotor
CGTTGCAAATGGCCAGATTTTGTTTCTCTTGATGGCTGCATAGTATTCCATTGTATATATATCATGTGTCTGTTGGCCATTTGGATGTCCTCTTTACAGAAATGTCTGTTCACATCTTCTGCCCATTTCTTGATTGGATTATTTTTTCTTTGGGTGTTGAGTTTGAGAAGTTCTTTATAGATTTTGGATTCCCAACACCATTTGTTGAACACACTTTTTTCACATCTTTTTTCCACTGGATATTCTTTCCTGCCTTTTTGGGATGGAATGTTCTGAATATATCTGTGATGTCCATCTGGTCCAGTGTGTCATTTAGAAGCTTTATTTCCTTGTTGATCTTTTGCTTAGATGATCTGTCCATCGCCTCTGCCTTTTCAATGCAAATAATTCTCCCACAAACCAGCCTGCTCGGAGCACCTGAAGCCCAGCTGCAGACAGCACCTGCACCAGGTATTTATCTGCAAGTGTTTACCAGTTCTCTCTACACCTGTTGTTCTGCCCAACTTAGGGCTTGAACTCACCACTCGGAGATCAAGACCTAAGCTGAAATCACGAGCCAGATGCTTAACCCACTGAGCCACCCAGGCACCCCAGATCCGGTGATTTTATACACCTTAATTTCAGGTTACAATGGCCCTCTACCAGCAGACTCATTTGCAATGCTATTCATTTCAACTAGAGTCTCTCCCAGAGCTGCTTGCAATAATAGTAACACTAAATTTTTCTGGTGGCTCTGGGCTGTGTGTTCATTTTCTTAAAGGCATATACAGGAAGACTCTAGATCTAATCATGAGAAAAGGGGATGTCCCTGGTGTTTCCTTAGACCTATGATCTTCCTTAGCCCAAGTCACTTGAACCCCTATTTTATGGAATGAAACCAATGGAGACCTAGATTAACTTTTTTACTGGAGTTCACCTACAGACTAGGCAGCCAAATTTTCTCTTTCCATCTGGTTGGAAAAACCCTCTAGCTATTTCAAAGTATCCTTGGCTCACATTAATTCTCGTTTCACCCAAAGACAAAACATGGAAAAATCTAGATCTGCATTCAACTTCCCACAATTAAATTACTTCTGCTCACTCTTTGGCACTCCATTCCAACCCTTCCCAGCAGAACTGCCTGTGATAAAGCAGTCATAGAGGGGAAATTCATACTGCAGCCCAAACATAGTTATAAACTTGCAAAGTTAAGATACCGGGTTTGAATTTTTTTTCTCACAAAAGATATGCAACAGTGGGAAATGTATTAGGCCTTGGAGATTCAGAATAGGTACTCTACATTCCTTTGAGCAGGTTCTTGATCTATAAAATAGAGCTAGTGGAGAGTCCCCAAGAGTTTTGTGGTTAATATACATAAAATACTTAAGGTACTTTAGAGATCACTCAATAAATGTTTTATAATACTTTTATTATCATCAATACTACTGCTAGTACTTTTACTATCACAATCAATGAAATATGGCACTGAAGTCAATGACCCACTTCTAAGTTGAGCTAATGGATGATCCTGCAGATACCCAAAAATATTCTACTTGAAATTAAAGTTAGTCTCAGAGCCATGTCACGTACATATTGAGAGGAAGGGGTAAGTACAGTGTAAGGAGAAAATGAAAGATCTAATTGGGGGAAGATTCTAGTCATCAAAGGGGACAGGTCTTTACTGGTAGAGTTTCTAGATGATTACTACAGGAAAAACAGTTTTAACTATTGAGTGTTGGCAAAGAACTTTCTGCCCTCCACCAGCTCTAAGCACCCCCCAACCCCCACTCCAAAAGACAGAAGGAAAACATATCCAGGTGCCACCGCTGGAAGCTACCCGCCCTCAGATTCTGGCAATAACAACAAAAGCATTTGTAATTTCCTGCCATAAAGAAGGCAATGCAGAAATCCTGCATCTATGTAAGAGTAATTTAAAATCTGGAAGTCATGGGCACCTGGGTGGCTCAGTGGGTTAAAGCCTCTGCCTTCGGCTCAGGTCATGATCTCAGGGTCCTGGGATCGAGCCCCTCATCGGGCTCTCTGCTCAGCGGGGAGCCTGCTTCCTCCTCTCTCTCTGCCTGCCTCTGACTACTTGTGATCTCTCTCTCTGTCAAATAAAGAAATAAAATCTTAAAAATAAATAAAATAAAATCTGGAAGTCAGAGAAACCATAGCTGCATTTTGATAACTGGTATTTTGAGAAATACAGGGGCCAGGAGACTTACAAGGTACGTTCATTGTTCATACTTCATTGCTGGAAGTATTCTTATTTAACAAGGATATGCTACTGAACAGCTTCTTCTCCCCCACCAGAATTATTGAACCTTGCCAGCTGTGGCTGGACGATCTCAACTATGGATTGAACTCAATGTTTGTTCCTTGCACCTCAATAAATTTGTTGAGTCCACTTCAGAGATAAAAAACTAATAGATACAAAAAAATTAATAAGTATATAGAAGGAGAAATTAAAGTTAAAATATGTTCGGCTAAGATGCCAATAAGTAAACAACATTAATTTCTGATATCTGCTTCACCTACATCTACTAAAGAGATGGTTCTCATACTGCAAAGAGCATTTTTGTACCATTTGGACGAGACAGGAATGGCATACTTTATCTCCTTAAAGGAAGAAGTACTATAGTGAACAATGGTTGTAAAATATACTCGGGGCCATATAACAAATTAGTGTTTGAACTAGGAATAAAATTCAGATTTACCCTGTACTCAAATGCCTCTTCTTCATCTATACTAGGTTACTGGTGATGGGATGAGTAGTAGGGAAGGGGAAAAACCCTCGCCTCTATGTTCCTAGAAAGAAAATCTTTGTTTCCTCAAATTGAAATAATGATGTGACGTGTTGTGAATTTGGAAAGACTTTTTCTAAACTGACTGATTTTGTCATAAAATGAAATCATATGAGTTCTGAGCAAATGTGAATACATGTGCATGTGTCTCCTGAAGAAATGCATTTAGATCTAAAAAATAGCTTACAGGGGCTGCCTGGGTGACTCAGTGGGTTAAAGCCTCTGCCTTCAGCTCAGGTCATGATTTCAGAGTCCTGGGATCGAGCCCCACATCGGGCTCTCTGCTCAGTGGGAAGCCTGCTTCCCCCCCCCCTCTGCCTGCCTCTCTTCCTACTTGTGATCTCTCTCTCTCTCTGTCAAATAAATAAATAAAATCTTTAAAAAAAAATAAAAATAAAAAATAGCTTACAAACTTAAAATTATTTGACTCGTCGCCTAATATCCTTCATGGGAAACTTTAGCTTCTTCCGATTTAATTACTGGTTCCCACTAAGCAATTATACCTTAAGGAATTCTCTCATTTGCTTTATTAATAACTTTCATTACAGTTTAATATCCACTCTGTTTGGAACCATTGATGATACCCTCTCCAAACAAAGAGATTTTCAAGGGCATACTAAGAAGCCCATCTAAAAGATTAGAACAAACTAGAAAAAGAGATTATAGCTTCAAATGAGCACCGGCAAATAGAAAGAAATGAAAGAGTAAAAAAATGTCAATGTCTCCCTAATGGCTGTAATTAATTTATTTTACATAACTTACTTTTTTAGGCAATTTATCTAATTTGAATATAAAGTTACAAAGTGTTTTTTAAATAGATTTTTAAAAATAGATTTATTTATTTGAGAGCGAGAGATAGTATGCAAGAAGGGGGAGGGGCAGAGGGAGAGAAAGGGGGGAGAAGCAGAGTCCCTGCTAAGTAGGGAGCCCAAGACGAGGGGGCTCAGGTCAACTGGAGCCAAAACCAAGAGTCAGAGGCTTAACTGACTGAGCCACCCAGGTGCCCCACAAAAACTTAAACAAGTTTAAGGAATAGGATGAGGGACAATTCTTGTAGGGAAGAAGAAATCAGACAATCGTTTTTTCTTGCATCCCAGTAATGTCCATAGTAGATAGTAAGTGCAAAGAGTATTATTTAAATAATATCCATACTAACCATTAGTTAGACACAAAGTGTTTTCACCCACTTTGGCTAAATAATAAAGATTAAATTTTTCTTGATAATTGATATAGCTTTTTATTACATCAACCTATTTTTGAAGCACTGAATCTGTATTTGGAATGCTCAGTGAATGCTTCACTGAAGCATTGAATCTGTATTTGGAAAATACAGTTAGTCACACTCATACTCCAAAGTCTTTACAATGAAAATATTTCTTTAATGAAGATTATTCCTAAGCCTTTCTTTACAAAAAAAAAAAATAAAAATAAATGAATGCATGAATCCTTAGGGTTTTCAACATAATCGGATGAATATATTAATATTCAGATGGTATGATTTTTAAAATTTGAAAGCAGCAGCCCTGCAGCTTATAATGGGAGGACACCTGAACAAACTTGTCATATGCCAAAATATGACCTTTCACCAAGAATTCTGCTTCCTTGGCTCAGCCCTTAGAATCCCAGCAAAAGGATGGGCCTTGGCTTTCGAGCTTACCTTCCTCGGGGGCTACTGACCTCCTGTGTCGGCACTTCCAAATCTTGGGAACTGGCATTGGTTGTCCGTGTCTCAGGTTATAGTAGCAGCATGCACCCATGGTGCCAAAGGGTGGGGAGCCTGCGGCAAACATGATGGGTTCTCAGGACAGCTTGAGAAGAAGGAACGTGTCGAGAACGTATTTCCCTGGCTGCATCATGGAAGCCAACTGGTATAGTGCCACCTGGGAAGAGACTCCACCACGCATTAATGAGTCAACCTTCCGGATGCACGTTGGGCCAGACAGGTTTCACCACTTTACAGTCCTTATGAATGGTAACACTTTGGAAAAAAAGACACGGCATTCTTTAAGAGCTACTTTTCATGGTCTCCTTCTTTCAGGGAATGGGAAAAAGGATCACTTTGCTTTTCAAAAGATGTTTTCAATTAAATATAGAAACTTAAACATTTTTTTAACTTACATATTTTGGATCATCCCTCAAAACCAAGTCCTCCCATTCTAAAAACTAGTAATTCTAGTATATCTGTCTTCAGAATGTGTTGGTGGGGGTGTGTGCCTGGGTGGCTCAGTTGTTAAGTGTCTGCTCTCCCAGGGTCCTGGGATCGAGCCCAGCGTCAGCTCTCTCCTCAGCGGGGAGCCTTCTTCTGCCTCTCCCACTCCCCTTGTTTGTGTTCCCTCTCACACCATATCTCTCTGTGTCAAATAAATAAACAAAATCTTTAAAAACATGTGTTACGGTATTTTATTTCCAGATTTTGAGAGCCAGTTTTCTTCCTTGCCCTTATAAAATGACCTCCATTACTATATTCATTCTTGGATGTAAATTTGGACTATGAAAAAGACACTGTATAATTATCTTAATGAGACTTTGTGTTTATATTACATCTTTTATCTAAAGAGCTCAAAGCATTTTGCTAACATGATCTTATTAAGCTTCACAACACCCCACTCAAGAATGTGATTGTAAGGGTTATTACTATCAATTTTAATAGGTGGGGAAACTGAGAGATTAGCGATTAAATGACTCAATTTGAGGTCACAATGTAAGCTGAAGGTACATTTTGATTCGAGACTCTGACCTCTCTTTCCAAAGACATACCCAACTGACCAACAGAAAGCTTCATGCTGAAATGAGACCTTGTTTTCAACTTCTCAGAAAAAAAAATCTGTTCTTTGGTTCTAAGGCCTCAAAAAAACATTAAAATCAGGGAAATAAAAATTATTTTATGTTCTCAAATTATGGCACATGTGCTAAAGACAGCAGATGTGTTCACTGTAGTCATTTTAGCCCCCTCCTTACCATTTCCAAAGGCCACTACTATCTATCCATCAATGGATCAGGCCAGAGAATGTATTTATTCAGACAGACACGAGATGGTGTTCATATAGAATGGCTAGCCAGTGCAATTTTTCCCATGCACCAGGAGGAAAGAGAGGTTCATTGCTGGCAATCTTATGCATGTTCATTGTGAGATATTCAAACAATATGGGAGTATATGGTGCAAAAGTGAAAAAAATCTCCTCTCACCACCCCGAGTGACCACTGTTACATGTGGGGATGTATGACTACACACATGTAGTGACACCAGACAATATTCTACAGCTTATTCTGATTGCCTTTCCCTTTCCCAATATTTTTTGGTCAATGCCCTTTGTCAGTTCATATATATCAACAGCATTCTTTTAACTGATTGCATATCCATTTTTTTGGATACATGCATAAGAATATACAGAAATTTATTTTACCCAATCCCCTTTCATTGGACATTTGGGTATTTCCTTTTTTTTCTTTTTCTCTCATGAACTGCAGTAAATATCCTTGTATGTTTAGCTTTCTGTGTTTTTTAAATATTTCTTTGGATCTACTTCTCATTTTTTACATGATCTAAGACACTTGCTTATGAAAATATACCTGTTAATCTATGAACTAAGCTGCTGATTGAATTGTGAGCCAACAGCTCTGGATGGAAAATCAATTCCCCTCTTTCGTCCTATCACTGCCTGGCAGAGGCTTTGGATTTCTGCACAGGATACTAGCCTGCCTTTATCCGTATGACTCACAAATGTGAACTGGAAAGCACTCCACATGGGACGTAGGAGAGATGGCTAAAGGATGTGAGACATCAATACCCACTGAAGACACACAGCCCACTTTCCCCAATGCCTTATTTCAACAGAAAAATTAAATCTTGGCTTTTTACCAATAGACAGAGTGGTAGGTCCATGTTTTGAAGCAAAAAGTGTTTTTTACTAGTAAGGCTTTGATCATGTGCCTAAGTCTGAGTTTGAGGATCTTAATGACTGACTACTTTGCACCTCTGCTTCCTGAGACCACTTGGGAGATTCAGTATCATAGTCAGTTCAACGGCATTATTATTTACAGTTTTTTGGAGTGTGTATAAATGGAGAGCCCCAAAGGAGTGCCTTTTGCTCTTATTTTTAGTAGGATTTGCCCTTGTATCATATTTATGTTCACATGGATGTCCTGTGCTGATGATCTTACTTCCCAATAAAGTACCTGGTTGACAAGCATTGCTTTTCTACTTTAACAACTAAAGAGGGGAAAGAAAGCCAGACTTAGAGCCACAATAAGAGAAGGCTAGACTTAACTAGTTCCCATTGCTGTTGTTTCTATTAATTTATTCATTTGTTCACTTACCAAATATGTACGGCAAGCAAACAAGATGAATACCATACAGTTCTTGCTTCAAGGGGCTGACAGTACAGTCAAGGCCACAGACAAAGAAAATAGGCAAATGAAGAATGATACTCTAGAAGTGCAGGAAAGGGTTCCTGGAGACTTTTATAGCTAATTATACAGAGAAATGAACAGAGAAAAGCAAACACCTTGCAAACAGAACACAGTGCAATGCTTTTGGTCACGTGACACCTAAAAGACTTGGAAAAACATCACCAAAAAAGCAGATAACCTGAGAAGACTTATTCTTAGTCATTCTTGACATATTCCCATTCTCTTTGTTTTTATCCCGTCTTAAAATGTTATGTTTGCTAAGTTCAAGTAACCAAGTCCCTGTTCTCTTCTGGAAGAAAGTTGTTTTGTTTTTTTTTTTTATTCAGTTATTTATTAACAATTTTCTTCCAAAAAGTGTGTGCCATGGTGGGAGGGTAAGGCAATTCAGAATAGGTTTTTTTTTTTTTTTAAAGATTTTATTTATTTGACAGAGAGAAACACAGTGAGAGAGGGAACACGAGCAGAGGGATTGGTAGCGGGAGAAGCAGGCCTCCTACGGAGCAGGGAGCCCGATGCGGGGCTCGATCCCAGGACCCTGGGATCATGACCTGAGCTGAAGGCAGCCACTTAACGACTGAGCCACCCAGGCACCCCCAAAATAGGTTTTATATTCATTTTTAGATTATGCATATTAGGTTCATTCTTTAAATGCTATCCCACAGCAAGTTTCATGTATGCCTTCTAGGCATCTTGAGAGTATAAAACACAACAGGATAAACAGTAGGATATGTCCTGACATCACCTTCTAATATTAGAATCTAATAGTCACTGATGACATATGCAACGTGAGAAAGAAAAAACTTAATGTCTGTGTCAAATCCTTAAGTGCTGAACTGACCCACGCTGGCCTGTTCCACTCTAAGTATGTCCCTCTAAAGAGTGGTGAATTAGGGTCTTCATTCTGATTGCTGCCATTATCTTGCTATGCAATCTAAAAGAAGGAGGAACTGTGCTCGCTTCGGCAGCACATATACTAAAAGAAGGAGGAACTTCTTATATCTTATGTCCTACATGTGGGGATGGTAGAAGGTAGGATAGTACAGGTTATCCAATCTTACGAAAGGAAACTAACATTTATTTAGCATACACTATGTGCCAGACATGAACCAAAAGCTTTAGGGATATTGCTCAAAACACCCTGTTAAGTAGTTACTATTAATGTCACTTCCAAGTGAAAAGATAGGCCAAGAGATATTAAATAATCTCCCCGTGCTCATACAACTAAATGGATTTGTAGCATCTCCATAGCCTTTCAACTAAGACTCAAATTTTGGAATCATCTAGGATCCGTCTCTTTCTCTCTCTCTTTTTTAAAGATTTTATTTATTTATTTGACACACAGAGAGAGATCATAAGTAGGCAGAGAGAGCGGGGAAGCAGGCTCCCTGCTGAGCAGAGAGCCCGATGCGGACTTGATCCCAGGATCCTGAGATCATGACCTGAGCTGAAGGCAGAGGCTTAAACCACTGAGCCACCCAGGCGCCCCTCTTCTCTTTCTCTTAATGCCAGATGGTTCAGCCTTGTGAATCTATTTGTACAATGTTTTTCATATCCACCCTTTTCTTTCCAACCCCAATTTGAGTTCTCACCAGTTTCAGTCATCATCACTTAACCTTCCTTCTTCTAATATCTCACCACCCTTCATTCATCTATCTTGTTAATCTTCCTGCATCATGGCTGGGATCATATCACTCCTCTGCTCAAAGATCTTCCATGGCTTTTCATGGTCTATTAAATTAGGTAAACACTCCTTCACCTGGCATTCAAGGCCCCCTACACTGTATAGCATACAGTCTTGATTGAATCCAAGCTCCTCGAATGAATACATGACATAAAACTAAAGCTCACTATATGTGGCAAGGGTTCCCCAAAGTAATATCATAGCATATTAAGTACTATACATGTCTTCAAGAGATAAATAATGAGGTCTAGAATCTGTCTATCCCAGAAGTAAAGAAATTAAATCTAATATACCTGAGCTGGAAATATGGTGAAGGTCGTTGATCAAACAAAGGTAGCTATTTGATGGGATGTGTGCTTTAACACAGACTTAGATATCCAAGAGAAATATGGCCCTTCCATGACTCTCTACCCCATTATCAACTTATTTCTTCCTCCATTTGGCCTTTTGGTCCCACTGAGATATAGTTAGAACTCCTTATATTGCAAGTGACAGAAATCCAGCTAAACTGGCTTAAGCAAAATGGAATTTATTAGCTCATATAACCAATAAGTCCAAGTTATAGGCATGGCTGGATCTAGGTACAAACGATATAAGGAATCTCTCTACATCTTTCAATTCTGCTTTCCCCTTGTGGAGTCAAGGTGGTGCAGTATAGCTTCAGAAATATGCCCTTCTACCTTTGTTATCACCGTTACTAAGAAATTATCCCTACTGTTCTAGCAAAAGACCCAGGAACCACTCTCCACAGAAAACTGGGAAATGTGGGCATCCCTGAACCAATCACAGCAGGTGATGTGAAATCCCATTGATCACATGACCACCACTAGATCCAGGACATCAGCTGCATCCTTACCACATAAAGTGAGAAAGTGAGAGGTGGTTACTCAAAGGAAAAATGGGGTACTATTACCAGACAAAGGGATAATTAATTCCACATGGTTTGGAAAAGCATTGAAGCCCACCATTAAAAAGTTCTGATACATAGAAAATAAGATGGAGGTGGTCAGTGGGGTGCCGGGTTCTCAGCAGGTTAAGCCTCCGACTCTTGATTTCCACTCAGGTCATGACCTCGGGGGTGTGATATTGAGCCCCTTGTCATTGGGCTCTTGTGGAGCATCTGCTGGGCAAGGGTTGGATGGAGAGGAAGCAGAAGGACACCATGAGCGGGGGGGTCAGACAGAGCAGCACAGGGTGCTTGGAAATAATGCAGAGCCTTGAGGCACAGAGTTTATGCAGGGAAGCAGAGTGTGAGCTGAAGCTAGAAAATAAGCAGGGTACAGACAGCAGAGAGTCAGTGCCTACCATGTCCAATATTTTCTCAAGACAGGCCAACTCTACATCTGTTCCTATCTGCTGGGTATTTATATGATTTGTAGTCAATGTTATCCTATACCAACCTCCAAAACTCATGGGGAAAGTCCCACAGATTTAGCTGAGGGTTCTTACACTTGTGCTCCTCCTACAGCAGGCCAGAGAGGGAAAGGAAAGAGGCCAGGCCTAGGCTGAGGAGAGAGAACTGCAAGTCTTGGCGGCCTGCCTGGGAGTGGAGGCAGCCTAGCAGACAGGAAGACAGGGCCAAAAAGCAGCAGTGTAGGCTGCAGGCAGGTTGGAGCAGAAACCAGAGAGAGAGGAAGACAAATTACTAGAACCGCCAATTTGCAGGGCCATGAAACCTGAACTCTTCTGCATGCGCCTTCCTGGTGACTCCTCTGGCCCCGAAACTTCGGGAACGAAAACTGATACCCATAAATAACTGTGGCTGTGTAACTGCCAAGTGGGATGAACACTTCATTTTGATTAAAAGTGAAGTGGTTTTCCTGACCAAGAAAAACTGTAGCTGGCTACTCCGCGGGGAGGTCGCACTCACGGTTACAGGCACGAGGCTGAGGGAAGTGCAGGACACAGGCTGCAGAAAGACATGCTGAGCATTAGGACCCGGGTGGGGAGAGGCAGACAGTCCTGTCCACCAGCATCAAGGAGGCAATTTCCCAGCCTACCTTCCCTCAAACACAAAGGAGGTTGGCTCGAACCTGTTTTCCTTTATGCCTATGGTCTCAAAATGAACCAAATGGTTGGTGGGTCATCCTTACTGGACCACAGATATCTACTAATTCTCGGGGATGCCATGGTTAGTGCCCCTCTGCGTTCAACCTTGACCTTAAGACCCTCTTACCAACTTGACTTGTCCTTGCACGGACCATCCACTTAAGGACAGTCTCAAGGAATAGACCGGAAGAACTGATGAGTTAATAAATAAATCCAAATCTAACTGTAAACAAAACAACAAAAACAGATCAACATTGCTTATTAAATGAAATCCGAGGGTAACTGTCTTTATGAAACTGAATAAAGATTTTTTTAAACACTAGTGAAGCCTTTTAAAATAGAAGCTAAGGGGCGCCTGGGTAGCTCAGTAGGTTAAGTGTCTGCCTTTGGCTCAGGTCAGGATCTCAGGGTCCTGGGATTAAGCACCATGCTTAGGCTCCATGATTAGCAGGGAGTCTGCTTCTCCCCTGCCCTCTGCTGATTCTCCTGCTTGTGCATATACTCTCTCTCAAATAAAGAAATAAAATATTAAAAAAAAAACAAAACAATACAAGCCAAGTGTGCAAGTGTCCTAAAGCTACTCAACCAGCATAAAAGTTGAAATGAAAATATTTTCCACCTAGCTCCACTCCAACCAAAGTTTCCTTCTCATTTATTTGATCAAAAGAATGCTCTCTGCCCCACCCCATCCCCACCTCCACAGTGAAACTTCCTCCTCTGGCGGAGGCTATCTAGAGACCAGGCAATGACTTCAGAAATGTTTCATTGTAGCGACGCCTATGAGGACACCAATGCCACATCCACTAGCCCTGTCTGCGGAGAAGTGGGTGCAACAAATCCAAGACGCTATCCCTGGGTCTCCCTGAACGGTAACAAGGACCAGGCAGTGGCTGTGCCACAGAGGGACCCCCCTCGTCCACTCATTCTTGAGGAGAACTGGAGACAGAAGGGGGAGAGGCAGCAGCAGGACAGGAGATGGACAGACAAAATGGGAGACAGAGAAGCAGGTCATGGCAGAATGCCCAGACATGGAGGCAGTTCTGGAGATAGGAAGTAAAGACAGTCAGTGAGATGTAGGCTGTAGGCTTGTTGGAACAGAAACCAGGAATGAGGCAGGAGGAAGAAAGAAGAGGAGAACCGTGGGGATGGGACCAGAGGGGAAGTCTAACTGGAGCAAGATAGGGAAACAGAGAAAGCAAACAACTTGACCTTGAAAAAAGAGAGTAAAAAGCAGATTTGTAAATGAACAAAGACCATAATTTTTTTTAACATCCTCAGAGAGAGGCAACGAGAAGCTCATCAGCTGAACATTGGGCCATGACCATTGCTCGGACAAGACCAGCAATGAGGGCTCTGATTCCTGAAGGATCCTAAAGATCCAGTGGCCTCTATCTGTGCTCCCACGGCTTGCCATTTGTTCGCCAAGTGAAAACGCTTTCCACACCCTAGCAGGAGAATTTATATTCATATGATGTTTCAAGGTCCAGGTATAGGATGCCCCAAAGAAGCTATCATGGTCGATACCCTGAGACATCATATTTTATGTAAAGACATATTTTAAAGCTCAAGTAACACAACTCTTAGGGAAAAGGGTGGTTAGGCAGTACCTCAATGAGATTAGCTACTAGAATTTTGGAGCAGGAAGTGAAATCACTAGATGAAATCTGGAAATTGTAGATTATAAATAAATGCCTTAAATCTGTCATTGGGGCACCTGGGTGGTAAGTCGGTTAAGCGTCTGCCTTAGGCTCAGGTCCTGATGCCAGGGTTCTAGGATCAAGCCCCACATTGGGCTCCTTATTTGTAGGAAGCCTGCTTCTCTCTCTCCTCCCTGTTCATGCTCTCTTGCTCTCTCTCTCTCTCTCAAATAAATAAATAAAATCTTTAAAATAAATAAATAATCTGTCTTTTTTTTTCTCAAACGAAAAAAAAAAAGATTAGTGGAGCGCTAATCTTCACTGAGCTGAAATAAATCTGAGGCTGGAGCAGCAGTGTGTATAAAGAACCATGGGGAGGACGCCTGGCTGGCTCAGTTGGTTAAGCGACTGCCTTTGCCTCAGGTCATGATCCTGGAGTCCTGGGATCGAGTCCCGCATTGGGCTCCCAGCTCCACGGGGAATCTGCTTCTCCCTCTGACCTTCTTTCCTCTCATGCTCCCTCTCACTCTTTCTCTTTAATAAATAAATAAAATCTTTAAATTTTTTTTTTTTAAGATTTTATTTATTTGATAGAGAGAAACACTGCGAGAGAGGGAACACAAGCAGAGGGAATGGTAGGCAGAGAAGCAGGCTCCCTGCTGAGCAGAGAGCCCGATGTGGGGCTCGATCCCAGGACTCTGGGATCATGACCTGGGCCGAAGGCAGACGCTTAACGACTGAGCCACCCAGGTGCCCAATAAATAAATAAAATCTTAAAAAAAAAATAAAAAAAAAAGAACCATGGGAAGATGTCCGAGTTTTGTCAGCACCTGTGCCCTTCCTCATCGCTAAAGTGAAATATGTCTTATTTCCAACATACCTTCCAGCTGACAGGTTAAACTGGCATTTTCTGATGTCTGCCTCCTGGCATGCATTATGCCAGACACCCCCGTATGCATGACCTCATCTAGTGTCACAACCATGGGCTGCAGCAGGTGTTATTATCCCAGTTTTACAGACAAGGAGACTGACGCCGGGTGGGGAGTCGGGGGGTCACAGAGCTGGGAACTGGCAGAGCCAGGATGCATACCCAGGGCTCCTGACTCCCAGTCTGGTGCGCATTTTGTGAGATACCGGACTGCCTCTGTTGTTCAGACCTCTGGCTGGAAAGGAGTGGGCTAGTATTCAAAAGGTAGGATGCCAGAATGTAAATATTATCTTCTTATTCATCTACAAGCCTGGCAAATACTTCACAGTAAAAATAGTTAGAGAGTCCCTGTAATGGACTGATTATGTTGCTCCAAAATTCGTATGTTTTAGCCCTCAGCCCCAGTACCTCAGAATGTGGTTGCATTTGGAGCGTGGGCCTTTAAAGAAGTGATTAAGTTTATTTTTTTTAAGTTCATCTATTTATAAACTTATTTTTGTATATAAACTGATCTGAAAAACATAAATATATATATATATATTTATAAATAAATAAACATTATTTAAGTCAGCTCTAAACCCAATGTAGGGCTCGAACTCACAACCCTGAGATGAAGAGTCACATGATCTTCTGACTGAACCAGCCAGGCACCCCAAGAAGTGATTACATTTGAATGAGGCCATTTGGATGGACCCTAATCCATCTGGTTGGTGTTCTTATAAAAAGAGATTAGGCAGGGTACACAAGTGCGCAGAGAGGTGATCCTATGAAAAGGCAACAAGAGGGCGGCCATCTGAGTTGGGAAGAGAAGCCTTGGAGGAAACCGATCCTGCCAGCACCTTGATCTTGAACTTCCAGCCTCCAGAACTCTGAGAATAGAAATGTCTGTTGGTTAAGCCACCCAGCCTGCGGTATTTCCTTATGGTTACCTAAGCAGACTAAGACAAGTCCCTACAACATGCCAGGTACTGGCTTGAGGGCAAGAATGTTATAGTAAGTAAGACAGGGTCCCTTCTCTCAAGAGTTGGCGGTCCTGTAGGAAAGACTCGGAAGCAACCAGGCAATTAGAACACGGCATGGTAAATGCTACAAAAGAGTAAGTGCAGAGCGCTGTGGGACACATGGGAAGAGAAGGTTGTGTAATCTGGTATTTGCTATGTACCTGAGAGAGAATGTCTGGCAAAACTTTTAAGGAAGTGATGTGTAGACCAAGATCTAACTAAAAAGGTTCCTCCCATACAGCTGCAAGAACCTCCAGTTTCCACTGACCACATATCGTTTTTTCTTGATCCCACTTCAGCCAAATTCAGAAAACTCCTCCTGGGCCGGCTAGCTACTACCCTGCCTGCTTTTTGTTTCTCTTCAAAAACTGAACAGATATACACTTTCTTAAATGCTTAAGTCGAGGAATTGAAACTACGGCCTATGAAACTATTGAGAAATGAAAAAAAAAAATCTAGATGCAAAGTTCTGTGCTGCACCTGTTTCTCAGAGCAAGGAAAGACACAACCTAGGACTTCCAGAAAGAAGTGACTTAAAAAAAATCACAAAGTAGGGGCACCTGGGTGGCTCAGTGGGTTAAAGCCTCTGCCTTCGGCTCAGGTCATGATCTCAGGGTCCTGGGATCGAGCCCCGCATCGGGCTCTCTGCTCAGCAGGGAGCCTGCTTCCCCTCTCTCTCTGACTGCCTCTCTGCCTACTTGTGATCTCTCTCCCTCTGTGAAATTAAAAAAAAAAAAATCACGAGGTATTTATTCAATGGGAGATATATAAATATAAACGCGGATTTTAAGAATAGTTCATGGCTCAGGAAAATGCTGTCATAAAATATAAAGCAATAATCATTCTATTAATTATTTGTTAATTATATAATAATAATGCAGTTTCGAAAGCTGAAAATATATTTTGTGATTATTTTAGGCTTGGAGGATTGGGTAGTTTTTAGTTAGTAGTTTTTAAAATAAGTCATGTGCTTCCAAAGTTTTCTATAATGATATATATATGTATACATATATATAATGTATAAATTTTACATATGTATAAGTATGATGAGATATATAAATAATAATGATATATATAAATATATATATATCAAATGAAATTTTTTTAATAAGAGAAAAAAATATTTGTTCCAGAAGGCTTGAGAAGTTATCTGATTCTTCCCACCACACTGTAATTCTTCTAGTAGTTGCAATGACCGTTGGAAGGAAGACCATGTCAGATGTCTGTGAAGGTACTGTGAATTATAAACAGCTACAATTTGATGAGGATGAGGACAGCTATTGTTTTTACTGATTTATATGCTTCTCTTTCTGAACAAATCAATGTTGCTGAAATTGGAAATAGGTTTTGAAAAATCTCCGATCATAACTGGCCATCAATATATTTGTTCCCTGGGGGTCGTATTCAGGTCCAGCTTCTCGGGGCAGGGACCACGCCACTGTATATTGCATGTGATTTCTCAGAGTGTGAACAGACTATGCGTCGCCAAGGCCTGACCTCCAGAAATATCCTTCACAGACCCAACTACCAACATGAGTTTGATACAGGCTGGTGCTAATGTCACTGTGGGCCACTGTCCCAAGTCAACTGCCTGAGTGGCCACTAGGGCAGGCCCTCGGGGAATTGAGGAGAGTGGCAGGCCAGAGCATGGAAAAGTAGGGGAAATGCAGTCAAGACTTACTAGATAAAAGGCCTCCGGGGGTCATCTCCCCTCAAGTGACAGAAATGCCTCTTACCATCCACTAAATGTTACTTAATAGATGTGAGAAAAGTGCTTGCAGATCCTGGGAGAAAGATACTGATCAGATGAAGCCTCTTATCAAAACTTTCCCACGCCTGTCTAGACCCTCTCTACAAAGAAAGAACGGAGATAAAGACATCCAGGTCCTAAGAAAGTGCCCTGAAATGACCCATGCCACCCAGGGCAATCGTTCAGACCAGTTAGGCAAGGGACCTGAAATAATACTTTCCACAGCTGGGTCCGGAGAAGAAAGTCAAGGATTTTCTTTTTCTTCCTTTCTTCATCCCCACCACCAACTCTCTATCTCCTAAACGTGTCCCTCCTTTGCTATCTTGCTACCTCCTCCTCCTTTCCTGGCTGTGTATGCCTGTCTCAATTCCCGTAGTCCAAAATATGACCAGTGGAATATTTTCAATAAAGCAGCACTTCTCCAAGATTATTCTACAGCTTCCACTTCTCTGGCTAAAACTATCACAAAATTTTCCTCCTTGTGTTTCCACGCACTGTATAGAAGAAATGGGTATTTCATTTTTTCTTGGGACTCTATTGTGATCCATTGTGGTCTAAAGATGAAAGAGTCAACTGATCTTTCCCGGACCTCAGCATGTAGGCTTCGTGAATGCAGAAGCCACCTGTGTGCAGTGAGGTGCCCAAAGGAGACGATATATTTCTTTCTAACGTAGCCCACATTACGCCATTTGGAAAAGAAGCCCTAAACTGGGGCTGGCATGACATTATGCTACATGATACCCAGGCTACTCATCCCACCTAACAGCAGAGGGTAAAATTGCAACAGGAACATCCAAACCTACAGCTTCCGAGCCTATCATTCTCCTGGGTGTGGCATCAACTTAAACAGAGTTGCTGGGGCCCCAGGGATCTGTCTCCTAGGAAATCTGTCAATTTCCTTTTCTGATTCCAAACAGTCCAGCCATCACAGCTCTTCCACCACCATCTCCAGCTCCTTCCACGTGCCGTCTTGCCCGGACTCCCACGACTTTCACTACACTCTCTGTGGGTCTCTGGGATCATCCAACTTGGAGGAGGACCCAGGGGGCTGCTGGTCTGTGAGCACACAACTCCCTCTACTGGACAAAACACAAAGACACATACCCGTCTGGGAAAGAACCATAGAATTCTCCATCAGGAACATCTAATACATGGCCCTCACTTTGTATATGAGAGAGCTGAGCTTGCAGACAGACCACGAGTCAATAGAATCATAAAAGGAACTGGAGGCAGAACACAGTGTCCCTCTGTCTCCCGTGTTAGGTGCCATCACCATACGGAATTACTTGCATCCTTCAGAAGTACAGCTCATAAGAGGATTATGCAACTGAGTTCATGGGCGTCCTTAGGTTCTAAGTTAAAACACTCTCCAAGGCAGAGTCATCGATGGAGAAATAGGTGTTAGTTGAAAGAGCCTCAGAGGCAGAGTCATAGGACCTCGCTCCAATCCCAGTTCTAACACCTTAACAACCTGCGAGTGTGGGCAACATACTTAGAGTCTCTAGGCTTCTCTGTGGTCACGTGTGAAGTGAAAGACTTGGAAGATGATTTCTACGGGAGCCAGCCTCTCACAGTATGAACCTATGAGGCCTGTAGTTCTAACCCAGTTGGTGGGAGAGTACACACAGGATCGCAGGCTGTAACATGAAGGAAAGTGCATTGATCCGAATGCTGGAGACCTTGTCCTAATCCTGGCTCTGGTACCAGCTACCTACTTGACCTTGGAAAAGTCATTTGATCTCTCTGGAACTCTGTCCTAGGAATGCAGATGAAGCTAGACGATCTTCTTGGTAGGAAGATTATACCTTCTCAATCCCTCATTTTCTACAATTATGAGTAATGATAACTGTGGGTATTGATGCCTTCTTCAAAGGATTTTAAAGCCACAGGGGCATGTTCACACATCTTTGAGACAAAGAAGGGAGCCATTAACTTTTCCATGTATTTTCTAATAAATATAAGTAAGGGTACATGCACCTGACAATTTGTTCAGTTCAGAAGAACACATATAGATAAGTTTCCTTCCAACCTATGCAGTGGACAAGACAACGGTTCAAGGGATTACCATCGAACCACAAAGTTTTTGTGAACTATACAACAAAACAGCCAGGAAACCAGTGCTTTCTATGAAATAATAAGGAAAGCTAGGAAATCACCAAGTTTGATCATTAATTCCACTACTTTTAAATGGTTATAGGAATTGACATAAAGTTTAAAAGAGACCAACAGAACGATGGCAAGGTTGTTTCCTAATAGCCCAAGGCTGGCTTGGGAAGCAGTGCACTGAATGAATAGGTCCGGCCCAGCTCACCCCAAACTACCCAGTACATGACAATCTTTATTTAAAAAGTGTGCTTGCCATGAAAACACTGTTTCAAAGCAAGTTCTCCGGCTGCGTCACGACCCTACCTTGCCCCTGGCTGTCTGGATCTGCTGTGGACGTTAGGAAAAGAGCAGTGGATTGTGACAGCTTCATAACCAACTGCTGGACTATCAGCCACAAGGTTGAATGGAAAGGCATCAAAAGGAAAAAGACAGCTATGACCCTGCAAGAGTTGCCTAACCTTCCTGACCTTCAGTTATCTTGGCTTTTCTTTAATCTAAACAAATGCATTTGAGCCACAGTGTTGTGCAGCTAAAAGAAAGACAGCATACACTAGAAATAATTTGTTTACTGAGTTTCACCCTTCAAATTACCTCCCAGTGCCCCTCCTTCTTTTTTGGTCCCCCAGGAAACTTTTCAAAAGTATTAAAATTCTGGGCGCCTGGATGGCTCAGTCGTTAAGCATCTGCCTTCAGCTCAGGTCATGATCCCAGATCCTGGGATCAAGCCCCGCATCGGGCTCTCTGCGCAGCAGGGAGCCTGATTCTCCTGCTACCATTCCCTCTGCTTGTGGTCCCTCTCTCACTGTGTTTTTCTCTATCAAATAAATAAAATCTAAAAAAAAAAAAAGTATTAAAATTCCAATGATGTACCATATGACCTGCACGCAACAAGACCAATAAGCATTTGAGGCATTAAACCACTGTTCGGGAGCCTTGTCCCAGAAGTCGGTCCACATATTTTCTTCAAAAGGCCAGTGTAAAGTGTGGAGAGTCTTTGGAATCTCACCCCCCTCTTTTGTAAAGATGTGTCCCTCAAAGTAAAGAGAATACTGATTTTAAATGTTGGTACAAACTGAACAACAGGAGGAAGATCTCACAGTAAGATAAGCCAGGGCACAGAATAACCCAGTTAGAGAAGAGAATGTCTGCTCTGTCAGTGGGCCTTCCCTAGTGCTTCTTCTTGTTGGCATCGAGGAGGAAAGATCCCTTTCACACCCGACACAAGTATGCACTGTCCTTCTGAAATGTGAGAAGAGCAACCCCCCGAAGGACAAAGAGGCCTCTTGGCAGGAGTAAAGCTAGAGAAACCAGAAGCCTGGCTGGCAAGGCCTATGGTAAGAAGTGACTCTCTCCGTGGAATGCTATTGGAATCAGTTAGGTTACTTCCTCAGGGTTATGCAACGTTATTAAAATCTATTACTTAAGATTGTATAGAATTATCCTTGCGCCTTATAGATAAATATGAAGATTCCCATTCCATGGAGCATAAAACCATGGGCCAGACTGGCTCTCCCCGACCTGCTTTTAGCTTGGTTTCTCCCCACCACACATATGCCCAGCTAACACAGTATAGAATTTACTGGTTATTTTATATTTTGGTCTTCACCCCTCTAGAATGGATATGAGGTCCATGAGAACATTAATCAGCTTTTTTTTTTTTTTTTGGCCCACTGCTGTGTCCACTATACCTACAACAGTGTTGAATACATGACAGGTACTCGATAAATATTGCTGAATGCATGAGTGATTTCTGAGTGTCTTGCAGAGGTAAATGCAAACGATCACAATGTCAGCTGCGTTCACGGTCACAGTATAGAGAGGATGGCTCCACAGCCACAGGGGATGTGGCAATGTGGTAAAACAGGGAGGACAGGTAGTTCAACATCAAAGTCTTCCGTCTGCTATTTTCTTAGTGAATCGCCCTCTTTGCCTCTCAGCATCATCCCAGTCACATAGAGATGGACTCCCCACTTTAAGGACAGGATTGTTAGGAATCATGGATGAAGGAAATGGTCTTGAAAAGGTCTACATCTTTTGGGAGAATATGAAAACTACACATTTATGCACATACACAGCTGACCCACAAAGACAGACAGAAGACAAGCATAAACACAGACGAATGGGTTTGGGAACCCATTCCCATTCCTGTGAAATTTCAGGAACAATTTCAAATAGGAACCACGCTGGAGGTCATCGAGAGGACGTGACCACAGGTTGTGGGGCAATCGGGGTCTCCTCATTCCTTCACCCAAACCCCATCCTGGGAATTCTACATCCTACTATTGCCACATTAGCAGCCATTTCAAGGACACAGCCTTGTAAGAGCAATGTGTTGTTTAGACCATCTCAATGGTACACATGACTAAGCCCAGTTAAGGGCTCTATGTAAACTTTTGAGATTCAGGCGGGCAGGTGTGCTGATCTACCTGTCTTGAGGCTACGGAAGACAAGCCTTGTACCTAAGTTCCTTTGCTTGTTAAACTTGCCTTCTACCAATCTGGAATGGCCTGACTCTTTCTTCAGTCTCTTCCTGCCCTCCTTCTACGGTGTCCAGTTTCAAATTTCACCCAGGGAACTCCCAAGGCTTTAAACCAACATATAGAAAGCACAGGATAGTTCTTAAATTCCTGCTTCCTAGTTTTAAACCATGAGATTTCAGGATCAAAGTGTCTAAGCAAGTGATTTCCTTGTTGGACAATGTCATAATAATGTTCTCCTGAAAACAGAGCAAGGATCGTGTTGAAGGCTCCATTGTGTTTTGGATTTAAAATTTGTTCAGATCAATACAACCCTACCAAAAGAATGTATCCTCTCAAATTCTTATCATCTATTTTAATAATTGTATTTTATGTGCTGTATTGAATGCAAGTCCCTCAAATCATTTCTGGAACAAGGTAGGACATAAATCAAATAAATTATTTTTTAAAAAAGGCAGAATTTGCAATGATATGGATGGAACTAGAGGGTATTATGCTAAGCGAAATAAGTCAATCAGGGAAAGACAATTATATGATCTCACTGATATAAGAATTTGAGAAACAAGACAGAGGATCGTAGGGGAAGGGAGGGAAAAATAAAACAAGATGAAACCAGAGAGGGAGACAAACCATAAGAGACTCTTAATCTCAGGAAACAAACTAAGGGTTGCTGGAGGGAAGGAGGGGGAAGGATGGGGTGGCTGAGTGATGGACATTGGGGAGGGTACGTGCTATGGTGAGCGCTGTGAATTGTGTAAGACTGATGAATCACAGACCTGTACCCCTGAAACAAATACTAGATTATATGTTAATTTTAAAAATGGGGAAAAAAAGGCAGAGAGAACTATATCCACCCACCTCATGGGGATTTTTGTGAGAATCTAATGATAATGTACATGGAAGTTCTACATAAGCAACAATGTATATCTAAAGATATCATTGGAGTTGGTGGTTCTTTTGGGCAATTTTTTTTAAAAATTAGGTATAATCGACATACAATATTATATTAGTTTCAGCTGAACAACACAGTGAGTCAACATTTGTGTATATTGTGAAACAGTCACCACAGTAAGCTAGTTACCACTGTCACCACACAAAGTTAATACAGTATTACTAACTATATTCCCTATGCTATACATTATATCCCCATGACTTATTTTATAAGTTTGCATTACAAAAACTTGTATTATAAAAACTCGTAAGTTTGTACTTTTTAATCCCCTTCACCTCTTGTGCCCCCATACAACCCCCTCTCCTCTGACAACCAATAATCTGTTCTCTGTGTCTGCGAGTCTGGGTTTTGTTTTATTTTGTTTGTTCATTTTGTTTGGATTCCATGTATAAGTGAGATCATGTGATATTTACCTTTCTCTGTCTGAATTATTTTACTTAGCATAATACCCTGAAGGTTCATCCATGTTGTTGCAAACAGCCAGATTTTCTTCTTTATGGCTGAGTAATATTCCATTGTGTATCGATACCACATCTTCATCCGTTTATCTCTCAGCAGACATTTAGATTGTTTCCATTATCTTTGCTGTTGTAAATAATGCTACAATAAACATAGGGTTGTACATATCTTTTTGAATTAGTGCTTTTGTAATCTTCGGATATATACCTAGAAATGGAATTGCTGGATCATATGGTGGTTCTTTTCTTAATTTTTTGAGGTACTTCCACATTCCCACCAGCAGTGCCTGAGGGATTCTTTTCTCTAAATCCTTACCAACCCTTGTTATTTCTTGGCTTTTTGATACTAGCCATTCTAACAGGTAGGAGATGATATCTCACTGTGGTTTTGATTTGCAGGGCCTTGATGATTAGTGATGTTGAACATCTTTACATTGGCCTGCGTTTGTCTTCTTTGGAAAAATTTCTATTCAGAGATTCTGCCCGTTTTCTAACCATTTAGGGTTAAATTTATTCCTATTTTATTCTTTTTGATGCAGCTGTGAATGAGATTTTTCTCTTATGTTTATTTATTTAAGTACTCTCTATACCCCATTTGTGGTTCGAACTCATGACTCCCAGATCAAGTGTCACATTTTCTTTGAGCCAGCCAGGTGCTCCAGGATTTTTTTCTTGATTTCTCATTCTGATTTTTTGTTATTAGTGTATAGAAATGCAACAACATATATGAACTTTGTATCCTACAACTTTACCAAATTCACTTATTAATTCTAACAGTTACTGGTAGAATCTTTGGGGTTTTCTATATACAGTATCGTGTCATCTTCAAATAGGGATAGTTTTACTTCTTCATTTCCAATTTGGATGGCTTTATTTCTTTCACTTGTCTAATTACTGTGCCTAGGACTACCAATACTATATAGAATAAAAGTGAGGAAAGTGGGCATCCTTGTCTCATTCCTGATCTTATAGGAAAAGCTTTTAGTTCTTCATCATTGAGGATGATATTAACTGGGTTTATTATATATGGCTTTTATTATATGGAGGTACATTCCTCCTGTACTCACTTTATTGAGAGTTTTTATCATATGTCGATGTTGAACTTTGTCATGTGCTTTTTCTGCTGAGATGATATGGTTTTTATCCTTCATTTTTTTAGTGTGGCATATCACATTGATTGACTTGTGGATGTTGAAACATTCTTGACTCCCTGGAATAAATCCCACTTACTCATGGTGCTTGATCCTTCTAATGTATTGTTGAATTTGGTTTGCTATTATTTTGTTGAGGATTTTTGTATTATGTGTTCATCATGGATAATGACCTGTAATTTCTTTTTTTGTGGTGTCTTTGTCTTTATGGTTTTGGTGTCAGGTGATGTTAGCCTTTGCAAAATACGTTTGCAAGCATTCTCTCCTCCTTAATTTTTTGGAAGAGTTTGAGAAGGATAGGTATTAAATCTTTTAACTGTTTGGTACATGGGGTACTTGGGTGGCTCACTGCCTTTGGCTCAGGTCATGATCTCGGGGTGCCGGAATGGAGCCCACATCGGGCTCCCTGCTGAGCGGGGTGTCTGCTTCTTCCCCTTCCGCTGACCCTCCCCCACCCCCGCCCTGTGCATGCTCTCTCTCTCAAGTAAATAAATAAATAACTCTTTAGAAAACCAAAATAAAATAAAATGTTTGGTAGAATTCACCAGGGAAGCCATCTGGTTCTGGTTTTTTGTCTGTTGGTAAGTTCTTGATTACTGATTCAGTCTCTTTTCTGGTCACTGAACTATTCAGATTTTCTTTTCTTTTTTTTTTCATGGCTCAATCTTTTTTTTTTTTTTTGGGATAGAGTGAGTGCAAGAGAGAGCACATAATCAGGGGCAGAGGGAGAGGGAGAAGGAGACTCCCCACTGAGCAGGGAGCCCAGTGTAAGGCTTGATCCTAGGACACTGGGTTCATGAATTGAGCTGAAGGCAGATGCTTAACTGACTGAGCCACCCAGGTGCCCCTCCTGATTCAGTCTTGAAAATTTTAAGTTTCTAGGAATTTACCCATTTCTTCTAGGTTACTTAATTTGTTCATGTATAATTGATCATAGTGGTCTCTTATGATTCCTTGTATTTCTGTAGTATTAGAAGAAAACTTCTTCTTTTTCACTTCTGATTTTATTTATTTAGCCCATCTCTTTCTTGGTGAGTTTAGTTAAAGGTTTGTCCATTTATCTATCTTTTCAGAGAAATAGTTCTTTGTATCACTGATACTCTCTTTTGTCCTTTTAGTCTTTATTTCCACTCTGACATTCATTATTTCCTTTCTTCTACTAACTTTAGCTTTCACTTCTTCTTTTTCCAGTTCCTTTAGGTGTAAATTATTTGAGATTTCTCTTATTTCTTGAGTAGGCCTGTAATCTTACGAACCTCCCTCTTAGAACCACGTTTCCTGTGTCTCACAGATTTGGGGATGCCGTATTTCTGTTTTCATTTATCTCCAGGTAGTTGTTTGTTTGTTTGTTTTTTTAATTTCTCCTTTGATTTGTTCTATGATCCAGTAGTTGTCAGTAACATGTTGTTTAACCTCCACATATGTGTAGTTTTTGGAGTGCTGTTCTTATAACTAGTTTCTACTTTCATACCATTGTGATCAGAAAAGGAGCTTGATATGATTTTAATTTTCTTGAATTTATTGAGACTTGCTTTGTGGCCCAACATATGACCCATCTTGGAGAATGTTTCATGCATACTTGAGAAGAATGTGCATTCTGCTCTTTGGGGATGAAATGTTCTGTATAAATATAGTAAGCCCATCTAGTCTAATGTGTTAAGAGCAAAGTTTCCTTATCAATTTTCTGTCTGGATAACCTATCCATTGATGCAAATGGTGCAGTTGGTGGTTCTTATCCACAGCTTCTTTAGCCTATGCAACCCTTGCCTTCCCCTGTTTCCTGCTGCAGTGAGACCCTTCACTATTGCTACACCACTCTGCACCTACACCACTCTACTACATTGGCCTCTTATAGCTGAGAGGTAGAGACAGGCAAGGTAGGAGTTTTAGAAGCCTCTGGAATTCTATCTTCTTTCTCTCTGCCTGCTTTGAATGAGAAGGATAGCTATGTACTTCTAAGAAGAAAAAAGAAACCTATATGACTGAACTCACGTAGTCCCCAAAGAACGAGTAGGACTTGAGTGATCAGGAAAACCCCCATCTAATGAGCCCCAGGGATAATGTTTAATGATATCACCAGGGAAGTATCCTGGAATCCATATTTCTCCCCAGGATTCTGATTTTTGTTCATATTCCACTCAAGAAATTAATTTTCCTACTAAAAGTAAACAATATATTTTTTTTCAAAATGCTTCGTGGAATGTTTGCCTTTGTCTTTATACTGGGAAATGACCTCTCTCTGTGTTTATGGGCGGGCCTTGGGCAACTAGGGGAGCTCCAGGTACTGCAGCCTCCTAGGGTGCTCTCTACCACGTGGTCTGCTCTGGACAAATTGCCCTACTTCTCTGATTCCATGAAAGAAGGCACAAAAATGAGGGGCAGAGATGAGGGACAAGAGTTGAAGTTGGTCACACCTGGGTTTAACTCTAGGTTCTGCCACTCGGTTGCTGAGTGACCTGGCAACTTCTCTTCCCTGACTTTCTGCTCTTCGTCTGTAAAATGGGGAGAACAACTATTGTATAATAGATTGTGGTTTGAATGAAATACACTATTTCTCAAGCGTTCGATTCAGTGCCTGATACTTGGTGCTCAGTAAACAACTACTGGTGCAGCTGTTGGTTTCTTCTTTGCGCCAATGGCCAGAGGCATAACCTGTCTGCCATGATGCAGACAGGGCCAACGTCAATCCAAGAAAATGAAAGGAATGGAGGAAGACGAGAAGAGAAAATCAGCAAGTGCCTCTAGAAACTGCTCTGTCGGTGGGAACATGATCACTGATTGTCTGCACTTGTGGGAATCAGATTTCTATCAGGTAATCGAAAGAGGAGTCGGTTCAAGATGCATCACCCACTCCTGGCTGCTGGACTCTGCAGATACCGTTCCTTAGCCCCACTAGCTTCCTCCTGTTTCCCTTTGCTTCCCTCTTGCCAATGCCATGTGTCACCTGTGCATACATCATGTTCCTACATTCCCATCATTTTCGCCTTACCCCTCCCCTCCCCAGGAACAACCTGGTGCCCCCAAAGCCTTCCCCAGGGAGAGCAGGGAGATAGAGCCTTCCTCTTCTTTAACTCCTCAACATGAACACACAGAAGCTTGAATTAGCCAAGTCATTCTACATTTTCAGGGCTTCCTAGATAACCTCTGATTCCTCCTAGCAGAGAGGCTACCATTTCTGTCTGTTAAACTTGGTATGCAGCTCTGATTGTCTTCATCAGGATAATGGGATTCTTGAAGTATGAGAGCTATGGATTAGAGCTCCCAAACCCACGCAGAGTTTATACCACAAAACTGTCACTCCGTTGATGAGGAGGTGACGGCCATAGCAGTGGTGGAGGCAAGAGAAAGGGCCCAGGGAAAATGCCAGGAGCAGCAGGTCCCAAACTCTACTCAGGTTTTCGCCGTCTCTGACCTAACCTAAAGGTCACCTCATATTTCACATCCCTAGAGATCTTCTTCAAGCAATCTCATACCTTATCTACCGCCAGAGGGGGGATGTGCCTGGGCCTCAGTCGTCCCAGAGAAGGTTGCTGTTCTCTGAGGTGGCAAATGGACGGAAGGCCAGAGAAAGAGAGAAAAACAGAGACCGAAAGAGAATAAGAATGAGGGAGAGGAAAAGAGGGGGAGAGGGAGTGAGGGGGAAGGCATGCTGGAGAGAGCACTCCGCCACAGGTCATACTCCAGACTTGAGAAATACTGCTGAGAGGCCTGACCACTCACCTGAATGCTCAGGGTACCAAGAGCAGCAGGCTAGAAAGAACCTTCACAACAGACCACATACTGAAGCTCCTTTATCTCATAGATAAGAATGATGAGGTTCCTTGGAAATTGACTTATCAAGAGTACCCAGTAAAGCGATTATGGCAAAGCAAAGACTAAAAAATCCAGTTTGCTGGGGCAAGATAGAAGCTTTTATAAAATTTACAATCAAGTTTTTGTTTGTTTGTTTTCTCTGAGAAGGATATCTCCTGTGTGTGTGTGCGTTTCCCCCCAAATTTCTAAGCAATATTTCCAAATTACACAAAGAGAGATAACATATAATGCAGCCACACAAATGCATTATTACCCCAGAAAAACAACTATCAAGATTTTGCCACACTTGTTTCATGAAATCCTTACCTTTAAGTATCGTGAAAGCATTGCCACACCTTAAATCATTTCATTCCTATGTACCCCAGTATGCATGTCTTTTAAAATATGGATATGTTCTTATATCAGTGATTTCTCATATTTTTGCTGGGTCCCAACCCCAGAGTTTCTTTCTCAGTAAGTTGGGGTGGGGCTGAGAATTTTCATCACTCACATATTCCCAGGTGATGCTGGCAATGTTAGTCAAGGCTGCACATTTAGAAACACGGCCTTACATACTCACGATGCCATTTTCACACCCAACAAATTTCACAGTAATTCCTCGGTATTATCAAATATCTGGTCTGTATTCAATTTTCCTGATTGTCACAAAAATGTTATTTTTATAGATGGTTTACTTTACTTAATTTCAAAGTCCACCCATTGTATGTGGTTGCTAGGTCTCTGACATTTATTTTATGTATTTGTATCACTTTTCTCTCCCCGCACCCCCAATCTGTCTCTTTTGTTTACTGCCTTATAAACTTCAAAGTTGCTAAGAGACCAGATCTTGTGTGTGTGTGTGTGTGTGTGTGTGTGTGTGTGTGTGTTTTAAGATTTTATTTATTTACTTGCCAGAGAGATAGAGAGAACATAAGCAGGGGTAGCAGCAGGCAGAAGGAGAGGGAAAAGCAGGCTCCCCACTGAGCAGGGAGCTCGATCCCAGGACCCCAGGATCATGACCTGAGCTGAAGGCAGATGCCCAATGAACTGAGCCACCCAGACACCCCACTAAGAGACCAGATCTTAACTGGTTCTCACCACAAAAAAGAAATGATAATTATATGATGTGATAAAGGCATTAGCTAACGCTATGGTGGTAATCATACAGCAACATATAAATGTATTAAATCAATACCTTAAACTTACACAGTGTTATTTGCCAATTGTATTTCAATTAAAAAACACACAGCACAGTTCCATGTATGGACTTATCTGTTTGCTTGCTCATGGTGTTTCGGAAGTTATCCCTCTGGCTTCTATATTACCTGTGAATGTAAGTTAGCCCTGGATGTCTCATTCCCTATAGACTCAGCACTTCAGCAAGAAGATGGGGCTGTGTGGTAACATCAAGGTTTAAATATTAAACTCAGTTCTGGGACACACATTTTCATATGTTTGGAACATATGTTTAAAAATATTACCCTACAGGGGCACCTGGGTGGCTCAGTGGGTTAAAGCCTCTGCCTTCGGCTCAGGTCATGATCTCAGGGTCCTGGGATCGAGCCCCGCATCGAGCTCTCTGCTCAGCGGGGAGCCTGCTTCCCCCTCTCTCTCTGCCTGCCTCTCTGCCTACTTGTGATCTCTCTGTCAAATAAACAAATAAAATCTTTAAAAAAAATAAAATAAAAAAATAAAAATATTACCCTACAATCAGAGAAAGACAATTATCTTTTGATAATGTGAGGAATTTGAGCGGCAGGACAGGGGGTCGTGGGGGAAGGGAGGGAAAAAATGAAACAAGATGGGACCTGGGACGGAAACAAACCGAGGGCTGCTAGGGGTGGGGGTAGGGTGGCGGGGTGATGGACACTGGGGAGGGTATGTGCTATGGTGAGTGCTGTGAACTGTGTAAGCCTGATGATTCACAGACCTGTACCCCTGAAACAAATAATATATTATATGTTAATAAAAAAATATTACCCTACTTATTTTTAAACCATTTTAAAATAATCCATGTCCTTTACACTAAAACATACATTCCTCAACTGGAGTTTCATGGATCCCTCCTTTTCCCTAAGAAGAGAAGGCAGACTCCTCAGTAAGCCTCACCCAGGGGACAGGTTCTTGCTCACACCAGTCAGTGCACACACTCAACCCACGTATAATGAAAACCCTACATAAGCTAACATTTATATCAGGAAATGTCTGCAACCTCATGACAAAAATGTTTCTTTTCGAAACAGCCAAGGCTGCTATTTGTAGCTACTGCTGTCTTGCAATCCACCTCTCAGCTCCCAGGATCCCAGCAGAAAAGTCCTCTAGCACACGCCGCACAGGAGCCTGCCTCTCAAAGGAGCTCTCCAACCATTCCCCAGGGGGGCCGGGTGCTGTTCACTCGGTACCTGTGAGCTGAGCAGCAACAAAACAAGCTGTTTGGGGATGAAATGGGATCCAACAGCAGAGGAAAGTGACAAGAATCAGAGAGCATGGAGTATTCTTACTGAGAATAAACTCCAGTTCCTAAGATCTAAAAATGCACGGATGGTACTTAAGTCATTTTGATAGACTAGACTTTAATCAAAGTGGCGGCAATGGCAAAATGACCTTCTCGGTCATAACAGAGCACTTACCTAAATGAGGATTTTTTTTTTTAATTCGAGGGGTAAATACCCAGAAGCCAGACTGTACTGTGCCAGAGCCCTCCTTCAGCTAATCGCATTTTCCTTCCCGCACCCACACAGACATGAGATGGTGGGGAGGGCATCGACTCCTCCGGGTGAAATGAAATGTAATTGGCCCGTGTAATTGGCCTAGCACGGTTGGGGATGCTGTAGCAAATGTTAAATCCCCGTGTCTCATTCACTCTCTCTTATGGACCTTATTATTGGCTGTTCTAGGAATCTATGGCCAGGGAAAGGAGAAAAGGAGAGCTGGGTTCTGGCAGTCAGTGGGTTAATGATGAAGAGATTCCTCTAATCCGTTCTCCCCTTGAAATGGAGGAATAGGAGGGCACAAGAGGGCACACCGTAAGCAGAGATCAGGTAAACTGTGTACAATGGAGAACATTTCAGCAGTCATTAAAAAAAAAATAACTTTGGGCTAAAATAATCGACTCTGAGCAGCAGTGGGGCATTGATCAAAAACTTAATTTTAGGTAAGGATTTCCATAGATAGGAATGAAACGCCTCAGGAATGCAAAGTCCTATTTGTTGAACCAGTAGACACATTGCTGGAGAAAAATTATTTTGTTATTAGCAGTTTCTAACATTCTTACACTCATTAAAAAAATTTGGTACTGGTATAATGCATAACACACCTGGTTAGAAATGATCCTTGCAAAAGTAGCATTCTGTAAGAGTTACTGTTTATTCACTTGTCCTGGGCATCGAAATCTTTACAATAATTAGGTAGGGCCTTTTAATCTGTTATAACATTACCTAGGGCAAGGGCTATTCTTTAAGTTACGACTTTATGGTGACAACAAGAGAATTAATTAACACTGAAGAACTATGTGCAATCCAGTGCGCATTAACCTAAGCATAAATACATGCAACAAATTATAAATTATAAACAGAGTGAGTTTTGATAAAAAGTCCTAGATCCTTTTTATGAAAAGCCCGTTGAAAGCCCACTGTCAGTATGTGTATGAGAACAGTGTCATTAGAGGTCAAGTCTGCTATGGAATCTTCTTCACTCATTGCTCAGGTACTGAGAACACCCCTTGCTTGGTCCCATGCGGCCTTCACTGGTTTGGGTTGTTCCTTTATGAGAAACATTATGAAGATGGGCAGAAAATTATAATTTTCTGCTTATGAAATTGATTAGAGTTCCTTTTAAGCACCAAATCTTTATCATGAAAATTTGGAAGGAGGCTTGCTCTCTCCATATGCTCTATAAAATGTTCACTGGTGGATTTATTCATGCCGGTTAGGTGCTGGGGATGAAAAAGAAACTCCTACTAAAGAAATTCACAATCTACTGATTCCAGCTTCTCGAGAATCTGCCCGTTGGTCTTTTTGGAACACTTTTGCAGAAATCCAGCAACCCTTTTGCAATGCTGTTTCTACAGAGAAGAGTGGTGGGGAAAGGAAGCAGAGGGATTTGTTGTGGAATCAGAAATGTACACCCCCATCTTTGATGGCACATCGAATTATGACCTACTGTTTTGAACATATGATCAAAAAGCAAGTTTTTTTAAACACATACTGTAGGACAGGAACAGCAAAGTATTTAAGGCTTCAATGAGATCAAGAGGAAAAGTATGTCAGCACCGAAAAGGAAACTTCTCTTGGTCGTTGTATTACCAAATGATCTGTCACAGCTGCTCACTCAGGAAACAAACAGGGGAGCCCTGGTGTGCTGCTGGGGCCAAGTGCTTATCCTGTGAACCCTGCGGGGGCTGGACAAAGGTAGGGCATCGCTCCTGACTGGGTATGCCAACACTGCTGCCACAGATAGAGCCATCACAAAAGAACGCAATAACTCGAGAGATGAGGGTTTGGAAAAGAGAAAGGAAGAGAGTCATTTCAGGGGCGGGCAGTAGTGGGAGGTGACAGACTCAAGCCTTTACAACTGATCTCTTCACTCACAAGACAGACGTCTAGAGTTTTTTAGAAGCTCATTGGGGTACGTGCAAGGGAGCAGGCAGAAAATACGTGATCATAGGAGGGGACTGGTATGGTCTTCCAGGCATTCTATTGACATCAAGGCTTTTCTGGCCTGGGGGTTGGAATGTTCTGGTTATTGCAAAACATTTTAGTAAATGCCACAAGAAAATGCAAAAGGAAATGAGCGCAAAGGGTTTTAGCTAGAGCATGAGTTAAGCAGTGTTATCTATTTCTCTTTCTTTTTCTTTTAAAGATTTATTTATCCACTTGGTGGCGAGGGAAGGGGAGGGGGAGAAACAGAGAGAGAGAATCTCAAGCAGACTCCCTGCTGAGTACAGAGGCCAAGGCCGGGCTCTATCCCACGACTATGACCTGAGCCAAAATCAAGAGTTGGGCGCCCAATGGACTGAGCCACCAGGGCACCTCTGTCTTGTCTATTTCTGGTTTTAACTACTGCGTTCTTCTGGTTGAACCAGAAGGCTTAATGATACTTGCAGTTGCATTTGGTACACAGTGTGCCCAACTCTGTGCTTGGCATCTTATTTACCCTTCATAAGATCCCCAGGAAGTACATTGTGTTATTCACATTGAAAAGAGGAGAAAACTGAGGCTAAGAGAGGTACTGTGACTTGCATTAACTCATAGCAGCAGAATTCAGATTCGAACATAGGTATGACTACTTGTGTTTTCCCCTTTCAAACCTTACATCATTCAATCAACTACAGAGAGGCCACTTGGTTGGAACACCTAAATAATTTATTTAGTTTCAATAAATCATAGTCTTACCAAATAAATGAAAGACGGAAAACACATATATGGAGATGAATGAGTGAGATTCCTGGGGACCTTTCAGAAAAACAAGACAGCATTTTAGTCATAGATCACTTTTCAAAAAAAAAAGAAGAAGAAGAAAACCTTCTTTGTTAAAAAACACTTCAAGCATCAGTTAATGTTGCAAGACAAGCAAAATCTGGGTGAATCCTCTGTTATTATAATCATAGGGTCAAAATTTTAGAAGGAAAAGATCCTCAAAGATTTATTGTCCTCAGATTTATCCTGAGTTATTCATTTCACCAAGGAGAAAACAGAAGTCCAAGGATATGACTAATTTTATTTCAATTATCACATAAGATTCTTACACTTAGAACTTTATCATAATTTGCTTAATTAATGAGCAAGCAAATTTCTAATCTGTTTTTCAAATATTTACCTCTTACTCCATATTCATCATGAGCCCAAATAATTATACTGGTCTGGAATGGAGCTGCTCTATTCCCTTGAGATTAGGTGCTAATGAAAGCTAATTATTAATGGTACAAAGGCCAACAGGCACTTGCTTATTGGGGAAGTTTCAAGGGCTTCAAAGTAAATACCTAACTATCTATTACTGTAACCCAAAGTCCCTGAAACTCCAAGTAAGTTTCTTGCTACCTTCAAATTGGTAGTGGGCACAGTATAAGGAGAAAAGGAAAGACCCAAAATTGAATGTGGGAGATCTGGAATATTCTGTCCCTAAATAGTTAAGACATCATATCAGATGAAACCTTACTTTCATTACCTGTATCGTGAAGGCACTGGGCCAAAGATCCCTCCTAGCTTTAATATTTTATATCACTGTAGGAGATGACAAGTACCAACCAAATCATATGCTCCCATCTGGAGTTTGTAGAACTGCTGTTAGCTTTTAAAAAAGAGATAAGAAATCTTTCAAATGCCTTGAGGTTGTAGGTTCCCAACAACTTAGAGTTCCTGAGGGAGAAATTTTATTTTTTTAAATATGTCAACATATTTTATCTATTTGGCAAAGTATACTTCTTTCATTTTGTCAGGACTAAAAATAAATCCTGAGGGTATCACCAGGCAGCAATAGGGCTGGAAGAAAAACAGTGAATAACAAAGAGAAACAATACTTATTTTGTCCCTCTGCAACTTTCCACCTGTGATAAAAAGAGCCAGCATTCTGCAAAGCCTCTTTAATTAAAATGGAGGGTGAAGACCACATTTAACCATATGCCCTACTGCAGGCGGTAAGTAATTAAAAACTCTTTACAAAGGTGGAGTTTCTCTTGAACTAATTTTAGAGGATGCATCAAAAAAGCAAACAAAGAACGAGTACAGAGCATTTGACTTTTCATCCCTGTTTCTAAGGGTCTGATCTTACGGAGCAGCCACTTCCCCATCCAATATATATTTCCTACTTAAGTGCCAGGCACCATGATAAATGCCACAAGCACACCGAGAGACATGATTCCTGCCATCCAGAGGCTCATCATCTAGTTGGTGTCAGAGACTCATATGCAAACAAAATATTAGGACAATGCTCAGTGTTCTAAAATGAAAGAAGCTCTTTCTCCACACCCTGTTACACTGTTGGTGGGATTGCAAGCTGGTGCAGCCACTTTGGAAAACAGTGTGGAGATTCCTCAAGAAACTAAAAATAGAGCTACCCTATGACCCTGCCATCGCACTACTGGGTATTTACCCCAAAGAAGCAGATGCAGTACAAAGAAGGGCCACATGTACCCCAATGTTCATAGCAGCAATGGCCACAATCGCCAAACTGGAAAAAACCAAAATGCCCTTCAACAGATGAATGGATAAAGAAGATATGGTACATATACACAATGGAATATTATGCCTCCGTTAGAAAGGACGAATATCCAACTTTTGTATTAGCATGGACGGGACTGGAAGAGATTAGGCAGAGTGAAATAAGTCAAGAAGAGAGAGACAATTATCTTATGGTCTCATTTACGTACTGAGCATAGAGAAAAACAGGGAGGGCATTGTGAGAAGGAAGGGAAGGGAGAATGGAAGGAAATCAGAGGGGGAGATGAACCGTGAGAGACTGTGGACTCTGAGCAACAAACTGAGGGTTTTGGAGGGGAGAGGGTGGGGGGTTGGGCGAGCCTGATGGTGGGTATTGAGGAGGGCATGGATTGCATGGAACACTGGGTGTGGTGTATGAACAATTAATCTTGTAACACTGAAAAAATAAACATATTTGGGGGAAAAATAAAAAATAAAAAAAATAAAATTATAAAAAAATAAAATGGAAGAAGCTCAACATGTTATATGGAATATAGAAGGGGACAATCTTAACTCTGAAGGGGAAGGTGATGAAAACTTCATGGAAAAAATGACTTTGCACTAGGTCTTGACAGATTGAGAAAGACACATGGAAATAGCATGCACAGAGGCACAGAAGCAGAGAAAGGAAGGGAGAGGAAAGGAAGGAAAAAAAGGAAAGGTATAAAAAAAATTAAGTTAATTTCCCCAATCTGATGTGTATGACCTAGGATCTTATCTTCATTGTCATTTCCCTAATTGCTTGTGAGGGTGAACATATTTTCACATACTCATTCATCAGTCAGACTTTCTCTTAAGCAAAGTGACTATTTATCCTCTTTGCCTATTTTTTTTCCCTCCTGGGCAGTTGCACTTCCCTTTATGAATGCATATGAATTCTTTATCTCTTTTTGATGGAAATTCTGTGTTGGTCATAAGTGCTGCAAATATTCTTCCCAGCTTTTCCTATTATTTTTAAAAATAATATCATTTGTCATAGTCAAGTGATTTTACCTTAATTTAATTTAAATATGATGTTATTTTAATATAGACAAACTCACCAATCTCCTTCATGGTTTGTGCTTTTAAGAAACCCTCTCCTAATCCTTGCCTTTCTACTAAATCCTTTCTACTAAAAGCTGTAAAGTTTTGCTTTTCATATTTCAGTTCTAAATCCACGTGAAACAGATTTTGCCCATGGGGTAGTTCTGACTTTATTTTCTCTGCCCACGTGGATAATCGATTTTCCCGGCATCATTTAGCAAATGACGTAGCCTTTCCCAGTCTTTGTAGTATCCGCTGTTGCAACTAGGATTCCCTGGAAAACGGACGGAGCAGAGAATCCCATGGAGAAGGTTTAGTGGAGAGAGCTTTCTAGAACAATGCTGAGATAGTGAGGGAGACAGGAGCTGGCAGGAAATGCAGGGGCAAACAGAGGCCTCAGCTGATCACACACGGGGTTCTAAAGCTGGGGTGGTCCTTCAGAGTGGTCCTGCACCAGGTGACAGAACTGTCCCACGGTCACACACAGAGCAGGCACTGGGTGGGGCTACCCCTGAGGAGTGGGCAGAAGCTGTGGCAAAGCAGCTCCCTTGGATAAAAGGTCGGGCGTGGGGAGCAGCTCAGCTGTAAGCCATCAGCCAGCAACACTCCCAGCAGCTAAGAAAACCAGGGTCCTGACTCAGATAGGGGGATCTGGGTGGCCCACAAAGCACCCACTCCAAGGCCTCTGTCATGTGTCCTGTTTCTAGTTTTATTGGCTACTATTCCCTTGGACACTTTTTCCTATGATATAATTTCCCGACAGGTCTCCTTCCTGTCCCTTGCATATAATGCAATTTGTCAGGGAGCCCTCTTCAGATGCATACCTGTAACTACACCCCCAACTCCAGATTCGTGAGACTATACTATATGCATTTTCTCCCTTGATAGAAATATCTATTACTAAAGCGGCCTTGCTTTTGGTGTGAATCGGCCCCATGACCCAACTAGCTCAGAATCAATATGTCGTCAGCTAGAGCTGAAACAGAAATCTCCTGGGTCCTTCACTTGTAAGTGGATATTTTAATCTAAGTGCAGGACGTTTTCAGTATCCTCTTGACTTTAACCTTATTACATTTAGCTTAGGAAGAATTTAAGAGGCTTTAATTCTGTCTAAAGATGTCTAATACATCTTTCCATTTCAGGTTTTCTCCGAAGTTGGTTAGGAATGCCAACAAGATACTGAAAAGAAAAGATCTGAAGAGGACAGGCGGCAGGGATGAGTCTTGAGACAAGCCAGTGATACCTTTGCTACAGTTTCATGTAAGTCCATTAACCAAATGTTTGACTGGCTCCAGACCCAGCAGGTTTTAATACAGTGCTGGTCTTCCTAGTTGCCTGGGGCAGGGAGCCTCCAATAATCCTTGACTCTTTTCTCTCTCCACTGAAAACCCAATCAGATTCATCTAGCTTGGAGTCCACAGTGATCTGGAATCTATCCCTTGCTACCACTAACACCAACCCGAAAACAGACCTGCTTGGTTCTTATCTCCTTTTTCAACCCATTACCTTCTCACCCTTGTCAAACCTACTTGTCTTGAAGCACAAAGTTGATAAAGTTGCAGCCTTTTCCAGTTCCCCACCCGGAAGAGGTGACAGTAAACAGTGCCCCTGGGGGATGAAAGCATCAGTGCAGCCTCCCAGTCTGCAGAGAATGTCCTCTTTGCTTTGGACCTCTCTGGCAGAGAGGCTATTAGGCTCAGTAAGAATAATTCCCAAGGGATTGTTCTTTTTGAGGCTGCCATTTGCAGTCACTGAAAGAGTGTTTTTATTAACCTGTTGATAAGTGTAAGAGTTGGAGAAGTGGTACCTTACTCCCGGTCACATAGCTAGTGACTGACAGTAGCAGGGTATGACTCTGGGTTTCCTGATTTCAAGGCAGGGGATTCTTCCCCAGTCCAGCTCAACTAAACAGCTGTGTAAAGAATGGTCTGTTTCCCATGAAAAGGCAAAAAAACGCATCAAAAGGCAGGTGAGTTCTCAAAGGGCAGGCTCCACATCTCTGAAGGAAAATACTGCCCAAAGGACATAAGGAAGTGATTTTAGGGGGCATCTGGGTGGCGCAGTCAGTTGAGCGCTGGATTCTTGGTTTCCAAGACACTCGCTCTTAAAGGGCTTAGAAAGATGATGACCGATTAGTAGTGCTGCTCTTTAGAATAAAGCTGCAGATGTGTGATTGTAATATCTTAATTACTTAGTAGATGAAATCCTAGAACCCTACCAGTATTTGCTGAGAACACAAAGCTGGTTATAAAAGCTACATCCTGAAAGCTTAATGGATGCTTAAATCCAATTTGGAGAAGCAGCTTCTTGGAGCACGTGGCTGCAGTAGGAGCTTGGCAGGCATTGACAGATATTTGAAGACATGCGTAGTGAGTCCAGAATGGTTAATATTATGATTAATGGTAAAGAAAAGAAAAAAGTTGTGATCATAGCAACAAATGTCAGACAGGAAAATATTCAAGAATAGCATTCTCCTTTCCTGTATTAAAGCAATGCACAAGAACTGGCAGAAGGCTAATAAGGAAACTTAAAAACATGCTCATGTTTACAAGCATCTAGTTCCCTATATCTGATAAGTTCTTTTTTTAAATTTAATTTTATTTTTTCAGTGTTCCAAGATTCATTGTTCATGCACCACACCCAGTGCTCCATGATTAAGTTCTATAATATTCAAAATCACTACAAAAACAGCTCACTGGAAATTCAATGATTTCTTTTTTTTTTTTTTTTTTTAAAGATTTTATTTATATATTTGACAGAAGGAGACACAGCAAGAGAGAGAGAACACAAGCAGGGGCAGTGGGAGAGGGAGAAGCAGAATCCCCGCTGAGCAGGGAGCCCGATGTGGGGCTCAATCCCAGGACCCTGGGATTACGACCTGAGCTGAAGGCAGATGCCCAATGACTGAGCCATCCAGGTACCTCTCAATGATTTCTTAAGAATAATTTACCGATATCATTTCCCTCTAATAAATATTTTAAAGTTTTGATTTTAAAGACTTTGCATTCATTTAACATAGTTATACATCAGCATAATTGTTTATGTTTTCAATCTTGGTTTCCATGAAAGTGGTTAAGCACAGACAGCTCGTCCCCTTTCCCCAGAATTTCTGATCCCGTAGATCCAGGGGATGGGGCTTGACAAACAGCATTTTAGCAAGTCTCCAGGTGTGGCTAATGATGGTGCCTTGTCCAGAGGCTGCACTGTGCAAACCACTGTTCTGTCCCACCCTGGACCTCCCACTGCTTCCTATAACCACATATCATTTGGTCATCGGTGAATCTTTGTGCACAAAAAATAAAAATTCATCCAACAATGAGTTATTGAGCCAGGACTTACATAACATAGGCTATAATGACATTAGAGGTAATGCCATACATTAGAAATAAAAGATGAATAAAGCTTAGTATCTACATCCATGGACTTTAAGTTCTAGACAGACATGTAAACAAATAGTCATGATGCAATGTGATAAACCTCAGGTGTAAAGGTCCCTGAGAGTAGAACGGAAGTGTTCACTCTACAGTGAGGGGAATCAGAAGGCTTTATGATGATGGAGATAACACTTCGAACTTTTTTTAAAAAAAAAATTTTGAAATAATTTTAGATTTACAGAAAAGTTTAAAAATAGAGTTCCCCTATATACGCTAAACTCAGCTTCCCAACATTACACAGATGTTGACATTTTGCACACGCAAGGTTAAGATGGATTTTGAGGAGGGCATAGGAATTTGTCAGGGTATCCCATGTAGAGAAATAACATATGAATAAAACCTCTGAGAAAGGATATACTAATAATAATATCTAAGTATTTTTAGAGAATTATGTGCTACACATTGTGCCATGCCCTTTAAGCATTTTTAGCACTTATTCCTTACAAACACCCCTAAGTAGCTGATACATTACCTACTACCTGAATACTACTATCACTCCCTTTTGGGTTTTTTTGTTGTTAATTTTTTTTTTTTTTTTTTTTTGAGAGAGAGAAAGATCACAAGTAGGCAGGGAGGCAGGCAGAGAGGGAGAAGCAGGCTCCCTGTCCAGCAGAGAGCCCGATGCGGGGCCTCGATCCCAGGACCCTGAGACCAGGACCCGAGCCGAAGGCAGAGGCTCTAACCCACTGAGCCACCCTGGTGCCCCAATCACTCCCTTTTGATGAGGAAATTAAGGCAGGTGCCAATCTTCTAGTAGGTAGCAGAACTGAAATTTGACAATAAAATGTTCAAATTTGGCATGCACATTCTTAATCAGTACCGTATGATTCAGAAATGGAGAAGTCTATTGTGTATTCAGATTAGGTTACATTAGAGAAAGTTGTAGGGACAGGGTTCTGATAGTGGAAGCAGAAGACAAGACCAGAAAAGGAATGGAAAATGCTGGACAATACTGTGGTAGGCAGAATTCTAAAATAGTCTCTTAGGATGGGTAGGGGAAAAACTAAATTAAATTAATAAATAAAATAAAATAAGTCTCCCGGTTTCCTGTCGCTTGGGGGACATGGCTGGAATAATCCCCTCTCCTTGGGTAAGGAGGGCAGACCCTGGTGAAGATGATGCCATATCACTTCCATGATTCAGTTAAGTTATATGACAAAGGCAAAGGGATTTTGCAGATGTAATTAAAGCCCCTGATGTTACCACACTGCTGCACTGGTTTGGAGCCTCAAATTCTCAGGTCATTTTCCATGTCTGCCTATTCCTTTTCTGGCCTGACTTCTGCTTTCATTCCTAGAACCCTGTTCCATAGCCCATTCTTTAAGGGTCCTGCTCTGCTAGGTAGTAACGGTAGCTTTATGAGCAAATTAACATGGCTTAGTTTGTGCATAGCTTCTGGAAATCAATCACATGGCCTCAGCTTCTACTGGTTTTATACACAACTATTCCAGCAACAGTGATTTCTTTTGCACAGAAGGAAACTTCGGTGGTGGGCATCAGGCACCCAGCCAATGGGCCATGCAGGAGCCCCTGAATCACAGCCTACGAGAGTCCTAAGCAGCTGCCAGGCCTTCTATTTCACCAGCATGTTGGGTCATAAAACGTACATTGGTGCAAATAGGCAGGGCTTTGTCCATGCCTAAGACCACGTAGTTAATCTGTGACCAACAAAACACAGGCAACAGTGAGCCGCCTCTGGTTTCCATTTCAAGTTTGGTCACTTGACTCCCCCTCAGTGACTGACTTTGAGAAAAAAGTTGAGTCTCATTTTAAGATTTAAAAAAGGTCTGTTCTGGTAAAAATCAATCATGTTATAAAGTTATTCCAATTAAAAGAACAGTTTCTTTGTTCACAAAAACACTTGGCTCTGAGGACCCATGTTCCATTCAACTCCATTCCCATCCTCCAGGTCCATTCTGATTCCTAAACCTATGCAGAGATTAATAGTTTTAAGGTTGCTTAAAAATAAAACATCCAACTACCAAAATAATATAGTAATCACACAATATGGCATGAAACCATTTTCATTCTGTTTAACGTAAGACAAATGGGAAAAATTTGCCCCTGTTACCAGATTGCAAACCATGTTTTCTCATCATTCATTCATTCATTCATTCACAAAAACATTCACTGAATACAAGCTATGTGTGTCAGTTACTGAACCTGATTCCAGGTAAATAAGATGAATGTGACACCATTCCTATCTTTGGAGAGGTTTGTTTTTTTTTTTTTAATAAAAACGAGGACACATCTAATTCAATTCTGATGTGTTCTGTCACCAGTAGAAACAGGTTCCAAATGAAGATGATGAGACACCAAGAGTTCGGCCAGAACAAACTCACTTCTCTCTGCTGTGTGGCATGCCATTTGAAGAAATATTCTGTTGAATACCATTCTGTTTAACTAACCCTGGGCCAATCTGTCCCCAGTTACTGCCCTGTCACCTGTAAAATGGAGGGCTGGGTTTTGTTGGGTTTTTTTATTTTATTTTATTTATTTATTTGACAGAGAGAGAGAGAGATGACAAGCAGGCAGAGAGAGGGGGGGAAGCAGGCTCCCCGCCGAGCAGAGAGCCCGATGTGAGGCTTGATCCCAGGACCCTGAGATCATGACCCGAGCCAAAGGCAGAGGCTTTAACCCACTGAGCCATCCAGGCGCCCCCGGAGGGCTGTTTTTAATCAAAGTCAACAACCACAAAAATTTAATTAGGCCAATAGATATTAATTATTTTGTGACATACTACTCAAGAAACAGCAAATTATCCATCCAAAGTATAGGATAGGGCTCTACATCTAAAAGCTTCATGGGAACTCAAGACTGACATACAAAATAATGAGAGACTATTATTAAAATATAAATATAAATAGAATAAAATATATTAAAATACAAGGTTATTAAAATTTTCATAATTAAAATTATTATCGTATATACCAACATAATAAGATACCTATAATAGAGATCCAAAAAGCACAAAAAAGCTGATACGGAAATCAGAAAAGACAAGATAGCTGTTAGCTATAGAAACTAAAAAAGTTTTGTAAAGGGAAGGTAGGATGTCAGGTGGTTCAGAAATAAGGGGTAGGAAGAAACAGGACCTTTGTTTTTCTTTTCTTTTGCTATATCATTCTTTAGTTTACAATTTCATATTGGAAAGACATTAGTATTAGAAATGCAATTCTGATTTCTTTGTTAATTAACTTAAAATTGAAATTCTCTGATTAAATTCAAAAGCTATGGGATGAGCCCATAGTAAGCTACACTCCATGGAGAGTGCATCAGAGGTAGCATAAATGATCCGGTGACACCTTCAAGTTTTCAAAAAATGAAGTGGAAAACTCCAAAATTAACCCACACAAACAATAAGAGACCATTAAAGATGTAAGTGACTTAAAAAACAGAAGTGAATGAAAAAAACAGAAGCAACTAAAATAACAAGCAAATGTAGAAGCTTTAATTGAAAGCATATCAAGAAATCTACATAGGATAACTAGCTGTGAGTTATTATTTGTAGCCTCATTCATCACTGGAAAACACCAAAAAGAGTAGATTATCAAAATCATTTCTGCTGGGGCGCCTGGGGGGCTCAGTCGATTAAGTGTCCCAGGTTCCTAGGATCAAGCCGCATATGGTGCTCCCTCGCCCTCTTCCTCTACCCCTTGCTTGTTGTGCTCTCTCTTGCAGTCTCTCTCTCTCTCAAATAAATCATCTTAAAAAAATAAAATGAAATCATTTCTGACTCTTTGAGCCAATGATGTATAATTATAATAAGCTAATATTTTCTAATGTTTTATGAAGTATTTTCATCAACATCATTTCATTTGATTCTCAAAAGAACCCTATCGTTTGATATTATTCCTTCTAGTAAATGCAGTCAGGGGAGTAACAACAGGGTACAAAATCAGTATTTCTCTGGCTTTGCCAATTTTGGTACTCTCCCTCCCCCCACAATTTCTCCTAATCATTCTAGGGATCACGCGTGCTCAGGGATGCAGTCCTCCCCATCGCCACTGCTTTCCCCTCTCGTCTGGGGGATTCAGGTGCCTCTTGACACTGCTAGAATTGTCCCCAGGGTTGCTGCAGCTAACCTGCCGGAGGTGCCCCCCAAGGCACTATTTCCTACGTCTCCCACTTCTCCACTGCTCCTAAGGACGAGGGAAAATCTGCTTCATTCCAACGTGTTCCCTGTCTCGAGGTGCTCCAAGGGCACCTGGAGTTGGGACTCATCGTCCACAAGTTTGCCACACTCCACAAGATACTGCCCTCAATATCTTCAGAAAATTTTAGTAAAATTTCTCTTTAAATTTTCACATGGCTTTTTTTTGGGGGGGGTGCAGTTCCCTCCCCCTACAATCCAGGTGTGAGTCCAGGGGGCTGCCTCAGCAGAGAATCTGGAAGCCATACATTACGCTATTTTCAGTGCTGTCCCTCCTCCGCCCTCTCATGTGCCTCAAATCCTGCTTTCCTTGGGGGGAGCCCCGCCCTGTGACCATCCTCTGAGCACTCAAGCAAAAGCTTCTTGACAGCTCTAACCATCTAATTATCCAGACATGCCTAGACCTGTGTCTGAATCCTAGGGAGACTACGCTTACGCTCCAGCTGCACATGTTATTTGCTCCCTCCGCAATTCCTCGGGGCTAACCTGGAAACCTACATCTTGAATCTTTGGGTTCTCCCTCCAAACGCAAAATTCTACCTCAGAATCTTAACTTGGATCTGAAACAAACAAGCAAAAAATCTATTATCATAACATTTTAGGAGAAATATGTGACACCTAGATGATCCAAGTTACTGTCTTTTCATGGATAAAATTGTGTTACGTAAATCACGAAAATCTGAATCTCAAGTTCTAAAGCCCCCACTCACTTGCTTAGCATGAAGTCCAGTTTTTATCTCAGGTCCTTCCTCCCCAGCTTTGTCCTCCAGGGGTCCCACAAGGTTTCCCTGCTCAGGGGCTTGGCTGCCCTTGACACCCTCTGCTCTCTTGCTCTATTACTCTTTGCCCTCGGGTTTCTAACAACCTCTCTTCTAGACTAGTAAAGTTGGCTTGGTAAGAAAGTTCCTGCCTCTCCCCATGCACCCCAATGTTTATAGCAGCAATGTCCACAATAGCCAAACTATGGAGAGTCAAGATGTCCATCGACAGATGAATGGATAAAGAAGATGTGGTACATATAGACAATGGAATATTACTTAGCCATTGGGAAGATGTACCATTTACATCGATGTGGATGGAACTGGAGGGTATTATGCTGAGTGAAATAAGTCAATCAGAAAATACAATTATCGGGGCACCTGGGTGGCTCAGTCGTTAAGCGTCTACCTTCGGCCCAGGTCAGATCCCAGGGTCCTGGGATCGAGCCCCGCATCGGGCTCTCTGCGCGGCAGGGAGCCTGCTTCTCCCGCTACCATTCCCTCTGCTTGTGTTCCCTCTCTCGCTGTGTTTCTCTCTGTCAAATAAATTAAAAAAAAAATCTTTAAAAAAAAAAAAAAAAGAAAATACAATTATCGCATAGTTTCACTCATATGTGGAATATAAGAAACAGCATGGAAAATCATAGGGGAGGAGAGAGAAAACTGAATGGGAAGTCATTAGAGAGGGAGACAAACCATAAAGACTCTACTATAGGAAACAAACTGAGGGTTGGAGGGGAGGTGGGTGAGGGATGAGGTAACAGGGTGATGGGCATTAAGGAGGGCACGGGATGTGATGAGCACTGGGTGTTAAATACAGTTGATGAATTACTGAACTCTACATCCTACGCTAATGATGTTGGCTAACTAAATTTACATTACATGTTGGCTAATTAAATTTACATTAAAAAAAGAAAGTTCCCTCCACTCTTGAACAGCTCCTCTATACTGCAAGATTCATGGGCTTCTGATGACAAAGTTACTCTTACCCTCCATGCCAGAGCCCATTCCCCCTAGTGTCTGGGGGCACTCGTAGGAAGATGAGGAAATGTCTGGGCACAGACATTTGGCTCAGACTTATTCCCTCAAGATTCTTCTCCTTCCACTGTCCATCACTCTTCCCCATTGGTCAATATCCTTTAAGGACCCCACAGTCCCTCTATATCCTATACATGTCTGAATCCTAATTCTAACATAGTTTCAAGGTCTTTCCTATAAGGCTCTGGGCCATCTAGAAAGCATCTGGTTCAATGTACTGGAACAATCCATGACTGTGGAAAAAACTCCTAGGGCCTTTTGTTAAGAGTCCAGAAACTCTATAACGTGCTCTGGCAGGGGGCTGAGCTACCTGGGCACACAGAGAAACTCTAGAGGGGATGGTATGGCCTAATATCACAGCCTGGAGGCCCTCCAAATTTACTAAGTAATATGGGTTGATTTGTGTTTAAGAACTATCTAACAGGAGTTACTGTCCTTGTAAGTGATCAGAAAGTAGATAAAATAAAATAGGCAGTAGTAATCATTTACCTGATGAGAGCTAACAAGAGGAAGAAAGTAGGCCCAGGGGGTATCCACTGTTTTCAAAAAGCAACCTCTCCCAGAAGAGTCCAAGAGGAATAAAACAAAACCTACACCTTCCAAATCAGTACTTTGCTTTATCAATTTAATAAAATGCTTGGATACAATTACCATATTAAAAGTTTATTTTTTTAATGTTTCAACCAATAATGCTATGAGGCAAAGGTGAAAACATATGTATCTATTTACTTAAAAAATTGTTTTCTCGGGGCGCCTGGGTGGCTCAGTCGTTAAGTGTCTGCCTTCGGCTCAGATCATGATCCCAGGGTCCTGGGATCGAGCCCCGCATCGGGCTCTCTGCACAGCGGGGAGCCTGCTACCATTCCCTCTGCTTGTGTTCCCTCTCTTGCTGTGTTTCTCTCTGCCAAATAAATAAAATCTTTAAAAAAAAATTGTTTTCTCTTTGAGATTTTCCAGCGGCTATGACTTAGAATCACAGCGTTAATTCTGTTATTTCTATATATCTTTAAAATTACTTTAGACAGGTGTTTGTGACCTGGGACTATTGCACCCTCGCTTTAAGTCTTATGCTCTGAACCCACGGATAGAAAAAAAACAAGGGAAAAACAGTTCAACAGAAGGTGCTATCCTCAAAGCACAATTGGATATTGATTTGGGAAAAAATTCACATGCATAGAGCTGGTTCTGGATTTTAAAACATCAGATTTTGGTCATGGTCCTGGCTTTGGAAATGTATTATCTGTTGAAAAACAGAATTTGAATGGGAGAAACACTCATCATTTATTCTACATGGAAAATGACTTTAAAATACAAATTGTCCATTCGTAGAAAATCTATTTCATATTTCATGTGCTAATTAGCTATTCTTATTTTGCAGCAATTGAGAAAGATATTTTTAAATTCTTTTTGTGTTTGTCACAAAAAGCAACTGAACATAATGTGATAGAGCAGGCACAGTTAAATAGGAGAGCTTTGTTTTTAAACACCAGCTAATTTTTTCTAAATCCATGGAGAGGAAACTATCGCAAGATCTTCCATTTCTTTTACTTTCTCCATTTTTGAACTTTTAACAGTAAGATACAGTCAATCTACTTAAATTTAAAGGCATAAAGGTCACATGACAAAGAAATGAAATGGTGCAACTATCATTTATTATCGAGATAACTACTGTTCTGTAGCAAAACAGCCTCCATATATTCTTCTTTACCTTGTTGCTCATTTAAAACACCATTCTGTCTTCCTACATTTCTTGGTCTTGCCCCATCTGCACCATCTTGTCTTCCATTTGCCCTTCTAGATCCACTCTCCATCTTTTTCCATCCTACCCGTGGCTCTGGAAGGCTGACCTTGAAGACCACATCTTCCGGCTCCCTTACACTCTGCCCCGTGGTGGGTTCACTTAGAGGTTTCTGGGCAGAAGATCAAAGGAGAGAAAAGCCAGGATCTTCAGCCCAACGAGTTTGGCCTTAGGCCACTGCAGCTGCCATGTGGCCCCTCTCTGTGAGGCTCCCCTATCTGGGTTCCAGTGACTGCTGCTTCCCTTATTCCTTTAGGCCAAGGGGTGTCCATTTCCTATCAGGAGCTTGTCTATCAGGAGCCTTTATAAAGCTCCTTCTTCTCTTGGTTTCTGGATAATGCTCTATCCTCACCCAATCCTTGCTGCCTGACTAGTTCTCCACGGGCCCTGCTTTCCCAGCTCTCTAGCAAACTGCATTTCCCTGAGTAACAGTGCAGTCTCAGAGCTGAGCTTCTCACCCCATTAAAGGACATGGGGGAAAACACAGAAAAGGGCAGTTTAGCTGTAATCCTACCACACACTAACTGCTCTAGGTGTATTTGTTTTTCTTACTTAAAAAGTCATTAAATCACTCATTAAAAGGAGGTACGGATATGGATGAAATAGGTGCAGGGGATTAAGAGACACAAACTTCCAGTAATAACATAAATAAGCATGGGGGGCGCCTGGGTGGCTCAGTTGGTTGAGCGACTGCCTTCAGCTCAGGTCATGATCCTGGAGTC
>CM053609.1:55629609-55646170 GCA_028646535.1 Procyon lotor
ACATACCACGAGGAGTCGAAGAAGGAAGAGAAAGGAGAGTGACCTCAACTGCCACCAGGCCTAGGGGCTTGGGGACATGGAGGAATGTGTTCCATAGAGTTGACTGCCATCTCAGAAAGGATTTACCCTGTGTCCAGACATGCGTTCCATAGATCTCACCGCTGTGTAGGAAGAGATTTAAATTGCCCTGAAGTTCTGAACTCTGCTCCCATGCTGCCTACGGGGGTGAGGCGGAATGGTTGCCGCCCCCCACCCCTCCCCACTATGACATGCTGCCCCGCCCTGCTGGGGAGGACAGGTCTGGTGATATGTGGAGAACTCAATCAGCAAGGAGATACCTTTTCTGAAAGTTCTGACAATCGGCTGGAAATCTCAGTGGGAACTGAAGAAATCTCAGTTGGGAAGAGAAGGGTGAGTTCAGAGGGCATTATCAAAGGCTGGGATGCCTCGTGTGTAAAGAGAGCAGGAAAAATGCAGGGGAGCGATGAAAGGGGAAGGAGGTGTGAGAAGGAATTAAAAAGAATTAAAGCCAAAAAGCTTCAGAGGAAAGAGAAAAAGAAGAGATGCTGGAACATGAAAGCAGAGGGGAGTTTGGAACTCTACTTTTCTTGGATTGGTTTCGGTCCTGAACTTTAGTTTTGGGGCAGTGATTAGGAGACACCGTCCCTGGGAGCCCAACATTTGTTTTTTCCTGCTGGTAGTTCTATTCTGCTGTCCACCCCGCTGTTTTTGCTGCTATTTCAGAATCATCTCAGCCTGTGACATCTAGAGCTTGTTAGAATTCGGATGGCAAGAAACGTAGAAATCAGGCAGCCAGCTTTATGGGACCCTCGGGCTCCTCTCTATTATTTTTCTCCCTAAGTTTCCCTGGAGATCTGGGTTAGGAATGAACTCTCAGTGCATTTGCCAATAGACATAAACTTGAGTGCCCTTAGCTTGTTACCTGTGACCAGATAAATGCAGGCCAGGAAAGGGAAAGGTAGCCAAAATGCGAAAAACTGTGAAAACAAGATTTCTGTACTCCAGTGGGATTCACTTACGCAATTTTAAGTTAAAACACAATCTGGATTACTGGAATTTAGTAAAACACTGCAGTTGATGCTGGAAAGCAGGAGGGTCTAGGAGGCATGGGTCTCTTCTCAGCTCTGTCTTGCCTGGTCAAACTTTTGCCTGCTCTCCTGGGCCAGTGTGGGGCAACGTTATTATGCTGGACTTTAGGGGTGATGTTTCCATAATAAATGTGTGTGTTAACATTTTAGGAAACCCACAATGGAAGGAGCTGGACAGGACCCACTGGATGATGCGTAAGTAATAAAGATGATAAAGTTCAGTAGAGGAGCTGCTATGGGAAAGTTCTGCCTCAATCCAGTAAGAAAGAGAACCTCCATGATGCAGGACATCATCTCCCCTGGGGCCCTTCCTGCAGAGAAAAGAACTTAGTTTCAGATCTTTGTACTTCTTCATACTAATCATGGTGGGGTTTTCAGAAATAGCTAAGGCCTCAAAGAGCAAGTCAGTCTTATTTGGAGGGAAGATCCACTCCCTCCTCTACCCCCCACCGGTGGGGCCTACTTGACTGGGGTAGAAAACACGCAGCACAAACTCCTCAGGAGACTGTAACAGAAGGGAACTGAAGAAATCCCCTCACCCTGGCAGCTCTTTAAATGCTTTATAGGTGTGGCTTGGATTCTGCATATTCCATAAAAATTTTTTAAAAAATAAGTAAGTTGGACCATAATTGATCTTATGAAAAAAAATTTTCTTCTGCTTTATAAAAGGTTTTAGTTTTCTTTTTAAAATATTTTATTTATTTATTTGACAGAGAGAGATCACAAGTAGGCAGAGAGGCAGGCAGAGAGAGAGGGGGAAGCAGGATCCCCGCTGAGCAGAGAGCCCGATGTGGGGCTCGATCCCAGGACCCTGAGATCATGACCTGAGCAGAAGGCAGAGGCTTTAACCCACTGAGCCACCCAGGCGCCCCTAAAAGGTTTGAGTTTTAATGGGTTCCATTTATAATATTTAAAGTTAAGATATGATTTGAGGGGCTCCTGGGTGGCTCAGTGGGTTAAGCAGCTGCCTTCAGCTTGGGTCGTGATCCCAGGGATCGAGTCCTGCATAGGGGCTCCCTGCTCAGTGGGGAGTTTGCTTCTCTCCCTCTGCTCCTCTGCTCCTGTTCTCTGGATCACTCTCTCTCTCTCTCTCTCTCAATCAAATAAATAAATAATAAAATCTTTTAAATTTTTTTTAAAAAATGTGATTTGACTCCGGAAATTTATTCCATGCAAAACACTACGGAAATCAATTGCTCATGCCAAATTACAGCACAGGGCTGCTTAGACATAGTAACAGCAGAAGATGGGGGATGAATGAGATTACCAGGGGGAATCTTCTCAGGGCTCCCCTGATTTCCTGTCCTGAACTCAGTAAGAAAGATGATTTTCCTGTAGGCAGGAGATGATGGAAATACCGAAATTAGAAGTCACAAAACAAAACCTTGACTACCTGAACTCAGACCTTGAAAAGGACCTGCAAAGACTGGACAAGGCAAATCAAGTTCTCCTCAGAAAAATTCAAGAGAAGGAAGAAGCTATTCAAAGGTCAGGCTTTGCCGTTGGTGAGGGAAGGGCTTCTCAACAGAATGCCCCTTGGAATAAAGAGAAGGTGGGAGAAGGCTTCCTTTTTTGTTGATAAATCTTGGTGTGCTAAATACTGAAGCATGGACTGCGATGCCCCCAGAGGCTTTAAGTATAGATTTTGGCATTAAATTTCCCCATGAGGCTGACGTTGCATTGCCAATGCATTTGGCACTCAGTCTGGCCCGCCGAGGCCTCAGCTTCCTAAGCTGGGGCGCTGGCAGCTCCCTTATGACTAATCCACATCTGAGTGTCTATATTTTTCAGTCTGGAAGGAGAGATTGCCCTGTCCCTAGGACGAGCCAACGAGAGGGAGGACTTGAACCATATCGCATCTGAGAAGGAGGAGACCTTGAGGAACCTGGAATCAGAGACAGCAAAGCTGGTAAGAAGGTGTCTAGAAAAGGACCGTGTGATGCATTTGACTCGCAGTGTGCTGCTGCTCTCTCTTTCCCAGGGGGTCATCATCCACGGTCCTTGGTGAACCATCGATGAAGAAACCAGACGAGAGTGCTCTGAGAATGAAGCGCTCTGCATGGGGGCCCCAGGCCTGGGCTCTCTTCCTATTTCCTCTGTGTGGGGCCAGAATGTCCTTTTCCCCTCAATAAACTTATCCCCAGACCATATTTTAGAGACCCAGGGAGACGAAAAGTACAGAGGCAGAGCAGGTGTATCCCCTTTACTTCTTCCTTTCCATAGGAAAAAAGTAACAAGATTCTGAGCAAGAATGTGGTGGAGCTTCAGAAGAAGGTAAGGGAGGGCCATCCTTGATGGAGGCCCATTTTTTAGGAATCTTGACAAAGTCATCTGAACTGAACTCTCTAGTCAGAAAGACTGAAGAAGGGGGCACCTGGGTGGCTCAGCTGGTTAGGCATCTGCCTTCGGCTTGGGTGATGATTCCAGGGTCCTGGGATCAAGCCCCGAGTCAGGCTCCCTGCCGCGTAGGAAACCTGCTTCTCCCTCGCCATTCCCCCTGCTTGTGCTCTCTCTCTCTCTCTCTGTCAAATAAATAAAATATTTTCAAACAAAAAATATTAAAAAAAAATACCCAAGAAGAAGCAACTGGATAACAGGTGTTCCCCATTCCCTCCACCACCGACCGCATCTCTTGGGACAAACTCTGATGAACACCCCCATTTGTTCCCTAGGATTACAGATCTGCTGAGAGAGCTAAAGCACTGACTATAGGAGAAAAGATTTTTCTCTCCCTCCCCCAACTGCTCTGCCCCCACCCCCTCCCTCTTCCTTGCTCCCTGGGCAGTTGTTTCCATGGTCTGTGGGAGCAAAAAGATCTATCCAGCCAGCCTGGAGTCAGGGAGCTCCCATGAGCAAGAAGGAGACACTTTTCTATCAAGCTTCTACATGGAATCTAAATTCATTAACCACCACCATTCCTTAGCCCCAAGACCCCAAAAAGTCTGCCACGATCATAGCTCTTTATGTCTGTGTGCCTCACTCAGTTCACGGTTTGGGGGATTTCAGATTTCAAGGAGACATAAGAATGATGGCCTTAATAAAGAAACCCTGAAGCCGATGTTGGAAGAACTGAAGGTGAGTAGAAGAGCTGGGAGATGTGTATCAAGTCTGGGTTCAGGGGGATCTGCTTTCAAGGACCTTCCCAGGCTAGGTATGTGTGTGTGCTTCTCGGAGGAGAGCCAATGTCATGTTCCCTCTCCTTTACCTCATGGTAAAGACATAGCAAGTCAAGTAACTGCAGAGGTCACTTCAATGTCATCAAAGTAGAAGGGATTGCGTGAGACCTCACCACCCACCAGTCACTAGAACACACATGCTGCAGGCACATCAGGACGTGCCAAGAAGCTGAGGGTCTGAATGACACACAATACGGATATTCAGATAGGATAAGAAGATGAACTTCTGTAATTATACAGAGATGGGTCAATAATCTTAACTCATTTTCTAAACTCCTGGCTTATAGTCCAAAAAAAGTTTTATTTTTAAAATGTAGTTCATCTTTTTATTCTATGAAAAGGTAGATCCAATGAGGGTGAGAGATTTTGTCTATGTTGGTCACTCCTATTTCTCCAGTGCCTAGAACAGTGACTGGCAATAATAGATGCTCAATATTTGTTGAATCAATCAATGAACTGATGCCCCATAGAGGACAGAAACCCTGCTGGGAAACACGAGTGCACCCTCAGGAAGATAAGAGGGAGAAAGAGGCCTGTGAGCTTTGGTCAGTTGGGCTAGAGGAAGGAGGGTGGTAAGGCTCTGAAAACGGGCAGTCAGATGGTGGAGGCTTAAATGCTTAAATATCAGCTCTGCCACCATGTGACTTTTAAAGAAGTTAAACGCTTAACTTCTTGCCTTTGTCTTCCCATGTATCAGATGGAGCTAATGAGAGTGTCCACCCCAGAGGGCAAAAAATGTGTCCTCAATCCCTCAATACATGATAGCCATTTTTATCATGTTCTTTACTGGTCTGGACAGAGGGTGATCATTACTCATTTGCCTTCCACAAAAGAATGCTATTAACATTTTGCTGTCTTCCAGGGGAGACTACAAAAGTCAACAGAATCCTGCACAAAGCAAGAGAAGGAACTGCTGCAGGTAGAAGCGGTGTCTCCTCACTGAGGGTCTGTCCAGGATGTAAATGCAAGAGCACCCCAAAGTCTTAGAAACAGGGTAGCTGTTGGCACGGGAGGGGGAGGAGCAGGAACATCTGGCAGAGGAATTTCTAATTCACATGCAGATGTAGGGTAAGAAAGCTTAGACTAGAAGTATTGGTTTTGCCATTTCTTAAATACCCTTTTACCCTTAATATTCAAAATACTATTGCTGAATCCCAAACCTAAGTGCCCTGATAACCTCTCCTGATGTTTCACCTAATGAGCAAATGGCAAACCTGGGCAAACAATTTTGGTTTGGCTCAAAATCACATCGTGCCCATGAATGATGAGATCACTGCTTCGTGATATGCTTGTTTTCCCTTAAAATCAGAAGTTGCTAGGTAACCAGCCAAATTGTCCAACGCACCAGTTAGGGTCCCCAGAGCAGCCCAGGCTTGATTCTGATAAGACTTGTTAATTTTCTCTTCTTTCTAGATAGAGAGCGACTACCAATCTTTGCACCAGCTCTGTAAGGACCAGGCCCACTATATAAAGGTATGTTACCTGTAGGGGCAATTCAGAGAAGAGGCAGAATTTCTCTAAAGCCGGGGCACCTGGGTGGCTCAGTGGGTTAAAGCCTCTGCCTTCAGCTCAGGTCATGATCTCAGGGTCCTGGGATGGAGCCCCGCATTGGGCTCTCTGCTCAGCACGTAGCCTGCTTTCCCCTCTCTCTCTGCCTGCCTCTCTGCCTACTTGTGAACTCTCTCTCTGTGTCAGATAAATAAATAAAATTAAAAAAAAAAAAAATTTCTCTAAAGCCATGGGTTCCTTGGTTTCTCATTAGGCTAAAATCTGCCACTGGGGAAAATGACTTTTATACAATGGCAACAATGACAAAACAGATGTATGTTAAGGATTTACTATGTGCCAGGTAATGGCACATACAGTAATTTTAAGCTCTCCACATACAGTATTTTTCTACATTCATTTGTCCAGTAAAACTATGGGGATGATACTGTTATAATCAAGAGGACCCTGGAGTTTAGGGGAGTTAGGTAACATGCTCCCGGAAAACAACAGAAAGCATCAGAGCTGGGATATGAATACAAGCAGAATCCAAAGTGAGAAGTCTTCTTTTTTCTTTTCATGTATATCCATCTAGTCCCAGTATCTTCCAATTTTTATTAGAACATTTCCCTACTCGTGTGTGCACACTCATGCAGGCACCATTTGGAGTATTAGGAGCTAGTCTTAAGGAAAGTCATCAATGACATTGAAATGAAATATGGGGAAATGCTTCATTATAATATTTTTTTTTTTGTTTCCATGGGAAGAAATACCAGGAAATTCTGAGGCAGATGGAAAAAGAAAAAGAGGTGCTGCTTCTTGAAAAAGAAGTGTAAGTTTGGAAAAATGATGTCCCTGATAGACTGCAGTGATGGTCCCGGGGACATCTTGGGAGGGCTCAGTGCTTCTCAGACCAGTTTTGTTTTTTTCTGGGGCTTTTTGACTTTCAGGTTTCTTGTAGTCCTTTCTTTAGGTGATAAAACTATTCTCTTATGCTTTCCCTTACAATTTTTTTTTTTATTATTTTACTGTCTACACTTAGATTTGCATTCATCTGGAATTTGTTTTCATCTATGGTGTGAGGTAGGGATCAAGATCATGGTTTTCTGTGTGGAGAGCCTATCAACCCAGTGCCATTTATTTAAGAGAACATGCATTTTTCAGTGGTGCCTTGTTTTATAAGTCAGGTGACCATACATGTGTTAGACTTTCTGTAGTTTCAACCCAATATCAGGGTGATGTCAGGGTTATTCTTCACTGATTGTCTTTTCCTTTAAGAATAGACCACATTTTCCTAGTATCTCTGTATGTTGGGCAGTTATGAGTTTTGAATGTTGAACACTGTGAACGCTATCAAGAATCTGGGAAATAAATCATCGATGTTGCATGACTTAGAAAAGCACCTTTCATCCACTCCTCAGATTATGTTATATCATTCTCGGATCTCATCTTTTTCACCCAGATTCAAAGCCCAGAACAACTCTTCCCAAATAGTGAAACCTGGGTCAATTCTGGTAGAGACCATCCAAAGCAACATGGTAAGTCTTCCTTGTCCCACATTGGAGTTTTCCTTTATCCCTCCCTCCCCTGCCTTCTCTCTCCTTGCTCTCCGCATCCCCCACCCCCCACCCTTTGTAATAAACTTAGAGTTAGGACGCAATGAAGTTCAGTACCTCATTCCACACTAGGGCAGCTAGGAAGTGGCAGAGTCAGGATTCAAACCCAGGCAGCCTGACTCCTGACTCCTGGGTGGCTCTTGGCTATCCTGCTACACTGCCTCTCTGTGACCACACAGACAGGCACAGCTATGGCTTTGCTCGCTTCCCATAGGAGAAGACCATCATTAAGAAACAGAAGAGAATCTTTTGGTACAGGTAAGTGGTAGAATCTTGGTTTTTACCCAGTGTGGACCACATTCGCTCTGTAGGAGCAAGTGACTTGGTAAAGGCATAAGGAATAAGGATGAATACACCCACCAGCCAGAAAATATTAGGCAGCCCCAGATTTCTCCCAACCCTTCTTTCCTTCTTTTCCTCAACACCAAAGGTATGCTTTCCACCAAAGGAACTTGGTGGTTGGAAAAAGTAGCTATTTCTTCAAGATGAAGGCTGAAGGTTGCATTTTACTTTGCATTTCCATTCTTATGGTTCTTGGTATGACCCATTTCTATTTTTCAGATCCTGAACCTGATCATCTCTGCTATACTCTTTGCTGGGAAGATGGTTCAGGGCTCATTAATTTTCTCAGTTCTTTTATTGTAGGCTGCAACACTTTAGAAAACAAAAATCACCTAAACTCTCTATGCCTTTGCGTCTTAATTTTTGCAACAAGGGAACTAACTCTGAAATGCTCCATGTGGCACTTTAATGAAGAGCTTCAATTTATGACATTTCAATTTAATTAAATACAGAAGGCCTTAGACCAGATTTCAGTGTGAAATTTTCTTGAGAGCACACAAGAAAACACCCACACACCCACACATTTTATTGTTTAACTTGGTCTCTTTTGACACTTGGTGTTTAGAAAAAACCTATCCTAATGATTTTGCCTGGATGTTCATGTCAGAGATGTCGCAATCTTATTTCAAATTCTAGTAACTACTTGCTATTGTAGACCAGAAGAAGACCACTGGTCATGAGATTCACAGGAGTGACTCATAGGTGTGACAGTCCTGAACATTTTCTGGCAGCCCCCAAAAGGCCTGCCCTGTATGTAATACCTGGAAAATCTCTTTTGGCACCTCCAACTTTTTTCTATACGGACATCTATTCTGTCAGAGGGCTTACATGTCAAGAGAGCCACGTTAGGAGAGCCTAACCACTATATCGATCTTTTTCTGCTATCACCTATCCCCTCCCCTCATCCTTTGGGTCTCCATTCCCCTATCAGTCTTGCCTGAAGAAAGCAACTCAGTTACTTATGAGTGTGAGCTTCACCTCCTACAGCTGGATCCTGGGCTGTCCCTGTCCTTCCTGCTAACCAAGAATGTCTCTTTGCAGACATTTCAGGTGTCTTGTCTTCATGATCATGATCTTCATTAGGCTGCTGGGCTATGCGCTTTTCCACCTGCAGTACATTAACCCAGACCTTCTTGTGGATGCCCTACCCATGGTAATGAGCAGGGACACCTTGAAGAGGCTGAGGGAGGTCTTATTTCCCTTCCTCACTCTCGAGGCGGAAGAAGTCCTACCGCATTAGTCTGAAGTGATGTGGGGGGCTCCACAAGGCACCCAGTGAAAAAGGGGGACATGGCTGTACTCCCAAGTCGGGGATGGGCCAAGAAGGAAGTGGGAGCCTTGACTTGGACATCTGACCTCTTCATTTCATTCCAGTCCCTTGCTTTCCCTTTGCAATGGCTCTCTTTTAAATAAAGAATATGTTTGACCAGTGTTTACTGTTTTGGTCTGTGAATTTGGTCTGTGAGTCCTGGGGCCTCATTAGACATTCACAGTTTCCACCTGTTTTTGAGAAAAGCTGCACTTAGAGGTAAGAAAACCTCCCTAAGGAGTTCCATTCTCTGCTCCACACTGAAGAAAGAGTAGAGAAAAAATCCTGTCTTCATCTGGGATGGGTACAAAGCTATTCAACTGAGGAATCATGAGCTGGATGTAAGGTTTGCTTTCAAACAAACAAAGCAAAAAATTGCTTGCATTTTTAACAATGCATTGTCCTTCCTAAGGCTTTTTTATTTTTATATTTCACTATGTATTATAGGAGTGGGTGTTCTAAAAAGTTAGCCTTTTTTTTCATGTACACAGATGGTTACTCATTCTCAACTGAAAAGAAAATTACCCTAAAATTCAAGTGACATATAAAATGTAGTAAGATCAGCAAAACATGATTTTGCACCTACCTATCATTCCTATCCTTCGAATCCTAATTCAAATGCTCTCTCTCCCATAAGGTCTCCTCTGATAACCTCCAGACCTGAGACAGTTTCACTTGCCTTCTTCCGAATGCTCCTTGCACCTTTGGGATCTCCTTCCTCCTACACATTTCTCAGGCTCTCGCTTTCTGATGACCTTTCATCCTTTCGAGATCATTCTTGACACAGGTTTTAACTGCATTTCACTTGCACAGCAATGCCAGAAAGGCAGAGACACACTCTATGTTTGCTTTGGTTGTAGACATGTCTCTGCCCCACCTTTTCTTTCACCACAGGGTCTGGGGAGGAGAAGGTAAAGGGTGTCAGGATGACTCCTGAAAAATGAAAAACTGGTCAACAGCGCCCTCTTGTGGCCATATAAAAGCTCTTGCGTTTCGGCAGGTTCCTGCCCAAAAAGGGCAGGAAAGTGATCAGCCAGTTGAAGCAAAAAGATGGATCAGTTGTCACTTTTGGACAATTCCCTCTGTGAGCTTTAATAAGTAAAATTAGTATTCAGCAATTCAACAAATACTTATTGAGACTCTTCCTTGGACTAGGCGGTGATCTTGGCACTGGGATTATAGCAATGAAAACAACACACAAACTCCTCTGCCCAGACTCTAGTGAGTAGGGGCATATAACCCGTAATTAAAACACGGAAATGTCAGACGACATTGGGTGCTATTAAAAGTTAGGTGGGGAAGGAGGAAGGGAATAATGCGGAGCAGCAGCAACAACGCTCACTTGAAAAGGTAGCGTGATAGCCTAGACCTGAATGAGATGAGGAAGCCGTGTGGATGGCGGGGGCTGTGGGGGTGGGGGGAGGTGGCAGTATGGCGGGTAGGGAGACAGCAAGTACACAGCCTTGACCTTGGAGTGTGCCTACTGCATTTGAAGTTCTCTGCTGATTCCACGCTCACACATTTCTAACAGTCTCTTCATTAAATTCTTCACTTGAATCTTCCAAGTTGAATTCTGGTCCTGCCAGGCCCTTGGCCGATACTGTTCACGGGCCCGAAGAAGCATTCCTTGGGCTGGAGGGTTTCAGCATTGGAGTGATTCTAAGACTATAGGTATATGAGAAGAAAACGGCTATAACTGGCTGAGAAATTTATACTCAGAGTATCACTTCCTGTGCTATCTCCGGTCGTGTAACCCGTCATGAGTTCCTGGAACTCCCAGGTTCTCCTCTAGTGCCCAGCCCTTCCCAGGTTGACGTGGGAGCATCCCAACATTCAAGACTGGCTAAGAAATATGAGCTTAGGAAAATAAGGACACCATAGCCTCATGCTTGCAGTCAGCGATCCAGTAGAGACTTGGAAGCTTGAAGATGTGTTGGAAATCCACGTTGCAGAAGCACAAAGTCTCTCCTACCATCCAGAGAGCCTGCCTCCAAAGGGGCCCAGATGGCATTCCCAAGTCTGAGAAGTGGAAGACGGGTCGCTGTTGCCTTATGGGAGCTGTGCTGAGCGGGACATCTGACTTTCAGCAACAGGGAACTTACCACCCCCAACCCCAAATCCATCAATTTCTGAAAGACTTTAACTAACTAATACAAAGCACGTAGCACAAAACCTTTACAAAAACTTTAGTAGTTAATCTTAGTTCTGTCTTATAAAGCCACACAGTAAAAGAACAGCTTCTGTCACATTTTAGTCACTAAAACTGAACAGCCTTCTGTTCTCCAAAGGAACATCCTTTAAGCAGTCACATGACATGGCTTCTAGAATCGTATTATCTTATTTACCCTCCCTGGACTCCTACCGAACTGAACAGAATAGGGCAGATGAGGTCTGACTGACGAAGTGCAGTAGCTCTCCCCTCGTTCTCTCCTGAGCACGGGGGCAGAGGGGGCAGGAGAGGGACAGGGAGAATCTGAAGCAGACTGAGCTGTGCTGAGTATTGGGAGCTCGACATGGGGCTCACTGCCGCGACCCCGAGACCATGATCTGAACCGAACTCAAGAGTCAGTCGCTTAGCTGACTTCGCCACCCAGGTGCCCCTCAGCCGAGATCCTTAACCTTTCAGAACATGAATTATTCTTACTCCACATCTCCTCTGCTTTGTATTTGTGCAGATTAAAAGATAATACTAATAAGTGCAGGATTTACCATGTGCTCCATTAAATGTCGCTTTGTTGGTTTGGTTGCTTCATGTTAGTCTATTGTAATCACTCAAAACCCTACTTCTATGGAGGAATAAACTAGCCTGTTTATTTGCCATGGACTCCTGGTAGAGGAGCAACTGCTGGAGCAGGGGGGCTTGGGTGTGCAATCTCCTTTGGTCTTGTAATCATTGCTGACCCCGGGCAGTTGGTTAACCCTTCTTCCAAGGTGGCTAATCATTCTCTGCCCCAGGAGCCTGTTATAACGGCTGCAAGTTCTTTCAGTATTCTGAAATGGAATTTCTTTGGGTCTGGAGGCTTGAATTCAATTAAATGGATTAGGTACTCTCCTTATATCCTCTCACCTATCTTAAAACTGAATTACCTGTTAACTATTTCAGATGATCCTCTTTATCATGCAAAAGATCAATTTCCTTGATAGGGAAGGGTGAGGTGAAATAGAACCCTTATCTATGAACACTATACCCCGTGCTCTAAGGAGTGGCCTATCTCTTTCATTTCTCCTGTTCCAAACACAGCACTGGAAATGCCTCTTTTAAAAAATGCACTTAATAATATCTTTTTACCTGGCCCAGTGTTGTCTTGGAAAAAAGCACTGAATAAGGACTCAAGCCTTGGACCCTGGTTCCAGATTTTGGTTTACTTCTCTGATTTTACTTTCAGGGCCCAAGGTTGACTTCTGGGTACTTTCTAAGATCATTCACTGCACAGTGAATGTACTGGAAGGCAGAGGAGGAGAAAGGGGGAATAGCTCAAGAAATAAGCAATAAACCATGCTCTCAAAGACTATCGCCTTGGTGGCAGATCCCAACACTCAATATCAAGGTTACAGGTTACTCCAAAGCTTCTCTGATGTGTAAATGCTGGCTTGACTGGGGCTCAGAACTATCAACAGCAGATTTATTGATCAGCTACTGTATTACAGACACTGTGCTGGATACTTCCATATGGGCTCCATTTCATAGTTTGGTGAACTGCCCGAGATTATCCAGTTGGCAAAGGGCAGAACCAGGACTCGTGGGCCAACTCTTGACTCCCCCAGGATAGCTGCCTTTCATGTTTCATGAAGTCCTCTCCAAATCCAGTATCAATCTGCTAATTAGTAGAACTACTGAATCAGTCATTGTAATCTTATTTTCCTCTCTCTTTGATGATTTGTTTAAAGTTACTACAGAGATCCAATATCATTCCAGGTACTGTGTTAAATCTCACTTTGGAGCTCAATTATAGCTCTAGTTTAATAATTAAAATTAAAAATGCCCTGGATAATGCTTCATTAAGATACTATGGGCCATCCGTACCTTCGTATGACTACAAGGTGAGAGAACTGGATTTTTGGGGGGCGGGGTGGGGGCTGAAAGAAATATTAAGGCCACTGCCACCTGGAGGCGGGTGAGGGTATTGAAGTGAGGGACAACAGAATGGTGACTCCACCAACAGCAACTTTGCCTGGAGTGGCTCTTGAGGAGCCCATATAAAAGCTTTGGTTCTCTCGCACATGAGAGTGACGTGTTACAGCCGTTAGTATTACAAAATCGGACTTAAGAGGTAATCCAACCCATCTCCGGGTGCCACTGCCCCCTGCAGGTTGCTCTCTTGCAAAGCCCAGTTTGAAATGTTCATGGTGGGTCTTTTTCCCACTCTCCACGTATTGAAATCCTTGCCTTGGTGCCATGCTCCTCACTCCCTGTGTGGGGGTGCTATTTGGAAAGGACAGCATTAGTTGGTCCCTCTGGGAGTTCAGTGAGTTTGAAACCTGAAAGGCTCTGTGGTCCCCAAGCTCAAGAGCTGCTGGCTCTGTGGCAGAGACCATGAATGGGCAGGCGCTGCTCCCTCCACTTGCTTGAGCAGAAGGAAGTCTTCCCTGTTGCTCTCCTCATGGATCTCAGCTCACAAAGCTGCCCTCGTGTGTAGCCAGCAGGCTGCAGGAGCCTGATCCCCCTGCTTGGAGTTGGGGTTTCTTTTTCTTCTGGGAGGTTTGTTGGTAGGCTGGTGGTGAAGCGTGGGTCTAACTGGAAGCTTTTTAGATCCTGAACTTCTCGGCCCCACTGAGCTAAGTCACAGAAAATTGAAAAAGCAGTGGTTTTTGGCAGTTATGAGAATGACAATTTAGGGGTGGTGAGATGGGGTGGATCAAAAAGGGCAGTGAAGGACAGGGCAGCACAGCAGAAGGAGAAAGTCCAAGAGGGTCTGATGGGAAAGGGAACGGATTTCCTGGCTATGGATCCTTCCTTTGCTAGAATTTTCCTCCTGTAAATACAGGTGGCTATGAGATTCTTCACCTTCCAGGCCAATTTAACCTAGAACTATATTTGCATTCAACTTTAAACAAAATCACATCAGTACTGCGGTCTGGAAATAAGAGGTAAATCTGAGATTAAGTGGTCCACCTGCCTCTCCAGGCATGGTGTTGAGTATCTCGGATCTAGGAAACTGATGAGTCAACATAAACCTGCAGCCTAATGTACGAATGACTTCCTGGGAAATGGGAAACCTACTTCTCTGCAAGGTTTTGTCCTACTGAGAAGATTACCCTTGACCAACCTTACAAGAAAAAAATGCAGTTCACTAAATTTTAATGTCCCTTCTACCTGCACTACTGTTCTGGGAAAAACAGGCAGAACAGGATTGTGTATTTTATTATATAATGCCTACCTTGAGAGAGTTGAAATAGTTTATAATCTATTGGCAAGGAAAAAAGTACTCAGTAACTGCAATGCAAAGAAGAATGAAGGAAGTACCAAGAAGAGGATACAGAATGCCAGGGAGACTCAAAAAGAGAAAGAAAAGGAAGGGAAGGGGTAAGGGAGAAGGGGGAAGGGGGAAGGGGGAAGGGGGAAGGGGGAAGGGGGAAGGGGGAAGGGAAGGGAAGGGAAGGAAAGGAAGAAAGAAAGGAAGAAAAATAGATTATGTCAAGAACAGGAAAGAGCTAATGGTGGAAGTGTCATTTGATATGAACATTTATAGAGAGGCAGGATTTCAATCCATGAAGATAGAGAAGGAAGAGCTTCCTAACTGAGGGGAGGTGAGGAATGATAATCTAAAAATTGCCCAATCTTTTAAATAGACTAATCTAAACTGCCCAGGGAGAGCATGGAGTTACAGTAAACCTTTGCATTTTTTTTTTAAAGATTTTATTTATTTATTTATTTGACAGAGGGAGAGAGAGCACAAGCAGGCAGAGAGGCAGGCAGAGAGAGGGGGAAGAAGGCTCCCCACTGAGCAGAGAGCCCGATGTAGGGCTCGATCCCAGGACCCTGAGATCATGACCTGAGCCAAAGGCAGAGAGGCCCTAACCCACTGAACCACCCAGGCACCCCTAGACCTTTGCATTTTGAAAGAAAATTCTCCCTGGAGAGAAAATATTAACTTGATTACTAATTGTTCACGAGACATTATTAATTATTCACTCATATTTGGCGTGCAAGAAAAAGTTCAAAATGGATTTAATAAAATTGTGTCTCCAATGGATTAGATATTGATGGGATTAGAGGGAGACGAATGTTCCAGATAATGGTGAGGACCTTCTATTGGTTTACAAACTGGCCCCCATACACAGAAGGCAAGAAAAGATGGAAGAAAGAGTCAGGCCCCCCCAGGTGGGTAGGGGGCTAGTTCAATAAGCAATGGAACTTAGGTATGACGTTGCAAAATGAGTAGATCTCTTCACCTCTTCAGCTGCTAGAGACCTTAGCTAGGTTCTGTGAAGTATTCCACCCAGATGATCTCAACAACACAGGGCTTTCTCAACTCTGTGTGCCGGAGGCAGCTTCTAGTGTAGGGAAAGCAGGTGGAAAGCACATTCCAAGGACAGGACAGGGGGTGAGGAGCCACCAATCGCCCAGTGGACCTCATGGGTCATCCAGTGGTCGTGTCCTCTCAATGACCTCTTTCAGCACGCTCCTAGGTGAAACTTCCTAAATTCTTAAATACACAGACCAAAGTGAAACACTATTTAGTAAAGGAAAGAAAAAGGGAAAGAACGTTTTGTGGGCCTAAGGAAGAAGCAGCAAGTTATTTCCTTTTACCCCAGGGAGTCTCAACCTAGTAATACGTTAGAATCACCAAGGGAGGGCGCCTGGGTGGCTCAGTGGATTAAAGCCTCTGCCTTCAGCTCAGGTCATGATCCCAGGGTCCTGGGATGGAGCCCTGCATCAGGCTCTCTGCTCAGCGGGGAGCCTGCTTCCCCCTCTCTCTCTGCCTGCCTCTCTGCTTACTTGTCATCTCTCTCTCTCTCTCTCTCTGTCAAATGAATAAATAAAATTTAAAAAAAAGAAGAACAGGGTGCAGTCAGGGGCCTGGATTTGACTCCTCCCTCTCCCTTTGCTCATCTCTGTGACTTCTAGCAAAAGAGGCCCTGCCTCAGAGGATACAGACCAGTCTCTCTCAAAGTGCAGGATGCAGCCTCTCCTGGCTTTTGAGGTCACTTTCTTCAAAATTTGCATCAAAAAATGCAATGGGGAGATTGTTTGCCCACCAATGTGAATGTACTTAAGACCGAACTGCACAATTTTAAGTGGTTAAGAGGGTAAATTCTTTAAATTTAAAAATTTTTTAAAAATTTCAAAAAGGGGGGCACCTGGGTGGCTCAGTTGTTAAGCATCTGCCTTCGGCTCAGGTCATGATCCCGAGGTCCTGGGATCGAGCCCCGTATCGGGCTCCTTGCTCGGCGGGGAGCCTGCTTCTCCTGCTACCATTCCCTCTGCTTGTGTTCCCTCTCTCGCTGTGTTTCTCTCTGTCAAATAAATAAAATCTTTAAAAAAAAAAATTTTTTTTAAAAAGGGGGGCACCTGGGTGACTC
>CM053609.1:55646270-55660106 GCA_028646535.1 Procyon lotor
CCAGATGTGGGAGGAAGGACAATGACCTCGCCAAGATATCCATGTCCTATTCTCTGGAACCTGGAAATGTGTACCTCACAGGAGACTCTGCAGATGTGATGAAGGATCTTGCGATGGAGAGATGATCCTGTATTTTCTGAGTGGACCCAGTGCCATCACAAGGGTTGTTACAAGTGAAGGAAGACAGGAAAAGGGTCAGCTGGGGGAGATGTGAAGACAGAAGCAGAGGTCAAAGCAGTGGAAGATGGAAGGAGGCCGTGAGCCCAGAAATGCATGAGCCCCTCAAAACTGCTGAATATTTTAAACATGTTATCTTACTTAATCCTCCCAACAACCCTGTTCTATAGGTCCTTTATTGCCCCTTTTATGGAGGAAGCATCAAAGACTCTGAGGCTTAAGACTGGTATTTCTTAGAATCTAAAATGTCACGGGGCACCTGAGTGGCATAGTTGGTTAAGCCTCTGACTCTTGATTTCAGCTCAGGTCAGGGGTGTGAGATCGAGCCCCGCATTGGGGCTCCACAATTAGCCTGGAGTTTGCTTAAGATTCTCCCTCTCCTTCTGCCCCTCACCCACCCCTTGGAAAATAAATATACAAATCTTAAAAAGAAGAAGAAGAAGAAGAAGAAGAAGAAGAAGAATCATCATCTAAAAGGTCATGACTTATTAGATGCACCATTAGGTGCTTCTAGGAAATAAAGTTAATTAAACTATGTGTCATCAACACACACGATTTCTAGTTCTATTTCAAAAATCACAAAATAAATGAGATACAATCTTCCATGTGATAACTGCTACATTGTTTTGTAGAAAAATCAAATGTTAAATTCTTTAAAACCTGTTTTACTTTAAAAAATTCCTCTTTGGGGCCCTTAAAGCTTCAGTCTTGTACAGTAGCCACTAGCCACATATGTCTAGTGTGAAATGAGATGGAAAGCAGGTAGAAAATGCCAATAAAACAAAGTTAAGGAGGTGCCTGCCTGGGTGGCTCAGTCGGTTAAGTGGCTGCCTTTGGCTCAGGTCATGATCCCAGGGTCCTGGGATCAAGCCCCACATGGGGCTCCCTGCTCAGTGGGGAGCCTGCTTCTTCCTCTCCCTCAGAACCTCCCTCTACCCATGCTCTCTCTCAAATTAATCAATAAAAAAATCTTTTAAAATATCTTTTAAAAAAAGAGAGTTAAGTATCTTACTAGGAATTTTCTGTATTGATTACACATTGAAGTGATAGTATTTTGACTTATTGGATTAAATAAGGTAGTATTAAATTAATTTTGCTTTCATCCTTTTACTTTTTTCTGTGGTTTCTGAAGATTAAAAATTACCTATGTGGTTCACATTCTATTGCTCTTAGATAGCATTGCCTTAGAGCATGTGGGTAATTTGCCTACTAGGTAAAACAATACAATTCTGGAGTTATAGAGCTATTTTGTGCTTTTTCAAAGCAGAAAGGATGATGTGCACAAAATCTACAAGACTCAAGCAGGGTGGGATGCGTGTGTTTGTGTTGTTGGAAGAGGAAGGGGTCAGGGCAAGATGCCCATTTAGGTATTCACTTTGGAACATGTCACTTTTTAATTTTTTTAAAGATTTTATTTATTTATTTGATATATAGAGAGAGATCACAAGTAGGCAGAGAGGCAGTCAGAGAGAGAGGGGGAAGCAGGCTCCCTGCTGAGCAGAGAGCCCGATGTGAGGCTCGATCCAGGACCCTAAGATCATGACCTGAGCCAAGGGCAGAGGCTTTAACCCACTGAGCCACGCAGGCACATGCTTTTTAATTTTTTTATTGCAGTAAAATGTGTATTACATAAAGTTTACTCTTTTAACCATTTTTAAGTGTATAATTCAGTGGTATCATGTGTATCCACAGTGTTGTGCAACCCTCAACGCTATTCATCTCCAGAACTACATTTGCCCTAACTGAAACTCTTTATCCATTAAACAAATAATTCCCCACTCTCTCCCCCTCCTACCCTCTAATAACCATCATTCTACTTTTTGTCTCTGTGAATTTGACTACTCTAGATATCTCATATAAATGGAATCACACATGTTCTTTTGTGTCTGGCTTATTCACTTAGCACAATGTCTTTGAGTTCATTCCTTTTTAAGGATGAATAACATCTCATACTATGTTTATACCTCATTTTGTTTATCCATTTATCTGCTCAATGATGCACTATGTCACTCTGCACTTGCTATGATACTTATAATCATACTACTTTTGATGAAGAGCTTGAGCTCTGATTTATCTCATTTTCTTTTGTTATGTCTATTGGAAGACTTATGGCATAGGGGCTCTTAATAGAGTCCTTTTAATGAATTGTGCTTCTTAGAGCTATTTACAAATTGGGCAATTTTTAGGAGAACACATTCCCTGCGGTAACATCAATAGATTTTGACAAGTTAGAAGAAGCTCTGTTAGCAAATAATTTGGCACAAGGTCACCCTGACAAGACATTCTTGGGTGCTGTAGTCCCATGTTAGGAATTAAGACTAGGAACTTAGTGCTATTCTAATATTTATCCAGTGGCTCCTGTCTATAGCCTTGGAGTAAATAGACATTCTACAAGGTTACTTGGGTCTAGTGAATCTGGGCATAGCAAACCAGGGTGCAAAATCTTTTCCTCCTGCAATGTCTCTCCAGTGTCCTCTGTTAAGAGAGATTTACACTTGGCCAAATGGTAGAGAAAAAATACTTGAGGAGCCATGATCCATTTTCACAGAGCAGGCAAAAAGGATGAATTTGAGGCCCAGAGTCAATCATCTGTAAGTGGCACAAAAACCGAATGGATGGTAGAGTAAGACCTGCACGAACCACCGCATGCCAAGCTGGGTGACCCTACTCATGCACTCAGGAAGGGAAGGAGGTTGTTAGGACTGAAGGTGGAAGGATGTCGTGATCTGTAAAGGAATGGTTGTTTTTTTGAAGGCCCCCAAAAATGTCTTTGTGACCTGAAATGTATGAATAGGAGAACTTTGGCTCTGGTAAGCCAAAGTGTTTAATAGTGTTACAGGAGAAGGATCACACAGTCCATCTCCCCGCCCCAGGGGTTCTTTCAGCAAACGTTTAATGAGGATCTACTATGTGCACGGACTACTCTAGTCACCAAGGAGACAGTGGTAAACCAGGCAGTGCCTGACCTCTTGGCCCTTAAAAGAAAATAAGACAATGGATAAGAAACAGAACAACAAACTAGTAACAAGACAATAGATAACCAAAAAAATAAAACGGATATGAAGGGAGATACATAGGAAACACTCTGGGTGATATCATAAAATGTAACGGGGAGAAAGGTCAGCTGAATTAGATGGGGTACACTGGAAAGGTTCCTGTGTTGGGGTGACATTCGAACTGAGAACTAAAGGATGAGAAAGAGTTGGGCAAGAAAGGAGTCAAGGGAAAAGCATTCCAAGAAGAGAAAAGAGCAAGGGAAGAGGCCTTGGGGTGGAAATCCCTGGCTTTCCTAAGAGTGGTGCTGGGAAGAAGGGAAAGATGGGGGGAGACGGGGCAGCCAGGGAGGAGCGGCATTTCTTGTCAACAGCTGGAGTATATTAAGGGCCAGTTCACATCCTTATAGCAGGGAGAGGTGCTGACAGAAGGAAGAGCCCTAGGATCCCACAAAGAGAAAGAGAAATCATCTGATTGCCGTGTCTGTAAATATCCTTGAGACACTTCAGCTTAGGTAGTGTGATACTATGTGACTGTATAGATTAGGTTAAGCTGCAGCCCAGAATATGAATGCAGCTGGCCTTGAGAGTCAGGTAGCACTGAATCAGGAAGCCTATGCTCTAAAGGCAACAGCTGCATATACTTCTCTTATCTATTAATCAATACCAGAAGCTTGGGTAATAAAATGAATTTCTTTTTTTTTTTAATGACATGAATTTTTTTTTTTTTTTTTTTTAAGATTTATTTATTTGACAGAAAGGAGAGAGATCGCAAGTAGGCAGAGAGGCAGGCAGAGAGAGAGGGGGAAGCAGGCTCCCCGCCGAGCAAAGAGCTGATGCGGGGCTCCATCCCAGGACCCTGAGATCATGACCTGAGCCCACTGAGCCACCAGGCGCCCCAATGAAATGAATTTCAAAATTAGTTTTATCTACAAAATTCATGCCTAGTTTTTAATATGTTTGAAAACTAGGAAGCTGGCTCTTACTGGTGAAATTAAGAATATGCAATTTTGCAGAACGGCCAAAATATTTTTAATCTACTCCCCTTTCATACATGAACGGAGAGTATAAGAATTCAATGAGGTATACAGGCTGTAACTTAGGCATGGAATTCAAGACTTGATTCCAAATTCGTGACATTTACAGCTACTGAGGATTGCTAATCCATGGCCACCTCCAACTTTTTAGTGACTACTATTTTTGTTGTGGTGGTGGTGAAAAAGAACCTAAGAGAGTCTGCATGACTAAATTGGCTTATATCCATTGGCAACACATTTCCCTAGACAAAAAACTGACAGCAGGCATTTAACAGAGCACAACTGGGAGAAAGCAACCTTGAAATACAGATGGAGTCTAGATTTCAAATTTGAACACGACTAACTGCATGAGAACATGCACGTTTCCTGAAATTAGCAATAAATTCTCCAATATGAAGGAAAGGCCACCCCAGAATGGAAGGAATATGGCATGAGAACAGAAATCTAGATAAGAGGCTCTAACACCCTTTCAACAAGGCTTCTATTATGAAGAGAACTGGAACTGACACTTAGGAGGGGTGGGAAAAAGTGTGGACACATGAAGTGTTCCAGAACTATAGACAGTGTTCTTTCCAACCATTTCCAGGCGTCTTTGCTCCCAGAATTTGGGGCCGTGCGCAAATATCAGGCCAGGCCCAGCTCTCCAGACATGAAGGAAAAATATTATCTTCATACTCACTGCCTTCTAATTCACCAAACAAACAAGAATATATTTGTGACAATTTCTGTAACATCACCCATTCTTAAAAATTCTTCTACAAAGTTCTTTCAGTCATGTGTTGTAGTAATCAAAAAAAAAAAAAAACCCAAAAAACAGACCAATGAGGAAAGTCAACATTACACGTGGAAGAAGTTAATTCCAGAAGGTTAAGTGGAAATGATGGAATTAGAATTCATATTTTTTTCACGGCGCACCTGTAGGAGAAGGCCAGGAAACATGACTGGGACCTAGAGCCAACACTTCCTGAGATACTGTAAAGTCAAAAGGAATAAAAATTTGTGGACGCCTTGAGAATGTGCCTCAAAGACCTTAATTAAGGGAACTTAATAAATCAAGGACCCAAGCTTTGAACGGATTTCCATACTGTATCGCCTTTTCCTGCACATTAAAGGAATACTAAAGCAAGTCTGTTCCTGGAGATGGAACTATTCTGATGACCAAGGTTGGTTCAAGGACTCCAGATGTCCTTGCAGAACCTCCCTTGGGCTGCCTAGCAGTCTAGGATCCTTTCATCCAACTTTCCTTCCCCTATTCCTTCAGTAGTGGTCAAAATGCCATGATAGTCTGATTGTTCTCCCAGACTTTTCTGGCTTCCTCCCCATTTTTTCTCACAGGTATGTCACCTAATAATACTTTTGCATGTTAAATCAGATCTTAAGGGGCACCTGGGTGGCTCAGTCATTAAGCGTCTGCCTTCGGCTCAGGTCATGATCCCAGGGTCCTGGGATGGAGCCCCACATCAGGCTCCCTGCTCGGCAGGAAGCCTGCTTCTCCCGCTACCATTCCCTCTGCTTGTGTTCCCTCTCTCGCTGTGTTTCTCTCTGTCAAATAAATAAAATCTTAAAATAAATAAATAAATAAATAAAAATAAATCAGATCTTAGTGTCTGCTTCTTGGAGGACCTGGACACACAATTCTTTCTACCGTTTTCCTCCAAATATTTTAAATGGGAAAATATACATAATTAATTCAGAGCTAGTTCCTTCTCTCTTAGCCCTGCGGGGGGGTGGGGGGGTTGTCACTAAAATCTGAGTGAAAATGTGTTTATTTTGGAAGTAGATGTATCTTTGGTGATCCCAATTTGATGTTTTTAAAGTCCAATAAGTAAAGTCCAATAAGTGTCCCTCTTTCAGAAATAATAACGTAATCTACCTAGATGATAAATTGCAATTCTTAGAAATCTCCTTGAATATCTGCAGAGATATAAAATGCCCTCCAGATATAAGACAACCACATCATTATTTTCATAAAGCAAATTTCCATAGCAGTCACCCAAGTTTTAGTTCATGCACAGCTACAAAATTAGATATGAATGAGGCCTTGGGAATCTTTTGTTCTAGCTTTCCTCTTCCCCTCCCCTCCCCACTACTTTTTTCTCAGAAGGGAAAATATAGGCCCAGATGGAAAAAAGGGCTTGCCCAAGGGCTCACGTGCTGTTGGGTCAGAGCCCAGTTCAATCCCAGGTGCCTGAATACTCGGAACTGTGCAGTGTGCCCCTCTCTACGACGCTTCTAGCTGAACGAGCCACTAGGCAACGGATCAGCATTTAAGGGAATATTTGCTCCACATTTTGAGTGACCCCGTGCAAAGTCGGAGACAGCAATAGTAATGACAGCAAACGTATTATTAAGTGTTACTGGAACCTGAATTCTTGTTTACTCTCTTGTAACAAGTGCTGCTTGGCCTTGTGTCATTCCGGTGGCATGTCTAGATTTTAGCTTCCTCTGTAAAGTCCTGGTGTCAAACTCAGTGGTTGACAAGGTCCTTTCCACTCTTACATTTGGTGTCTGTCCTTGGCTGACATCATGGGGACCGGGGTTGCCAAATGATTGAATGCAGAGTACAGCCAAGGGAAGTCATGGAGCCAAGGAATATCTGATTCTTACACTTTGAGATAAATATCTCAGTTTTTAAGAATATTAAAATGGTGATTTCAATGCTATCTATACAATACCCCAGGATACACAAGCACACAATGAAAATATCCCCAAACGACCGGAGTTAACCTCAAACTCAAAAGAAGATTTTGCTCTATTCTTCCCTACCTAGCAAATTACCCAACAAATCCTGTTTGATAGTCACTGATTACAAATAACCTATTAATTCACTGGCCTCTTCAAATGCCAACTCCTACCAGAGTTAACCTTGGAATCTCATGATCATTTAAGAATAACACTACTATTGAATGATTTGAAAACCTCTTAAAATGTAAGCAGTGCTTCTGCCCGTGTTCGTGGAGAAAATCTAATTTTCATCTGTAATTTTAGGTTCAGTAGCTGTGTTTTATTGCCATCTTTGCTGCCTTCTCTTTTCTTGTCCCCAAGGTGAGAAGTTAGGTTGTTTAACTGAAGATCTGAGAACCTATTGTGATGATCTTCTCAGACAGTGCGCTGGGCCCGGTTGTACTGTTCGCCCTCCCCCTGCCCTCTCAGCCAACCGTCACCCATTCCTACCTGCTCTGGAATGTGGCCTTGAGGAACTGCATCTGTAGAGCTCCCCTGTTTTCAGATAGGACCAACCAAGGTGGAACACCTGTACCAGAGAAGGAGATAGGAACGTGAGAACAGGGTAGTAATTCTCACGGCTACTCTCTGACAGGGTCCCTTCACCCAGCTGTCCCTCAACCAGGTCAGAACCATCCAGCCCTGCTCTTCTCTGGTCCTGGTCAACTTTTGTCTCTGACTCAGATGTGTGGAGAAGAAATGGATCTACTGGACTGGACAGTTAGCAGATCTTATTTGAATTCTGCCAGGGCATTTCTGTGACGCAGTGGATAGGAAGCCCAGAGGAGGAGTGGAAGTAGGGAACACAGGTCGCTGTGGAAAGGAAAGAGAGGAAGATATCCTAAAAAAGGGGAGCCTTTTTTTTAAAACTGAGGTATAGTTGGGGCGCCTTGGTGGCTCAGTTGGTTAAACGTCTGCCTTCACCTCAGGTCGTGATCCCAGGGTCCTGGGATGAAGCCCCACATTGGGCGCCCTGCCCCTCAGGGAGCCTGCTTCTCCCTCTTCCTCTGCCCGCTGCTCTCCCTGCTTGTGCTCTCTCCCTCTGTCAAATTAATAAATAAAATCCAAAAAAACCTGAAGTATAATTGACACACGGTGTTACATTAGTTTCAGGTTTACAACATCCTGGGGGAGACTCGAGGAAGAGTTTTGGTTTTCTGGCTACAGATTCAAGAATGTTTATGGTTGAGGGGAATATAAGCATAATTGGACTGTTCATAGATGGACAGAGACTATCAAAGGTACGGGTTGGGAGGGGATGCATTTAACCTGAACAGTTGTGGTTTTTAAGGAAAGAGGTTATGGGAACCACGTTCATAAAAACACCATTAAGGGTCTCTGTGTAGGGGAGTTGATGGAGTTACTTCCATAGAATTTCTATGCTTTCTAGGAAATAGGACGCTGAAGTCAAGGAGACAGAGAGGCACTTTGAGGAAAGAATGAAGTTTAGCCTCTGAGGTGAATGGGAGGTAAAGTTGCCAGGGACAAGCAAACAGAGGTCATAGAGGGCTCAGCTAAGACTACGTGTTGTGCATCGCAGTGACTATGGATAAAGGGGCTGCTCTCTACAGCACAAGCATAGAGGAGGTTAACTGGGATTGAACTGGCTTTGTGGGTTTTACCTGGTGGTTGCAGGGAAAGCTTAAGAAGGAGAGGTGCTGACAAGAGAATGGACAGTGGGATCCACACTTAGTGAGGAAGGAGAGTGTGATAACCAGAAAAGGGGGGATAAGGATTTCACAGAGGCTTTGTGAGGATTAAAGGTGATAGTCAACCTACAAAACTTAGTCAGGAATTCTGCACGCTGGGTCTCTAATTGTATTCTACTTATGAGCTAACAAATTAGCCTGCTGCAGGATGCTGGCAGAAGACACGCACTCCTGGGCCAGAAACAAAGAACTCTAGGACTCACAGCAAAAGCAGTTGCCAGAGCCTCATGCTCATTTGCACGGGTTCTCTATGTTCCCCAAGTCTCATGGAGGGAGCACAAGGCCTGTGATAGACACCGACACACACATTAGGTTGAATTACAGGAGAGGGACACTAAGTGTGGGGATTTATCACTTTCTTGTAAGTGGAAGCAAGCTTGCTGTTTTTCCGGGGGGAGACATTGCTCATACCTCAAGGTTACTTGCTGCTAACACAACTCAGAAATGGCCTGCCTAAAGAGGGGTCAGAACCTTGCATTCTTAGCAAGAACACACAGGCACGTACAGACAGAGCAGACTGCCTGGCACGTTGGCAGATTGCCGTTTCCAACAAGCGTAGTGTCTGGCAGATAGAGGGTTTTCAACAAATATTAGCCACAGTTGATGATCATGATTCATGATTAAGTTGAATCCTAGTTGAAATTCTGGGAAAGTAAATGGTGGACTCAAAGATCTATGGTCAGGGGCACAGATATCTCACTAGAACTAAAAGACTTGATATCAAGCTCCAGCAAAATGAAAACTCTGGAGTGTTTGGCTTTTTTATAGGTAAGATGGAAAGAAAATAAGAACTAGCAGTCTTTGAATAAATTTGTTATAGAAAATTATTCTTTTTAATATTGCCTAAGTATGAAATATGGAAGTGGTGTTATGGAATGAGCTGTCACAGCTGCTAACTCAGGAAATGAGCGGGTGAGCCCTGGCGATGCCAAGGCCAACTGCTCCATCCCGGAAACCCGGAGGTGGGGGCTGGACAAATTGAGAGCGTAGCTACTGGTTGGGTGTGCCAACACTGTTGCCGAATGAACTTGGGTAAACTCGTTGCAAAAGAAGCCAATAAATCAACAGATGAAGGTTTGGAAAAGAGAGAGGGAGAAATTTACTTCCAGTGACGGCAGCTGGAAGTGGCACAACCAACATCTCCATTGCCAAGAAGGACACCCAGAGTGTTCCGAGAGAGGTTCGGGGAGTACGTACAAGTGAGTAGGCAGGGAGTGAGGGATCACTGGTGGTGGTGGGGGCGGTTGGTGTATGTTCAGGCCATGATCATGGGCAGGGAAGGAGATGTGTGTGGGTGGTGTTCTAGGAATTCTGTTGCCAACAGGGCTTTTCTGGTCTGGGGGTTGGAATGTTCTGGTCATTGCAAAACATCTTTGTCAATGCCTCAAGAAAGTGCAGTAAGAAATGAGCACAACGGGTTTTAGCTAGAGCATGAGTTAAGCAGTCTTATCTATCCTGGTTTTAATTTTGCGGGTCTAGAGTTGAGCAATAGGGCTTGCTGACTGTAGAACGCAGGAAGAAATGGCTCAAGGAAACCAAAATATGGTCCTATATCTGAAAACACAATGAGTGAGTGTGAGGTTCAGAGAAAGAACTACAAATGTGGCTAAGAAGGTAAATCTTCATCATATACCACTTACCTAAAAAGTCAAAGGGAGACAACTGGATATACAAAACTAGAAAAAAAGCTTCCAGAATGATTCCAAAGTTAAGGGAATGGACGCAAATTACTTCCCCGGACAACTAAAATAAGATCTTTTATGATCTATGATCTAATTTGAAGGTTTTATAAAAACAGACGCAACACTTTTAAACCCAACCACTAGCTCCTTTTTCTTGATTTCCTCTCCAACTTCACAAGATGATAAGGATCCTCTCTACTCTACTCTTATAAAATGGCCTCATCTGTTACTTATTCTTGCCCCTTACTCTCTAATGTCAATATCTTTATAAGATTGACAGGGTGTTCTCAACTGGAGAGGAGCTGCCTTACAATTAAATATTCAATGAAACCATTATCTTGTCTGTGCTCTGATATTAATCTTTTTGAAAAGATTTTATTTATTTATTTGACAGAGAGAGACACAGCTAGAGAGAAAACACAAGCAGGGGGAGTGGGAGAAGGAGAAGCCAACTTCCTGCCAAGCAGGGAGCCCAATGTGGGGCTTGATCCCATGACCCTGGGATCACGAAGCCAAAGGCAGACGCTTAACAACTGAGCCACCCAGACACCCCATATTAGTCTTAATTGAGGGGTCCTTTTCTCAAGCTCTCTGGATGAGAACATTGGTTCTGGAGGTACTGGGAAATGGTTTTGCTAACACCCTAAGATTGTCCCTCGCTAATCCTCCCTCCATCTTAAGCAAATGTTCAGGGTCTATACCTTAGTACAATCCATAATTACTGATCTATAGTTACTCAGGGTCTTTCTTTTTAACTACAGTTGAAAAACCATTTTTCCAAAAAAAAGGAAACAAAGCACAAAAACAACACAGACTTGAGCCTAGTTCCACTCAGTTGGGTCAAATTATGGCAATTGTTCTCTTAAGCTTCTCATTCTGGCCTAAGTGACTTCATCTCAGATTAGCAAGTTGGGGCCCATCTCCAGAATCTGGTCTGTGAAGGATGTGGGACATCTGACTTATATTTCAACTGGATTTGCTACCTCAGCTGGGACACGGACTGTGGGTGTGGTCAGATGTCCTAGGCGTTAGAGCTGGAGGGACAGTCTTACCAGGTTTATCTCTAGGTGGATCCCAGGTTCCTGAGAGTTAAAAATGCAGCATCTTCTCCTAGAAACAACATTATGAAGACAAAGGGAGAGGAAGACAGAGTGATCCTGACTATAAAAATAAAAACTTGGGGGGAGGGGGAGGTGCCTGGCTAGCTTGGTCAGTAGAGCACATGACTCTAGGTCTTAGGATTTTAAGTCCAAGCCCCATGGTGGATGTGGAGATTACTTAAAAATAAAATCTTAAAAAAATAAGTTAAAACATTTTTTAAATTAGAATGAAAACTTTCGCCTACCAGTAAAAGTTCAATGGTGAGACTTGGTATCTATACATATATGAGTATTTTATTTTTAGGAAATTTCAGCCTACTATTAACTTTATGTAAAGGCCATTTGTTGATGTGTCTTTTTTTTTTTTTATTAAAGATTTTATTTATTTATTTGAGAGACAGAACACAAGCAGGGAAAACAGCAGGCAGAGGGAGAGGGAGAAGCAGGCTCCCTGCTGAGCAAGAAGCCTGATGTAGGACTCAATCCCAGGACCCTGGGATCATGACCTGGGCTGAAGGCAGCTGCTTAACCAACTGAGCCACCCAGGTGTCCCTGTTGGTGTGTCTTTTTTAAAAAAGTTTATAAGCCTTCCCAGCAATTGCTTCCAAGAACTCAGATTGTAAGAACTCTTTTTATGTTTGCTTAATCTCTTTAATTTGCCAAAAATAAGCCAATTATCTTATTGAGGGAAACTGCTGGAAAAGAAATAAAACAAAACAAGGAGCTTCCTTTGAGAACCTGATAACCCTCTCCATCGCTCCTGTTTTCTTGAATGTAAATATATTTGTACCAAGATAGGGTCTTAAGTCCCTATCCTTGTTTTATGTAAAATGAATTGCAGAAAGCTACCTTAAACCAATGACATGAAAATCCCTAAGTTAAAGGAAAGGAAATTCCAAGGGTGAAGACTATCTTCCTATGGATCAATCTCTTCTCCCCCTCTCAGATTCTAGAATTAAGATAGGGCTATCCACTTCAGGTGCCCCCTGGCCAGGAGCCAGTGAGTCCCTCTGCCAGCACAAGTGCCAGATGGGCAGACCAGGGAAGATAATAAACCCAGTGATGAGCAGAGACATCTGGTCACCTTAGTCCTACCTCCACTCCAGGTGTGAACTCGTTTGGTTTTGTTTTAATCCTTTGAGGCACAACCCTTAAGAGATGGTGCCATAAAACAATTGCGTTTCTGTTAATAATCACATTTAGTAAAACAGCTGTCCTGTCAGTATGAGAGGAACACACTCTGCAAGACAAAGCGAAGCCACCTGCTGGCCCAGAAGGGGCAGTGCCCTGTAACAAGGGTGCACGGGCAGGAGAATCAGAGTCCCACTAGGTGTGCCTTGCTCTTGCTCCTGTTTTCCCTTTTCCACAGGGAATCCTAAGTTCCAGCTCAGTAGTTAGCATTGTCTTCTTTCTGGCTAGGAGCATCCTCACATCTTACATGACTCCGGTATCCAGGCATTAGATGCTTCTGTGTTAAATGAGAAAAACTTAGCTAAACAGCTTGGCCTAAGGAAGGCCTGTTGTGAAATCCATCCAAAACTCCAGTAAGTAGGAGTGGTATCTGTTGATGAGTGAATTGGGTTATCTGAGGTGAAGCTGAGTTAGTAAAGCAGTAAGCACAATCAAGAAGAGAACAATCTGGAAGGACTTTAATGTGTATTCTCGTCCCTAAAAAAGCAGGATTAGAATCGAAGAGAAAAATCCAAAGAACCTTGGTCCAACATATTAGGACTTGTTCGGAGGTAGCTGGGGTATGGTGGCTAGAACTCTGATCTTGGAGTAACAGACCTCTGCTCTAGTCTTAGTTTTTGTGGCCTCATCTCAGATTTTTCTCTCTGAGTTTTAAAGAGTGGATAAAGATCAAATGATATAATATTAAAGCACTCACAGCCCAGAAATGAAGAGATGGCAAATATCCATGATTGATTAAAGGGTACCTGAAGGTCTAGAGAGATCTATACGTAAATGTCCCACAAACCCTAAAATTTCCCTTTTCCTTAGGAGAAGCTTCTGAAGTACCTAAGGGAATCTCTCTTGATTTCTACTCAGCCCTCCATCCGGGTACCTCTACTTTACATCCCGCTGTTGATTCCTTACCACTTTCTACCTTCCTGCCCAGGACCCTTGACCAAAGCCCCAAGGAGACCTCTACTTGGCTCTGATGTTTACTTTGCCCTGGAATAAGCCCTTGTTCTGTGCCTTGCCTCCCCCACATACCCACACTCACCAAGCCCAGGCTCAGAGAAATTCTAATGGTCATAACTGCCTGATCACCCTGTTGACAGAGAGGGATATGCCTGACACCAAGTTTAGCGTGGTCAACCTTGGAGAAAAGAGATTAGGGAGAGTTCCGCAAGGCAAAAATCTCAGGACCAGTAAATTAAGTTTTCCTAATCCACATGAGAACTCCCAGG
>CM053609.1:55660606-55718642 GCA_028646535.1 Procyon lotor
AAATAAAATAAAATAAAAGGAAAAAAAATAATAAAATAAAATACCCACCCACCTGGGTGGCTCAGTGGGTTAAGGCCTCTGCCCTTGGCTCAGGTCATGATCTCAGGGTCCTAGGATCGAGCCCCACATCGGGCTCTCTGCTCAACGGGGAGCCTGCTTCCCCCTCTCCCTCTGCCTGCCTCTCTACCTACTTATGATCTCTTCTCTGTCAAATAAATAAATAAAATATTTTTAAAAAATAAAAATAAAAGGAAAGACCCTGGCTTATTTATTTATTTTCCTTAATTTTTTTCCCCAAATACTTTTATTTTATTTTTTCAGTGTTTTTTTTATTTCCCAAATATGTTTATTTTATTTTTTCAGTGTTACAAGATTAATTGTTCATGCACCACACCCAGAGCTCCATGTAATACATGCCCTCCTCAATACCCACCACCAGGCTCACCCAACCCCCAACCCCTCCCCTCCAAAACCGTCAGAGTCCACAGTCTCTCATGGTTCATCTCCCCCTCTGATTTCCCCCCATTCACCTTTCCCTTCCTTCTCACAATGCCCTCCATGTTTTTCTTTATGCTCAGCACATAAGTGAGACCATAAAGTAATTGGCTCTCTCCGCTTGACTTATTTCACTCTGCATAATCTCTTCCAGTCCCATCCATGTTGATACAAAAGTTGGATATTTGTCCTTTCTGATGGAGGCATAATATTCCATTGTATATATGGACCATATCTTCTTTATCCATTCATCTGTTGAAGGGCATCTTGGTTCTTTCCACAGTTTGACGATTGTGTCCATTGCTACTATGAACAGCAAGACCCTGGTTTAAAAGATAGAATCAGCATGGACATTCATCATCAAATGCTGATTTTGCCTTCCACACTGAAAAAGCATGTGGTTTTTTCCCTTTCTTATGACCATACACTGATTTGGGCCAATGGTATCTCAAGTTCAGTGCATGGTTTGCTGTTGCTATACTGATTTTGACATTGGGTCTATCCCATGGCAACTCCCCAACAAACATGGCCTTCTCTATTTTCTAGGATTAATCTGAGATTTAATTAGACAAGGATACAGCCCCCCCCCTTCATTTAAATAGTATTTATTCAAAGATTATCTTGTAGCATTTTCAATTTAATTCCTTGATATCACAGTGGGGAGAAATAAAAATCTGCAGAACTAACTTTAACTATTCATTAAATCATTCAGAAAGGATTTATAGGTGATCAAAAGGCCCAGATAACCTGCATTTCTTATGTTGGCAATGGCCCCTGAGTGTCCCCATTCATTCCCTACTATCGAGTGTAACTAATTATACATAAATTATGTATTATATAATAATATATGCTACACATATAATTATATGATTTTTATCTAGACAAATAGATATAATTGATGTATTGTCATTCTTTTAAGTCCAATACTTTGTGTCCTCTTGCCTTTAAGTAACCTTGAGACTCTTTATCCCACACAAGGAAAAGATTAATACTGCATAAAAAATAAGCCTTTTGAATTTCAAATCTGAGGGGTTTTGCTTAAACAATTTGGTAAATTCAAAAATCTTACAAGGAAACTTTTATGGAGGTAGAGAAGGGATAAGTAAATCCCAGGGTGCCCTTCTTGAACAGATTAGTAGTTGGTGGTCTCCATCTTAGAGTCTTAGATGGGGAAGAGATAAGATAGAGAAATGATAAACCTAAATTTTTCAACACCTTCTTCAGGTTTGAGAAAGGAAGAAAGGAATCAAGTCCAGAGGCATTTTCTTCCTTCTAGAGCCCCAAGCCTTGAGCTAGTCGGAGTGTGGGAACACTCATGTAGGTACTGAGGCATCTACAATCCCTGGCTTAGGGCAGCTTCCCAGGAAGAGGCCTAGAGGAGGCTGCTGGCTTCTGAGTGAGCCCTGCCCCCTGCTTGGCTCTCCATCCAACATGGCAGCAGAGTGATGGAGCAGAGCAAGCTGATTGGTCGGGCAAGCAGGGAGCAGTGCTCGAGCTCCCCACTGGCCCCAACTTGCCTCTAGAGGTGGCTGTTCCCCCTGCTGGGGGAATCAGGGCACCATCAGGATAAAGAACTCCTATTTGAAGGATCTTCATAAAGGGTCTGAGACCACAGATTCCAGGGATGGATACCAGGACATGACTTGAGAGGGCCATGTGGGATGACCACGCCACAGTGATTAGCAGTTAAGGGTGCAGATCAACAAACCATACTGTAGCAGAAACCAGCAAGCCCTTGGAGGACATCCACTGCATAAGCTCATATACCTCATACACCTCTTAGGAAAGAGAAGAGCATAGAGAATCCCCCTGGTGGGCTGAGAATTTATTCAGACTGAGTCATCCAAAATGCACGATCTATGCCAGGCATGCTAAGAAACTGAACTTTGAATAATCTGATTGCTTAACTAAAAGGAGGTTGTTTAAACCCCAAGAGACAGAAACTTTAATTAGCAAGTTAATTAGCAAGCATCTCCGGTACCTAGTGAGGGTTGAGGCTTATAGAAAATTAGCTACATCTTCTTCGTACATATGAGTATATAGTTTGTGTGGTTTGTAGCCCTGCTACATTAACTGAATAAACACACCTGAAATCCCAAGGAAAGTTCTTTCTTTCAGCTTTGCTCTGTTTGCATAGTATGCTTAGTCAGGGAGTAAAGGGCTGGGTGGACACAATTTACCTAAGTCTCACCCCCTTCCCCATCCATGAGCTCAAGCATTACCATCCCCCCTACATGGCTACACCCTGTGGATGTACCCCTCACTCCTCAGTGAATCACTCCTCTGTACCTCTTTTTCTTTCCTAACTCCTAAGGACAAAACAGTAAGGAAATGTACCATCTCCCATAACTAGCAGCGCAGAGGCTTCAGGCTCCTTTGCCTCAGTGGTCCAACAAAGCCCTAGGGCCCTAGGATCCCTCTAGTCTGTTACCATTAGTGTTGTTTTAATTCTCAGACTGAGGCAGCTCCAAGAGTTCCATGCAGACAAAACAATGTCCTGAGGAAGTGAGACCATTTCTTCCTGTGTTTTCCCAAAAGCCTTCAATAGACTCTAGAGTCTGATCTGCAGAATTTGGTCACCAAGCTATTCCTGGCCAAATACCGGCAAGGGTGACAGAATTACAAAGATGAAGTTAAACTACCTTTAATAAAATTGCTACTATGGGATGAACAACGAATATCCACTACCCCTTCCTCATTTTTTCTGGCTCTAGCAGTGGTTGATTAATTTCTTCCTATCTCATGTTATCGTGGATATATTCTTGGACAAGGGGTCCCCGAACCTCTTCTGAAACGTTCCGACTGTTAGCATCATACCACTGGCCCCGTCGGAGTTTTTAGTGCTGAGTAGAGAGAGGGAGGAGCAATAGGTTCTAAGGTTATGTCGGGAGGAACTCCACTGAGGAGATCAGACCCCAGGCAGCTCGCCATGGTTTTGATCCCCCCTCTTTCAATATCATGGTCTTTTAAAAAGAAAGAAAAAGGCATCCCCCGGTGTGGGAGCTATTCTTCCACTAGCTTTTGAAGCTTATTGAGCCAAAGGAGTGTCTGCCTCCTTGTCTAGATCCACATCACAAAGCTGTCTCCTCTTAACCTCCATTGGCCTGGCCCAATTTAGCTTCAAGTTTCCATTTTTCCTTACCAGTTCGACTGACGCTGGTTGGTGATGGGATCAAACTGCTACACTGTTAAATATTTACCTGGATAAAAAAATGCCAAGGCTCAAACTATGGAAAGAGCCCGGATGTACATCAACAGATGAATGGATAAAGAAGATGTGGGGGGGGAGTATGTGTACATACATACACACATGCATACATGATGGAATATTACTCAGCCATCAGAAAGGATGAATATTTACTATTTACACTGACATGGATGGAACTGGAGGGTATTATGCTGAGCAAAGTAAGTCAATCAGAGAAAAACAATTGTGTGGTTTCACTCCTATGTGGAATGTAAGAAACCGCACAGAGGATCAGAGAGGAAGGGAGGGAAAACTGAATGGAAGGGAGGGAAAACTGAATGGGAAGTCCTCAGAGAGAGAGAGACAAACCATGAGAGACTCTTAACTCTAGGAAACAAACAGTGCAGCTGGATGGGAGGTGGGGGGGGGGCAGGGTAGTTGGGTGACAGGTATCAAGGAGGGCACATGATGTGATGAGTACTGGTTGTTATACACAACTGATGAATAACTGAACTCTACATCTGAAACTAATATGTTGGCTAATTGAATTTCAAGTAAAAGAAAATGCCAAGGCTCAAACATGGGCAGGAAAGAGGCCGAAGCTGTGTGCAAGTGAGGACTGCAGAGCTCAGCTCAGGAGGAAGGAGACCCCGGAGTCACTGGGATTCCTGCGGGCCAGGCTGGGCGGGGCTTGCCTGAGTTCTCACGGGTGGTTGAACTCCAGGAATCCAGAATAGAAAAAGAAATAACCCGCGTTTTATTTGCACAGAGTACAGCTCACTTTAGAGCTGTAAAGCTCCATTATAGTCATTAATGGTCAACTCTCATTTTCATTCCAATGACACGGGTACAAAATATTAGTCCTATTAGAAGGTACATGTATTAACGTAACGATCAGAAGACAACACTCACAAAAAATTATTTTTTCTGGTTAATAATGTAAAACCTGTACTTTACTGGAAAATTGTAAAATACAAAAACACACCCAAGGAGAAAATAGGAGTAACTCCAGTAACTCCAGCATTAACACCATCAGTGCTAATGATCTGCTTTGTCTTCGTCTGATAATTTTTCTGTATGTGTGAAATTTTCTTAAACACACACACACACACACACATGTGTTTGTTATATGCATTGGGAACACACTCCATACATTTTATAAATAAATGGTTCTCACTTAAAAGTATATCATGAACTCTTTCCCATTTCATTAAGTATTTCTCTAACCATGCCCTTTTTTTTTCTTACTAACTCTTTGTCACCATGATGAACACATTATGTTGGGGAGAACCACAGGCAGAGCTGGAGGGAACAACACAGACCGTCTTACTCACCTCCCTTGCCTACTGATGAGGACACTGCGACCTGGGTAGATTCTATGATTTGGGTTAAGTACACACAGAGATTAATGGGGAAAAAAAAAAAAAAACCCAAAAAACAAAAACAGACTAAAGCATAGACTTGCAGGCTTTTAGTTTCTGTTCTAACAAACTGTTAGGCCCAACACCTCTCATCCTCTCAAACTTTCTGATCTTTTATACAAAGTTGGAACCACTCACCTGCAATCGACAATGGTTGTAATCCATTTTGTTTGCCCAGAAAAATGTCCTTTGATTGGGGGTCTGAAAGAGGATCCCTCTTTACAAGCTTTTCTTTTTAGGAGGCTTTTGGCCCAATTTTGTTTCCCAGTCCCCATGGGGGTCATTGTGACTCCTGTGTGCATACAGGCCCCTTTCTGCCAGGCTGTGTGCATTGTCTTCATCCATCTTTCTTCCCCAGGCCAGGCCTGGCCCACTGTCCACCACACTCGATGGGAAGTACCACCACATACACAAACAACTCTCCTGTGACCAGGAACATGAGTGAGAAAGACACCTTTAGAGAGCCCAAGATGCAGTCTGTGGCCACACATACCAGAATTTGGCCTAAAACCTTGACCTCACCTTGAAGACCTGACAACCATCTTACTTAAGGTAGCTCAGTATTCTTCCTGTCAGAATAATACATGATGAGTATTTTCAGTTTGTTGTCATGATCCTAATACAGATGCCCTGGTCTGGAGAGCTACCTGATGGGAGCATTATTCACTTAACAAATCCACAGGCTGGGCACAAAGGAACCCATGGTGCACCAGACAGACATGGCGCCTGTCTTCAGGGAGTTCAAGCCAGTGAGTGGGGGGGCCGATATCGAGACAGGTACAAAATAGTGTCATTAAGGCAGCGTGACAATTGAGGGTGCTGTGACAACACCAGAGGGGACACTATAACCAAACCGGGGAGGAGGAGGCGGTGAGGGAAAGCCTCACAGAGGATGGTTTCTAGGCTGAGACTGGGAAGGATGGGAAGGATTTGGCCAAAGAAGAAAGCACAGGTTGGAGGTGTAGGGGAGGTAGGACGGTGGAGAAAATGACATGCAAACTCACGCAGGTCGATAGGAAGCCCAAGTTTCCTGTACTTCATGAAACCACAGAGTACTGCTTTTGTGTTTGCAGATGCTCACCGCAGCCCACTCCTGCCCGCACTCCTTACACCCTGATGGGAAACATGGAGTTCTTGTCACTTAGTAGCCATTCAACTGAACAACTTCACTTTTGGTATGTTTTACCGATAACATTCCTAATAAACTTGGCTGTGCCTTGACAATAAAACACCACTAACTTGAGAGCTTTTCTTTTTCTTTAAAGATTTTATTTATTTATTTGAGAGAGAGAAAGAAAGAGAGCACAGGGAGGGGCAGAGGGAGAGGGACAAGCACACTCTTCGCTAAGCACAGAGCCCGACACGGGGCTCGATCTCATGACCCTGAGATCATGACCTGAGCCGAACTGAGATCATGACCTCAACCGACTGAGCCACCCAGGCACCCCATTGAGGGCATTTTTAAATCGAGGTATATTTGATATGTCAGTTTCAGGTGTACAACACAAGGATTCAGTATTTGTACATATTATGAAGTGATCACCATGAGGAGTCTGTTTAACGTCCATCACCACATATAGTTGTAAGTTTTTTTCTTGTGATGCGAACTTTTAAGATCTACTCTCTTAGCAACTTTCAAATGTGCAATATAGTGTTATTAACTATAGTTACCATGCTGTATATCACACGCCCATGACTTACTTATCTTATAATTGGATGTTTGTACCTTTTACTCTCTTCACCACCCCTGGCCACCACCACTGGCAAGTAACTAATCTGTTCTCTGTATCTACGAGCTAGGGTGTTTTTCTTTGTTTCCTTGCTTCTTTCTTTTTTAAAGATTTTATTTATTTGTTTGTTTGTTTATTTATTTATTTGAGAGAGTGAGCGAGGGTGAGAGGGAAGGAGGAGCAGGGCAGAGGGAAATAATCTCAGATTTCCCATTAAGCTTAGAGCCCGCCTCGGGGCTCCATCTCAGGACCCTGAGATCATGACCTGAGCTGAAATCAGGAGTCGGATGCCTAATAGACGGAACCAGCCAGGTGTCCCTCTTTCTTTTTTTTTTTCCTTAAAGATATTAAGTAATCTCTGCACCCCATGAGGGGTCCAAACTCACAACCCCAATCAAGAATCATATGCTCTCCTTACTGAGCCAGCCAGGTGCCCCTGTTTTTGTTTCTTTTTGATTTCACATATAAGTGATATCATGTGATATTTGATATTTGATATTTCTCTGACTTATTTCATTTATTTCATTTAACATAATGCTCTTGAGGTCTGGCTGCAGACGTTGCTGCAGATGGCAAGATTTCTTTTTTTTTTTTTATGGCTGAATAATTCTATTGTATACATACCACATTTTTATCCATTCATTCTTTCATGGACACTTTAGGCTGTTCTATATCTTGGCTATTGTAAACAATGCTGCAATGAACATGGGGGTGCATTTACCTTTTCAAGTTAGTGCTTTCGTTTTGTTCATATAAATACTCAGAAGTGGAATTGCTGGATCATATGTTAATTCTATTTTTAATTTTTTGAGAAACCTCCATGCTGTCTTTCACAGTGGCTGAACCAAATTACATTCCCATCAACAGGGCACAAGTGCTCCCTTTTCTCCACATCCTCCCCAATACTTGTTATCTCTAATCTTTTTGATACTAGCCATTCTAACAGGTGTAAGTTGATATCTTGTGGTTTTGACTTGCATTTCCCTGATGATTAGTGATGTTGAGCACCTTTTCACGTATCTGTGAGAACTTTTTTTTTTTATAAAACAGTTCTATTTAGAGGGCGCCCGGGTGGCTCAGTCAGTTAAGCATCCAACTCGGTCTTGGCTCAGGTCATGATCTCGAAGTCATGGGATTGACCATGATCTCACGGTCATGGGATTGAGCTCCGCCTTGGGCTCTGTGCTCAGTGCAGAGTCTGCTTCATATTCTTTCTCTCTCTCTCTTTCCCATTTACTCTTTCTTTAATAAGTAAATAAAATCTTTAAAAAAAAAAAAAACCAAGCCAATTCTATTCAGATAGCTAAATGCAGATTTAAAGATTTTATTTACTAATTAATTTATTTGACAGAGAGAGAGCGCACAAGCAGGGGGAGCAGCAGGCAGAGGGAGAAGCAGGCTCCTTTGCTCAGCAGGGATCTGGGGTTTGATCCCAGGACCCCGGGATCATGACCTGTGCCGAAGGCAGATGCTTAACTGACTGAGCCACCCAGATGCCCCTAAATGCAGATTTAAAAGAAAATCCCAGTAATTACTTTGATCTGCTATACTACTAAGTTGTCCCATGGTCTATAGGGATACTTGCCACTGGGCTTTTTGTTTTTTTCTTGTACCTTCTCTAATAGGTTTTTTTCTCCTCTCTTCCCATCAACATGTCAGCTGTTTCTTCTCACTGATGTTGGTGTGCCTGCCTTCAGCGCTCTCTTTTGCCTCCAGTCAGGTGTACTCTTGAATACCACATATCCACATTTGTTAGAAGTGCATCAAAAAGTGCATGTAGTTTTTGAGTGGGGAACTGCCCCCTGAATAATACATTTCTACTCGTGGGTGTGAACTATGGGAACATTTATGATTTTCTCTATTCCAAACCATATTTCACTCCTTTCCAGTTGTGTTATAAAGAGGACAGCTTTCTAAATTACTAAAGCTCACATGGTAAGAACCTCTTTGTACTAAATACTGCCCACCTTGTGTCTGTTTCCTATTTTGTGGGCCTGTAAACACCAGTGGGGATGCAAATACCAGGGTATAGCTAGTATGGGTCTGAGTTATGGGTAGGGTACCCAGAACCATATGATCCATGAAGGGAAGCTAGTTTCTAGGTGGAGGGCAGAGAGACTAGAAAAGCCAGAAAAGCCAGAGTTCAGTTTTTTTTTTTTAAGATTGTATTTATTTATTTGACAGAGAGAGACATAGCTAGAGAGGGAACACAAGCAGGGGGAGTGGGAGAGGGAGAAGCAGGCTTCCTTCTGAGTAGGGAGCCTGACATGGGCTCCATCCCAGGACCCTGGGATCATGACCTGAGCCGAAGGCAGACGCTTAACGACTGACCCACAGTGCTCCTCAGAGTACAGTTCTAAAGAAAGGCTTCATAACATTCAGACACAACAGGTGAGTAAAAAGCTGCAAACCAAATAGACAAGAGCCTGGTGATTATTCATCTCTTTTTATTATGGTTATGCTGTGTAACAAACAACCTCAAACACAGTTACAATAAACCTCTGTTTCTCTATCATATGCCTATTGAGCCAACTGTGGCTCTGCTTGGTCGGGCTGGGTTTGGTCAGGCTTGCCTAGACTGAGGTCCAGGGATCGGGTCCACATGGAACAGGCTGAAAGAACAGCCATTTTCTAAGACATGTGGTTCTGGCAGAGGAAGGGAGGACAAGAGACGAGGCAGACACAGGTGATGCCTCTGCTTAGAACTGCATGTCAGGGCGCCTGGGTGGCTCAGTTGGTTAGGCAACTGCCTTCTGCTAGAGTCATGATCCTGGAGTCCAGAGATCAAGTCCCGCATAGGGCTCCCCGCTCAGGAGGGAGCCTGCTTCTCCCTCTCACCCTCCCCCATCTCGTGCTCTCTCTCTCTCAAATAAATGAATAAAAAGCTTAAAAAAAAAAGAACCGTGCATGTCATTTCATCCAGATGGCCCAGTCCGGAGTCAGTGAGTGGGGAATTCCAGTTGGCTAATGAGAGTGGGAAGGAGGAATCACCAACAAATATTACACCCTACCATAATTGTTGATAAAAAAAATCTTGCTGGGAAAAGCAAAGAGGATGGATGCTTAAAATGTCAGGGTATGAAAGTACAGACAAGGGGGTGCACCTGGAAGCTCCGGTCACATGTGTGGCCCGATAACGGCACGACACGAAGAGAACAGGACTCCGGGCTCAAGGAGAGGGCTGGGAGTCCAGGGCGGGTGGGGCAGCCCAGCCCCCAGCCTGCACTCTTCTGTAAGCAAATCTCACCAGGTGGTAAGATTTTTACCTTGACTGGCTTTTTACCTTTCAGCATGCAGCACTCTTCATCGGAGATTAATGCCATTCTTTTCTGGCTGATTGCACGAATAAAAATTTACCAGCTGGGCCACAATTAAATTTAATTAGATACTTCAACAACAAAAAAAAATGCTCAGCTTACCTATTATGTGTTCAATGATTCTAGTCTCCATCCATGCTTTTCCATGCAAGCTTCTTCCCTGAAATTATAGTTTTTATTCTGAAATCTTAGAAGTAATTCTCTACCGTGATCATTAAGCAGATGTTTCTAGCTGTGAAGGTGCTCCCATTCTCTCTGGCTCTTTGACTTGAAAACTCCAAGTAGTCTGAGCTCCTATAGCATATCTATTGAGTTGCCAAACACAGGAATCTTTACCTGTAGAATGCCTATCACTTCCTTCTCCTGTCTATTCCTGGCCCCACCTGGCACTTTTCACATGTTACCTAGACAACTGCCCAAGCCCCTTGAGAGCCTCCCAAACAGTTACTGCACCATACTCCATCACCACCTTATGAGTTTTCTTTTTTTCTTTTAACTTTTATTTTGACATAATTTTAGGTCTATAGAAAGGTTGCCAAGAAAAGTACAAAGAATTCCAGAATAACCTTTCACCGGATTCCCCCCAAATTAACAGTTAATCACATTTTCCGTTTCATTCTCTCTCTGCAAGTAGATGGGTGGGAACATACATACATACGCACACACCATATATATGTGTAATAATGAACGCACTATGTACACATACATGTACATGTGTATACATCTATATGTCTGAATCATTTGACAGTTCAGATGTATGTCCTTTTACTCCTAAATGCTTCAGTGTACATTTTCCCAAAAGAAGAACATTCTCAAACATAATCATGATACGGTTATCAAAATCTGAAATTACATCGACACAATGTTATTTTCTAGTGTATGGACCTTATTCAAAGTTTTGCCGGTTATCCTAATAATGCCCGTACAGGGAAAAAAAAAAATCCTCAAATCACCTATTACATTCAGTTTTCAGGCTTATTTAGTTTACTTTGGAATACTTTCTCAGTCTTGATCTTTCACGGCAGTAATACTTTAAAGAATATGGGCCCAATTATTTTATAGAGTATCTCTCCCTTGGAGTTTGATACTTTCTTACTATTAACATCGCTCTTTTGAAAGCTCCACTATGGCCAGGAAAATACTTTTAGCTGCTGCCCATTACACCTCCAGGAAAGTTCATATTCTTTGGCTTCAAATATCCGACTCCTCCTCTCTCCAATCTATCTTTTTATAGCCCAGCCAGACGAGGTTATATAGTCCAACATCCTCTCCGACTGTTCTTAAGATACTCTTTCACACTGGATCGTTCTCTCCGCTTCCATGCCACAGTTGATACGTACTCTTCATTTTTTTCGAGAGCGAATGCATATGTCACCTGAAACTGTCCGTGTTTTCTCTCCAGTCACGGAACCACCCTCTCCCTTTATTGGACTTCGCTTGGCTTTGTTTGGAGTCTTATGTTATCCCCACCCAGCAAAATTAGGATGGATTACGAAACACACGTCTGTGAGCACTTCAAGAAAAGAAAAAAAAAAGGAAGCAGCAATCACTGGAAGTCAGTGTCCCTCAGGGAGGGCAAGCTGTAAAGCATCATCTCCTGGCCTTTTGTGCTAAGGCTGTAAGACTGAAGACGCAGGGGAGTAACAGAGGCATCCCCAACTGAGCGAGGCGTGCCACCGCGTCTTACAGTGTGAACCAGCTGTAGAAATGTGAGCTGCTTATTACTATGGACGTGCAGATTCCGGGCCTCTGGAGCTCTCCCTCCCTAAATGTTGGGCCACTGATCCCCAAGAGCGGGTTCAGCCTTACTCGTTCAGCCTTACTACGGTATCTATCAGATACCCTGATAGAGGCCATCAGGGCATCTAGTCAGAGTCACACGTGGGGCCTGTCCAACTCTATATCTGCTGCATTTCAGCTCTGCTTTCTTGCTTCTGAAACCAAGTCCCTGCTAAGTGTCCAAGTTCCGGCAACTAGACCCAGTTCTTCTTCTTTTTTTTAATTAACATATAATGTATTATTTGCCCCAGGGGTACAGGTCTGTGAATCATCAGGCCTATGCATTTCATAGATCCAGTTCTTTTCTTTCTTTTTTTTTTTTTTAAAGATTTTATTTGTTTGACAGAGAGAAACACAGCGAGAGAGGGAGCACAAGCAGAGCGAATGGTGGCAGGAGAAGCAGGCTTCCTGCCGAGCAAGGAGCCCGATGCGGGGCTCGATCCCAGGACCCTGGGATCATGACCTGGGCCGAAGGCAGCCACTTAACGACTGAGCCACCCAGGCACCCCATAGATCCAGTTCTTATTTGCTTTCCCTGTTCTACTACTTATCTCTGTTACATTCGTGGCCCCCCCCCCCTTTTTTTTTAAACTCCAGGACCTATGCATTGATCTTACTGTATCTTCCCCTGGGAATTGAGGTCCTGCTCATGAGCTTGACCAGCAGCTGGGGTTTCACCAGATCATATATTTTTTTCCTGCTGATAAATGTCCCCCTAGATTTCCAAATACCTGCCTTATCACCCTGTCCCCCTCACCTTTTGGAATACGGCCATCACATTACTTAATTCTCCTTTTCTGCCATTCCCGCTTGATGCCTTGCTTGTTGTCAGTTACTTCCAGGTACTGTCTGGTACCTGTTGGACCGGGTTCCCTCCAGCATTGACATGCGGCCCTGCCTTCTGGTGCCAGGTCTCTCCTTTGGCGGGTGTGCCTTTATATCTGGATCCCTTCCAAGTTATCCTAACCTACCATTCCTGGCCATAAACAGCCATACTAGCTCTCATTACTGCAGAGTGTTAGCTAATTAGACAAGCATATGTGTGAGCTGCTGATTGCTGGATTAATGTCGATTTGGCAGGAGACCTCTAGAGAATACTGAAGGGCTTTGGGCTTGGTGCTACACTATTCAACCTTTTATTTTTTCTCATTGAAGGACTAGGAAGAAGGTAGAAAAAGAGTGTGCATCAAATTTTCCAGTGATCCATACCCTGGGAAAACACTGACCACAAACCTTTGATACTTTAAAAATATTCTAAGACTACTATAAGAGGGCAAAACAATAATACAAATATTAAAATTGATGAATGTAAAGACCTTTACTTAGGTTCTAAGCATAATGTCTCAAATACAGGAAGGGGAAAAAAAGTCTGACTTACAGTGATTTACACTTGGCAGTCCAACAACACAGAACTACAAGTAGTTTTGTGGGGTTTTTTTTTTTTTACATTTTTACATGAACTTCTTCTCATCCTCTGGGCCTTCACTTGACTTTTCCATCTTAGAAAGTCCTTCCCATTCCTTCCATCCACTCAACTCCTCAGCATCCTATGAGACAAGTGCCTCCCCCAGAGTTCTTGCTCCTCTTCTGTGACCCCTGTGTGTTCTCCACCACTGTACTGGCCACATTCTGTAGGAGGTAGTTGGCATATGTCCGGCTCCCAAAGAGGCTATGAGAACTCTGAGATCTGGCCATAGGTCTTTTTCATCTCTTATTGCTAGTGTTGGGCCCAGGGTGTGATGCCTGGTGAGTGTTGATTAAGGGAAGATGCCAGAACAGGCTTTGTCCTCTTAACAGCTTCCTCTTCTTCTCAGGGCTCACCCCTGAAGACCTAAAGTTGCTTCGAGTTACTTTTCTGGGTTTCACCTCTGAAACCTTTTTTTTTTATCCTTGTCTGTTCCTTATTGAAGCCATTTCACTGTAGATCTTTTTTTTTTTTAATTTTTAAATTTTTATTAAAGACTTTATTTATTTATTTATTTTACAGAGAGAGATCACAAGTAGGCAGAGAGGCAGGCAGAGAGAGAGGAGGAAGCAGGCTCCCCACTGAGCAGAGAGCCCGATGCGGGGCTCAGTCCCAGGACCCTGAGATCATGACCTGAGCCAAAGGCAGAGGTTTTAACCCATTGAGCCACCCAGGCGCCCCTTCCCCGTAGATCTTGATTTTTATCTCAACTTGCTTCTTAGATGTTAGATTTCTAAATTTTCCTTGTGTTCTGGCCTACCCTCATCCAGCACTTTCCTTCTGATTTTCTTCTTAGCCTGGGTCCTCAAACGCAGGACAGGAGCCAGCCTTGTTTACTCCTCTGTCCACATGCCCAGATTCTGTCTAACGACTCAGCAAGTGCAAGAAGCATGTCCTTAACCCTCTCCTTCTCATCCCTCTCCTTCCCCACCACCACAGACCACACACTTCCCCTGGCCAGGATGATGGCCAGAGTAGCAAGACCTGGGGCCTTAGTTGATTTCAAGTATAGTGCAAGTCCTCGATGTACCATAGATGCTCCAAAAGCACATAATTTTGTATCATTCATTAGGAATGTAATAAATATGAAGAGATAAAATGGCCCCCTTACACTCTTGAGTAGATCAGATCCAATTTGAACAGCACATATGAGGATAATACAAATACGATTCAGAAAGATTTTCAGTTCCTCTCCAGAAAAACAGACAACTTAGGGGAAGATATATAATATATACATAATGTGTATACATACCTCCAGGGTCTTAACACTCTTTATATAGTATATTATATATGATAGATAGATAGATAGATAGATAGATAGATAGATAGATAGATGATAGATAGAATATCTAGTACAATACATATACTAAGTGTTAAGGAAAGACCTTGGGTACCAAATATTCTATTGAGTATTTATCCACTGTGAGAGAAGTTGGACTGATAAATTTCAAGGTCTCTACTTTCTGAAATTCCAATCCTATGAACTTCCAAAGCACCAATTTCAGCCTACTTTCTGTATTTATACATGTAGTTGTCTTATTGGTCCTACTATATTACAAACTACTTGCATACAGGGATATCATATCTTAATCCCCTTTGCTACCCTTATTTTCTTTTTAAGATTTTCTTGATTTATGCATGAGCGACAGAGAGAGGCAGAGGGAGAAGCAGGCTCCTCGCAGAGCAGAGAGCCCAATGTGGGATTGGATCCCAGGACCCCGGGATGACGACCTGAGTCAAAGGCAGACGCTTAACCCACTGAGCCACCCAGGGACCCTGCTTTGCTACCCTTATGAGGGTAGGTACATAATATACAGGTTTACTCAGTAACTATCTGATGAATAAATGGATGAATGGTTGAATGGATGGATCAAACAAAAACCATGATGACTCTTTAAGGACTTTTTCTGTGATCTTGAAAAATCCTTTGATTTTTTTTCCCCCTAATTAATAAAATGGACATTAACTAATAATTCTACTGGTTTGCAATGCTAGAGGAAATAGCTAATGTATGAATTTTAATATTAGGCAAAAATACAGTAAGAGTACTCCCATCGATGATCTTTGTTCTTATCTCAGATCTTATTAAAATTTCACTTTCCCCCCAAATTATAGAGGTTTATAGCAGACATTTAAGGCTTGGATGCATTTTTATCTTAGAGATTAATTTTTTTTATTATGCCATATTCCTTGTAAGAAATCTTTTATAGGGCCATAAAACCTTTTTGTGGCGTGGGTTAGAATATATTAACTGAATAATATAGCTTTGGTTCTATTACCTAAATTTAATGAAATAAATGAATAAATGTCCTTCATTAATTATCAACAACGATAGCAGCCGCATAAATACACACTTATTAAGGGTCAAAGCAAGAGATCATTCAGTTTTCTTTTCTTTTCTTTTTTTTTAAAAGATTTTATTTATTTGACAGAGAGAAACACAGCGAGAGAGGGAACACAAGCAGAGGGGATGGTAGCAGAAGAAGCAGGCTTCCCGCCGAGCAGGGAGCCCGATGCGGGGCTCGATCCCAGGACCCCGGGATCATGACCTGAGCCGAAGGCAGTCGCTTAACAACTGAGCCACCCAGGCGCCCCGAGATCATTCAGTTTTCTAAGACTGATACGTGTTTGTGCCTGCCATGGGCATCTATTGAGTTTTCTGCTCCTGCCGCATCCTGGTCGCCGTCTTCACAGCTCCGGTTATTTAGACCTGTGTGAGCCTATCACCAAAGCTGGATTCATCACGGCCTCTTTCCCCAAAGTCTGAGCTTGAAAATTAACTGTGAGGCTCCTCCTCATAGCTGTGCCGGTAACATGTCGACTTCAGGGCTTACCTCTGCCGTATTTCCCAGAGTCTTCCACATAATCAGAGGACAATTTCCTCATGCATTCTCTATTTTTATAATATGTATGTACATAGGATTGAGTCTGCGCTGATTACAGTCTCTTGGAGAGAATTAATACGGAGTTATATTCATTCGGTTAATATTTGGGTCACAAGTGATATTGGAGGTAATTTAAAAAAAATAATAGGAAATCTGGAGGATCTAATGAAATTCAAAAACACACAGCTAGATAATGACAGTATCAAGATTAGAATCATGTTTGTTGGCTAATCTTGTTGCTTGGGCAATTACTGAAATTCTGATTGGTGCCGGCCTTTTTTTCCTTTTTTTTTTTTTTTAAAAGATTTTATTTATTTATTTGACAGAGAGAAAGAGAGCACAAATAGGCAGAGAGGCAGGCAGAGAGAGAGGGGAAAGCAGGCTCCCCGCTGAGCAGAGAGCCCGATGTGGGGCTTGATCTCAGGATCCTGAGATCATGACCTGAGCCAAAGGCAGAGGCTTTAACCCACTGAGCCACCCAGGTGCCCCCCTTTTTTTCCTTTTGAGGCTCAACGAGGTTTATGAAGGCTGTCTTGGCTGAGAACGTATCTTTATAAATCAGAATGTTTCATATGCCATCAACAAGGAAAGCTTATTTAGCAGATATTTGATTAATCTCAGTAACACAGTATCCCTATTTAAGAACACCTCTTCTGATACAATAGTGCACTAAATATTCCTTAAGTTCTTCAGGATCTCAAATTGCTTTCTGAACTCCTTACAAGAAATTCACAGAAACTATAGTTAGGTATTTATGGTTTCTTCGTTCTGTTGTAAGTTGGTATTTGCTCTGTGTGAAAGCGCTGTATGACCCAAAGACTGAACTCCAATCCCAGACCTTAACAGAGGATTTGCGGGCTTTATGAGGCGCTAGATTAGCTCCTTGCCACCAGAGGGCGACCTAACCTAATTATGCAGAAGTGCGAACCTCAGGAAGGGCGATTTAGAATCCGGAGTGAGCTCCAAATTGTTGGGAACATGTACTTAGAACAAGAACATATACTTAGAAAATTAAAATAAGCGTGCCCACAATCTCCCACTTTTTCCTGTTCCTACTTCCTTGTTTCTAAAAATCCCGTTTCATCAGTGAATGAGACTTTCATTTGCTACTTGGTATTTTTATTTCTCATCTTGGTTATTTTTCATCCCTGCTATTGACTCATTGCTGTCTGAGGTAATAATGGAAGTGTTTCTTTAGGTCAAAAGAGTGTGTAGGAAATCGTGCACTGCAGTATTTGGAACTTACTGCCTGGAATTGAAAGGCGGGCCTGCACCACTCCTAACACAAGAGGGCCACTCATGTTTTATTTATTTATATATTTTCTGATGGCTTATTTGTTTTTTATTTTTATTTTATTTCATTTCATTTCATTTCATTTTTATTATGTTATCTTAGTCACCATACAATGCATCATTAGTTTTTGATGTCCACTAACATTTTAAAGATTCACCGAAGTGGGACATCTGGTTGGCTCAGTCAGTACACTGTGTGACTCTGATCTCAAGGTTGTGAGTTCAAGCCCCACATTGGGCATAGAGCTTACTTAAAAAACAAAACAAAACAAAAAGATTCACTGGGGCATATGTTCCATCAGCTTCTCTCTTTTCCTCCCCACTGTTATTTCAGCGATGGAGTTCTTATGGTGTTACCTAAATTCCTAGCAGGCAAGTAGAAACTGGTTTCCTCCTCCTTTGTCTGCTAGTAATGGAAATAGCCTGTTAAACAAAAAGTTTTCTTAAGGGGCGCCTGGGTGGTTCAGTGGGTTAAAACCTCTGTCTTCAGCTCAGGTTATGATCAGGGTCCTGGGATTGAGCCCCACATCAGGGCTCTCTGCTCAGTGGGGAGCCTGCTTCCCCCTCTCTCTCTGTCTGCCTCTCTGACTACTTGTTATCCCTCTCTTTCTGTCAAATAAATAAATAAAATCTTAAAAAAATTTTTTTGTTGGGGCACCTGGGTGGCTCAGTGGGTTAAAGCCTCTGCCTTCGGCTCAAGTCATGGTCTGGGGGTCCTGGGATCGAGTCCCACATCGGGCTCTCTGCTTGGCAGGGAACCTGCTTCTGCCCCTCTCTTTGCCTGCCTCTCAGCCTACCTGTGATCTCTCTCTCTGTCAAATAAATAAATGAAATCTTTAAAAAATAATAATAATAAAATAAAATTAAATTAAATTAAAAATTTTTTTGTTATACCCTTTCCTTGGCCTTTCACTCTTCTGGTGAAATAATCTGCATTTTTAATATTTTATTTTATTTTATTTTATTTTATTGCTTCTTTGCAGACATTACATGGCATTGCTACTTTCAACTTCGGTACTGTTTTGGCACCATCTTCTAGAATAAGTGGATTGGTCCAGCTCATTTCCAACACCCTGCTGTCCCAACCCCCTGCATTAGTTTGCCTCTTGTTGTGCCAAGTACATCACTGGTGAAGTGGCAGGTGTTTTCTTGTTTACCTTGGTTTTAATTCAAGCACATACCAGAGCCAGCCTTTGGGTCTGAATTCCTGCTGCTCTCTATTCCTTCAGCGGCACATGAAAGCCAGCCCCGAGCCCTTCTCCAGACAAACAACCTATCACTGCCTGAAATTAGCCCTTTGATTCTCAAATGCAGCTACTGGGCAAGTCACAGTGCTCTCCCTGCTGAAAGATCTTTTTTGGGCTTGCGGCTGACACAGCCCAGCTTGCGGGGGGTCGGAGAAGGGGGGAGCCTTTGAAGTTAGGTGGCTGCTGTCCTCGGTCAGCGTGCAGCGCTCACAGCATTCATCCCTAATAATATCTCATGAAGACAGCCTTTCCCGGGAAACAAGTCAGGCGGCCGCTCCAATCTATGGTGATGGGGCTTCCAAGCCCTGTGTCACACTGCAAATATGTGCGCATTAAAGGGTGATTTTTCCTGGCTCCAGACCTGAAAGCCAATTCTGCCCCAAGACTTAGTCAGCAGCCCGAGGACCCGCAGCAAACAGACACACTGCCGGCCAACCCCGTGTCCTTTCTGCTCCAGCCAGAGAAGTTCCCGTTCGAACACAAATAGGCCCAGGCCGGAGTGAGGGGGATTGTTGCAAACTCACAGGCAGCAAGTCAGAGTGGAAGCACATTCTTTTTACTAAATGAGTGTACTCCTCTTCCTCCTTTTCCTCCACCTTTGAGCTTTTGCTGAGAATGAAAAAGAAGACCAGAGACAAGATCTGTTTTTTCCTTTCGCATTCTCAGCAAGGACTATGGGAAACAATAGGTCTTTCTAGTGCTTAGCATATTAAATATTAACTACCAAATAAGAACAGAGAGTTCATTTCCCAGCCCCGCTACTGTGCTGAACACAGAAAAATATTAGATAGATAATAGTAGTACTTGACATTTTTTCCAGGTCTTTCACTGTGCCAGGCTCCCAGGCTAAGAGTTGGCTGTACATTACATCATTTGATTTTCATCTCCATCATTTCAGGGCATATGACTATTATTCCCATTATACAGGTAGGGAAACTGGGGCTGATAGAGCATAAGAAATTTGCTCCAGGGGCACCTGGGTTGCTCAGTGGGTTAAAGCCTCTGCCTTCAGCTCAGGTCATGATCTCAGGGTCCTGGGATGGAGCCCCGCATAGGGCTCTCTGCTCAACAGGGAGCCTGCTTCCCCCCCCCACCCCCCACCTGCCTCTCTGACTGCTTGTGATCTCTCTCTCTCTGTGTCAAATAAATAAATAAAATCTTAAAGAAAAAAAAAGAAATTTGCTCCAGATCTCACAGCCAGTAAGATGAGCTTTGACTCAGCACTCGTAACCATACTGTAGTCTGGACTTAAAAACTGTACTCAAGGGACATGTGGGTGGCTCCATCCATTGGGTGTCTGCCTTTGGCTGGGGTTGTGATCCTGGGGTTCCGAGATGGAGTCCTGCATCAGGCTCCCTGCTCGGCGGGGAGCCTGCTTCTCCCTCTGCCTGGCCCTCCCCTGCTTGCGCGCTCTCTCTCTCCCCCACGCTCTCTCTCTGGCAAGTAAAAAAAAAAAAATCTTTAAAAAAAAAACTATACTCGAATAGAACATGTGTAAAAGACATACACCTTGGGTTCTGTGTCACCAGACACTAATCGATAGTTCACATAAGACCCCACACTGTAAAACTGCTATCGTGTCCTGCGTGTTTCTCTAACCAGAGGAAAACATTGGAATCTCCTGGACACGGTGACTCTACGGGCTCAGTAGAAGAGGCTCCAGTCTCCAGGCTGAGGAAAGGGGTCTCCCAACCTGCTTGAGCTTTAGCCTTTGAGATTGACAGTATGTTTCTTGAGCTGTATGGTGGATATCTCCTTATGCTAAATGAATACATTTTACAGGATTGAAGATTAATAAAAATCGGTCCATAAATTTTATAGAGTGTGTATTGTGAGCTCAATGGTTCTGCTGGGCTCTGTAGACAATAAGAAGGACTATGAAACATGACCTCTGATGTGGATTTGGTGACAAGAAAATGGGACAGATTCGAGGTTCCATGTCACTCTAAAGCATTCCCAATTTCTGGGGCCAGCCCGTCACCTCTAGAGGCACGTTGTGCTTCCTGGTCCAGCAGAAACATAACCAATGATGTTTAGCAGCAGCGTCTCAAGCTTTTAGCTTTTAGGATTCCCTACAGTCTTAAAAATTATTGAAGACAAAAAAAAAGCTTTTTTTATGTAGATTGTATCTAATGATATTTATCATATTAGAAATTAAAACAAAATTTTAAAAATAGTTCTTTATTACATTTATTGTATCTTGAAATAACAAGAATACCCTCATTGCATGTGACATATTTTTTGAAAAATTACTGCATGTCCCAACAAATTAGTGAGAAAAAAAATGACAATGTTCTGTGTTTTTTCAAATCTCTTTAATGGATGACTTAATAAAGGAGAATATGATTCTTATCTCTCCTTCCTTGTTTATAATCTGTTGTGATACGTTATTTTGATTGAAGTCTCTGAAGAAAGTGCAGCCTTGCACAGATAAGTAGCTGGGAAAGGAGGACCTGGCAGACCCTTGAAAGTGTTTTAGGAACCTCGAGGCTTCCTCAGACCACACTTTGAGATGAGAGATCTTCGTGCAGAGCTTGGGCACAGGCAGCGTGCGTGGCTTAGTGTTAGTCTAAGACCACATATTGGTACAGACACAGAAACCAAGTATAACTATAGTTGGCCAATTAGGTAGCTACCCAAGTAATACGATTTAAGAATCAAGGAGAGGTGCTCTTGCTCCAAAGTATTTCCCTTTCACTGACCCTTTGTGGTGCATGAACCTAATCATTAGTCTTATCTCTGGGTTAAGACATTCAGTGTACACCTGAAACTAATATAATGTTTTATGTCAACTGTACTGGAATTAAAATAAAATTTTTAAAAAATGAATAAAGTAAAAAAAAAGACAATGAATGCTCTTGTTTAAATGTAAATTCTTCAATCATACTTTAAATAAACCTATCTTAAAGGCATAAATGTGCGAGACTCAGAGCTAGGAACATAAATGTGAATGAAGCAGGGGGCGCCTGGGTGGCTCAGTGGGTTAAAGCCTCAGCCTTCAGCTCAGGTCATGATCTCAGGGTCCTGGGATCGAGCCCTGCATCGGGCTCTCTGCTCAGCGGGGAGACTGTTTCTCCCTCTGCCTGGCGTATGCTCTCTCTCTCTCTGTCAAATAAATAAATAAAATCTTTAAAAAAGGGATGCCTGGGTGGCTCAGTTGGTTAAGCAGCTGCCTTCAGTTAGGATCATGATCCCAGGGTCCTGGCATCGAGCCCCACATCGGGCTCCTTGCTCGGGGGGGAGCCTGCTTCACCCATTGCCTCTGCCTGCTTGTGTTCTCTCTTTCTCTCTAATAAATAAATAAAATATATTTTTTAAAATCTGTAAAAAAATGTGAGTGAAACAGAATAATATAACAATTTGCTAGCAATTTCCATTCCCTATGAGAATGGAAAACATGACAAGGAAGTTTTGATGGGACAGAGAAAAGTGGCTGAAAAAGCCTGGAGACGGTATCTTCAAGGACTGATTCATACCTGTTTGGTAGTCAGTGTGACATAACTTGAGGAATGTCCATAATTCTCATCTAGAAAAAATAGTAGCTCTGAAAATTCATTTCTTGGAGTTATCCAATTCTTTTATGCCTCCCTCTCCCAATTGCCATAAAGACCCCATCAGAACTATTGGACATTCTCACCTCTGTCATTCAGGATCCCACCCGAGAAACAGAATTAGTAGGTTCTATAGTTCTTTACATACCCAGATTTAGATCGAAATTTATATACACATATACATACACACACGTATATATTTATACAAATAAACATATATCGATAAATATATATATATTTAATAAATTGATTGAAAAAAATTGATTTATGGGGGCACCTGGGTGGCTCAGTGGGTTAAGCCTTTGCCTTCAGCTCAGGTCATGATCTCGGGGTCCTGGGATCGAGCCCCACATCGGGCTCTCTGCTCAGTGGGGAACCTACTTCCCGCTTTCCCTCTGCCTGCCTCTCTGCCTACTTGTAATCTCTCTCTCTGTCAAATAAATAAAATCTTAAAAAAAAAAATGGATTTATGCAGTTGTGAGGGCTAGGCAAGTCCTCGATCTGTAGGACACACTGTCAGGACAAGGAAACTGGAAACTCTCAGACAAGAGCTAATGGTACAGTCCACAGGCAAGATTTCTTCTTCTGCTAGGAAGGAAATCTGTTTCAACGGATTGCATCAGTCCTGCTCAGATTATCCAGGGTAATCTCCTTTACATAAAGTCTACTGATTGCAGATCTCAATCACATCTATGAAATACCTTCACACCATTTGATTACATAAATGAGCACTGTCACCTAGTCAAGTTGACACATGAAACTGCCCATCATACCACCTTCTTGTGAATCTGCTTGGTGGACTTGTTTCTTCCTAAACACTTTTTATCAATTAAAATTTAAAAAACAACCTAGTGACCAAGAAGGATCAGAGATAAAGGAAAGTGTGGAGCAGTAAGAAGACAGGAAGAGAAAGTCGGTCAGGTGGGAGGGGAGTGGAGGATAGACACAGGATGAAAGTGGAGAAATTGCCACAGAGAGACATATAAAATCATAGAGGGAAAGACAAAGAACAAGAAGAGAGAGGAAGAGGGAAGAGTGACATCTTGAGGTAAACTGCTCTCTTCACTAACTTTGTTTTTTTATTTGTATTTTTTTAAACATTTTATTTATTTATTTATTTGAGAGAGAGACAGAGAGAGCCAAGCAGGGGGAGCGGCAGGCAGAGGGAGAGGGAGAAGCAGGCTCCCTGATGAGCAGAGAGCCCAACATGGGGCTCGATCCCAGGACCCTGGGATCATGGCCTGAGCCAAAGGCAGATATTTAACCGACTGAGCCACCCAGGCGTCCCGTCACTAACTTTAAAGTAGGAATTTAAAAAACGATCATTGTTTGCAACTCTCATTTTCCTCACACTTAAAGTCAATGGCATAGCTATGAGAGTTTTCAGGGAGGGAAATGGAACTCTAGAAGCTCAAGTGACTTGAACTAATTAACTCTAGATCCTGGCTAGAGCTGGCCCCTGGGCTGGAAGTTCCCCAGCCCTACACTCTTTCACTCTCTATGAAGACAGATTTGGTTCTTCTGAGTTTAACCATAGGGAAAATGTGTGGCCCCCTTTCCTCTCTTGGTCAAGCCTTGGGCTCTGTATCAGACTATGTGGAGGCATCCTTTAAGAGAGCCCCAACAATCCCACCTCTGCAGTCACAATTCCTATATTATCCACTCTTGAGTGTGGGTTGGACCTAGTGAATCACTTTTAATGAATAGAATATGGCAGTGATGGGGTGTCACTTGTGCGGTTAGGTTACAAAAGACTGTGACTTCCATCTTGGGAGACTTTCGATCTCTCTCTCTCTCTCTCTCTCTCTCTGTCTCTCTCTGAAACTTCTTGCTTATTCTAATGAAGCAAACTATCATGTTGTAAGCTTCCTTGTGGAGAAGCCCATGTCCAAGGAACTGAGAACGGCCTTTGTCCACCAGTCAGAGAGGAGCTGCAGCCTCAGTCCGACAACCCACAAAGAACTGAATCCTGTCAATAAACATGTGAGACAGGTTGAAAGTAGATCCTTCCCTCATAAAGCCTCAGTACAAACAACCCTGCTTAGATCGTTTTTTTTTTTAAACATTTTTTATTTATTTGACAGAGAGAAACACGGCAAGAGAGGGAACACAAGCAGAGGGGATGGTAGCGGGAGAAGCAGGCTCCCCGCTGAGCAGAGAGCCCGATGCGGGGCTCGATCCCAGAACCCTGGGATCATGACCTGAGCCGAAGGCAGACGCTTAATGACTGAGTCACGCAGGCGCCCCCCTGCTTAGATCTTGAATGCAGCCCGTGAAAGACCTGGAAGTCAGAAGACCCAGTGAAGCCAAGTTCAGATTCCCGATCCACAGAGCTGTGAGAGAATAAGTATTGTCTTAAGTCACTAAGTTTGGCGGTAATTTGTTACACAGTGATATCGACTCCCCCAACTTAAATCCCACCACTTAGTAACTATGTGACCCTGGGCAAGAAACTTGGATTCTGTGCCTCAGCTAACTCTGTAAAATGTAGACAATAATCACAATACTGACTTCATAGGGCTACTCTCTGACTAAATGAGTTAGTATATACGAACAACTACATAGTGTCTAACACACAGTAAACGCACAGTAAATGGTAGTCTGCTGCTACTCCTGCTACTCTTACTGTTACCATCATCATTATCACCATTAAAAGTTTAGGGAGGGGCACTTGGATGGCTCAGTCATTAAGCCTCTGCCTTCGGCTCAGGTCATGATCCCAGGGTCCTGGGTTCTAGCCCCACATCGGGCTCCCTGCTCTATGAGAAGCCTGCTCTCCCTTTCCTGCTCTCCCTGCTTGTGTTCCCTCTTTCGCTGTCTCTCTGTTTGTCAAATAAATAAATAAAATCTTTAAAAAAAAAAAAGTTTAGGGAAGGATCACTGTGTACATTCTTCTAGAGGAACACACAGTGGCTCCAGCGGGCAATTTAGACTAATTGCTGTCCCTTTGGGAGTTGGCCTTAAATTGTCAGTACTAACTTCCCCAGCTCCTTCTAGCTTCATGCAGTTCTAAATTTGGAATGGCATGTCCACATGCACAGGTGGTCCCAGAGAACCCAGTGCCTCGCTGAACCCAGAATATCCTAAAAGATTTCTGAAGTATTTGGAAAATGTCTCCCACCACCTTATTTTCCTCTTTGATTCCTTTTATCATGGTGTGGTTTTACCCAAGAATTTTCAGCACCTGGTCATGGGTTATCTGCTGAAAAATGGAGGACATCTCTGGCTTCAGGGATGGGGGAGCCATCACTTCCAATGAATAGACTCACGATGAATGAACAGAGGCTGCATCTGCTGTGATCTACTCCAGAATCTTGAAGAGCCTTTTTTGCTCTTCAAGAGGACATTGATTGGGGTGGGAGCAGCGGGCTGTCTGCAAAAGGAAAGACCAAATTAAAGGGTCATTATTGATCATCTCCCTTATCTTATATGTAGGTGAAGGATAATATTTTACTCTCTCTACCTTTCTAAGCTGTCTTCTTATGGATGAATGAATGAATGAATGAATGAATCTTTAACACATCTGATAGAGTGAAAGGAAGCTACAAGTAATGAGTACCTTTGATTAAAGAAAAACAACAACTGCCAAAAGGTAACAGATGGAATGTTAAGTGCTGAACAAGCCTTGCAATTTTGCAGAAATAGGGCTGAACTCAGATCTCAAGGAATTCTTCCACGCCTAGAGATCCAAGAATGCCACAAATGTACCATCTGTTGACCAAGGTAAGAAAGCTGTCACTCAAATGCATTTTGATCTCTTCCCTTTTGTCCCATCCCAATTTGTTTTCCATAGCAGCTGCTGGGATAGATGTAGCCTTAGAAAGAGTCCCCCATGGGGCGCCTGGGTGGCTCAGTGGGTTAAAGCCTTTGCCTTGGGCTCAGGTCATGGTCTCAGGGTCCGGGGATCGAGCCGCTCATCGCTCATCGGGTTCTCTGCTCAGCAGGGAGCCGGCTTCCCCCTCTCTCTGCCTGCCTCTCTTCCTACTTGTGATCTCTCTCTCTCTCTGTCAAATAAATAAATACGTAAATAATCTTTTAAAAAAAGAAAGAGTCCCCATAGCTGTGTTGACACTAAGGGAGACTAAACAGCCTATAAATATAAGTCCTTCAGATCAATTTGCAAGATCTAATTTCATGATCCCAAATTTAAAGTAATTAAGAGATCTTTTTCTTTGCTTTGCTTGAACTATAGGCATTAAAGCATAGTGAATTGGTCTGGCTTTGAGAAAGGTACACTAGGGTGCTGACTCAAGTTCAGGGGTGAAACTTTAGGGAGATTGCTTAACCCTTAATCTCAATTTCCTCCTCTATAAAATGGCAACCTAAATGCCTACTTCACCAAGTTGTTGATAGCTATTATTATGATATTAGAGACAGTGTTTAAAATGGAAGGCTAGTGAAGCAGTCGAGAGAGCGATTGAAAGCTGTATCTGCCTGAGATTGGTGGTTTGGGGAGAAAGGTGTCACTACTAGCAAAAAAACACTTTGCAATTGCAGCATAACTGAGGGATTGTGTTAAGCAGTTGTCCCAGCCCCCAGGCCTTCAATATTGACAGTGTCCAGATCAGGGGAACTCTTGGGTTCAACCAGTATATTGCTACCTCCTGGAAATCCTACCATAGCTATATTCTTCTAATTGAAAACTAATCATCCTATAAGGCTTAGTTTAATCCTCTTTAATACAATCAATGGAGCCTCATCTGATTGCCCCACCCAATTGCAGTCTCACTTCTCCAAACAACTTCTGCTCCAATTCTTTGGACACTTAGTAACTCCTAACTTCCTTTGCTGCTTACCATATGATACATATAGTTTGTCTCTAAAACTAAGTTGCAGTTCCTCGAGGATAGAAGAGGATTTTTTACCTTCTTCCAGTCATTCCCAGCAGGTCATGAATTGTGATCCACAAAGTACTCTGTGCATCTCTGAGATTCCATAGAGTTGACTTAGGTACCTCACCTGGGATGAGAGAATTGGGCTCCCAGTGCCAAATCCTGGGCTCATAACCTCTTCTTGCTTCCTTCAGCTTTACCCAGAAGAGCCCAGCTTTCATTTGTTTTGCCTTTGGACCTCAGCAATGATGATGGTAGCATATTTATTGAGTGTAGACAGTGTCCTCCTGTATCTCCTTGGGCTCTACCACTGTCGGGTACTCGCTGGCCCAGTTTCCAACTGCCTGAGGGCTTTCTCTGGCAGCTGGAAGAGCAGCTTTCAACTACTGACTGACTAGAGATAGCCTGTAAATACCCTTCCTCCTTATCCTTTTGGGAGGGAGTGACTCTGAGGTGGGTGTTCCTCACTGACTCCCAGAGTTCTCTAGTGAGATTAGGCTCTACTTTCTCACAGTGGTGACTGGCTTGATAACTTACCCCTTGCTGGCTTCCTTCCCTTCCCTGTCTCACTTCCCCATTACAAGTATTTCCTGGGAGCAGCTCCCAACACCTCGATTCAGGGTCTGCTTCTGGGGAAACCAGACAGTAACTCAGCATCTGTTCATTACCAATCATCATTCTAAAAGCTTTACAGATATTGACTATTTCAATTCTTCAGCCACCCAATTAACTGTTTTTCATTTTATTGTCATTTTGCATAAAAGGAAATGGAGGCAAGGAAAGGGTAACTGTATTACCTTAGGTCACAAAGTTAGTATGTGTTGGTGGCCTGACTCAAAGCATAGGTTTCTTGGATCAATTTCTTGATCCAGGTAGATATGCTGCCCATTGGATAAGAATCACAGCTGCCTTCCGTAGCAGAGCTCGTTTTCTCTCATTAACTCCTGAATCCCGTCTTGGCTTTTAAACGTTTTTAAGTCTGGACAACTTAGAGGTGACTCTTTCTTGGAGATGTTACTTGTTTCTTACGTCTCACACTCAGTCTGGAGGCCAGAGCAGGGCTGGCATGAATGGGAGAAGTAGTGTGTCCTCCTATTTTGACAGAGTGGTGCTCAGCATTTCTGCTGGTGCCCTTGCCCGTGTCTCTGGTTCCAGGGACTATTCCTCCAAGGATGGTGATACTGATACCAGAGAGAGAGAGAGAGAGAGAGAAGAAGCAGCCAGTTGGTATGGAGAAGGGGGTTAGTAGAGAAGGCTCTCACTTAGGTAATGACTTCTGTTTTAGTCATGTTGTGTTTGAGGAAATGGTGACACACAGTTGGAAATATTCAGCCTAGAGTTAGGAAAGTGACTTTGGAACTTAGAAGAGCTGATAATAAAGATGAGGGCTCAGAAGTGGTGGTGGCTTGAGGTGGTGATAATAGGAGAGGAGAAAATTTGAGTTTATAGGGAGTGAAGGTTTAAGGATGGAATCTTGGGGAACGTCCATGTCTGATGTCAGAATGAGGAAGAGAAGTCATCAAAGGAGGCAGAGAAGTAGAAGAAGAGCCAGCATGGCACTCCCCAAGAATGGACCCCAAAGTTGGGGAGTGGTTCCAGGAGATAGTAACTCATCAACAGGGCCATATACCCCAGGGCCAACTTGGAGAAGGAGGACCAAAATTGAAATGTAGTGCTTAGGATGTGTCTCTTAACCTTTGAGGCCAGAGACAAGAATGTGGAGGTAGACACTAAGAACAGAATGGAAAATGAGAAATGTGGTGTGTAAGTCGTGTAATTTAGTGACTCAATCTTTTGCTTTTCTGAAGGGTATTCTAGAACCACCACAAACCGGGGGCTCCATCAGTCCCCAAAGCTCTTCAACACACTGTTCAAGTGTACAATAAATGTTTAATAAGGAATCTTTATGAGTGACCTCAGTTTTAAATTTCTGGGTTTATTTGTTGTTATTGGTTTTAAAGACTAGTAGATAATCCCTTAGGAACAGGTTTTCGAGCTAGTCACTAAAGAATCTTCTTATGCGCATTGTTGTTGTTTTTTAAAGGATTAGACCACAGCACTTAACATTACAACTTTATGGAAGACAGCATCATTGTATTTGACGATTAAGAAGACACTCCAGGATCTTGCTGTACCTCTGGGCCATTACCCTGAATTCCATTACAAAGAAGGCAGAGCAAATAAATACTAGACGAGGAGCCAGGAGATCTGGGCTCTAGTCCCAACTTTCATTAATTCAGTTCACCTCAGAGAGCCTCAGTTTCCTCATCTTATAATGAGGAGGTTCACTTTATTGGTGATTCCCAAACTAATGCTGATCTCTGATGATGTTTTCAACTCCTTTGCAGCAAAGGAAGGAAGGAAAGGGAAGGGGGGGGGGAATTATGTAGTACGTTATTAAAAAGGTCAAATTTGTTTATTTTAAATTCTAAGACTTGTCCTTTTTAGGGGCACTTGGGTGGTTCAGTCAGTTAAGCGTCCAACTCTTGATTTCAGCTCAGGTTATCAATCATCTCAGGGGTGTGAGATCGAGCCCCTTGTCATTGGGCTCCGTGTTCTATGGGGCATCTTCTGGAAATTCTCCCTCTCCTTCTTCCTCTGTATCCCCTCTCTAAAAATACAAAAACAAACAAAAAAACCTGACTTGTCCTTTCTACTGTTCCGTTAAAATGGCCCTTTTTTTTTTTGAAAAAAAATTTTTTTAAATTTATTTTTTATTAACATATAATGTATTATTTGCCCCAGGGTACACGTCTGTGAATCGTCAGGCTTACACATTTCACTGCACTCACCATAGCACATACCCTCCCCAATGTCCACAACCCAGCCACTCCATCCCTACCCCCCGACCCCCCAGCCACCCTTAGTTTGTTTCGTGAGTCTAGGAGTCTCTTATGAGTCTAATCCCTTCCTGTTTCATTTCTCTCCCCCACTCACCCCCCAACCCCCCGCCTTGCTTCTCAAATTCTTCATATCAGAGAGATCATGTGATACTTGTCTTTCTCTGACTTATTTCACTTAGCATAATACCCCTCCAGTTCCATCCACATTGTTGCAAATGGCCAGATTTCGTTTCTCTTGATGGCTGCATAGTATAAAATGGCCTTTCTTTTACACAACAGTGGTGATAGGCATCAGCAGTTGGATTTTTAACATCCTTAAAACAGCAAGTAAAAAACTGGCAACCTCCTGGTACTGGTGAAACTTTTCTCTAAGTTTCTACCGGTCCATGGACTTGCTGGACTCAAGGCTTACTTCCTCTTCAGTTCTAGATTGAACGTGGCGGGTAGAGTTTAAAATGTCTGACTTTTCTTTGGATCTCAGATGAGAGTGACAGGTCACCCGCAGCACCACTCCCGCTAGAGTCGGGGGTAACCTGTTGTAATTATCAGCCGCAGGGACATCATGCATAAAGATTTCAAAAGTGGAGCTCACATTCCAGGACACTGGGGCTCTGAATGCCAACAGAAAATTGTGCATCCTTGCAGCGTAAGGAGAAAGACGCTGTGCTTTGTTAAATTCCTTGAATCATTTGAAAGGACATTTCACCAGCTCAGAGATACTGGAAATGAGATCTGCTCACAAGAGCCTGGAGAGAAGGAACTGCACCCAGCGTTGGTCGTAGAGACATATTCTACCACCCGAAGAAGCATCATTTATCTACATTTTACCTACTGCAATGGGGGCCTCACCCTGGCACCTGAAATAAATGACACCAATCTCCCTGCATTTCCTTTCCCACCGTCCCCCCGCCTATTTCGCAGGAACTATTAAAACGGTAGCGGGTCAGAACAAATTGTGGCTGGCAGGGCCTTCAATAAATCTGCGCCACTGAACTGCAGGACAAATTAAAATGCAGAAATTAGAAATCAAAGGCATTGAGTTTAGTGTAAGTGAGACTTATCTGATTAAGTATAGTTTCATAAACCACTAGATCTCAATCTCATAATGCCTTAGGGAAAACCTGAGACAGGTGGGCACTGACAATTCCACCTTCCAGAGGAAGGCATGAATTTCAATATGCCATGGCAACAGAATACATTTCTCATTAAAGATGCAGACATAATAAAGCTCAGGATAAAACTCCCTATGAAACAAACACCAAAAGGCGGTATTGGTGTTCACCATTAAGTGGCAATGCATGAGATATGCCTAGAATGTTTTGCTTATTGGGGCAGGAAATTGTTTCCTGAAATCAAAGGCACTGTGTCTTTCTTTGGGGGGGGGGGGGCGGATAGTAAAGGCCTCAGGAAAAGGCAAATGAGAATGGAGCTTTAAGAGGGGCAGGAACACAAGCAGACCCAAAGTGCAGGCATTGGAAACCAACATGAAGGAGGAGGAAGGGGACGGATCTTCAAGAGCTATCTCAGGATTTTATGCTGAGCACCTTTAGAAGCCACTGTGCTAAGTATTTCCTAATCACTAAGTCATTTAATTCTTAAAATAACCTGGCGAAGTAGGTATTTTCACCCCCACCTTTTCCAGAAGATGAAATAGGCTCTGCGAGTTGAAATAAGTCGCTCAGGGGCATGCAATCCTTAAATTACAGAGTCTTAACCCAGGCCTCAAATCCTCAACTATCTTCTGTCCTGATTTATGTGAAACAATGGCCAGAGTACCCTTATGAGGTTAAACAGAGGTTGACCTGGAGGTAAATGCAAATGAGCGATCAGACCTCTGCCTATTGTTTTCACAAACCGTTCCCAGTGAAGATGCCCTGAAGATTAATTAGCTAGAGGATAGCTCCAGGGAGAGGATCTGCCTCCCAGGCTCCTGCAGGTGTGCCCCCTCGCCTCCACCTCTGCTAAGACTTAGAAGCTGCCCCCTCTTTGAGTGGTTTTGTTTCAGGAGCCTTTCACCAGCTTGATATTAACATTGACCTTATCATGTAGTCTTCCAATCTTCAGGTGTCGGGGGGATAAAAGGACATTTCCATGTGTTGGGCACCAGGATGTATCCTTAACTGTGGATCCTTGCCTGTTGTGATGTCTGTGACTTTTCTGAAAGCTAAAACAGCTAACATCAGGAAAAGAAAACTGTTTTTCTGCACCTGTCCCCTCCCTAATGAAGAAAGGAATTCAAATCAAGGCTTTTTTGATATGGCTTCCATTTCTTTGGGTCAAAGAAATACATCAGTTAGGTAGTTTATTGCAAAGATCTTGGAAACGAATGATAATCATTTCTTTTTTTTTTTTTAAAGATTTTATTTATTTATTTGACAGAGAGAGAGACCACAAGCAGGCAGAGAGGCAGGCAGAGAGAGAGGGGGAAGCAGGCTCCCTGCTGAGCAGAGAGCCCGATGTGGGGCTCGATCCCAGGACCCTGAGATCATGACCTGAGCTGAAGGCAGAGGCTTAAACCACTGAGCCACCCAGGCGCCCCTGATAATCATTTCTTAATGTTAAAAGAAAAGACTTCTGTAAGTGTGTATGTCCTCCTTCCTCTTAGCACCAAATCAAAAGCGGGTGTCCTTTTAGGAATGATTCCTGTTCATGAACTTAACTACTAACAATACCTTCTCACCCTATCACCAGAAACAGAGCTTTACAATTGAAACACTCGAAGGAAAGGCACAGAAAGGTGGGTTTCCCTCCCACTTGGCTCATGGGAAAAACAAATCTCAGTCAATATATGGATAGTACTTATGGATATGTTAACGTGTCACAAAACGCGGCAGCTAGCAGAGGTCAGCTCCCTCGACTGTACCGTCATTCTCTCATTGCCTTTTATACTTCCCCTTGACTTCTCTTATGCTTCCCATTGACTTGGAACCCAAGTCAATGCAGACCAAAGCCGTGAGTGCAATTAGCTGAAGAAATGTATTTTCAGCAAATACAAGACTGCTGTCGTTAGGAGGTGAGGCCGAAATGAGTATCGAAGACAGATTCAATGTTGTGTAGAGTTTAATATACCTCCGACAATACAAGCGAAGGTTCTTTCGATGGACTCCTAGCATGTGTATCTCCAAGCATCAGTGAGTCCCCAGGCTGGGGCCTGCATTCCCTGTGGAAAAAAGATTTGAGGCTCTTGGCCAGAGTGAAGGGGCCAGGATTTTTGGTCTGCAAACAGAGCAAAGCTAACTGGCTCTCCTGGAATTGAATCCACAGTCCTGGCCTCATTAACACCTCTTGGATGATGGGCCACCGTGAGGAAGCATAGCAAATGACATATTGAATTATGTGACTATGACCACGTTAGTATTTCAAAGTTTTCTCCCTCTTGGGGCACCTGGGTGGCTCGGTGGGTTAAAGCCTCTGCCTTCGGCTCAGGTCATGATCTCGGGGTCTTGGGATCCAGCCCCGCATCGGGCTGTCTGCTTAGCGGGGAGCCTGCTTCCCCCTCTTTCTCTGCCTCTGCCTGTTTGTAATCTCTCTCTGTCAAATATATAAATAAAATCTTTAAAAAAATAATAAAGCATTAAAAAAAAAAAAAGCTCTCTCCCTCTTGCTGGTAAAGGACACATTAGAAGCCCTGTTAGGTGAGAAAATCCTCAGGACCAAAAACTTCATTTGAGAACCTGTCAGAGGGGAAAATAAATATGAGAATTTTATTTCAATAATCAGGCTTCAGATTTTGCCAGGCCTTTAAGAATTATATACATAAAAGGTACAGAAGGGCTGAAATGACAAAAATGAAAAATTTCTAGTTTGGCTCCACAGGTGTAGGGTTGTTATGTGCTTTCCAGCTGCTGTTGATATTGGCGGCACAGAACCCCAACATCCAAATGCGGCTGGTTGGCAGGGCCGGCTTTGAACGACTCGAGCATCCCCAAAGTATTTTATTGCTCTGTGGGCACCTCACTGAAGGTGAGGGCTGATGGCTACTGTGGTCGATGGCTTTCTCTATCAGATAAACAGTTTAAAATCCAGGAGACCTGTTTTTCCAAGTAGACTATAGTAGCTGGTATATCCTCTAAGACCTTGGGTCTACGAAGAATACCTGATTTTGGGGGGAGACCCAATTTAAAACACAGGCCATGGAGGAGCAAGCCTGATATGTGGGGGGCATGGGCAGGGGGATGGGGAGGGGTGTGTGAATCTGACCTGCTGTCCTTGAAGCAAGGTAGTGTAGTGTAGAAAGTACTGAAAAGGACTAGTCTTGGAGTTAGGCAGTCCAGGCCTGGATGCCAGCTCGGCCCCGTACCAGATGTATAAATGTAAGCAAGTAACTTAATCTTAGTTTATTCGGTCCTAGACTTAATGGGAGACCTAATAACAAGCCAAACATCAAAGCCTACGGTTTGAAATCTACCTATCTACCTACCTGTCCTATTTTCTTTTCTTCTCACTCTTTTAGCTACCCCTGAGGTCAGGGACTTTGGCTGTCATAGTCAATGTTACCTCTGCAGGCCTGGATGAATTGAATTCTAAGGTGATGAAATAATTTGATCACCTGGCTATAGCATCATTACTGGTGAATTTGGGGGAAATCTTAGAAAATGGAAGAGAAAAAGAAAATGGAAGAGGATTTCACATAGAGGTGAATGTCTGTGTTCCCCCCACTTTAAGATGGAACCACAGGGTGAGAAACTACAGGCTGAGCCCCAGAATAAATCCTAGAAGGGGTAATTCAACAGCTCATGTTTGAGCACACTCAAGAAATGCAAGGATTACCAGGAATCTAAATAGATGTATAATGGTGTTATATGCTCCTTTTCCACTTCCTTTTTTGTGGTGGGGTTATCTGATAAAGCAAATAGTAACCCACCTCATGGATCTTGATTTCAGTGAAGTATGTGGGAAAAGCTTTTATAGTCTTCTCATGAACAAGAAACTTGGGCTGCAAAATAATATATTTAGGAAGCTTCTTTACCTATTAAGTAATCATAGGTAAAAGTATAAAATTAACCCGAGAAGGGGTCCAGTGGTATGCCAAAGGTATGCCATAACATAGTTCAATGGTGATTAACACTTTGGATGGCACAATATAGATCCAAAAATATCTTGAATATGCTAATAACGAGTCCATTAAAGATGATGTAGGCACTGAAAACCATGCGACGGGTCATGGTGAAAGGAAGAGGATCTTCAGCCAGAAGAAAGGAGGAGTGGATGGTGGGTCACAGAAGCGAGCCCAACAGGTGCCCTCCAATATGTGAGGGGCCACAATGTGCAGATGGTTTGACATATTCTAGGCAGGCTTCTAGGAGGAGGCACTAGGGCCAAGATGCAGCTCTAGAAGGAAGCAGTTTGAGTACAATATAAGAAACACATGGTTTTTCATAGCATTTCTTCTTCTTCTTTTTTTTTTTCCTTAGCATTTCTGATGTTGATTGGAGACTGTGGGACTAGAGCCCAGCAAAGGTCTTTAAGGTAGAACCAAGAAAGAGCTCATCCACAAAGCATCTATGAAATCAGTTGGGTTTCCGGTGTCCTCTGTTGCCATCACCCCAGAATTGTCACTCATACATCTTCTGGATTACTCTTCATCCTTGGTTTACATCTCTTCCTAGCATCCCCTCCCTTAAATACTTCTCTTGCCCTGGAGCTTCCTGGCCAGCAGACAGGAGGTGGCATCCTGAACCCTCACCTCTTGCAAGGACCAATCCTACAGTCCCCAACCCTAGAAAAGCACCCAAGGCTGGGTGGGATGTCAGCAGCCCAAGGAACCGGAAGGGGTCTCACTGTCTATATTCCTCTATCCCTTTTAGAGTCCACAGGGCTGCATTCTAGAGTTTAGACGGGGGAGAGGGGTAGGCAAAAGAGAAGGGATCTGATGCCACCTGGCCTCTGAATTTCGAATGGAATGGGGAACCCCAGAAGCTTTCTGAGGTACAGGGAGCACTTATTCTGTCCAGCAATAATAGACAGTCGAGTGGGCTAGTAAAAGGTACTGATTAGATTTGAAGAGAGGAAGGGTCTCTTTTAAGGAGAGGAAAGGGCTATCCAAGGAGTTGCAAACTTCGTTACGAACGGAGAGTCATCCTCCATCCTCACTGCCGCGTTTCTCCCAGCCGCTCTTTAGAACACAGGCACACCCCTCTCGGCCTGCCTCGGTTATGGGTCCGAACCAGGCACTGGGGTAGGACCGAGCAAGGCTTTCGAGACCCAAACACAAACATACGCACACACGGGCTCGTCTGAAGTCCAGGCTCAGCATGCTGGAGCTAAGCAACTGGCCTTTGTTTGTATATCAGAGCAGGGTAGGGGGCACCCTCTCGTCGCTGCGGAGCGCGCGCCTCGGCTGGGTGTGCGGCGCGGTGCGGTGGTGTGCGGGGGAGGCCCCACTGCACCCCACCCCCCGGGTCCCGGCGCCGCCCCCGCCCGCTCCGCGCGGGGCGCCGCGCTCTCTGCCCGGCCCGCGGTCGCGGCGCACTTGGCTGGGGCGAGAGGCGAGAGGGGTAGGCGGGCTGCTTGGTTGGCGTTGGCGCTCTGCAGTGCAGTGGAGTGTTAGCCCAGCTCCCTATATGGTCGGGGATTAGCTCGGCGCTGCTGAGGCTGAGCCAGGAGCCGGAGGAGGAGGAAGAGGAGGAGGAGGAGAAAGAGCGCAGCGGCAGCCAGCGCACGCCGAGCGGCTGCCGGGGGAAGCAGAGGCGCCGGAGGCTGGGGCACCGCCGACGCCTCGGGAGCCATGGCCGAAGGCGGAGAAGGAGGCGAGGACGAGATCCAGTTCCTGCGGACTGTGAGTCTCCGCGGCGGGGGCCAGGCGGCGGGCAGGTGGGGACGAGCGCGGAGCCCGGCGAGGAGGGGCTGCGCTGCGCCGGGTGCCCGCTGCCGGGTGCCGGTGCCGGGCGCGTTCTCCGCACCCGCCGGCTGCAGAGGAGGACCAACCACCCACCCGCGGGGCCGCCAGGGGCTGCGTGGGAAGGGACACCTTCTCTTGCCTGTCCCTTCTTCCCCTAACGTCGCCCCAACCCCAGACCTCCACCTCCACCTCCAGGGCTCTCCAGGCAACTTGCTACTTGATCCGAAACCTTTGATGCCCAAACTTCCAGCTAGGGTTTTTGCTCTCGGTTGCCCTGACCTGGAGGATCAGAAGTGGAAGAGCTCGCCCCAGAGTCGGTCCGCTCTTTCACCCCCAACACTCTACCACAGCCCCCCTGCCTCCTCAGAGGTGCCCTCGTGCACTGGGGAACCGCCAGAAAGAACCAGCGGGGCAGGGGCGAGCGTGGGGAGCCGAGTGCTAGAAGCGGGCGCTGGCGCTCGGTCCCAGTCGTAGGATCGCTCGGAAGGGAATTCACCCAGCGCTGCCCTTCGCACGTTAAGCCCCAAGCCAGCAACTGCTGCTGGAGCGTTACTTGACTGCCCCGAGGGTAAGAGCCGTGGCTCCTGCCTCCTGCTCTCCCGAGCCCCGCAGGACCGGGGAAACCCCGGTCTGTGGCTCCGCGTCACTCAGGTCCCCTTCCTGGCACCGGAGGGCGCTGCTCCGCCCCAGATTTTAGGGGAAGTGGCTGGGGGGCGGGGATCCGTTGTAGCCACATCAACCTTGCCCCTTAGGAGTTAATGGAAACCCTTTCAAGGTGGCCGACAACCGGGAGGCGTGGGGGGTTATTGGGGGTGCGTCCCGGCTCCGATTTCAGCCAGGTGACCTTGAGCAAGTCGCATAATCCGCCCTGCCTAGCCTCAGTTTCCTCTTGTGTAAAATATTGAAAATATAACCAGCGTTTCAGGCTGATAAGGATTAAATGAGATAGTAAATGTCATAATGTTTTGTAAACTGTAAATTGCTCTCTAAGTGTTAGATCATTTTACATGCGCTGTCTAGCTCCCAGGAATTAGAATGAAATTCTTCCTTTCCCTGTCTCCTTCTCTTTAAGTGCCCCCTTCTGACCCGGTCTCTGAAGATCACAGCTTAGGTCTTTTACACCATGCCCTCCCCTTCTCCAAAACCCTGACTTTCTCTTCCAAACGTGGTTCCTCTGTTAGGGCTGGGACTTGGGTCTCATTTGGGAGACATAGAGGGACCCGCCACCCTTTTGATACGGCCTTCTGATATTACAGAATTATCCATTTCTTCATCCTGGACCCAGACCCCCCTCCTCATCTCCCACACTGCACTCAGGAGCTCAGGACGGCTTCATGCTCGCCACTCCTTTACAGCCCTTTTGTTGTAAAGCTGCCTCTTCTTCCCAAAGCCCTGTGGAGTCCCTAAGCTTTTCTTCCAACAGGTGTCCTTGAGATTGGATGGGTGTGGGTGACAGCAGGTGTTCCCTGCCTTGTGCCCTCCTCGATCAGCTCTTTCTTCTGCTTATTAGTAATGATCTTCTAGGCATTGCTGATGAAATCCCCTCTGGCGGATTGGGTCAGTGTGGAATAGATGAGTCAGGGGGTTAAGGTGAAAGCCCGGTGGTTTTCCTGAGATCCCCACCCTTTGTGTTTCTCTTGGCTTCTGTGGTCACCTTTCCTGACTTCTCTCCATCAGGCAGTGTAACTGCTTTTTGGTACCCCTGTAACTAAGGCTTAGGGTAGAGCAGTGGTTCTTAAGTTCTGTATGTTATGGGTGTCCTGTCCCAGAGATTAGAGGAACTGGATTCTTTTTTTTTTTTAAAGATTTTTATTTATTTGACAGAGAGAAACACAGCGAGAGAGGGAACACAAGCAGAGGGAATGGTAGCGGGAGAAGCAGGCTTCCTGCCGAGCAGGGAGCCCGATGCGGGGCTCGATCCCAGGATCCTGGGATCATGACCCGAGCCGAAGGCAGACGCTTAATGACTGGGCCACCCAGGCGCCCCTGGGTTCTTTTTTAAAAGCCCATCCATGGCCCCCTGCAGAGTTCAAGAACCCAGGTTAAGAACTTCTGTTGTGGAGGTACTGTATATCCGTCCTGGCTCCCACCGAGAGCTGGAAGCGACTATGGGGGCAAGTAACCCCCTCCCACATGGCATTCTTATTGCTCCTAGTTATCACCTGGAGTGTTGTCTAGGTGTGTTCTTCAGTAATCCTGCGGGCATCTTCATCTGTGGTTTCTTGGGGAGACGATAGGTGATGAAACCGAGGCGTAGGAAATTGAGTGACTTGGCCGTGGTTGCTCAGCAAGTTGCTGATGATTGTCATTATGTAATGCTAACTTAGATGCCCACCGTGGGCTGACGTGCAGTGCTACTCCAGAGGCCCTAGTCTCCCCAATACCGCCACAGGAACTGCTGCTTTCTGACCGATGACACTTCCTCTCCATATCCATGAATTATACACAACTACTTCTGCAAACCCAGTCACCATAAATTTTGATTTGCACAGAATTTTGACTTTATCCTGCTGCTTTTAGGGGAGTCGGGAATCATAGGCCTGTGCTCGAAGTAGGTTTTCTAACCTTCGAATATGCCTGGGTTGGAGAAGCCACTGCAGTTTGAACTCCCCCACCCACCACTGCCTTAGGGTCTCTTGCTTTTCCCCAGAGAATATCTTTTAAACATTTTGGCTATGTGTTGGTCGTGGAATTCCTTCTTGCCCTAACATTCGTCCTCGACCGGAAGGTGGTTGATATATTTTTTTTTTAAGATTTTATTTATTTATTTGACAGAGGGAGAGATCACAAGTAGGCAGAGAGGCAGGCAGAGAGAGAGGGGGAAGCAGGCTCCCCGCTGAGCAGAGAGCCCGATGCGGGGCTCGATCCCAGGACCCCGAGATCATGACCTCAGCCGAAGGCAGAGGCTTTAACCCACTGAGCCACCCAGGCGCCCCGGTGGTTGATATTTGATGATGGAAAAGAACCTTATCTTTGCAACCAAGAACTTGAGAGGGTTGCCATTCTGGACAGCAGAGGCTTTTAAACCTACTTTTACAAAATAGACCAAAGAGGAGCACTGCATTGAGGATCCTTGTCAAGCTGTTGGTGGTTCTAGTATCCTGTTTATTATGAGAGTGACAAAAATAAAAGCAGCCGGGAAGATTGGTAACATGAAATGGGCCAAGCTTACTGCAGTGATCACCGTAGGTGTGCGTACCGGGGCTGTAGACACTTGCTAGGACGTGGTGTTCATGTTGGTTGCATTCTCTGATACCTTTGAAGCCCATCCTCTCCTAAGTAGGGGCAGTGCCTACACAAGGGGCTTAGAAGTGTCAGCACATCGTGTCAGTTATTTGCTCTTGTACCCCAGACCTTAAAATGGCAGCGTAAAACTACATATCCTCTCTGGTGTTCTCGAATCATCAGCAGTCATTTCAGTCAATGAGAGAGAGAGAGAGAGAGAGAGAGAGAGAGAGTCAGCCAGACAGATAGCCTAAGAATTTGCTTTAAGGGGAAAATTTTCCCTCCCACTGCTGTTGGTGGTGGCATCATCCTGCCTTCCGATTGCTCTTGCTGACGTCGTCAGTGTCACTGACGTGGTTCGAAGCTGCTCAGAAGCAGATAAACCTGCCAGCCACTCATCTGAAAGCAAGAAGTTACAGCGAGAGGAGTGACAATTACCCCGTCTCCAGACGGTTGGAGCGGCTGGCACCGCACCCCGCTCTGAGAGTGCCAGGGAGTAGCTGTTTTCTCCGCCCCCGATTTCTTTCCCTGTGGCTACTGCATCCATTGAAAAGGAAAGAAAGGAAGAAAGATCTCCAAACCTCAGCTTACTGTTTTTAAAAATACCACAGCCTTCTCCTTGCCAACCCCCTCTCCACGGCAAAGTTAATTGAAACAGAACTCAAAGTGAGGTAGATGTTCATTTCCATTAGTTTCAATTAAAGACAGGTCAGAGATGCCTGCCTTAGCCCTCCTTGCGGAAAGTTGTCCCCCATCTAAATTTGCAGCTCTCGAGGGACGAGAGAAGGCGCTTGGGCTAGGAATCAAGACTGCTGACCTAGTCCGGGGTCCTCCCTAGCGTTTCACCAGGACGAATTCCTGGATATGTGTTGTGGCACCAAGGTGAGCCCAAGTCCCTCCGAGGTTGGGAGGACAGTGAACGTGCACTTGGTGGTTCCCTCCTTGCCTCTCTCCTCAGCAGAGTCCATTTACATAACAGCTGCGTGATGCCACCGGCTTGCTCTTGGTAGCTTTTTCTCAAGGTGGGAGGTAGACACGAGTGACTTCTTTCTGCAAACGTAGTGTTTCAGGATGACCGCGAGTAGTAATGAAAGGAGCACCGGAATGCAGACCCAGATACCCAGGCAAATGTTGTTGGTACTGGGGCTCTTCTGCTGAATTAGGTTTGCTGTTTAAAATGACAAAACTCAGAATACCCCCACGCTCTGGGCCTCCCAGTGTCACTTCCCATCTTCTCAGGGTCTTTTCCCTTGGCTGCGGAGAGCTAGTCTCAGTAAGGATCTGTCTCAGAATAGCTGGATGCCCAGTCTCCCCTCTTTTCCAGGGCAGTGCCCTGGGTGGCTGCTGGATCCTTCTCCCAAAGACATGAACTTGTGTCCGAGAGGCTGTGTCAGTACTAGGGGGTGGCTCCCCCCTCAGAGACACTGATGACACGTGAGCAGGTTTGTCCTGAGGGATTTGAAGACCGCTGAGCTCCAGGGTCGCAAGGTGATGGTAACTATGAACTTGGACATCCTTGGAATGTGTTGTAGCCCAGTGTAAGAGGAGTGAGACCGAGAATAGGTGTACAGGTGAAGACGGTATAGCTGATTAAATGTGTGTCTGAGGTCTGTGCCTATTTTGTCTTAGGCTGATTTGATTGTTAAGCGGGATGAGGGCCCGTCAGTGAAATAGGGTTTTTAAGCAATTCTTTGTTCCTTTCCCAATATTGATTTAGAGGAAAAACAGATATATTTCTCCGGTTCCTTAGGATTGATGTGAGGAGGAAAATGTTGAAAAGGGTGAGAGGAGTTTATCTGGAGGGCAAAATACTCTGATGATTATTTAGAAAGTGTTCGCATCAAAATAGATCGTATTCTGTCTCTCTGTGTTTATTTGCTTCTTTTGCTTGTTTTGCGATAATTTGTTTCACTCCTTCCTGGGAAGGATTTTTTATTTCATAATTTGGGTTTTCCTTCACCTTACTATTTAAAGAGTTTTGAGTTTAGGAAGCCACTGGCTCTGTCATTTTCTAATCGACTTGAAATCCTTTTGAATGCTTCTTACCAATATCATGTATAGGCTGTGGAGGTCTCATGTCTTCAGAAACCAATATTTTAGCTCATTTTCCACAATCCCTCCTCCATATAAACCCGTCTATGTGAGCTTGGGCTTTAAGCTACCCTTGATCCAAGATTTATCCGGTAGGAGTGAAATGTAATAAAAAATATAAAAGTTGAACTTAGAAGCAGGAATTCTTAATTCCAGCCCTAGCTCACTGTGACCTTGAATGAGTCATTTAAGAAAACCGAGGTTTCATCTCCCCTACTTTAGGGAGCTGGAATCTGCTTTAATGGTTTCGCAGAAGTGCAACAAAAAGCAGCAGTAATTCCAACAAGACCCCAAATGAGAGACGAGGCTGAGTTTTGGAGGGTATTATATTTGTGTTTCTCTTGTACAGGACGGCAGTCCTGCTTGTGACGGGATCTTGTTATTGAAAAAACACCCCATTTTCCCTTTCTCTACTGTGCTCCCTGCCACAGGCCTGAAGCTTCATCCCAGGGCTCCGACACTGTCTCCAGTGCGGGTCTAGCCCCAGTGTTGAGAAGTTACTTGACTAAAGCGAACACCAGCTCATCGCAGGTTGTTTGACTGAAAGGCTTGATTGAGAAGGCAAGTCGGTTGGTGTAAGAGCCTTCAGAAGGCCAGGTAGGCCCCCAGGATTGCAGCCCCCAAAGAGAACAGAGTTATTTTTTGTCTTCTCAGAAAATTACCGAAGCTTTACTCTTTCCCGTAGGACCCCTTTTCTTATTAGATCCCATTTCTCTTCCTTTCGAAGCCACCCTCCTGTTTCTTCTCTCCCACTTCTTTTATGAGCCCGTTCCCCCCACCCCCCAATCCCAGAGCACCGGGACCAGCTTTTCTATGAAGCCAGCCCTGCTTTTTCCTCCCAGGGATTTTGCTGCCTCGGTCGCGTCTGTCTGGGGACTCAGGGCTTTTGCAGCCTCCTCTTCTGGTCGCACCTGGACGAAGCAGATGCTTCTGTGGTGGGGGCTTCGCAGGTGCTGCGGCTGCAGGCCTCTGTTCTCCCCAGGGAACCACGTCGGGCCTTGCGGGCTTCGAGCTTCTGGCTGGTGTCCTCGCAGCCGTCTTCTTGTTCAGGAGCCGGTAGGGTATTTTAGGGACAAAGACATTTCCAGCCACTGCAGTTTCCTGGGCTTCGGTGAGTTTTGCCATCATAGCACCTCTTCAGTACGAAGAGAGGGAGGAAAAAGTGCTGGCACCTTGCGCCTGATCCGGCTACCGGGAGGAGCCTTGTGAGGCGCCAAGATTATTTTTTCCCTCCTTATGTCATTTCTGATTCCTGATTGTTAGAAAACAAAGTTCAGATCGGCTCCAAGACTGATGATACAGTATTCAAAAATAAAAGCTGGGCCTCCTCTCCTCACACGGGGTTCTTCCCCGTCTAGCCAGGGCACATTGCTGACTCCACAGGAACTCACCCGACCGTTGTTCTCTCAGGTGGGACATAGCCCGGGAGGGAGGAGACCCTGAGACACAAGGCCTCCCCGTGTTTTCTTTCCCTTTTGCCTCGTGGAGCGGTGGGCTCCTTATGGATTGCAGGCCTCCCAGCCCCCACACCGGCTTGTCCACTTGAGGAAGTTGAGACCTCCTTTACTGGACTCAGTGCCCAAGAAGAGGGAAAGCAAACATTACATCTTCAAATCAGACTGCAGAGAGGTTGACAAAGGTCTCTCCCCCTGAGCCATCCCCTCTGGAGTGACAGCTGCTGGCTGCTGCTTTAAGAGTGCAAAGGAGGCAGTCTAGAGACTGAACTGCCGTGCAGAATCTCGCAGGCCATCACCAGTTTTTCCACCGAGTTCAGTGTGTGCGTGGTTTTTACGCTACAGGGGCCAACCTGGGTGATGAGCAAGGTGGCAAGCCTTGAAAGAAAGCGTCGGGGTGACAGTCCGACAGGACCCATGTACAGAAGGCCGTCTTTGTTACTGTGCCTCTGCAATGAGGCATTGACTCAGGGACTTCCCTCTATCAAAATACAGACCTGCAGAATGGCTAGCTCAGCGGGTACCGTTCCTGGTTAGTATCCTTCACGGCTGAGCAGAGCCAGTTCCTGAAGGAATAGGAATGGGACTGGTGGAGGAGGAGGCCATTTGGAAACATTATGGAGAGGGGCAAGCCTGAGTGAGCCTTGCCGGGATCTTGGGGAGCCCTGAGCAGACAGAGGAAGCATCAGGGTACAGAAGTCGGGCTCTGGGACTGGTCGCACAGAAACTCTCATCTCTACCTGCTTATGACCTTTGATCGCAGGAGAGGAAGCCTTGAACTACAGGGGAGAAAGCGGCCAACCTCATTTCAGGTGCTGAAGAGCACTGCTTGGCAGTCACGACTGCTGCTGATACATACTCTGTTTTACGTAGTTCAGAATCGGAGACAATGGTTAGAATAAGAAGGTCTCAGATTTTTATAAGACGAGGTGACACTATGTCCAAGTGAGAGCTAAGGGTTGCCTTCCTGAAGTGGAAAAGTGTTCAAGCAACGAAAGTCCATTACTGGTTATCACGTTTGTTGATAGGGTTACTCATCGTTATACCAAGGAAATGCCCCAGAGTTCCTAAAACCAACTTAGACCCGTTCCTACCGAAAAAGGGGAGAATGCGCTGGAGAGCTGCTTGGCTCCCAGTAGAGCAAATAGGAAAGGCTCTTACTGGAAGGTACATGCTTCTTAACAGACCAGTCGCGGGGCTCAGCGTTCACTCTCTGGATAATTTCACAGTTGAGTTCTCTAATGGGCCTGAGCTGAGAGAGCTAGTCAGTGGGACTACAGGAAGAAAAGGAAAATTCTCCATCGGTGGCACCTGAATGTCCACACTGTAAGAAGTATTGATTGGACCGCCGCACTCCATGCCGTGGGCCAGATCCAGACTGCAAATAGTACAAGGGCCCCAGCGGGCCCCAGCTGTACGCTGAACCAAAAGCCGAATCCAAAAGGTCAAATCAAAATAGGGCAGCCACGCCTGGAGGAGTGTGAGCCCCTCGTGAGAGATCCTCTGTCTGTGATCATCATCATCCATCATTCGGGACACACGGCTGTTGTTCTGAACGACAGCAGCGATCCAGCCCCAAGCCGACCTCTCTCCTGTCCACGCTGGCCAGAAAAGGGGAGTCCAAGAATAAACCATAGGGATGTCTTGAACAAGCCTCCTTCTTTCCAAGAGGGATTTTAAGATGAAAAACCTAACAGAGAACATACTAGGCAAGTAGATAAACTCAGAGCTAAAGCATTTGTTCTCTTTGGTAGCATTTCTATCACCAGATGCCTTTAGGCATTGCCTCGGTGAATTGTCTGCCCTTTCCTGGGTTTTAGTTCATCCATTTATAAAGACAGAGTAGTAATGATTCGATCTCAGGGATGCCTTGAAAATAGGAGTGAAGGGACTCCAGGTCTCCTCCAGGAGAATTAGGGATGCGTATATGGGAAGAGTAGCTTTGGAGGAAAGTTGTTGTTTTGTCACCCAATGACCTAAAAAGGTTCCTATCAACCTAAAGCATGAGCCATAGATTATAAACTCCAGGAATATGACAGCTTTCAATTCAGTCTGCTCTGAATCCCCAGCTACTTGTATATTGCAGGGCTCACAAACTGAAAACACTTCCGGGGCCGGCCAGGTAACTAAATGTGTGAATCAGGCTTTATTCACAAAGAAAGGTGGGCCTGATGGACACCTTCAAAAACGTCTTAAATCCTTCCAGCTTAAAACCTTCCAAACACCTCTGCAGCAGCACTGTGAGCTGCCTGCCCGTTTGCAGCCATGGGTGAACCCTCACATTTCAAGTGCATAAGCTGCCTAGAAGGCATGAATATTTTTATGAGTAGGATCAGGCTCACAATACACATCAAAGTCCTTGGATGAAAATGTCAACATAAAAGACAGTGTTTCATTTATCACAGTGTAGAAAAGACAGATTGGCAGGCTGACAAATTAATAGGCTTAATAAATGATAGACTTGATCCTCAAAATGAATTCAGATCGCGCTAGCCTTTTAGAAAACCCTTTCGAATTGTCACATAGATACGGATATCACGAAATTTAAAGGAAGCAGGGTGCTCATTCAACGTTTACTGACCAATTACTCCGTCACTGGCCCTGACCAGGTTGCTGGCAGTGACATCGATGAATAAGACATTTTAACATTCAGTGCTCTCCAGTGGCTGAGGGTCAAGAGGGGGCTCAGTCTTGTTTCGAAGTAGCAGGGATATCAGTCACTTCAGATGAACTTATAATATTTAAGTTTTCCATACTTCCATGGTACAAAGATCATTCTTTTATTTATTTATTTATTTGTTTGTTTGTTTATTTGAGGGGGGGCATGAGTTGGGAGGGCGGGGAGCAGCAGGGGGAGAGGGAAAAGCAGGCTCCCCACTGAGCAGAGAGCCTGATGCAGGGCCCAATCTCAGGACCCTGAGATCATGACCTGAGCTAAAGGCAGACACTTAACTGACTGAGTCACCCCATCACCTCGCAAAAAGTAATTCTTTTTTTTTTTTTTTCAAAAAGTAATTCTTATTAAAATATGCGACCTTGGGGGCAGTTTCTTCACTTCCGTGCCTTTTTCTTCGTGTATTAAATATGAGTGATAATAGTGTCTGCCTCACATGGTTGTAATGAGGACGCAGTTGAGTTAATCTGTGTTTGGTGCTTGGAAGAGTGCCCAACATATAGTAAACCCTCAATAAATATTAGCTATGGAGACCGTCTCAAAAAACAGCATAAACATGGACATTGGGCACACTATCTACTCCAAATGTCATTGCACATTTATTTTATCATTGAAAGTACAAAAGGACAGTGCCCTGTGATTATTCCATAATCTTGATTCCTGGTATTCTGCTTAGCTATAATATGTCCAGGCCTTGGGACTGGAAATGAACCTGGAGTGGATGTGGCCTCAGGGGCTAAGACTGATGGGTCATTTCCTAAGTGTCTACTTTGCAAAGCCTCTTGATACAAATACTCCTTGACTTTTCCTCCAGCAATTTTTGATTACCCCGTCAACGGATGGGCCACACTATTTGGGGAATCCTAAACACAGACAACTCATCCTTAGTTTGAGGAGATTTGTTTTTCAACCTATGTTTTAAATATGGAAATTTGCCTTTCTGGGAATTCACTGTATTTTTAGCAACACAAGGTCATCGTGCGGTAAGGATATTGCTCTGCACTTTCTCGATTCCTTCTCATGACTAAAGATACAAAACATGAATCTAAAGTAAAGCTTGTTTCTTGCTACATGCTTTAGTGCCCTTTCCTCTGGGGATCCTGTAATGGGCCTCTGATTCTTACCCCATCTCACGGTCCAATGTTACGCCCATCTTTTCCCTGTCTGCTCTTCATCGATAAATTGGACGATGTTAGCCACGTAATCCCTGTTAACAATTTTCCTGTCCCTGGATGAGAGTAGATGATTACTTAGTTAAAATGTTGTGCTTCTTGAGTGCGTGGGTGGCTCAGCGGGTTAAAGCCTCTGCCTTCGGCTCAGGTCATGATCTCAGGGTCCTGGGATCGAGTCCTGCATTGGGCTCTCTGCTCAGCGGGGAGCCTGCTTCTCCCTCTCTCTCTCTCTCTCTGCCTACTTGTGATCTCTCTCTCTCTGTCAAATAAATAAATAAGATCTTAAAAAAAATGTTGTGCTCCTTGCCAAGTGACAGGTGTATAGGAAGTCTAGGCACATGGGCTAGCTAATGGCACCTTGATTTTGAATAGGTTTTATCACCCTAGTTGGCTCTTTATTTTCACTCAAAAAGCAGATCCCAACAACTGAAAGCTTAATTGGGCTAAGCAGTTGGGAAATTTAATTAAAAGAATTAAAGCAACATTTCCCCAAATAATAGAGAATGGTTGGACTTTTGATTTCCTTAAAGTAAGGAGGCAATTTCTCTTGGTGTTTAATCTCGGTATTTCAATAGAAATGCATTTCACTTTTTAAGTTGTGAATAAAAACTAAACTATAGGGGCGCCTGGGTGGCTCAGTGGTTAGGGCCTCTGCCTTCAGCTCAGGTCGTGATCTCAGAGTCCTGGGATCGAGCCCCGCATCGGGCTCTCTGCTCGGCGGGGAGCCTGCTTCCCCCTCTCTCTCTGCCTGCCTCTCTGCCTACTTGTGATCTCTCTCTCTCTGTCAAATAAATAAATAAAATCTTTAAAAAAAAAAAAACTAAACTATATGAATGATCTAGTTCATATATTCCAGCCTCAGTTTTTTAATCTGTGGAATGGTAAAAATCATAACTAATTCTCAGGGAGGGGTCAGGATGAAATGACCAGAATCCAACATTCTCCAGAGCAAGACCATTTTCTATTAGTATTAGCTGCCTCCTTCCCTCTAACATCTGATAATGTCTGGTACTTGGGGATGTCCTCAGAAAGCATATTTTTAAAGTATAAAATGCTGTAAGATGTCACATGTACATATTAGAACCTGGGCAACAGTGAAGTCTGATTATGTATGCATAGAGCTCACTATTATAATCAAATAAATTTAAGATCAAAGTTAATCTGACTTATTTATTCTTGTACGTAAATATTATTATACGGGCTCCTAATTAGGCATAATTGTATACAAATCACAGAAATGACTGTAATTAGTATAAATTTTGCCTAGCCAAACCAATCCTTTTTTTTTTTTTTTTAAGATTTTATTTATTTGACAGAGAGAAACACAGTGAGAGAGGGAACACAAGCAGAGGGAATGATAACGGGAGAAACAGGCTTCCTGCCGAGCAGGGAGCCCGATGCGGGGCTCGATCCCAGGACGCCGGGATCATGACCTGAGCCGAAGGCAGACGCCTAACGACTGAGCCACTCAGGCACCCCCAAACCAATCCTTTTTTAAAAAAAGATTAAAACATTTTTTTTATTTAAAAACGGAATATCTTAGTTCTCTCTTCTTATGGATCTTGAATGCGATGGATTCTCTGGTACCACATGCCATTTCCAGATCACCATTATCGCTGCTGCCATCACTGTCAACCCAGTAACCACATGAGCGTCTCCTAAGAGAGTGGTTAAGAGCTCAGGCTAAGACCGCAGTGTGAATTCTAGATTTGTTATGTGTAAGCTGTGAGACACTGACAGTTTCTTCCTGTCTAAAACAGGGATATTAATAGCTCCTTATGTGGCTGTTGAGATAAATATGGTGGTGTTTGTAGAATTGTAGTGAGCGCAGTACCTACCTCATACTGTGATATGACATAATACATATTTTGATGGGAGGTCTTACTGCCTGGCGGCTGGGGCTCCCTTCGCGGTGCTCCCGGCCCCCATGCCCAGCCTGGGCTTCTGCAAGCCACGTGGGGTCGTGCAGCAGCTGCTCGTTCATGATATGGGAACTGTTCGGGGGGGTAGAAGATGTGCTTAAAACTCTTTATTTACTACAATTTCTAACTCAATTAATTGGAAAAAAAAAATCTAAATAGCTCTTCCACCTGCTCCTTGGAAGCCTTAGCCAAATGAAAACCGGTGGGTGTGCATGTGTTTGTGCTTGATTTTTCTGAACACATGAAGGCTGCAGCTCGTGCGTTTGATGAACAACGGGAACCTGTGCCCGACCCCCAGCTGTTTGGTGGATGATGACAATATGTTGATTGATCCCCCAGGCTTTGCTTTGTTCTCGGCTGTGCTAAGTACATGTTGCTCATGCTCATGATGAGGCCCTTAGAACACAAAAAGGGAGGCAAATATCTCCCAAAGCCAGAGAGGCTCCCAGATCTGATCTAAACTCCTGAAATCAAGTGACAAATAAAAAGCAGATTTATTGGAGTTTTAGAGCAAAAGAGACTGAGGGTTAACCTCCCCCTAGCACGTAGATTAAGTATCATATGTCACTGGGGTGAATATGATCCCTTTGTTCCAGACATCTCTCTCACATGTGACAAGGTACATGGAATTCCTGACATTCGAGATACTCCTTTAGATGAAGGCATTATTTCCAAGATGGATGTATTGTCTGGGGGCGGAGGAGGGGATTTAGATGTTGCTATACACCTGCTCCTGGATGGTCAGATTAACAAGGAATAAAACCTTGATCTGGTAATGTGACGTTTGGGGTTGAAAGATAGGGAATGGTCACTGGGGCATTAGTCAAGTTCAGTTCCACAGTAGGTTACTTTGAATCACCTAAAGAAATAGGGGAGAGAGAGGATACATTAAAAAAAAGAAGAAGAAGATATGTATGGTTCACCTGGGGTCCTCATTCGGTTAAGCATCTGACTTTTGATTTTGGCTCTGGCCATGAGCTCAGGGTTGTGAGATCAAGTCTCTCGTCAGGTTCTGTGTTGGGTGTAGAGTCTGCTTGGGATTCTTTCTCCCTCTGCCCCTCCCTCTTCCACCCCTCCCCCTCCCCGACTCACCGCTCTAAATGTTTTCTCTCTCTTTAAACAAAAAAAAACCCCAAGAGATAAGGAGCAAAGAGGCCAAGCATCACTAATTTTATAAGTTTTACCCCAGTCTTATTTCATAGAAGCCAGTATCTTAGATGGAACTCAATGTTTTCCGTTAATAGAGAAGGGATTCTAATGATTGAATTCACTGATCTAAGTGAAGTGTGTGTTGCCATGAAAATAAGCGCAACGACATCACGGAATCATCCCGGCCTGGGGGTATGGGGACTGATGTCTCAGATTCTGACCTTAGTGGCATGTATGAAGTCAGCTTGTGAAAACCGAGAAGTGAGGATGGCTCTGCCTGACTCTCAGGACTAAACATGCACACGCGACATTTCCAGGTCATTCTGGAAAGAGGCAGATATGGGACAATGCCATACCTGTGAAACACGTCTGTTCTATATATCATTGATGCCAGTTTGGTGACTGTTGATATTTTTGTAGTTTTTGTGTTTCTAGATGTTGGCCAAGTGATGCTTATTTGGGAAACAAAAGGATATTTTGATGTTGGTCTACCTTAGAAAAGATTTTTTTGTGTGCTTAGATTAAAATTTCTGATCTGTACCAGAAACAAACCAATGACCACTCCATAGTCCTCTTTATTTCCATGAGATTCTTGAGTGACCTGAGCCAAAGGCAGAGGCTTCAACCCACTGAGCCACCCCGGTGCCCCTCAAGATTGGTTTTTGTTTGGCTTTATACTTTATCACTTTCATGTTGCTCAGCCTTTTTTTACTTTTATGATTTCCCTGTCTCTTCCTAGCCTAGTGTTCCTTTAGAACCTTCTTTTGAACCTTCTTCGGAGATTTCCATTCCATAGGTTCTGAATAGGACTGTAATGAGGTTCCTCCTTCTTTCTTATATGAGTCTATTGAGGATTATTTTTTGTTTTGTTTTTCACTGTCTGAAATCAGAGCTAAATCAGAGCTAATATCCTTCTAAAAGAACCATGGGATATGTATAGTTAGGTAAAACCCGTGACAATCATTTGTTAATTTTTGTGTTAGGAAATTGGGATCCTATCAATTCCTTTATCTAACAGGCATTGTTGAGTGCTTACTATGTGAAAGACACATGCCAGGGACTAGAGAAGATTTAAAGGTGACCAAATACACAGTCCTTTTCTCAAGGATCTTCAACTGTAAAGTAGGGGAATTTGACATCTAAAGAATTGACAGTAGAGTAAGACAAAGAATGTATTAAATAAAGGTAAAAGTTACACTCCCTCAAAGCGATAGTTAATTTTGACTCAGAGTCAAGAAAAATTTGAAAAGAGGGAGCACCTGAACGAGGTGGATTCTGTAAGGTGTTGGTAGATATAAAATGGAGTTAAAATGCATTTCAGATACAAGGATCACCATAAAATAAAATCTAGTGTGCGAGAATCTGTGACATGCTTAGGGAACTATATAGACTGGAGTATAAGTGTTATGTGGAAGACTGTTGGGAGATGAGACTGGAAAATGATCTTGGGAGCAAATCAAGATGATCTGGCCTTTTTTCTTTAGGTAATAGAGAACCAGCCAACATAAATACAATGACTTCTTTTTAAAAAATATTTTATTTATTTATTTGTCAGAGAGAGAGTGAGAGAGCCCAAGCAGGGGGAGCTGCAGGCAGAGGGAGAAGCAGGCTTCCCCCGAGCAAGGAGCCTGATGCAGGACTTGATCCCAGGACCCTGGGATCATGACCCAAGCCTAAGGCAGATGCTTAACCGACTGAGCCACCCAGGCCCTCCTAAATACAATTAATTCTAAAAATTTCCAAAGATGATGCTTATGTTAATTTAGTACAACAAGGTTTTGGTAGAGCTGAATATATAGATACTGATTATGTAAGGGTGCTTTTTACATTGATTTTTTTTTTCAGTTCAGTTATATATCTGATGTTTTGAGACTCTAGTTGGCCCTTTGAGGACAGATATGGATCACTTGAACAACTGCCTTGGTTCAGTCTGGACCCCAGATGCCCGAGACTGTTGGCACGGGAGAGCTTCCACTGACAGGGAGCTGGCCTTGCCCCGGAATGGAAGTCAAGAAGGGTCTCATGTTGCACCTAAACCTTTCTTCGTGAAGAACCACTATGCAGCTACAAAAGCTCATTTACTTTGGCTTAGGCCAAGTGGTTTTAGGTGATGGAAAAAGAAGTAGGTACTTCCAGAACATCTACAAACTAGAAACTGATTAACACTGATGGGCTGTGACCCAATTAAAGGCTTTGTGGAGGACTGGCTGCTAAGTCTCAGCGGTGTCCCTCCTACCTCAGACTGTTAAACTTTGTCTCTCGTGCTCCTGCCAGAGGCCATGGCTCATCCATGGGACTCATGAGCCCTGTAAAGCCACATGGCAGTATGGTATGACACTTTCTTGAATAGACTTTATAGACTTTACTACCCTGGCCCTTGCCCTTACCATTTGGTCACACCTAATACTGAAGAAAAAAAATGGAAGATCAGACTTGAAATCAACATATTTAGAAGATTGGTTTAAAATTTTGCTAAAAGTTGGGTGAGAAATATGACTGCCAAGTAACTGATAATTATTGTTGTCTGGACTAAATAAGCTGGCGCTTGATCATCGTACAAACTTTGTTCTGTGGTACATAAATCTCCATTTCCCTGCAAATCTGAATAGCTCTCTGGGGGCAAGGGCTTCTGTATTTAGTTAGATTTCTTAGGATTCCAATCAGTGTTCATTCACGTACACAGTGGCTCAGTGATTTCTTGAGTGATTTTTTGATTCAGTGTTTCTGCAAGTCCTCATCACTTAGACTAGGTATTCAGCACACCCGAATGGCGTGTTCTTACCTAGTTGCTTATAACGAGGGAGTTCACGTTCACAAGTTGTAGGTTCCATTTTGAACGAGTCAGTGTGAACTTCTAATGGGACTGACTCTTTTTCCATAAAGTTTAAAAGGGGTGTGTGTTTGTGTGTGTGTTTGTGGGGAGGGGGGGTTAATTCAGAGATTTTGGGTTTTGGTTGTTGTTTCTGGTGTATGCCCAATGGGCTGCATAGCAGAGTCTATGACAGGTGCTGAGTAAACATGTATAGAGCAATGTAATAAAGCAACACGGAGAACACAGGAGGAAACATATTTATCTGAAATCTGATACTTTGTGTTTTAACTAAATGCTACCTCAAGTGTCCACCTATGTAGTATCATCGGATTCACCTGTGTGGGGTGTTATCATGGCTCTGCCCATAAACACCCTTGCCTTTCTAGAGTGCTCCATCTGTCTCTTTTCAGACTTATCATTGTTCGCTTGTAGATCATGTTTAATGAAGAGGACCAAGCATCATAGCATCTTTCTTCCACCCAGTCCTCAGTTATCCCTTCTTGAATTCCTTCCTTCAGGTCTCAGGTCCTGTGCTTCCCTTCCAGATGAGCGTTCTCTGTCATTCATGTACATGGCGCCATTAAAGTGAAAACCCCAGGTAATACTGTCTTCGTTTTCATCAAGAGCTTCGTTATAGTTTTGGGCACATTGCACAATTGTGGTTTTGAGTCCACATGTCTCTCGTGTTTTAGTTAGGATTAATCTGGAGCTTTCTTCTCCAGACGTTAGAGTCTGGGACTTTGCTTCATCTTGTCTTGGATTTTGCTTCATGGATCTAACATTGCCATTCCAATGCCTGAATCACTTTACTGCTTTTTAATAAACCAAGATCTGGCATCCATTCAAATATATCTAAATCGGCAAGCCTGCTTTTTTCCCCTCCCCTTCTTCTCATGCTTACTTATTCTGTCTTCCTTCATCCCTGGCTCACTAACTTGACATTTTTTTTCTCACTCGCTCGTTCTCACCTTCTCCCTCTCCTCATTTCTAGCTTTCCTTTTCTGGTCTTTCTCTGGAAATATCTGAAAGGACAGGTAAGGGTTAGCCCTGGAATAAGCACGTAGACCAGCAGGGCTCCAATGAGAGGAAACACAAGGTCAGGGCAAGAGAAGTTGTTCCCGGCATTGGATTTCTGTAGTTGCCCACCAAATCTGGTCTACCAGCTCAGGGACTGTCGCCTGCCTCCTCTTCCTCCCCATGCCCACTCCCTGTCCTTGACTCAGAGACTTCTGGAGGATGTGTCAAGCTCCTGAGCTGGTGAATCTTTTTCTGTATGGGTAAGAGCTGATATTGCAGTTCTAGGCTAGATTTCCAGGAGTGGATCAACATCAACTATTTAACTTCATCCCCTAAGAAACTACAATTTTCATGTTCCCAGGGAAGTCACTTACTGAGGGACATGAGTGATGCTAATAAACGTTCCACAAGATTTATATAAAAACTAGAAAATCAGGCTTCAAATTTACCAGGAGAATATACTCAGCTCAAACTATTACATAGGTAGGATTTTAAAATTCATTAAGCTGTTCGATAAGTGAAGAATTGATGGTGACAATAGGAAATTGATATTTCTGAAAGGACACTTGCATCAGGCTGTCTCGTTTTAGTGGTTGGAGAAGTATTCCTCCTTGGTGCATTTTGATCAGCAGTGGAACATGTATTGTGTATAAGAAGCTGGAGCCACACCAGTGAATGCTTACTCTCTAGTTCTTAATATTCTCACTATTTCTTAACATCAAAATCTTTTGCCATCACAACATTATCTGTTTCTTACAATTTGACAAATGGTAGTCTATTTTTTATTCTGATCTTCTGTCCATTTTTAAATCAGATTGGTTCTTCTTCTTCTTCTTCCTTTTTTTTTTTTTTTTTTTTTTTGAGTTGTATGGGTTCTTTATATATTTTGGGTATTAGCTCCTTACCAGATATGTGATTTAGAAGTATTTTCTTCATTCTATAGGTTGCCTTTTCATTTTGTTGTTGATTTCCTTTGCCACGTGGGAGCTTTTTAGTTTGATGTAGTCCTGCTTGTTGATTTTTGCTTTTATTGCTTTTACTTTTGTGTCAGATTCAGAAAATCATTGCTAAGACCTACGTCAAGTAGCTTACTGTGTATGTTTTCTTCTAGGAGTTTTATGGCTTTAGGCATCATGTTCACGTTTTTAAGCCATTTCGAGTTAATTTTTTGTGTCTGGTGTAAGAAAGTGGTCCAGTTTCATTTTTTTGCATGTGATTGTCCAGTTTCCCCAACACCACTTGTTGAAGAGACTCCATTATATATTCTTGGCTCCTTTGTCATAAATTAATTAACGTTTATGTATGGGTCTAATTCTGGGCTCTCAGTTCCGTTCCATTGATCTGTGTGCCTGTTTTTATGCCAATATCATACTGTCTGAATTACTGTAGTTTTATAATATAGTTTGAAATCAGAAAGCCTGATGCCTCCAGTTTTGTTCCTCTTTCTCAAGACTGCTTTGGCTCTTCAGGGTCTTTCATGGCATCGCTGTGCTTTAATATGTCTGTGTGGGTTTGGGCTTTATTTTAGGTAGAGGAGGGTACATTAAAAACATTAAAACATTCAGATTCACCAGTCCTCTGTAAATGTAGGCACTCACCTCCTTTCCAGGTAGCTGCTCCCCCAGGAGCAGAGCATTTAAGTGACAGAGACCTTTGAAGTTTTATGAGAAAAGTCGAGAGAACCTATTTTAAAGGTTGGTGTTCAAGGTTTTCAGCATCTTTATCCTACTGCGTTTTTAAAATACATTAGAGTTAGCAAGTTTTTTCTAGATACATATGCTTTGGAACCTTTGGAAGAATAATCTTTTAAAATTGATTCACTGTCTTTCCAATATTGACTTTAAAATGTTCTTGAAACTAATGTAACATTGTGTGTCAACTACACTCAAAATAAAATAATAAAATATAAATAAAATAATAAAATAAAACCACATACAACTGCAAATATTCTCGATACCTAGGACCTTAGGGCAAATTCACATAGTTAAGGCAAAATAACCTGTCCTTAAATTCATCCCACCTATTATTTTATAGCTGTTTTAATTTGCTGATGTTCTTATAAAGTAGATGACTTGCTAATTCCACATTTAGGAAGAAGTACTGAAGCATAATCTGGTTTAATTAAGTAATTTTAGGTAGCAAATTAGAAATAAACTCTTAACTAGAAAATAAAATAGACTCTTAATAGTTTAACTCTTTGGTGGCCAATTGGAAAACAGACTCTTCGTTCCCTTGATTCACCTAGTGATGACAATGCTTCTAGTGATTTTGTTGTGACAAAAAATATTGAATATAATGATTATGTAATTTTTAAATAAATGTATACTTAAATAATTCTATTGTGACAAAAATATCTATACAGTATATGTTTACATATTAAGTGCTAAATATAAGATAGCCAGTGAAATGATCTGTCAGGAGTGAAGGCTAAATAGAAACCTTTACAGACAAAACAAATCTAAGAAAACTTGCCACCAACAGGACTTAACTAAAGGATACATATTATGAGAAATAAAAATGATCCCGGAAGGAGGATCTGAGGAAAAGGAGGAAATGGTAAGAAAAACAAAATGAAACTAAAACAAATAAAAATGGTAAACAAGTCTCCATGAAACAAGAACAGTAAGCTTTGGGGTTAAAATTGATATATATCCAAAATTTTGAGCAATAATAGCAAATAAATCAAGAAGAAGGTGATTCATGATAAAGAATCCATCATTTTGTTATAGGAGGGTAAAGATATTAATTTTAGACTTTCAGTTAAATATGCAAGTTAAAATTTCTAAATTAGCCAATAAGTAAAGGAAAGAAAACCTCTGTAGAAGAAGAAGAAAATGTAGTGGGGGAAATGCTGATCAATCTAAAAGAAGACAAAATTAGAAATACAAAACCAGAGGCTCAAAATAATCCAGATATAGCAATAATTACAATAGAGTAAATGGACTTACTATCCAGTTAGAGTTAAGGCTCTCAGAGTGGATACATAAACAAAAACTCAATGATATACAGTTTATAAGAGACACACGTTAGACACAGAAAAGGTTTAAACAAAATTATTATCAGAAGTGAATTGGGTCACTGCTTATCTTCATATGAGAAATTAGTTCACCTGGAAGTTATTAAAGGTTTAATTGGTATATATCTGAAAAGACAAAGCAAAAATGATCAGTCTACAGGAGAAATTGATAAATCTACCCTTTAGTAGAAGACTTTAACACTATTCTCAATAATTCATTGATTAAGCAATTAGTAAGGATCTAAAAGATTTGAAAGATACAAGTAATGAGACACTACATCCAACAACTAGAGAATACGTATTATTTTCAGACACACATTTAAAAATTTAAAAGGTGATCCTGTACTAGGCTAGGAATAAAAATTTCTAAAAATTTTAGAAAGTCAGGATCATACACATCTATTCTCTCATCACAGAATAATTTAGATTAGAAATCAAGTACCAAGGGCGCCTGGGTGGCTCAGTCGTTAAGCATCTGCCTTTGGCCCAGGTCAGATCCCAGTGTCCTGGGATCGAGCCCCGCATCGGGCTCTCTGCGCGGCAGGGGGCCTGCTTCTCCCGCTACCATTCCCTCTGCTTGGGTTCCCTCTCTCGCTGTGTTTCTCGCTGTCAAATAAA
>CM053609.1:55726310-55765977 GCA_028646535.1 Procyon lotor
CCCCAAAATAAAAACTTTGATCTCTCATTCATTTTCTCTTTTACAGTCTAACAAACACCCCCCCTCCTGTGTTTCTCTTTGTACAGTCTCCTTTGTGGTACCTCCTGCTGAATCACACAAGAGGATTTATTTTGGGTGTTTTGTCACTATTTTGTGCTTCCCTCAACCCCTCATTTGACTTTCCAGATGCTCTCCTTTCACCATCTTTTGAATTTTTCAGCCCTTTCCATCTTCAGAGTGATTTATGATCAGGCTTGCCTATTTTTCACTGTCTCAGAGAAAGAGGTTGTTCCTATCAGTGGAAAAAACATTTCTTTTCCTTTAGTACTATTTCCTATCTGCACATCTTTATGTTTTCAAAATAATTTGTCATGCATTATTATACTCAGTCCCCATTGTTTTGATTCCATTTTTTCAGATGAAGTAAGGTAAGAATCAAGTGGGAGGTGATCCATTCCAGGAATGGAAGCCGGCTTTTGCTTCGGTCTCTGATTATCTAGCCCAGTTCCAGATCGATTGATTACTTAGTGATGTAGAAGGATGTCTTGGGCATTTGCATTTTCCTCTGTAGTAGTGATTCTTTTTTTTTTTTTTTAAGATTTATTTTTTTTTTCTTGAGGAAGAAGGAAAGCTTCTTCTTTGTTTTAAAGGACAGAAAGAGAGACACAGCGAGAGAGGGAACACAAGCAGGGGGAGTGGGAGAGGGAGAAGGAGGCTCCCCATGGAGCAGGGAGCCTGACATGGGGCTCGATCCCAGGACTCTGGGATCATGACCCAAACCAAAGGCAGACACTTAACGACTGAGCCACCCTGGTACCCCAAGATTTATTTATTTATGAGAGAGAGAAAGAGAGAGAGAGCAAGCATAAGTGGGGGGCAGAGGGAGAGGGAGAGAAGCAGACTCCCCTGAGTGTGGAACTCGACTGCAGGTCTCGATCCCATGACCCCGAGATCACGATCTGAGCCAAAATTAAGAGTCGGAGGCTCAACCGACTGAGCTACCCAGGCACCCGTGTAGTAGGAATTCTTGATCTCTCTGGCTTTGGAGGAATGATTAGTAGAATGGAGAAAGGTTAAGGTCTCCAGAGAGGGCAGCTTCTGGCAATCTTAATTTAAAAAAAATTTCAGAAAATTCTCTGCCAGAGGAGAAGCCCGGAACTGCTGTTGCAAGCTTAAACTCAAAACTGTGCATTCACTTGCTGCGATTTTTGTTTTTGCTGTTTGCAAAGCAGTATTACCGCAGAGTAATGAGAAGTTACCTGTCATGTGAGCCAGAGAATGAAACTCTTTGCTCTCACTGAAGATGAGGCTTCTGCCCATTATGTGACCCTGCATTGAAAAAGAAAACTCCTCTGTTGGCTTCGTCAAACACCAAAATCTGCCCAATGATTGAACAAATGTGTTTTGATAACATTGACTTGAGTAACAAAAAGTCATTTCTTCCCAGAAAATATCCCCTTGTATTGACCATTTGACAGTTTAGGAAATTAGGAAATTAGGAAAAAAATTAGGAAAAAATTAGGAAAAAAAATTAGGAAAATAGACCCCACCATGACTGTATCCACATAAGTCAGTGTTTCCCAATAAAACTTTCAGCTCATTTGCTTGTTTTATATATTAGTTCTTAGAAGACAAAATTCCTTTTTTTTTCCCCCAAAAGAAGTTCTGGAATCAGCTAGTTCATATAGAAAAAAAAGTGTTTACTTTCTCAGGCAAAGTTTTTTTTTTTTTTCTGGTGGTTCTTAAGACTACTGCCTTCAAAATGTTTCTTAAATATTTCCACTCTAAAGAGTGGTTCTAAGTGAAAAAAAAAACACTTTTTTTTTTTTTAAAGATTTTATTTATTTATTTGACAGAGAGAGAGATCACAGACAGAGAGGCAGGGAGGGGGTAAGCAGGCTCCCCGCTGAGCAGAGAGCCTGATGCGGGGCTCGATCCCAGGACCCTAAGATCATGACCTGAGCCGAAGGCAGAGGCTTAAACCACTGAGCCAAGGCGCCCCAAAAAACCACTTTTTAAAAAAGATTTATTTGAAAGAGAGAGAGAGAGGGAGGGAGAGCATGAGCAGAGTGGGAGGGGCAGAGGGGAGGGGGAGAGAGAGAGAGAGAGAGAGAGAGAGAGAGAGAATCTCCAGCAGGCTCCCCGCTGAGTGCAGAGCCTGACCAGGGGTTCGATTCCAGGACCCTGAGATCATGATGTGAGCTGAAATCAAGAGTCAGACTCTTAACCGACTGAGCCACCAGGTGCCCTTGGGTGAAGAAAACTCTTGATGAATATAACAATATAAACATTTTAAAGATCGCTTCTTCTGGACAAGAAGATCTACTTTCAGTTGATTCTGTTTTCAGTTGCTTTATTAAATCTTCAGCCACTAGAAAGCCGAAGTATGGTGGGGAGGAAGGAAATTTGACTTAATATATAAAATAAGAGACCAAAACGTAAGAGTCATGTTTAATAAGTAAAACTGAAAAGTCCTGGGCTTAGGCGTGAATACTCTCATGGAACGGCGGAAGTCTTGCTGCCGTAGCTGATATTTAGAATTTTATTGCCGCCATCTACCCTCCTATTTCTCCCCACATTTTGCTGGTAGGAGAGAGGAGTTCAAAGGTGTAAAATGATTTTCCCAAATTTGCACAGCTAATAAATAGCACAACCAGAGACAGGACTCATGTTTCTCTGTTTTGAGTCCATTGCTTTTTTATGAGTTCAGTGTGAAGTAACTGTGGGATGTAATGGCCAGAACAGGTGACACAAACTCAGGTCAAAGGAGAATAGAGCAGACTTGTAACCTACCTACTCAGAGTAATCAGTTAACACCCTCAATGAATATCGAGTAGCCACCCTATGTCGGGCACGGTGCTGGGCACAGCTTTAGGATGGCTGTTGGGGATATCATTGAATGGCTGTTCTATAATTTCAAGCAGCATTTAGAATTTCTTTCGGATGTATCAAAAAAACTCTGAAGTATGTAGGGTTGTCATGAGGTAGTGTGGTCTGTGTGTCCAACCAGGCCCTGTGTAACCACCACGGAGGATTTAGTTGAGCATTTCTGCAATGAGAGGATTGAGTGAGATGCATCGAAGGTTCTTTGCAGCTCAAAAGTCCTCTGGTTCTTGGGAAAGTATATGTTTTCATGACACAGTGTTAGGTACAGATTGAGCACAGGAGAAGGTAGCGTGGAACCCAAGCTCACCCATGGGGCTACAAGGAGAGTCTCAGACTTCATTCTCTGTCGTGCATGAGCCCATCCTGGGTCCTGGCAGCCCTCGAAGGGAGGGGGGACACAGCTCAGCCCTGGATCGCCAGCACCTCGTTGCCTCAGGCCACGTGATAATCAAGAGGAAATACGCAGACATTTTTTAATATCAAAAAGTGTTCGCATTACCAAATTAAACTGCTGTTTATGAAAGTTTAAACATTACAGAAATCCATACATGAGAGTAAAAATCGTTTATCACACCACGCCTCTATAGAGCAATTTAGACTGCATTTCTCCAGAGTTTCCTGTCGTATGCTAACATAGGACCTTTCTTTTTTTTTTTTTTTTTAGATTTTATCTATTTATTTGACAGAGAGAGAGATCACAAGTAGGCAGAGAAGCAGGCAGAGAGATAGGGAGAAGCAGGCTCCCCACCGAGCAGAGAGCCCGATGCGGGGTTGGATCCCAGGACCCTGAGATCATGACCTGAGCCGAAGGCAAAGGCTTTAACCCACTGAGCCACCCTGGCGCCCCTAAATAAAATCTTTTTGAAAAGGGAGATTATAATTTCTCTGCAGACAACAGTATGACATTCTGTTCATATGTATTGACTTCGGTAGTTTCAAAGCACTGCTGTTGAAATGAGGGGGGAATATCCTCTTTGAATTATTTACTTGCATCTCCACGTGAAACTGGCACCAAAGGCGTGGCAGTAGCCCACGGACGATAGGACCAAGAACCCCAGACCATTTGCAGGGGAGTTCGGAGGTTTATACGTGGCTTTACCTTGTAATTTAAATAGCTGTAACCAGGGAAATATTTCAGATATCTATATCCACATATAAGAATCAACTCGTAACCTCTAACTGCTTCAGCAGTCCAAAGTTCTTCACAATGCCCTGTTTGGGGTGGTATCTTGCTGGAATTAGAAACCCTGTTGACATCAGAAAAACTGGTGAGTGAGCTTCTCCCGTGACCTTCCCTTTTTGGACACCAGAAAGAGCTCGAGGCAGCCAACAAAATTGTGTTGCTTTATTTGTAAAGGTGCTAAAAAATAACACATTAGAACACAAATTAGTGTTGATTTTTTTTTTTTATCAGTAAGCTTTATTTTTTAGAAGAGTTTTAGAATTACAAAACAAACTGAGCGGATACTACAGGCTTCCCTCTGACTCCTCTCCCCATCACAGTTTTCCCTCTTATTCACGTCTTAGGTCGGTCTGGTCTGTGTGTTAAAATGAACTGTATTGATACATTGTTATTAACTAATGCCCATAGTGTATTCAAATTGTCTTGGGTTTAAACTAATGTCGTCTTTCTGTGCCCGCGTTTCGTCTAGATTACCACGTGAAATTTGGTTGTCATGTCTCCTTAGGCTCCTCTAGGCTGTGACAGTTTCTCAGACTTACTTTGTGTTTGATGACCTTGACAATTTTGAGGAGGACTCATCAGGTACGCTGTAAAATGTCTATTAGACGTTGGCCAATGTTTTTCTCACGATGAGGCTGGCGTTCTGGGTTTTGGGGAGGAAAATCCCAGAGGCGAAGTACCATTTTCATCACATTCTATCAAGGGTACATACTATCAATGTGATTTATGACTCTCGGTGCTGACCTTGATTACCTGGCTGATGGAGTGTTTATCAGGTTTTTCCACAATAAACTTGCTTTCTACCCCCTTTCCACGATGTTTTCTTTGGAGGGAGGTTACTACACACAGCCCATACTGTACTTGGTGGGTCATGTCCTACCTCCTTGAGGGTAGAATAGCTAAATAAATTATTTGGAAGTCTTATGCATGAGAGATTTGTCTCTTCTCCCCCTTTATTCTTTTATTCGGTCGTTTATTTAATACAGTATGGACTCCTGGATATTCATTTTATACTTTGAATTACAACCTAATGTCACTTTATTTTGTTGCTCATATAGTTCTAGCTGTTGGGAACTCCCAGCCATTGGGAGTTCTTTCAGTGGCTTCTGTATCCCTTTGACATGGCTCGGTCATTTCTTTTTCTAGCACTTCCTTATTTCCTGGCACTAGCAGGTGCTCCAAACTCATTTCGTGTATTCCCAGCCCTAGTCCTAGAATCGCCATTTATTGGCATAAGAAACCAAGTTTTGGGTGCTGGTTTGCTTGTTGCTACGGGCATCTTGCTTGTTTTGGGTCCTTTATATGGACAGAGCCAAAAAATATATGTGTGTTTACTAACCTTTAAATGTCCATATACCTATATTTATACATTATATAAATAATAATCTGTGTTTATATTAAATTAAACGTGAGTGCTTATTCATGTCTCCAAATCCATTACCACTTGGATCTTCCTAGGCTCTCTCCTTGCTTATCTGTACGCGTCTCTCCCACTGTGAGAAACCTGCCCCCACCACCCACCAACCATTGACTTAATGGTTCAGTTCCTGGCTACGCCTTCAATCTTCAGTCCAGTAGTATATGGCAGGATCGGAATTGTTAAGCCATACCTTAAGTTACTGAGTCAGCTTAATGTGGGGAAACCACTTACTCAACTGGAGTCTCGCGCTGTGTACAGCTCATTTTGCTTTTAGTCTGACAGACTTCATTCATTTCCAAGTTACGTAGTTTAGCATCTCTCCCCCATTCCTTTTAGTGAGGTCGTTTCAGAGAGTTGTAGTACAGTTAGATTCTCTTGTCATTTTTGTCAGTCTTTCCTGATGTTTTCTGATCTCCTAAATGATTTTCTTAACATGTGTACTAAGGTTTTCTTTTGGTGTGAATTTCAGTGGGTTTTGACAGATGCATAGTGTCATAGAGCCACCATTATTATACCATACAGAGCAGATTCACCACCCTAAACATGCCCTGTGCTTCATCCCTCTCCTCTCTCTGAACCCCTGGCAATTACTGGTCTTCTCGCTGTGTCTATAGTTTTGCCTTTTCCAGAAGGTTATGTAGTTAGATGCACACAGTAGATTGTATTTTCATCCTGGCTTCTCTCGAATAGCAGTATGCACTTAAGATTCCTCCATATCTTTTGGTGACTTGCTAGCTTGTTCCTCTTTTTACTGAATAATATTCCATTGAATGGATGTGTCACGGTTTGTTTATCCATTCTCTTACTCAAGGGCATCTTGTTGCTTCCAGTTGGGCAATGATGACTAATGTTGCTCTAAGTCATATTCATGTGCAGGTATTTGTGGAGACATAAAGTTTCAACTTAATTGGGTAAAGACCCAAGAGTGTGAATATTGGATTGTGCAGTGAGATTATGTTTACTTTGTAAGAAGCTGCCAACCTGTCTTCCAAAGTGGCCCATACCAATTTGCATTCCCAGCAGCAATGAATAAAGGAGAGTTCCTGTGGCTTGGCATCCTTGCCAGCATTTGGTGTATCCATTTTCTGGACTTAGCCATCCTATCAGGTGTGTGATGACGTCTTATTATTGTTTTGATTTGCAACTTTCGGGGCGCCTGGGTGGCTCAGTGGTTAAGCCTCTGCCTTTGGCTCAGGTCGTGATCTCAGGGTCCTGGGATTGAGCCCCGCATCGGGCTCTCTGCTCATCAGGGAGCCTGCTCCTCCCTCTTTCTCTGCCTGCCTCTCTACCTACTTGTGATCTCTCTCTCTGTCAAATAAATAAATAAAATCTTAAAAAAGAATTTGCAACTTTTAGTGACAAATGTTGTTGAGCATCTTTTCATATGCTTTTTGCCACCTGTATACCTTCTTGAGATGACTATTTAGATCTTTCATCCATTTTTTTTTTCTGTCATCCATTTTTAACAGCATTTTTTTGTTGTTGTTGAGTTTTAAGAGTTCTTTTCATATTTTGGACACAAATCTTTACTAGATATGTGTTTTTTTGCGAATGTTCTGTCCCATCCCGTGGCTTGTTTTTCCATCCTAACAATGTCTTTCATGTGTTGTTAATTTTATCACCATTTTCTTTACGCTCACTGAGTTGCCTTAGGGTTGAAGCCTCCTGGTGGTAGACAAGATCAGTTGTTTTGATATAGCCAATGCTTTCTTATTCCCCTTTCTACCTTGATAACTAGTCTAGATTCTCACTGTTGGGCAACACTTTGGATCCTCGCCTTGTTGGCTTAACTAGACTGAAGTGGAGGGGAGGTAGGTACATAAAAACCTTGGAGCTTTGGGGCTCAGCTCTGGCCCTGCTTACCAGTGTGTGTGTGGCTTTAAAAAGGTAGCCGTACTGTGTTTCTCTGTGCCTCAGTTACTTTAGATCTAATATGCTTTAAGCTGATAGTGCGTGCATATTATTCACAAGCAAAAGCTATAGTGTCTAAGTGTTTGACTACTCTCACTGAGTCCAAAGTTGGCTGCTACCACTAGCTTTTGAAGCAGAAGCCTGTTCCCACTTCTGTTCACTCATGGTGGTGATTTAGAGAGTCACCGTGAAAGCTGTGACTGGACCATTTCTAGAAAACATGTATAAGCAATTCCAGAAGTCACAGTTAACGTATCAGGAAAGTGTGGGCCTGTTTGCTATTCTCTTAGGATATTCTATTTACTATAAGCTCTGAAAGCTTCCCTAGCCCTAACTTGAGCTCTTCTTTTGAAAGTGCTTCCCCCAAAATGGAGAACCTACCGTACAAGGTCCTTTTCCGACGTTTGTTATATCAAGTAGAAAGATTTAGAGCAGCAAATCCATTGTTGTTTCATCTTCGTTACTCCCCTAAGGTATGTGAATGTATTTTTTATTTCGTTTGGATTTCAATGGAAGCAGCCTGAGTTGGCTGTAGGGAAACAGCAATGTGGAGCCAAGTCTGATTTTTTGCCTTGGTAAAATATATCTGTGTTACTCCATTTGCCGAGGGAAGCAACTGAAAGATTTTAAGGATGGTATCGATGTGATTTGATCCCTTTATTGAAGAGGTTATTCTTGGTGGTGTGTACAGAAGAGATTTTAGGGGGACAAGAGTGGAAATAGGGAAACATTATTAGGGGATTATTGATAGGCACAGCTAGAAAATAGCATGAGTCAGATGGTGGCAGTGGAGTTGAGAGAAGGCATCAGATTCGAAGCATATTTGGGAGGCAAGCTAAGTAGAGATCCTGGTAGATTGAACCTGATTGGGGGATAAGACAGTGAACCACCTTGGTTTGCCCAAGACTGTCCCTGCTTTGGGATGGGTCAGACTGAGGGGATTATCCACTCTTTAAAATCAGGTATTGGATCCTCATAACCTGAAGGGTCTTCTTAGCTCTAAAGTTCTATGTTGCTGTGATTCTGTGCAAAACTCTTGTAGAGCATTTTCCCCCCACTTAATGGAAGGTCCGGGGGCAACCTTGTGTGTTTTTTCTGACCAGAGCAGGCAGCTCAGAAGAAGGCATCCTCTATAAGAATAACACACCCCATTCTTATAATATCTATGTGGAGAAGATTTCTTTCCCAGTAGGGGAGGTTTAGCTTCTATAAAATAAATGATTTTCTAACTCTTGCCTTGGGAAATGGAAAACTGTAACTCCCCCCTTTGAAAGGTCCTTGAGGAGGAGATTGGCTACCCATTCATCTGAAGGCTGCCCAGAGTCAAAGGAATGGTTGATATGACCTTGTGAGGGGGTCAGTTTAATGACTCTGGCAAATGGTTTGATTTCTTTAACAAAAGGAGTCGGTTAATGTAAAACTTAATGATTGTTTATTGTCATTACCTAAGATAAATATTTAACATCCGTTTTTTTCAGATACAGGTGTCCTCAAGGAGAATGCCTTAGAGATGCATTTGACCTTGTAGCTGTTAAATTCAGCCCCTGCAGCACCTGCCAAGCGAGCCCGTGCAAAGGATGCCCACGTGCAAAGGATGCCCATTTGTTAGCGTTCCTATCCATTCAATTCTAATTCTCTCTTTGGAATCAGGTCTGCCTCCCCACTTCTGCTATAGCATTGCCTCCTATTTGCTTCTCTTTCTGCAAGCTGCACGCATTAAGTGCAAACATTTTGACTAATGCCACATATAAAGCCCTGAACCTACCCATGGGGAAATATCAAGAGTCTTTTCAAATCCTGTAAATGAGAGCATCTTTACAAAAAAGAAAAACCTGCTACGTGTCAAGTATCACTTCATAATGCAGCTCTTGACTTCTTATTATTCAAGAATGCCAGGCCTTTCATCTTCTTTGCAAACTGTTCTGGAACGGACACAATCAGCTTTCTGTGCATGGCGGGGAAATTGTGATACAGGAGCGGGGGCAAGGGGAGTTTCCTCTCAAACTCTCACACATACTCTATAAAATAAGGAGATGTTTCTTCTGGGGAATTATTTAGGAAGGCTCATGCAGAAGCATATCCTTTCTCAGATCCCCAAGTTCCTTAGTGACTCACAAGTCAGGTCTTTGGACTTTGTCGGCCAGTCTGTTCGAGAACCGTCTCTCAGCAGCATTCCCCATACACGCTGTCAGCCGTGATCATGTCATTAACTGCTTTGGGCAGGCTTGTCATCCTTAGATCTTCCAAATGAAACATGGCATTAGGGAAGGTTGTGTTGCCAATATTCAATTATGAAGGTTTTTTAACTTGCAACCATTTCGTGGCAAGAAGACCAAAGCTCATGCTTATAATAATAGCTAATATTTATTTAGCACCCTACAGGACCTCACTTAGCAGCTTCCTACCAGTTCTCTGGGGAATATTTTATTATGCCCATTGAATAGAGGAGGAAACCGAGCTTCAAGAACTTTAAGGTGTTTGTCTAGAACTTTCAGGCGAGCAGGCTCACATTGCTGATAAGCATTCCAGCTGCTGTGGGTACCACAGGACAATGAAAGCAATGATGTTTATGTTCAGGCTTCTCTTCCGGCATATGTCCTCATGGAATCTTAAGAACTAAGCTTTACTCCAGTTAACAGAGCCTCCAAGAGTGTCTAGGCCTCTCCGGCTGGTGCTGCTCCCCCTGCAGCTGGCCCCGCGCAGAGGACATGGGTGCCTCCCACCCCTGCTCCCCTGGTCCCTGCAGCACTGATGCCAGCGATCCTCATCTGGGCACAGAGGAGGAGGCCTTGCTGTCTCCCCGTACCTGCGCTCGCCCGGTTCCCGTGACATCGCTCAGCTCCGCTATTGTAAATTCTCTCCTTTTTTCTTAAAAATCTTTCCTTTATTCAAAACTTGTTACTCCGTGTCTACTTCGTGCAGGAGCCTATTGTAGAAACCTTGAAGAAACAAAAGGAGAAGACCTTCAGCTAGGACATTCCAAGGGAGATGCCCAGCCAAGGGAGAGCCGCGTTGTAGTTGAATCTGGGAGATAGATAAGGGCTATGAATATAGATTTCTGAGTCATGCATTTAATGAGCTTCGATGAAGCTAAGGGAAGCAGCACAGTTTATCAGAAAGAGCCTGGAATTTGAAGGGAGAAGGGCTGTGTTAGATTCTCATTTCTGCCTCCTACGAGAGGCTTGACCTCTGGCAATCTCCATAACCTCAGCTAAACCCAAGATCCTTTATCTCTTAGAGCAGAATAACTGTCCTCCCTCCTCCACAGTATTGTCACAAGGAGAGCCACGAAGTATTCTGACATGCTTCTTCATGTGCCATCAAAATTTCAGTTGTTATTACTGTTCCTGCTATAAACAAGGGAGAAAAACCAAAAGTAGGTGGTGGTGGAATCATGGGGACTTGACATCATGGTTACTGGCCACCACTTGGGAGATAGGCTTAGAAGCCCAAACTGGAATTTGTGGACCTTTCCCTGTGGACAAACACAGTGGCACAGATACAAAGGACAAACGATAGTTAAGGACATCTCAAGATTGCGGCACCTCAGTTCATTAAATATCCGACTCTCCATTTAGGTTCAGGTCATGATCTCAAGGTTGTGAGATTGAGCTCCACACTGGGCTCAGTCAGCACTTGGCAGGGGGTCTGCTGGAGATTCGCTTTCTCTCTCTCCCTCTGCACACCCCGCCTCCCCATTTCTCTCTCAAATAATTTTTTTTAAAGGAACATATCAAAATAAGTAAAATTATACATAGAGAAAGGTTAGATGGCTTATTCTGAATTTTGGTTTCTTCCTCAGTAAAATGTAAATGATCATGTACACATCATATTTTTATTCTGAGAATTAAATGAGGTTTAAAAAATAGACACAAAGCTCCTCGCTAGAGTTTGTGGCACAGAATAACCATGCAAGAAGTGACTACTGAGAAGCAGCTTAATATTTTTTAAAAATTTTATTTATTGACAGAATGAGAGAGAGTGTTCAAGTAGGCAGAGCGGCAGGCAGAGGAAGAGGGAGAAGCAGGCTCCCGCTGAGCAGGAAGCCTGATACGGGACTCGATCCCAAGATCCTGGGGATCATGACCTGAGCCGAAATCAGACGCCCAACCAACTGAGCCACCCAGCTGCCCCTAGGAGCAGCCTAATATTATGGCTATTCAAGTTTTCTACCCTCTTCCCCCTCCCCTATAGGTAGATGGTTTATTCTGACAGTGGCTGGCACAGTTAGCATCCACTACTTGGTAGGTGTTATTAGCATTAAGTTTGTATAATGACTTAGTAATGGAGTTGAGATCCGTGGAAGCTAAATATTAAACAAATGAGACCAAATGGGAATATTCTATCTGCTTCTTTCTCCCATTAGTCAGGACCAGTTGTCTATACTAGTGGGATGTTAGGGCCTGCTTCTAAGAATTCTGATACTCAGCAGAGCTGAAGACGAAGGACCTAAAAAGGCATGAAGACCTGGAATTGCCAGAGCTGAACTTATAGGTAATGGTGAGAAGCAGAAGCAAACATCCAGTGAATTTACTGCCCAGCCTTGTGTAAGGAAAAGAAGAGATCAGTTCATTTCACTCCCTTGGAAGAATAACAGGCATACTTTAGAAATATGGGTTCTGTTCCAGATCACCACTATAAAGTAAATATTGCCATACGGTGAATATTGCAATAAAATGAGTCAAATAATTTTTTTTGGTTTTTCCAGTACATACAAAAGTTATATTTATGCTATACTATAGTCTATTAAATGTCCAATAGCATTATGTCTAAGATAACAATGTATGCAGCTTAATTAAAAATACTTTATTGCTTACAATGCTAACCATCCTCTGAGCTTTCAGCAAGTCATAATCTTTTTGCTGGTGGCGGGTCTTGCTTCGATGTTGACGGCTGCCGATGGATCGGGGAGGTGGTTGCTGAAGATTGGGGTGGCTATGGCAATTTCTTAAAGGAAGACGATAATATTTGCCACATTGACTTTTCCTTTCACGAAGGATTTCTCTGTAGCATGCAATGCTGTTTGATAGCATTTTGTCCATAGTAGAGCTTCTTTCAAAACTGGATTCAACAGTCTCAAAACCTGCTGCTGTTTTATCATCTAAGTTTATAGAATATTCTAAATCTTTTATTGTCATTTCAATCACAGCATCTTCACTAGGAGTAGATTCCATCTCAGGAAATCACCTTCTTTGCTCATCCGTGGGAATCAACTCCTTAACCATTCAAGATTTATCATGAGATTATAGCAATTCACTCCCATCTTCTGGCTCCCCCTCTAATTCTAGGTCTCTTGTTATTTCCACCTCATCTCCCGTTACTTCCTCCACTGAAGTCTTGAACTCCTCTAAGTCACCTGTGAGGGTTGGAATCAGCTACTTCCAAACTGCTGTTAATGTTGGTATTTTGATCTCTTCCCATGAATCACGCGTGTTCCTAATGGGATCTAGAATGGCGAATCCTTTCCGGAAGGTTTTCAACTTACGTTGCCCAGATCCATCAGAGAAATCACTATCTATGGCAGCCATAGCCTTATGAAATGTATTTGTTAAATAACAAGACTTGAAAGTTGAAATTACATCTTGATCTCAGGCTACAGAGAGGATGTTGTGTCAGCAGGCATGAAAATGACAATTCATCTCATTGTTCGTCCCCATCAGAGCTCTGGGGGGGGGGGGGGGCAGGTGCGTTGTCAACGAGCAGAAACATTTTGAAAGGAGTTTTTGTTTTTGAGCAGTAGATCGCAACTGTGGATTTAAAATATTCAGTAAACCATGCTGTAAACAGATGTGTTATCATCCAGGCTTTGTTGTTGCCTTTACAGAGCACAGGTAAAGTGGATTTTGCCTGCTTTTTAAGGGTCTTGGGATTTTTCAGAATTAAATGAACACTGGCATCAAGTTCAGGTCACTAGCTTCGTTAGCTCCCAATAAGAAAATCTACCTGTCCTTTGAAGCTTTGAAGCCAGGACTCTCTAGCTAGGAGAGTCCTAGATGGCATCTCCTTCCAATAGAAGACTGTTTTTTGTTGGTTAGTGTAGGCATCTTCACTATGGTAGCCAGCTCTTCTGGGTAACTTGCTGCAGCTTCTACATCAGCACTTGCTGCCTCGCCTTGCTCTTCGGTGTTATGGAGACGGTTTCTTTCCTTAAACCTCAGGAACCAGCCTCTGCTACCTTCCAACTTTTCTCCTGTGGTTCTCACCTCTCTTAGCCTTCGCGGGATGGAAGAGAGTTAGGGGATTAGGTTTTGGCTGAAGGAAATGGCTTGCTCTTCTATCCAGACCACTAAAACTCTCCTTTCATCAGCACTGTTTTGCATTCCTATCATTTGTGAGTTCACTGAAGAGCACTTTTAATTTCCTTCAAGAACTTTTCCTTGGCATTCCCAACTTGGCTACCTCTTTGGCACAAGAGGCCTAGCTTTTGGCTTGTCTTGGCTTTGGACGTGCTTTCCTCACTCAGCTTAATCATTTCTAGCTTTTGGTATCAGGTGAGAGACATGTGACTTTCTCTTCGCTTGAACACTTAGAGGTCATTGTGGAGCTGTTAATTGTCCTAATTTCAGTATTGTTGTGTTGCAGAGAATAGGGAGGCCCAAAGAGAGGGAGAGAGGGGGAGGAAGGGCCAGTGGGAGGAGCAGTTAGAACACATGCATTAAGTTTGCATTCTTATATGGGTGCAGTTTGTGGTGTCCGAACAATTACACTAGTAACATCAAAGATCATTGATCACAGATCGTGGTAATAAATATACTAATAATGACAGAGTTTGAAGTATTGGGAGGGTTCCCAAAATGTGACAGAGCCACAAAGTGAGCCAGTGCGGTTGGGAAAGTGCTATTGATCAACTTGTTTGACACAGAGTTGACACAGACCTTCAGTTCAGAATAACAGAACAAAACAAAACCCCACAATATCTGCAAAGCGCAATAAAGTGAAGCACAGAAAGCAAGGTATGCCTGCCTAACCGAATATATGATATTAAATTTATGGGCTTATGGATTCATTAGCTTTGGTAAGCATCATGCTTAGGTTGTCAAAGAACCAAAGCTGTTAACTCCAAAACAATAATTAGAATGACAGATTGTTTTAAGTCACAATGCAGCCAAAATTATTTATGAGAGCTATTGTTATAAGTTTATGTAGTCTTTTGTTGTATTCATTATATAAGAAGCACTAGGATCTTTCATGGGAGCTTTACTCTTTGCAAATCTGAGAATGTTTTTGTTAAAATCTGGTAATTGGTGATTTTTGAAATTTAAATAGGCAGTTGGCCCCTGGACTTAAGTGAATAAATGATAAAAATACCAGTAATCTGTAAACCTCATCTGTTTTTGTTTCTGTTTTTTTTTTTTTTTTAAGATTTTATTTATTTATTTGACAGAGAGGGAGGGGTTTATAGGGAGGGGGAAGCAGGCTCCCCGCTGAGCAGAGAGCCCATTGTGGGGCTTGATCCCAGGACCCTGAGATCATGACCTGAGCCAAAGGCAGACACTTAACCAACTGAGCCACCCAGGCACCCTTGTTTTTCTTTTGTTGTTGTTGTTGTTTTTTTTAAGATTTTATTTATTTGACAGAGAGAAACACAGCTAGAGAGGGAACACAAGCAGAGGGAATGGTAGCAGGAGAAGCAGGCTTCCTGCCGAGCAGGGAGCCCGATGCGGGGCTCGATCCCAGGACCCTGGGATCATGACCTGAGCCGAAGGCAGACGTTTAACAACTGAGCCACCCAAGCGCCCCTGTTGTTGTTTTTTTTTTTTGGGAGGAAGAGGGGATGGGAAGAATCTAATTCTGCTTAATCCAACCAGATTTCTGAACTTGCTGCATTTTTGTTTTTTAGGTTATTTTATAATATCTCTTTAAAATGAGCAATAATCTTATAAATATGCCAGGAAATGTAGAATTCATTTGTGAGTATTTTAATATATATTCTCACTAACTTTTTATTACCATTTTAAAACAAGCAGGCAGTGTTCTGCACACCTCCACTCCCACCACTGAACCAAACCATGTTTTCGGTCTTTCGGGGCAGAAGTGCTTCACATGAACGGCAAACTTGTGTTGGATCAGCTGGGAAACTTCGCTAGGAAGAGGGCCCTGTCCAAGTTCTTTTTATGCCAATGCAGCCAGTAAGCCGTATTTGGAACTGCCATACGCAAAAGACATTTGCCTTACTGCCATTTACCTCAGCAACAGCATCAGGGGGCTCTTTGCCTCTGATAATTTCCTTTTATGCTGGCAGATTAAAGTAACGGGAAAGAGAATGGAGTCAGGTTGGATCCAGATCCTGGCTGAGGGACCACTGGCAACTTAGAATCCTGCTCTGAGCTCTGTTTTCTTCCTCGGTGCGATGCAGATAATAATGTCGACTTCGTGGACTTGTCCAGATTCAGCACAATGGATGGAGCTGCGAGTGCACAGCCATGGCCCTGGGGCCCGCCACTCCGGCGGCTGGGGCCCTACTCCCTCCTGGATCTCCGTCCCTAGCGGCAGAAGGGAAACCTGCTCAGGGTTTCTCCTCTGGCAAATTCTCTCTGCCTCTATTTGGCTCCCTTAAAATTTGACAGCATCTCCAGCTGACCCATAAAGAGAAGGCTTTAGACAAGGTTGAAATACTTCAAATTCAGTCCTGTCTCCACAAATAAAACTCTTTGTTGTGCTCCTGTGAAAAAAGGCTGCGGGAACGTGGTGACCCGGACAGAGCTGAAGTCCGTCGTTCCTGCCCCAGAGAAATAGCCATGAGAATTTCTACTTAGTCTTCCTTGCCGTGACTGTTGAAGCAAGGGCAATGGCATTGTGGGGAAAAGGAATTGTTTTAACTGAGTTTTAACACTTTGGTAAGTTTCGCTTCTGCCACAGTCATTAAACTTGTGGAGATGAGACCCCTCACAGCCCTTTGCCAAAAGGAATGGAGTGCTTCCTTCTCCCAGGAGAGGAGAACTGTACTTTTGCTACACGGAAGTGATAGTCCTAGCTCACCGGGCGACTGCTTCCTTCCGAGCCTGGTGCTGTTCTAAGCACTTCTCAGGGGCTTAGTATATTCTAAGCACAGTTCTGCTTTCCTTAGAATATTCTCTTTTTTTTAATGACTTTATTTATTTATTTGATAGAGAGAGACAGTGAGAGTGGGAACCCAAGCCAGGGGAGCTGGAGAGGGAGAAGCAGGCTTCCCGCCGAGCAGGGAGCTCAATGCAGGACTCTATCCCAGGATTCTGGGACCACGACTTGAGCTGAAGGCAGGCGCTTAACGACTGAGCCACCCAGGCATCCTCCTTAGAATATTCTAAGTATGATTTATTCTAAGCACTATTTTAGGTGCTTAGAGTATTCAGAGTATTTTTTCAAGTATTTGGAGCCTGCAAGGTACTTGTCAGTTTTTCCGCAGAGCCACCCTATGAAGTAGGAAGTCTTTCCTCCCCAAATTTACCCTGACCACCTTCTTGTGCTGCCACCGCCACATCCTTGTCCAGGTCCCTGTCCCCTTTTGTTTGGATACTGCAGGGCCTCCTAACTTCTGCTTGTGTCTTTACTCATTCCTGTCTCTTCTACGCAGAGCAACCAGCTCGATGCTTTGGTTTGCTTATTTATTTAATTTTATTTTTTTTAAAGATTTCTTTATTTCAGTGAGAGAGAGAGTACGGGCAGGTGGGGAGAGGCAGGGGTGGAGGGAGAGGGAGAGAGAGAAACCCAGGCAGACTCCCCACTGAGCATGGAGCTGGACGCAGAGCTCTATCCCAAGACACTGAGATCATGACCTGAGCCAAAACTAAAAGCCTCCACTTACTCTCTGACATGCTTTATTCTGAATTCCTGGCACAGTCTTCCAAGCCCCTGCAGGATCAGGTCTTCAGTCTTCCCCTCTCAACCTTGCTCACTTGGCTTTAGCTATAACCCATCAGACACAGCTCTCAACCATCCCAAAGCCGCTCTACCTCAGGGCCTTTGCACTTCCCGTTCAGGTACTTGGGATGCTCTTCCCCAGACATCCTCCCCGACCCCTCTTTCTTTTCCTCCTCCTTCTCCTTCTCTCTCTCTCTTTATCTCACTTCATTAAAGTCTCTGCTCAAATATCTCTTCAGAGAGATCTTCTTTGACCCTGTATCGAAAATAGCATCTCTGTCTCTATCTCTTTACCCTGCTTTATTTTGTTTATGGGGTTCATCACAATGAAGTGCATCTATTTTTATGCATTGGTTGATTGCCTTCTCTCTTTAGAAAGTAAGCGAGGTGACGGCAGGGACTTTGTTTTGTTCTTTGTTGTATTTCAGCCCCTAGAACAGTACCTGGCATGTGACAGTGCTGGATGTAAATAAACATCACTGAGATGTTATTTAAATGCAATAAAACATACCCATGTAAACGGACAGTTTGATGAATTTTGACAGATGTATAATTGTGAATGATGTAGAATGTAGATTCACCTGTCTTATTGTGTGTACCAGTAGTTTGTTCCTTTTTAGTACTGAGTAGTCATGCATCGCATGGAGGTCCCAGAGTTTGTCGAACTCCCCTGATGATGGATGTGTGGGCCACCTAGAGTCATCGGCTCTGATGCATGAAGGTGTTATGAGCATTGATCTACAAGTCTTCTTGAGGATACATGTTTTCATTTCTCTCGGAAATATCTAGGAGTGGCTTCACATGTATTTGAATGAATACCACCAATGGGAATTAGAACCTTAGAGAAGACACATGACCTTCGGGGTTTGCCCGTGGGTGATTCAGCTCCAAAGTGCCCGAGTTTTGAGTCTTTCCTTGGAGGTTTCTACAGCCCACGGCAGCTGAGGAGTCCCCTCCATGCCCTAGAGTGGCCAGCTCTCTGCTCTTGGGCCCAGAACAGTAGACTGGGGTGGATCCAGGGTTGGACGCGCACTTTCCTCCTTTATCCCCTTCTCTTTCTACTCCCCTTCCTGCTTCTTTCCCCACTTCCCCTCTGAGCATAGAGCAGCAGTGGCTATATTGAGGGAAAAACTGAAGAGCGCGTGTTCTAATTGGAGGACATGGCGTGTTTCCCGCTAGCGGGAGGCCCCTTAGCCTGCGCACACGTGGGGTGCGCCTTGCTCGTGGACTTGGTCGCAGGTTGTCGGCCAGGCTGCTGTAGCCCTGCCTTCCGTGGATGTGGTGAGAAGTAGGCACTAGATCTGCCTTCTCCTGTTTGGTCTAGGAGCCTTTTTCTTCCTCACCTGGGACTCTCCACCGAGTGCTTGCTGAACGTGTAACCTAGAAGTAGTACAGGGGATAGAATCGCTCAGCAAGCTACGGCCTGATCAGAATGGAACTACCTGCCTGCGTGCGGCTCTCCCCATTCTAGTAGCGTGGGGATCACTTGGGGGTATCGATAGGCCAGACCTGAGAGAAGAAGGTGGTGAAGAATGAATAGCAGGCATGTTCAGCGTTACCACCTTCCAAAGAGTGGAGCCTGAATGGAGAAAGGTAAAAAAAACTGTGAGGAAGCAGGGGCCCAGGCCTCAGGCAGCAGCAGGAATGTGAAATACGGGTTCCCCACACAGCACAAAGGACTTGCTTCCCTGTGTGGTTAACAGCCGTCCAGCCTCGAGGACCCCCTTTGTTTTGTGCTTTTCCCTTCTGGGGTAGGAGTGGCCTGGCCGATGTATGAGCCAGTGGTACCCAGTTCCTAGTAGGTGAGGGATAACCTTGTGCTATATTAAAAATATAGATTTCTGGGGCGCCTGGGTGGCTCAGTGGGTTAAGGCCTCTGCCTTCGGCTCAGCTCATGATCTCAGGGTCCTGGGATCGAGCCCCACATCGGGCTCTCTGCTCAGTAGGGAGCCTGCTTCCCCTTCTCTCTCTGCCTGCTTCTCTGCCTACTTGTGATCTCTTTCTGTCAAATAAATAAATAAAATCTTTAAAAAAAAATAGATTTCTGAAACCTACTCCCAGTGATTTGGAGCTGATCAGTCTGGGGCACGGCCTAGGAATCTGCGTTTTAGCCTTTTCTGGAGGATTCGAATGCTGAGAAGGAGTGAACTTAAACCAGTACCTTCCTTGTGAGCAGGGTTCAGTGGGAGCCATGAAGGGAAGGGACTGACTAGAGGGCGCTGAGGCATGTTGGGTCCGGGAGGTGGGGGGGAGCGCCCTGGCCACCCGCTGTCCCTTCACAGCCCCACCTCACCTCCTTGGGACCATCTTCATGGTACTCCAAGGGAGGTGGACCCAACAGGTGTGTGTTATGTTATTTATAACTGACTCTTCCTGCCTTTTGCCGGGCGTCACCTTTTTTTATTTTTTTGTACCAGAAGTTCTAGAACCCTCATAAATGTGTAAGAACTCCCGTTGGCTTGCGTTATTGGGTATATTGGTTGGTCCTGCTGCCGTCTGTTCTCTTTTGTCTCACCGTGTTCCAAAACGAACAGCTCGGTGTTTCCCTTCTCTACCTCACGGGGTTGTTGGAGGGATTAAGTGAGATAATGCTTGTGAAGCTTCGAGACCAGGGCCTGGCGCACATAATTGCTCAGTAAGTCGCCGTCATCGTCATCATCACCTCATCAGTCTAAGCCTGCACACTTGCGTAAATGCATAGATACGTCTAAGTCTTGTGTTCAAATGCCATATGGCTCCCAGTGTTCTTCCTGGAGCCCAACTCCCAGCCTGGCAGCCAAGGCTGACCTCAGCCTTCCGGGTCCATCTTAGTTCTCTCTTTCACCCATACAGTGTCTTCATTGAGTTGAATTTCTCGGTGTTCCCTCCCATGCTTTTCCTCGTGTCTTCTCACACTGGACTTGCCCTCCCTGCAGAAATCACTGACCATGACCACCCTTCAGCGTCGAGGACCAGACACTAAAATCATCCCCTCCCCCCACCCGCCCCCAGCCTTTCTGGTCAATACTCATGTTTTCTACCTGTGAAATATCAGGGTGTTTCCCGTATCATCTACCTCACTTCCCTTATGCCGCCTCCGCATTCTGCCCTGTGATAGAATCAGAGAAGAAAGACAGTGGCTTTAGGACGAGGCATGAATCGGGCCCTTCTTTGTGTCCTCACCCTGTCCTAAGGGCCCCTTCCCCAGCACGGTGATCCACATGTGGTGGTGTCTCCATGCACATTGGTTGAATGGATAATTAAAAATATAACGTGCATTGCAAGGGTGCAGGGTTTATCAGCAGAGAAAAAGTGAGCAGCTCATGGGGTTGCTGCTGTGCTCATTCACGGCTTCGTCTGTTGCAGACAGGCTTGCTTAGCCCACGTGGCCCCGGCTCCCAGATTTCTCTCTCATTCCCCCTCCCTCATTCCAATAAAAATACCTTGGTTCTGTGTTAGACTGTTGGCTTGCTAACACTTGATAACTAATTGTTGTGAGCACACCGAAGGTTGTTAACAGCTGGAGAGTTTTCTCTTGCCTTTGAACCAGTACAGATTTCTAATGCCCAGTTTCGGGGTACAGGGGGGGCCTTTGGCCAGTTTCTAGTTGGTGGCATGAGGGTTCCTGGGATGTGGCAAGAGTTAGTACAGCGGGTTTTTAGACCCACATTTGTATTAAGGAGTGTGTGCTTCTTTTATAAAAACAAATACACTCTCTTGAGATACTTGTATTGTTTTTTTTCCCCCCAAAATATATGCAGGCATTACTGGGATGAGTAAAATGAAATTGTTCAAAAGAATTGCCGAATCCATCAATTTTTGTCAATTTGCATTTTCTAAATCATGAGATATTGGCTTAAAAATTACTATTATGTGTTGAGTCTAAGAAACTCTTGCTAAAAGAGGGGTTATCACACGTAAAATCTCTACACTGTGTGGTCCACTTTGGGAGCCACCAACCACTTATAGCTATTGTGGGCTTGAAATATGGCTGGTGCAATTGAGGAATGAAATTTTATATTTTTCGCTAATTTTATGCTAATTTAAATTTGAAGCCTAGTACTGGATCCAGCCATTGGAAAAATTCAAAAGTATGTTTGGAACAACTTGGATCTAAGAATCTTTTTTCAATGTAAACTTTATGAAATCTAAATACAAGTCACCTATTTCTGATGAAAATGCAGCATCTGAGTTGAGTGTGTGGGAACGGTACACCAGATTTCAAAGAACTAGTATAAAAATTTGTATAATATCACACAGTAACTTCTTATATCGATTACATGCTGAAATGGTAGTATTTTGGATCTATTGGGTTAAATAAAATCTTATTGAAATTAATTTCACCTGTCACTTTCTACCTTTGTTATTGTGGCTACTAGAAAATTTACATTTGTGGCTCCTGTTACATTTTGGTTGGACAGTGCAGGACTAAACCATACTTCTCAGTGGTTAACTGATTCTTCTCAGCATCAACCTGTTCCCTCTCCTTAGTCTCAGTATCTCAGATAGAGCAAAGGGGGTCTATGACTACTGAAAACAAGCGATTAAGCAAAATTACTACCTTCTGTGAATAACTCACAAGCACATCTTTGTAGGATCCTTGTGTTTCCCATCTGTACCTTTCCTTTAAATCCTCATTTTTAACCAGATCATGATTTTTATTAGTGCCCGGTGAAACCATGGGCATAGACTGGGAGAAATGCAAGAAGACATTGGAAAACTTCAAATATTTGGGCCTGTATAGATAGGCATCTGAAAAACAGATGCCAGACAATGCGTTGATGTGCTTTGCTGTGAAAGTCATCTCTAAGATATAGAAGAAGCGATGAGGTGGATAGGATTCTGTCCAATAAGGAAGACCCAGATCGATGAGCTGGACGAGAATGCATTCTAGAAGAAAGTGATTCTATTCTTAGAGTTCATCAGAACAAAATTGAAGAAGCTTAGCAGAGGGACCCTAGACTTGAGCAAGGTAGGCTACAGAAAAGTCAGAAAAAGCAGTAGATACTATTACATGGCATCCAATTCTAGCAGGAAAAAGGGCTCGGTGATGTTTGGGAGGTCTCAAAAAGTAACTCAAAAGAATGAAGCTGGGAGCCTGCATTCTGCTTTCAAATTATAATACTATACTATAAAACTATACTATACTACAAGCTGTAGTAATCAAAACAGTATGGTATTTGCATAAAAACAGACACACACATCAATGGAACAGAATAGAGAGCCCAGAAGTAAACTCACACATATATAATCCATTAATTTATGACAAAGAAGTCCAGAATATACAATAGGGAATGGACAGTCTCTTCAACAAATGGTATTGGGAAGACTGGACAGCCACATACAAAAGAATGAAACTTAACTACTGTCTTACACCATACACAAAAAAACTCAAAATGGATTAAAGACTTGAATGTCAGACCTGAAACCATAAAACTCTAGAAAAACTACATGGATGTAGTTTTTACTACAAGGATGTAACCTTCTTGACATTTGTCTTAGTGATATTTTTTTGGATCTGACTCCAAAGGCAAGGAAAACAAAAGCAGAGATAAACAAACGGGACTACACAAAACTAAAAAGCTTGTGCACAATAAAGGAAATCATCAACAAAATGAAAAAGCAACCTACTGGATGGGAGAAAATATTTGCAAATTATATATCCAATAAAGTATTAATATGCAAAATACATAAAAAGCTCACGCAATTCAATAACAAAAACCAATCTGATTTTAAAAATGGGCAGAGGGGGGCTCCTGGGTGGCTCAGTGGGTTAAGCCTCTGCCTTCGGCTCAGGTCATGATCTCAGGGTCCTGGGATCAAGCTCCGCATCGGGCTCTCTGCTCAGCAGGGAGCCTGCTTCCCCCTCTCTCTCTGTCTGCCTCTCTGCCTGCTTGTGATCTCTCTCTGTCAAATAAATAAAATCTTAAAAAAAAAAAATGGGCAGAGGATCTGAATAAACATTTTTCCAAAGAAGATACAGAAATGGCCAATAGGCACATGAAAAGATGTTCATCATCACTAATCATCAAGGAAATGCAAATCAAAATCATAATGAGATCAGCTCACACTGGTCAGAATGGCTATTATCAAAAGACAAGAAATAACAAGTGTTGGCAAGGATATGAAGAAAAGGGAACCCTTGTGCACTGTTAGTGGGAATGTCAATTGGTACAACCATTATGGAAAACAGTATGGAGTTTCCTCAAAAAGTTAAAACTAGAACTACCATATGATCCAGGAATTCCACTTCTGTGTACTTTTCTAAAGAAAATAAAACATTAATTCGAAAAGATATAGGGGCACCTGGGTGATATAGTCAATTGAGTGTCCCTTTTGGTTTCAGGTTAGGTCATGATCTCGAGGTTGTGAGATTGAGCTCCATGTCAGCTTTGTGCTGAGCATGGAGCCTCCTGGACTCTTTCCCTTTGTCTGCCCCCCTCTCAAAATAAATAAGTAAATCTTAAAAATATATATATTTACACTTCTATGTTCATTGAGGCATTATTTACAGTAGCCCAGATATGGAAACAACCTGTGTCCATGGATAACATGAATAGATCAAGAAGATATGGCGTATGTATACAAGGGAATACTACTTAGCCATACAAAAGAGTGAAATCTTGCCATTTGCAAAATATGGATGGACCTTGAAGATATTATGTTAAGTAAAATAAGTCAGAGAAAGACAAATACTGCATGATTTCACTTATAAGTGGAATCTAAACAACAAAACAAACACACAAAACAAAACCCAGACTCACAGATACAAAAACAGAGTAGTGCTGGCCAGAGGGGAGGAGGTTGGGAGAGGGCGAGATGGGTGAAGAGGGGTCAAGGGTACAAACATACAGTTATAAAATAAATAAGTTATGGGATGTAAAGTACAGCATGGGGAAACAGTACTATTGTGTTAACTTTGTACAGTGGTAGGTGGTAAGAAGACTCACTGTGGTGATTGGTTCCCAAGGTACACAAATGTTGAATTGCAGTGTTGCACAAATGAAACTAATATAATATTGTTTGTCAATTATACCTAAATGTTTTTTTTAAAGCAATTCAATCACTGGCAAATGAACTCAACAAGGGAGAAAAGATTTTTTAGAACAAATATTTAAAAGGGTCTCTTCTTTCTTTCAGTTGAGATCATTTGCAATTGAGCCATCACTGCTCTGGGATCTTCCTCAAAAACTAGGAGACAAAGAGAGTATGTACTGAAGATGGACAGAAGGACATGTAACCAATGAGAGCTTGACAAATTAGCTGCCACATGTGAGAACAGCACCGAGGTGGCTGAGGGTTCAGATCAGCTGATCCTGGTGAAAACGAGTGGCAACACCAAAAGCCATTTTAGTTAGTCTGGGAAAGAAAGAATAATAAGGAGGGATGGTCCGAAGAGACCTCCTCCTTGGGGCCACAGAGCTTATCTTTGTCTTAAGGTTGGGAGAATGAACCTTAATTAGCAACAGAGAGTTGGGAATTCATGGATTCTAACCTCATAAATTCGTCTGTGGGCTCCAGAATCAGGCGATGCGATCACTGATTTTCTACAGAATCTTTAAGAGATGGAAGTGGAAGGGAGGAGCCCAGGACTGGGGAAAGAAATATACAGAGTTCCCAGGTGTGAAAAGGAAGGAAGTGAATCGTAAAGATTCCAGGGTGGTGAGTTCTGCATCTGTTCCATGCCTTACTTTAGTGTAGATGATGAAAAGGTTGATTTGTGAAAATTAGAAAAAGTTATCAGTGATAAGTCGGAGCCAGTTTACGTTTACTCAAAATAAGTCATCTCAGAGAAGCTGATTTTTCCTTAATTTTTAAATATTTGGATAGTCCTTTCCATATGTATCTACAGTTCTTGTGACATTTACTAAGGTCTCGTAGGAAAACGTTGGCAAGCAGGCTGGAGATGTAAGATGAGTGATACCAGAATTGTGCTTGTAACTAATGCCCATAAATAAAGGACATGGATCCTGGTTTGATCAATGAAGTAGGTAAAGTTTTAAAAAGTGCATTTCTCGGGGCGCCTGGGTGGCGCAGTCGTTAAGTGTCTGCCTTCGGCCCAGGTCAGATCCCAGGGTCCTGGGATCGAGCCCCGCATCGGGCTCTCTGCTCGGCAGGGAGCCTGCTTCTCCCGCTACCATTCCCACTGCTTATGTCCCCTCTCTCGCTGTGTTTCTCGCTGTCAAATAAATAAAAAAAAATCTTTAAAAAAAAAAAAAAAAAAAAAAAAAAAAAGTGCATTTCTCAATTTGTGGGTGTCATGAAATTTTTAGACCAGCTAACACACTGGATAGCAAAAACAAAACAAAACAAAAAAAACAAAACACCCTTGACAGTTGGGAGTAATGGACCTCATCTAAGAAGATAAATTTCAATAGGAACTAATGTGGGACCCTGCCTTTAGTTTTAAAAGACTTAAGAGAACCAGCAACAGTAGTACATGTGAATAAGACTTAGGGGTTTCAGGGGTGCCTGGGTGGCTCAGTGGGTTAAAGCCTCTGCCTTCGGCTCAGGTCATGATCTCAGGGTCCTGGGATCGAGCCCCGCATCGGAGTCTCTGCTCAGCTGGGAGCCTGCTTCCCCCATCTCTCCGCCTGCCTCTCTGCCTACTTGTGATCTCTCTCTCTCTGTCAAATAAATAAAATCTTTAAAAAAAAAAAAAGACTCAGGGGTTTTAAATTGATAGTAAACTCAGTATGAGTCAACATCGTTGTGTGTCTGAGGAAGAGCTAATGTGAACTTGGGCTACTTTGAGATAGACATAAACCGGGGGAGGGGTCTCCTAGGAAAATGACTGGATGTTGAACAGCTTGAACACTGTGAGCTACAAGAAACCATTGGACCCCGGGGGAGCTTGGAGCCTGGAGACACAGAGTAGATGGTGTTAGCAACTAAAAATACGGGAGAATTTTGTGATATGAGAGACTTGCCATGCATGATCCAAATGGGGAACAATAGGGCCATTTGGTAGAAAATGAAGGAGATGGGCTTGAGTCCCAAGAAAGGAAACGTTTTTCTACTAGCTGAGGTGGAATAGAATATCATCAGAGGAAACAAGCCACCCATCTCTAGAGGGATGCAAGAATGTCTGGCTGACGGTGGGTATATCTGACACCAGAGAGGTCTTTCTAGCACTGGGAGTGTAGCATTTTATTCTTTCATTCATTTAAATGCTACTGACAACATTGCAGATGACTTAAGAACTGTGAGAAATAAGTAACAAACATGATTGTTATTTTTGTAAGTAAATTATTTTCAGCAGCCAGAGACTATAATACCTCCCAGTGGTGATCATCATCAAGTCGAAAAACGTGCAGTTTCTGACCAGATGTTAAATTCTGTCACATTGCATTTCTGAAAAAAAGTTCAGAAAGTATAAAGAAAATAGACAACCATGAAGGAACTATGGAAACCTTGTCTTTATCCCCTTTGAATTCTCCCTTTTCCCATTGTCTTCCTTTTTTCCACAGTACCTCCCTGCCCTTGTCTTTGTCCCTAGGATCATCTCCTTCTGACTCTGTGGTCAACCTTCAGATCTTTTAGATACAGCTGATTTAATTTATTTTTTTAAAGATTTTATTTATTTATTTGACAGAGAGAGAGATCACAAGTAGGCAGAGAGGCAGGCAGAGAGAGAGGGGGAAGCAGGCTCCCCGCTGAGCAGAGAGCCCCATGTGGGGCTCGACCCGAGGACGCTGAGATCATGACCTGAGCTGAAGGCCGAGGCTTTATTCCACTGAGCCACCCAGGTGCACCCGTACTGGCTTTTATCACCACAATATTTTATTTTATTTTATTTTATTTTATTTTATTTTATTTTATTTTATTTTATTTTATTTTATTTTATTTTATTTTATTTTATTTTATTTATTTGAGAGAGAGAGAGAAGAAAGTGAGTGTGCACAAGCAGGGGGAGTAGCATGCGGAGGGAGAGGTCCTGGGGCTCCATTCTAGGACCCTGGGATCATGACCTGAGCCAAAGGCAGAGGCTTTAACCCACTTAGCCGCCCAGGTGCCCTGAATCTTTTTAATTCTTATTAGTGGTGTAAAATAGGGGCCCAATTTCATTCTTTTGCATGTGGATAACCAGTGTTTCCAGTACCTATTCATTGAAGAGACTGTCCTTTCCCCCACGGAGTGTTACCCTGGGGTTTGGGTCTGTGGGGCTAGTCTGGTGCTAGAGCAGATGGGGAGACTGTGTCCATGGGGTCCGTTTGGAGTCTAGCTCTGCGGGGGCTAATTTGGCAGGGGCCTTGGGCCACGGTGGTCAGTCTGGTGCTGGGCCCATCTGGGAGCCTACTTTCATGGGTGCCCACTTGGAACCCGGGTTTGCAGGAGCCGATCGAGGACCTGGAGCCATAGAGGCCGCCTATGAGATCAGACCAGTGCTGGGGTGCATGGGGGCCTGTATTCAAAGGGAAACACTGGGAGCAGCTTCAGGTCTCTGGAGTCAGCCTGGCAGTGGGGTGGGCCAGTGCTGGGGTCTGCAGTGAACTCAGGCATCAACTTCACTCTTCTGAAAAGAGGGTATCCCTCTCGGAGCTGGGCTTCCAAGCTTGGGGGAGGGGTGTTGGGTATAATGTGAATCTGTTTTCTGCCTTCTTCAATGTGCTTTTTCTTCTTTCGGCGCTTCATCCAAGTGCTATAATTCCTCACCTGGAATCATTTCTAGATCTCGTGAAAGTATTTTTGTGCATGGATAATTGTTCAGAGATTAGTGTTGCCCGGATGGGAAAGGCGTTAGAAATGCCTATAGCACCATTTTGCTGGGATTACCTCAGTTGATTTAATTTAAATGGTGGGGAAGTCTGTTTGAATTACTAAAGAAGTCTGAACAATAGGGCATCCTATAACACAGCTGTCCCCGTCCTAAGAATACAACGCAGAATAACCCTGTGGCGAGAAGAAAGAGAGAACGGGGCTCTATAATCCTACCCAAGCTTTGGCTGCCTGGGGACCATCTCTAATGAGCACAGTTGTCGGTTTGGTACCAAGGGTTAAAGGGATTTGCTCTTAACAAGTCAAACAATGCCTGCATATACTGTGATTTTCAAATGAAACAAAACAAAGCCGTTTTCTTATATGTAAGTACAATATTATGAATTTCTGACTGCTTCCGTATATCCCTGAAATGACACCGAGTCATGCTGTTGGAGGATCTGGGGACAACACCTTCTCCTGGTTCCTAGACTCTGGACGTTGCAAAGGAACCTGAGGGATCTCTCAGTTCAGCCTCACCATTTTGCAGATGGGAAAATCGAGGCTGCCAGAGATGACCGGCTCCTACACAGCTGTGTGGCTTCTCTAACACGAATGATCCTCCACCTCAGAAGCTTTCCTTCACTTTGTTTATAGGACATGTTTCCCATAATAAATGTATCCAGGTATTGTTGCCAGTGTAGACGGGAAGTGGAAGGATGCGTTACTCTGCCAGAAATTATACACGTGAATGGTATGAAATCATTTAATCCTTAAACTGAACTCTAGTCATATTCCTATTTTGTTATTCTGCCAGTTGATGGCAAAAACCCCTTAACGTTGCTCATGCCGCCTCATCATCCGCTTTGGAGATTCAGTCTTGCTCCCAGTGCACAAAGGTAAATCATACCAAGACCCAAGGAGTCAGCCTGAGGAACAAACTCCTGCTGCATCTGAATTACCTCAGCTCATCCAAATACATAAGTTGGTCTGGATTCTGGGTCGCAGCCTGGTTTTGCAGCTCGAGAATGGGAGTCTGCTCTCTCTGTTGCAAGCTCTTCCTCTCTCTCTTTTTTCCACGCTGCTCCTTACATCGTAGCCAAGCCCAGCCTCTCTCCTCCTCGCATCCCCATGCCCTGTGGCTCAGAGGAAGCAGCTTTGGCTCTCAGTGGTCCCCGCACTGGTCCACGCAGCCCACGGCTGCTGCCAGGGTCTTCCTGAGCCCATCTAGCTGTGACTACAGAAGTGGTGAGATGGATATATGTGCTTTCCGGTCCCCTGTTAGTGGTGGTCCATTCTGAGATCATGTGCATTATAGAATGACTGCCCCATCCTGGTGACTCATGTCACTCCACGGAGAAATGCAGTGCGTTTCCTGGGCCACCGCACAGAATGTAGATTATTTCGCCCGTGGCGGCAGCTCAACTTCTTCCGAACTGAGAGCAGCCTCAGGAATGCTCGACCTGGTGGTGGGTCTAGTGCCTGGAGATCCGAGACACAGGCCTTAAGGCCCAAACTGGCAGCAAGATGCAGAACAAAAGATTTAAATCTAAAAAAAAAAAAAAAAAATTTAAATCTGAAAGAATGTAGGGTCCTGAAAGTCTTAACCTTCCTCCATCCACCTTCAGATAATGGGGCCTTTTAGTCATATCGGGGACATTTCCCCAAGGTTTTTTCCCCCGGGGATCTGAGTGAGCTCTTTCCACCAGCACCGTGAGCTGGGCCTTCCCGGAGCAACCCCTTTCTGCTGAGTCTTCACCCGCCTTGCTCGGTGCTGCTACTCCCTTGACACATTGGAATTGTAAAATCATTTAATCCTTAAAATAACTCTCGAATCCCCAGTTTGCACAGAAGGAAACTGAATTGATGAAAAAGTTAAGTCATTTGCCAAAGGCTGAGGCCAAACTAGGCAGGTTGGCTGCAGAAACAGGTCCTAACCACTGTGCTCTGCTGTCCCAGCATAGACCTTGGTCGCTTCCTCTGTCTAGCATGCTCCCTACGCTCTAGCTGAACCCAGCCATTCTGCCCTCTGGAAGTCCGTTGAATGCCCTTGATTCTCTCCCTGTTTGTTAATATCTACTCATCATCCATGGCTGAGCTCCCAATGCTACCTCCTCTATGAAGCGCACCCTTCTCCTTCCAGCTAGAATACTTTTCCCTCCTCTGTGCTCCAGGAGCACTTTTATCAAAGGATCCTATCTGTTACCTTCATGGCAAACATCACTTTGTAATCCCTAAGCTGTCTATCTTTCTCTCATCCATCCATCTATCCGTTGATCATCTATTGATTATCTGTTGATCTATCCTCATCATCATTTATCTCTAATCTATCATCTGTTTCTCAGGTCTCTCTCTGCCCTAGTCTGTAAAGGAAGGCATCCTGTTTCTTTTTTCTTATCACTGGATACCCTACACCCATAAGAGAGCTTGGACCCAAGTAGTTTTTGGATAAACGAGTAAATAAACGAATAGATATTGGTACCTTTCCTTCCATAGCTCTCATGTTCTGTCTTATGTGTTAGCTCTCTTTGTGAAGCGTTTCTATGCCAAACTTGATTAGAAACCCATTGGGCCATAAGGCTTAGAGCATGGACAGCATCGTCTCCACCCCAACATCCCTCTCGCACCCCACTTCGTGTGCCTAGCGCATAGACAGGGCTCATCCATCTGTGCTTGTTCCCTTGAGTGGAAGGGGCCTCATGGCTCTTTCAGCCATCCTACTGCCACTTATTTGAATATTTCAAACAGTGCTTGAAAATGCATCTTTTTCCCCCTTGTGGGAGCCTTGGTACCATGGCAACCAAATTGGTTTGACTTGGAAGTGTGTCTTAGGAGCTGAAGGCTTTTCCTTCTACCTGCTGCTATAAAAACCGCGCACTGAGACACTTTCCAAAAATGGCTATTGTTTCCATCCGAGCAGATCTGAGTAGGTAGAACCCTTCATTCTGCACCCTCTGACATCGTTTCCAACTGGTCTCTCCACCTCCACCTCTCAACCCGTTGCTGATGAGCTATTCTGAGGCCTGTCATCATGATGTCAGAAATTCAAGAGCAATCATTCCCTTGGTGCTGTCCTTGGCCCCGGACTCCGAAGTCCGGCCCCATCGTGCCAGATGTGCTGAGAAGAGCAGCTGGCCAGGTGAGCTGCAGGTGGACAGGGCACAGCTGGCCGTCAAGAGTGCTCTCCGTTCTTGGCTGGGCCGCTCCTCTTGCACATAGGTAATCACTCTGATGTCCTGGGTGCAAAATAAACTTACCCGAGTCGTTCTCGGTGCCTGGTTTTCCATTTTCCAGCTGGGCATTTTGTGGGAATCGTCGTGCCAAGATGTTGGCAGCTATGGTGTAAGACGAGCGAGGCTGGGAGCCAGGATGCAGAGGGAGTCAAATAAAGCATCCAGAGGGACCAGGGGGAAATTGGGAACTCAGGCGAAACCCAGGTTTAGGGCAACTTTCAAAAGGCAGGGAAGCAGACATCTGACACTGGAGATGGAGATAACTCCTAGTGAGGGGAGTCGCTGCAGAGAGGGTACTTTGCCACACGCTGTCCGCCATCTGCATCCTCGGGAGATAGAGGCCCGAGAATACAGGTGCTGTGAGGCAGGGATTTTGTTTTGGTTTGTCTCCTATTCCATCCCTGGCTCCAAGAACAGTTCCTGACACATGGAAGGGTGGATATTTGATCAGCTAATATTTATTTTTTGATATTTGATCAATGAATGCATGAATCCAGGACGGACGGTTATCTTTTATTTAATATTATTTTGTAACTTATTTTAGCCCAGACAATCACTTATATTATCTCATGTGTGATCCTGTAGCAGCTCTTTGTGTGTGGGGGAGGTTACACTATCCAGTTTGATGAATGAGGGGACAGGCAGGGAGTTCAAAGGGCCGAGGCCCGGAGCTTGCTCAGCTGGAAAGTGGCCCCGCAGGGCCTTGGGCTGCAGCCCAGAACCCCTGCTGCTCCCCGGGGTCCGCTGTCACTCGGCAGATGAGACACTAGGGACATGGAGGGCTGGGTGCTAGCTGACATGAGCAGGAGTACTCCTGTCTTTTTTTCTGGGAAGCAGTGACGGATTCTCCCACTGAGGCAGCGCAGAGCCGGGCTCACGGCAACTCCTGATGCCTCCGGGGCTGTGACTAGCAGCACCCAGGGTTCTAGACGGCCGCCAGCGAGCCTGTGGCCCACAGTGAGGTGGGGAGCTCACAGGGGCCCGTGAGCTGAGCCAGAGTGATGGCTGGCTCTCTGCAGCCCTTCTGAGCAGCAGCCAGCTTGTTGATTGGGCATTTCTGCCAAGAAGCAGGCGCCCGGAGCGCTGCAGTCGAAGCAAACTCACCCTAGTCAGCTGGGCGTTGGCCTTCCCAAACCGCTCTGCCCAGGACAGCCGACACTGGCTGACGGATGCCGTGTGCCAGGCTCTGTGTTCACGGCTCCTCGTGAGCTGGTGCATTCAGTCCTCATGGCGATGCAGGGGAGCGGGGCCATTGCTCCTCGCTTTACAGCATGTCCACAGCTTGGAGGTCCTCCCCTCTTTCAGTGTGTCTGTGCTTCTCCCCTGACACTGACAGGCCCAGGCCAGACCCAGACGCACCCCTTCACTCTTCTCTTCATCACATGGCCTGCGCTCGCCACCTTCGGGCAAGGCCCTCTCCTTTCTGTCTCTAATCATGACTTAGAGCTCTGCTCAAGTTTCAACTCCTTCTTGGCCCTCCTGACTGCTCCAGTCTTCTCCAGAATCATAAGAATTTTAGGCTTGGCCCCTTAGCCACCTGTGCCTCAGTCACTGTCTCTGGGTTTATGTTGGCACCCCACCAGGATTTTACATCCTTTGCAGGAGGGACACGGCCTTGGTCTGCTTGGGCTGCCATAACAAAATGCTGTAAACTGGGAGACTTTAAAAATGGACATTTTTTTTTCCTCTCCAGTTCCGGAGTCCAGAAGTTTGAGATCAGGGTGCCAGCATGGTTGGTTTCTAGTGAGAGCCCCCTTCCTGGCTTGCAGATAGCCATTTTGGCTGCGTCCTCCCACGATGAGCAGGGCATGGGGTGACAAGGGAGAAAGAGAGAGACCCTTGATTCTCTGCTCCCGAGGGTGCAGATCCCATCATGAGAGCCCAACCCTCACAACCCCACCAAAGCCCTGCTGCCTAAGACCATCACACAAGGGGTTAGGGCTTCATCATGGGTTTGCGGGGAACAGATTTGTCAATAGCAGACCCTGCCTTACACTCCTCGAGTGTCTCTCTGCCATTGCTCCCACCCGCCAGTTGGCTGAATGCCCTGCTCACATGCAGTCGGTTTCCCAGGGGTGGTGGATTTATGCTGATCCAGTGGGGCTTCTCCTTCCTACTGTCCTTTGAATTCACCAATCAGCATCTGCAGGTGGCTGATCGAGAGAGTCCCATTCCTCCGCTTCTGCCTTAGGAATCCACATCTCCACGTGGTGTTCTAGAGCCCTGTTTGTTTCACTTTCTACAGTCTCAGTGGAAATGCCAGAGAAGGTCCAGACCATGGGATGTGTTTATTCCCAGCTCACCTACCGGATGACAGACTTTCATCCAGTGATTTAACCTCTTTGAACCTTTTTTCTGTGTCTGTAAAATGGACTTAGTACCTATTTCATAAGGTTGCTGCGAGAGCCAACTGAAATAAAGCAAAGGTCTGGTGTAGGAAATGATGTACTTTTTTTTTTTTTTTTAAGGAAAAATAGCAGCCTTGGTGATACACCACAGAGCGGAGGCTCCATATGTGTTTCTGGGCATTTGTCAGATACAGATGCAACAGCTGCTCTGTGTTGCGTTTTGTTTTGTCCAGAATAAGTTTCCAGCAGCCGACTTGCTTTTTATATTCTTACGTGTTTTAAATGACACAGAATCTTCGTAAAAGGCATCCTAATGCTTAGTTCTGCTGCAGACCCACAACAATTAAATTGATGCCCCCGAATAGGTCCAAAATGATGAAATGAGGGCTGTCAGAAGCAGTGAATGCAGGTGAGAAAGAGACAAGGCACTGTCTGATTTGTCTCTTGGCTTCGCGAAGGTGCCATTGGCCTCGGGATTGGCACAGAGACCCAGAGAGAGGCTGTGTTCTCTAGGACAGCGCGGCCCAGCCCTGTGAGCCGTGGGGCACTGCTTTAACCGCAGCGGGCCCTCACTTCTGGAGCAGAGGACATCCTGAGGTGCCCCAACAGCTTCATTTATAAGCAGCTTAAATAGTTTGTAGGGCTTTAAAAATAGCCAAGAGTTCTGACATCACAACCTTTAAAATACAATCCGCATCTCGGGGGGATAGAACAAACAGCAAGGGGTTGGGTCCTACACGGTGTCTGTTTCTGACTCCCAGTACCAAGGGAGTAAGACTTTGACACAGGCCTTTTTGCCAGCAGCTGCCAATATTTATGGTATTTTGTAAAAGTACGCGGCAGATAAAATAGAAGTTAACACCATTTTTGAAGTATGTCGAGGTAGGAAAAGACAGAGACCAGAAACTGTAAGGGGTAATTAAAATTTATGGATAATTAAAGAAAAGAAATCTCATTTTAAACTGACGTTTCACACCACCAGAAAACAAAATTGGCTTAATTTGTTTATTTTTAAATTTAAATTTAATTTGTTATTTAATTTGTTATTTTTGTTTAATTTGTTATTTTTATATTTTCTCTGTTAAATCTCCAGTGAAGCCACAGAGCAGTAGTGAAATGTTGAAAAGATAGGTAGCTAGAGGGAAAAAGATAAGTAACAAAAGAAAGGAAGGAAGAAATAGAAAGAAAGAGAGAGAGAGAGAGAAAGAAGAAAGAGAAAGAAGGAAGGAAGGAAGGAAGGAAGGAAGGAAGGAAGGAAGGAAGGAAGGAAGGAAGAAAGAAAGAAAGAAAGAAAGAAACAAGAAAGAAAGAAAGAAAGAAAGAAAGAAAGAAAGAAAGAAAGAAAGAAAGAAAGAAAGAAAGAAAGAAAGAAAGAAATTAAAAGAGGAGAAAAAATTTAATTTCAGATCCTGGATCCTCAGTATTTGAATAAATGAGTATCAGCTGTGGCCACCTGCCCAGCTGAAATGTACCTAGATCTAAGCTCATCCCCCACTTAGCCACCGGCTTCCATAGCACCTCCCTCTCCCCATATTTATATATATCATATATATGTTCTATCACACACATCCCATCCTTTATCAGTCATGGTCAGTGCCATCTGTGTTCGTTGCTTAGAGCAGCCCCTAATACAGAGAAGTGGAAAACATCCATATATAATGGCACCAAGGAAGATTTCTCAACACATCAGATCAAACATGCCCCTTTGGGATGGTTGGAAGTTGTATCTGGTGGCCTGAATTGAATCTCATTGGGATTTAAAAAAAATCAACGGCAAATCTGTGCTCTGAATGATAATGAAATGGTAATGGTATAATTGAGAGCAAGTGAAGTGTATTGCACTAAGCAGTCAATGAAGAGAAATGTGATTGTGATAGCATGTGTTTGGGGCATTTTGGAAGTCTCCCAGAGCCCTCTAGAACATTCAGCAGCTGCAGTCAGCTGTTCCATGGCCAAGACCCGAGGTGGGCTTTACCCAGCCTAAATCAAAGCTTGTAACTTGGTGTTGCTTGTTTCTAAACCAAAAAATTGCTGCTATTTATTTTTAAAAACTATCTTGAATATTTATTATAATTATCACATTATTAAAAGTGCAGCTATCTGTCTTTTTGTTTAAGGAAGAAATATTTGATTAAATATGGGTCGAAAGCAAATAGTGCCTCTTGGAGAGAGGATCCAGCCTTTGGAATCAGAGTTAGGTTTGACTCTAGGTTTTTCACTTATTGGCTCTATGAATAAGGATAAGTCACAAAATTTCTGTTTTCTCATCTGTAAAATGTGGATAATACCTATCTTTAAGGGGTTGTTCTGCTTTTCAGTGAGATGATGTACTTGCTATAGACTGAATATGTGTTCGCTCAGAATTCAGATGTCCACACTTCCAATGTTGATTAGGAGGCGGAGCCTTTGGGAGGTGAATAGGTCAGGAGGGTGGGGTCTTCACCAGTGGGATTGGTGCTCTTATAAAAGAGAGCCCAGCGTACTCCTGCTCTTCTCCCCGCTGCGAAGTTAAAGCAGGAGGGCTGTCTGAGGACCAGGCAGTGGGCTCTCACCAGACACCGAATCTGTCGGCAGCTTGACCTTGGACTTCCCTGCCTCTGGAACTGTAAGAAATAGATTTCTATTGTTTATTAGCAACCTAGTTGATGGTATTGTTTTGTAGCGTCCCAAACAAAGACAGCAAACAAAGCATTTAGAACCCTGCTAGACCCCCAAAGCACTCGAGAAGAGGGCAGTTGTTGCAGTCCTTAGTGCCACGAAGTCCTCCCTGGTCTGGGGATGGAAGGGAGGTTGAGCCCTTAGTTTTCAAAATAGCGAGATGGAGAGCTGATGAGGAAGGAAGCTCTCGAAAAACCTTTAAACTATGAAAAGGAGGAACATTCAGCCAGAGAACATTCTGGAGAGAGTGAAAGGAAAGGTGCTGAGTTCTGGGGAAGCCAGATAGAGAAGTTTCAGGGCTGGAGACTTGAACATGCGAGTTGTGTGAAGAACCACTCATTAAATCCACTGCGTCGGGATTGACCGTGATAGAGAGCCCCGCGTGTGTGTTGGGGTGAGAGAACAAGCTGATGCAAGACAAACATTATTTTTCACTGAAATATAATCTTCATAACATGAAAGCACAGAGCTTTGGTGTATAGTTTGATGAGTTTTGATAATTGATGTAACAACCATTCCAATTAGGATCTAGAACATTTCTGTCAACCCAGAAAATTTATTTTTTGTTACTTTTTGGGATGCTTCTGCCTCCCCACCCCAGAGACAACAACTTTCTAATTTCTAGTTTTACCAGGTCTGGTATTTCATACAAATGAAATCCTGCTGTATGTACTTTTATGAGTCTGGTTCCTTTGGTGCGGTCTAATGGCTTTAGGATCATCCGTGGCATTGGATAGGTCAGTAGTTTGTTGCTTTTAATTGCTGAGTGGTAATCTTTGTGTGATTATCTCCCAGTTTTTGTTCTCCTCTGATGGACCTTTGGGTTTCCCTTTTGGGGCTGTCACGAATACATCTACTACCAACGTTTGTGACTAAGTCTGTCTGTGAGCATGTATTTCATTTCTTACGCGATAACCCTTCATAGGCGTCCCAAATGGAGGCAAAGGGGCAGGTCCTCGTATCCTTACTCATTGGATAATGGCTGCCTCTGGGGACAGACTGTAACTATGAGGCTGATCTTTTTCACTGAGGGAAACATTTGAGGAGAACCTCAGCTGTGAGCCACACTAATCAGCACCTGCGGCTGGGGGAATGAAGGTCTTGGTCTGATGCAGGGAATCTGGGTGGTAAACCACAGCATTCGCTAGCCCTACCTAATAAATTCTCTCCTATTCCAGTGTCCTGTTGTCTCCTAGCAGTTTTGTGGTTCTTTTATATTTATGTCTATGATTCACCTCAGATTTATTTTTGTATATAGAGTGAGTTAGGACTTGAAGTTCTTTTTTTTTTTTTTTCTTCTAACATATAAGCACTTCTAGCAGCATTTGTTGAAAAGGCTTTCCTTTCCCTATTGAATGTCTTGGTGCTTTTGTTGAAAATCAATTGACCACGTATGTGTGGGTCTATTTTTGGACTCTCTATTCTGTTTCATTGATCTATTTATCCTTACATGAGGCAGTGTTTTGAAAGAAATGTGGCAGAAACAGCATTACCCTTTCAGATCAAGAAGGTAATTTGGTAGCCTAGGGAGGCAAGGAAGGCAGCATGGAGTGTGCAGATCTGTTTAGGCAGATGTAGATAATAAAGGGCCCCAGTAATTAAAACCTGAAGTAAATTGCATGGTACGTGCTCAGAATTGGCTAGGCTACACCATAGTTCAAAACCAGTAGAAGTTTGGGGCACCTGGGTGGCTCAGTGGGTTAAAGCCTCTGCCTTCAGCTCAGGTCATGATCTCAGGGTCCTGGGATCGAGCCCGGCATCGGGCTCTCTGCTCAGCGGGGAGCCTGCTTCCCCCTCTCTCTGCCTGCCTCTCTGCCTACTTGTGATCTCTCTCTACCTGTCAAATAAGTAAGTAAAATCTTAAAAACAAAACAAAACAAAAGTTTATTTCTTCCTCATGTCACCACCTGGTGTGAATTGAGTGGCGCCTCTGAGCAGCTCCTCTCTGAGCAATGACAGGGACACCTGAGCTCCTTCTGTCTTAACCGCTACACTCTCTGGAATGGACTGGGAAGAGGAAGCTGGAAGGACTGCACAAAACACTTAGGTGTGTAGCCTGGATGTGCTCACATCAGGTCCACACCTTGTCACATGACCCAACCGAGCCACAAGGAAGGCTGGGAAATGTAGTGTTTGGTCAACGTAGGCCTTGTTTCCGCCACAGGTGAGCCTGGGTGGTGAAGATGTGGGACCGGGGTCAAGGTAGAGTTTGGTTAACTGTCATTGTGGGAGGCTTTATAGCAGAGCTGTCAAATGCATGTTGTCGAACTAAATTCCCCTAGGTTCAAGCCCAGCCCTGACCCTGACCACATGAATGACCTTGAGCTTGTCCCATACATTACCTGACATCTTGGGTTCTTTATCTGTAAAATATGATGGACAGAATACTCATGGGGTTGCCATGAGAATTTGAAGAATTAGTACATATGTAGCAGAATGTATAGTATGCGTATAGCTTAGTGTAGTGCTGGGCACAGAATATGCATTTAATAAATCGTAGCTGTTATCATGGACATTCATGGGGCCTGTAGGTATTCCTTGGAAGGGCTTAGATTCAGGGGGCCAGTCTAGCTCAGCTGCTTCCCGCTGTATTCAGTACTCTGTTTCACAGATGCTGGGAACTCTTGGAGGGACCAGAACGTCAGCACTGAAATAGCTCTGTGTCCCCTCGGCCAGTCTCCGAGCCTCACACTCCTTTATACTTGTGTTGTTTCCTGGGAGAAATGTCAAGTCGTCAGAGGCCATACACAGAATTTTTAAAGGATTTCTAGTCTGAAGCATCTCGGATTGTAGGTATTTTGAGGCTTTCTCTTCCTCCTCGACAGGGGCTAATGTGGTTGGTGATCACTGGGTTGTGGGGACAGCTGAGGAAACCCGCTGCGTAAATGAGGAGAGAAGACCTAGTGTTTCTTCATAGAATAAACTAGAAAGGTGTGTGACTAAATGTTTGGCTTGTCAGAGGTTCGTATTAAAACAGAAAGTAGGGGCACCTGGGTGGCTCAGTGGGTTAAAGCCTCTGCCTTCAGCTCAGGTCATGATCTCAGGGTCCTGGGATTGAGCCCCGCATCAGGCTCTTTGCTCCGCGGGGAGCCTGCTTCCCCCTCTCTCTCTGCCTGCTTGTGATCTCCCTCTCCCTCTCTCTCCCTCTCCCTCTCTCTGTTAAAGAAAGAAATAAATAAAGAAAGAAATAAAGAAATCTTAAAAAAAAAAAAAAAAAGTAGGGGCACCTGGGTGGCTCGGTGGGTTAAAACCTCTGCCCTCGGCTCAGGTCATGATCTCAGGGTCCTTGGATCGAGCCCCGCATCGGGCTCTCTGCTCAGCAGGGATCCTGCTTCCTCCTCTCTCTCTCTGCCTGCCTCTCTGCTTACTTGTGACCTTTCTCTCTGTCAAATAAATAAAATCTTTAAAAAAAAAAAAAAATTGAAGATATTTTCCTATTACATTTAGTTCAAGTGAAAGTCTTGTCCTGGTGCTATAAAGGTTCCCTTTTCTTCCTTTTTTTTTTTTTTTT
>CM053609.1:55773731-55784137 GCA_028646535.1 Procyon lotor
GGACTTCCAAAAAGGTGTCCAGTTCGAGTCTAGGTTCTGAGGTTGCATCAGTGAAAACAAAGTTCTTGCTCTATTGTATATTCTAGGACAGGAGAGAGAGAGTGGCAAATAACTAAGGCAGTATATATAGATGTCAAAAGAGAAGTGGAACAGAGTAGTGAGAATAGGTGATGTATTGGGTGAAGGAGTCTCACTGGACAGAGCTGGTAGAGGAGAGAGAGTGAGCCTTAGAAATGTCTGCAAGAGAGTTCTAGGCAGAAGGAACAGGAAGTGTGTGGATCTGAGCTGGGTCGTACTGGGTGTGACAGGGACCGCAGATGAGTTCTCAGAGTAGTAGTGAGCCTCCGAGGCCACCATGGGGACCTTGGCTTGAACCCTGAGGGAGCTGGGAAGACACCAAAGAGGTGACAGGCCATTTCACCTGTTACCAAGACCTGTGTTGAGTAACCTTGATGTTGGGTCATTCAGTGGAGTCGGGTAGGATTCCCATAACTACATACTAGCTAAAGAAACCTTTATCCACGGCAGTAAGAGAGAATGAGTACAATACAGATGGTGGAGTCCAGCAAAAATAAGAGCTTAACATCTGAAGAAAGACTTTCACTCCTCATGTTGCTGCTGGACTTCGGATTAATTCTGTGCTGTCGCATGGTCACCGTCCAAGCCGTTCCTCTAGGGTGTGTATTCACACACACCATTTCTTCCACTCAGAAGAGTCCAGTCTGGTGGTGGCGTTTTGTGTAGCATCACTTGGGAGTAGAATTGCCAGATTTAGACAACCAAAGAGGAAAAAAGAAACCCAGTTAAGCTTGAATTTCAAATAAACAACCAGTAACTTCTAAGTATACCCCAGAAGCTCTATACCACCCTATATTTTATCTGGCGGACCTACTGGGCAGAACATAAACTTCAGTATTTCAGGTATGGGCCTCACTTGCTGCTTCTGTAGACTGAAAAATGGATCCTTAACATAAGTAGTCATCTACTCAGAGTTATCTATGCCTGGAGCAATGCTCCTCGCAAATGTGACAAAAATCGACTCCCATATTCAGATGGGAGTTAAACAAAAACAAAAACCCTAAACATCACTTTTCTTTAAAAATTTTTAAGATTTTATTTATTTGAGAGTGCTTGCTCACACCACACACAAGTTGGGAGGGGAGGGGCAGAGAGGGGGGGAGAAGCAGACTCCCCGCTGAGCAGGGAGCCCGATGCGGGGCTCGATCCCAGGACCCTGGGATCATGACCTGCGCCGAAGGCAGACGCTTAACGACTGAGCCACCCAAGCACCTCAATATCACTTTTTTTTTTTTTTTTATGATGATTGTGATTCACTTCTTGACTACTAACTGATGGCCTTTCTGTCTCTGAGCACTGATAGGGAGAGGATTGCTAGTGACCCAGGTAATTGCATTCTGCTTAGAAATGGGTGGCATCCCCTCCTTGTGCAGCCCTCTCCTCTCTGGCACTCTGTCCTGTGAACACTGCTGCCTCAGTTTCCCCAGATTCCCAACTCCATCTTCTGTACTCAGGCTCCCCTGGTTTCCTGCCCCATGCTGTAAGCAAAAAGCCGGAGCAGCCGCTATGCGGCTCAGCTTCCTTCATTAACTGATAACCTGTGTCTTGAAAACCTTTGTTTCAGACACAGTATTTTGTCCTTTTTTTTTTTTTTTTTCCTCCTTTCTGTTCCTGCTTCATATGGAAGGGTAAATCTGGCCCTTTTTTTATCATCCAGGCCAGAGGTGAGTGGACAAGTGGTAGTGTTGTAGAAGTTTCTCCCTCCTGGAATTTTAGCTATGGCCGAAGAATAGCTGAATTAAGATCCACTTTGGGAGGAAGTTGAGAATTTATCCTGTTGATTGAAAAAGCTTGGACTGGAGGATTATAACCCGAGAGACTGCTGAAAGAAGCAGGCCCAGTGATCCTGGGATTCTGATCACGTCCCTGCTGATTTAGACAGTTCAAAGTAGGCATAAATCCCCGAAATGTAGAGGTCAAGTTGAGAGAGATTCTCTTTCCTTGTTTTCCCCTCCTCCCCCATTATTTGACTTTGAACATGGGAAAAATCTGTATCCTTCTGTGTAAACACGATGTGGGGCTCTGGGTACAGTGATAAATGATATCATATCAAAATGATATCAAATGATATCAAAAATGATATCAAGAGGGACAGGTTCATATAACACAACCACCTGGGGAATGCTCATCATGGCACCGATGACCCACATATTTGGGCCCGACCTGCCAGCTCTCAGACTCCGTGGCATTATGGCTCCTCGTGCATCTTTCAATAACTGGACATGGAGCTTTGCTTCTTCAGAACACATGACTCGAGAGGCTCGATGCTCCCTGGTTTGGAATCCTCGGAGATGAATTGAAATGAACAGACAGGTACCCCGCCGAGTGGAAATTCATTATTCCCTACGTTGTCAAAATGTTGGAAATGATCTGTTACAAGTTGAGGCAAACTTCTTGTCACTAAAGTTCATCCTCATTATTCAAACACCAGACCAGCCATCCATCATGGGTTCAAGGGGGGAAAGCTTGTCAGGTGAAGGAAGCCAAGTACTCAGAAAGCAATGAGCGGTCTGCGTCCTTGGCTGCCTTATTTTCATCTAATGGTCAGAGACTGTTGGAATTGAGATGCAGACATCTCTCAGAAGTTCTCCACTGTGTATCCTTTCAGCTTGGGAGGGAGAACAGGGGTGTGGGAGCTGCACAGCATTGCAGTGGGTGGAGGGCCCAGTGGGCATGGCCGCCATCTGTCCCAGGCTTACTGGCTAGCTTCCTCCTGCAGATGTCTGGCTACACACACACACCCCACCCCCACCCCCAAATCAGGAATTTTCCTACTTGGGCTGATAGAAAGTCTGCTTTTCAGGAGCTGAAGCTGTCTAGCTGAGCCCCTGAGCAAAGTTAGAGAAGCAAACTCAAAGCTTAATACATTGTCATTGTGCCTACATAATGCTTAGCGATCCCGGTGGGATCTCTGAGGTATTAAGTGATGCAGGCAAATGTGCTTCCTGCCTTTAAGAATTACAAAAGCAGGGGTGCCTGGGTGGCTCAGTGGGTTAAGCCTCTGCCTTTGGCTCAGGTCATAATCTCAGGGTCCTGGGATCGAGCCCCGCATCGGGCTCTCTGCTCAGCAGGGAGCCTGCTTCTCCCCCCTCTCTCTGCCTGCCTTTCTGCCTACTTGTGATCTCTCTCTCTGTCAAATAAATAAATAAAATCTTTAAAAAAAAAATTACAAAAGCAGATGTTTGTAATTGCAAGGATACAAGCAAACATGTATATTCCATTGAAATGTACACGGAGAAGTTGATGTGACCACGTGTGGACATGAGAAGAAATAAAAGAGAAAAGATGGGTTTAGAAAGGATGATGCATGCAGGGGGATTCCCTGGGCGTGCTCTGTCTTCAAAGTGATTCTTTTCTTGTCATGTACTGATTGGGCAGAGCTGCCAAAATAGGAATCACATTGACTTTACCTTGGGTTGGTTTCCCTCACTGCCCACATATGCAAGATCAGGATATGATCTTGCATATGTGGGCAGTGAGGGAAACCAACCCAAGGGTGTCAGTGGTTTTGCGTTTTCTGAGGGGCTGAAGATGTTGTTCTGTGCAGGTCTTTTCCCTTTGGTTGTGTGGTGAGGGTTTTTCCATCGCCTCGGCGGTAAGCACTGAGAAATAGGGAGGAAACTATCAGAAGTTTGCAGTTGTCTTGTCTGTCCTATCTTTTGCTGGTTCTCTGTAGCAATCAGCCCCACGAAGACGTTTGAGGGCCAAATGAAGCCCCAAGAAAGAATTTGTCACAGTTGTCTGTCAAGAAGTCTCCTGTTACTGTGAATGTAATATCAAATTTATGTTTCCTGTGTGTCAGCTACACCTGCTGTTGCCATTCACTGGGCTCCTTAGTGACTAGTTTCTGAGTTACTTAGAATAGTCACTTAGGCAAATGGATTATAAATACGATCATTGACATGAAACAGACTCCCTTCCTTTTCAGACACAGTTACGGGCTGATAGTCGGTAGTTTCTGGTGAAGGAATGCCGCTTTTCCATCTAACAGCCCCTTTGGCTGAGATTGGGAAGGCCACGGGGCTCTTGTGGGCACTGACTTGCGGGTGACCTCTTCCAAGTGCCAGAGGTATGTTCCCAAGTTGGATCTGGTCTTTGATGCCACTCCTCCAAAGGGACTGAGCTGACCGCGGAACCCCTGACTCTCTTTAAAGCTTTGGGAGAGGTAGCAGGTGGTGGTATGTGGGTTTTCATCAAATTACTTGGTTATCACCAGTGGAATCAGTTTGCAGCCACCCCAACCAAGTGTCTGTGTTTGTTGGCAGAGTCTCCCTGCCCTCCGGGGAAAGGAGAGGAAAGCCCTCAGGGCCTAGAGTTTGTCACCAGGGCTCAAGGGGATGGGGCTCAAGGTCTTTCTGCACTACTGGGGATGCATGGGTTTGGTAGTATCTCTGAAGCTGAGCAGTGTGGCTAAATCAAGCTCCCGCTCCACAGATGCATTTCCAGAACTGTCCTCCGCCTTGCCTGTTTCACACCCTCCCACTTTGGCAGCTTCCTGTTTGCAAACAGATTTGCTTGTTAAATGGAGAAAACCAAGTTTGTATGCGTTTGTGTCAGGAAAAGGAGGAGGAAAGCCAGTCTTCCTGGAGGAAGGCAGCTGGGGTTGTCTTGATCAGGAGACTCACATTCTGTTCAAGAAAAGAAGATTCTATAGGCTGGTTGCTCCATCTTTTAATCGCTGTGTTCTTTTGAGGATAGGAACGGTCTGCCCATCTCTGGGCTTGAAAGACAAGTGTATCCTCTTGATAATGATGGTATTTCAATAGCGGTGTTTTGTTTTTGTTTTTGTTTGGTATATAAAATGACTCTTTTGAAGAAAAAAGAGGCATTCTTGCAAAGTCTTGAATTCTGGCATTTGTGCTTCTAGGAGGGGTCTTGGGATACCCTTTAAGAAAAATGAGGTAGCTTGCATTTCCCCGGAAACTTGGTTAAAACAAATTTGTATTGTCCAAAATCCCTACTCACAGATGTAGAGGATTCTCAAAAGATTGATGTCTTGGGCACGAGTTCATCATATTTTAGTAACCTTCTCCAAGGGTGAACATTAGAAAGAGATGCTATAGCATGTGTGACTTCCAAAAGGACATGAAAGAACTTTGAAACCGGAGTAGAGAACTGTTAATTCCTAGTGGAGGAGCCATGCTATTTGATAGATGAGACAGTCTCCTATTAAAAATAATCCTCACAGTGCAGTATGTTAAGTGCTGTAATAGAGGAGAGTACACATGCTTTGGGAGCACAGAAGATGCAAGAGCAGGAATGAGCATCTCAAGCCAGGAGGCAGGGAAGACCTCTGAACTAGACTTGGAAGGAAAAGTAGAAATAAAGCAGGTGGAGAAAATGGGAAGAGCATAGTCCAGGTATCAAGAAAAGCATAGAGAAAGACAGCAAGACATGAAAGAGCTGAACAGAGTGGGTTCCAGCAAGAGTTGTGTAGGCCAGAGGTGGGAACAGGTACCGAAAGATGATCCTGGAAAGGTAGTTGGGGAAACTGAACTTTATCCTATAGGATATGGCCTATAGAAGAAGCTAGCCTAGAGGGAAACTTCATGGAAGGTTTTTAAACAGAAGGTGATGTCAGGTTTGTGTTTTAAAACAACTAGCTCTGGAAGCAGTATAATTTGCCAGGAAACAAAGACTGAAGGCCCCAGGAAAATCAGGCCTAAGGCCATTGTCAAAAGACATGAGGGCCTTAACTTCAAACACTGGGAGTAGGGATAAGACAAGGTGCCACATTCACCATGTATCTAGATGGTATAGAAAACAGAAATCGGAAGTTGAGTTGCTTGGGGGAACCAGGGCAGTCTGCTTGCACAGTGAGGACAGAAGCCAGAAAGCTATGAATTAGGAGGTGAAGAAGAGGCAGCTGTAAGGATAGGTGTCTTTATTTCCAGTGGCTTGAAAGTCCAGGAAAAGAAGGGCGAGTAGCCTTTTGGGTGGAAGGACTTGGGGATGGGGCTTAGCCATGGTGTTCTATAGTTGTGGAAGCTTAAGCTGACGGTGGGCAGGAGGGTAGGACCAAGTAGAAAGAGAGCAAGGAGAGAGATAAGAGCAAGGGGATGATTAGTGGGGAAAGGTTCCTGAGGAGACATGGGGGACCCCACAACTGAGGAAAGGAAAGAAGTCAAGTTTGAAAAAGCTGTCTTGGAAAAATTGAGGTTGCCAAAACTTTCTCTCTTCTCTTCGTAACAGAGGCACAGTAGACTTTAAATCCTTCCTCTTGCAACAGGCATCTCAGAGATGTCAATCCTGTGTCTGCTGGCCAGCGAATTTCTTTGCCTGGGTGGGGAATCCATTTCAAGGAAGAAAGTTGGTATTGGCCACTGGAAGTAGGCTCTGTGCCACAAAGCAATCAGCTAGATGTTGGAATCCGCTGTCATTATAAACATTGAGCTCCTATACTCCCCATTTTTAAAAATCAATATGCTTTCCTTTGGACTTTAGTTCGAAAATATGGAAGGAAATTAAAGTATCTTGATGGTGAAGGGCTCTATCAAACTTAATAGGAGTGGTACCTTTCCCTGACAGCATAAAATTAAACTTGCGGGCTTGATTTTCTTGATCTCTAAAATGTAGGTATGAGAACGGATTATTGCTAAGTCTCCTTTTAATTTTAGAATTCTGAGGTGGTGTGGTTCTAAGTTGAGTTGGTGCCCATTCAGTCAACAAGACACGAAACAAGGAAAAAGCGATGCAGTGTGCGCCCAACGGGGAAGAAGCTGGTTTTGACGGACTACAGATGTTAGTCCCCGTGTCATTACGAGGCATCTGCAACACAAGGACATTTTGCCTGCATAAGCAGTGATGTTTTCGCTCAGAATATATGCCAGGCACACTTGAGAACCTTCATATTTCGCAGCTGAAGTACAACACAGCTGGCCTCCCAAATGATTGAAAGTCTTCCTCTCCCCCAGCAAAATTAAAACTAAAAGACTGTTATGGTGCCTCTAAGAGAACGGAGAGGCAACCTATAATTAGGAATTTATCAGACAATAGGTGACTTTCCACAGCAATCCTTAATGTATTACCCTAATCACACTTTCTCCTTTGGAGATTCCTGCCATGTTTTCAAGAATTTGAGTAGCGTGGAGGATGGAAGAGGAGAAATGGATGTGATGCTCATCTGTCAGGGCTGGAATATGAAAATGTGATGGGTTTCCTCCTTGCCCTCATCTGAGAAACCAAGAGATAGAAGAATCAGTTGGGGATGGGTGCTCAGTCAGTGATCTGAGCGCCTCGAGCTCAGGGATGTGTGTGTATGTCCCTGCGAGCCTAATTCATTCTGCATGTAACGGTACTTGTATTGGTGTTTAATTTGGGCTGATACTTTTCTATTGACATGGAAGAGCAAGGCAGATCTGTTGGATTTCTTGTAGGTCATTCTTTTTAGAGTCATGATGCCCTCACATCTCTTACTGGTTCTTGCAACACAAGATAAGGTGGGCTTTATCATCCTCATTTTGCTCGTAAGGAAGTTAAAACACAAGTCCATTTCAGCAAAGGAGGCCAGGGATGGGTGGAGTGCTGGGATCAGGACTCGAAATGTGTACAGCGTGTTCTTGTCCTTCTGTTTAGAAAGAAAAAGATTAAATTTAAGGAGTAAACCGATGTTGGAGCTGTCTGCCTAGTTTTTGCCTGCCTTATAAGAAGGGACTCTGTTTGCTTCTGATAAGGCCCCAGACAGAAGAAATTAAGAAACAAAAGTATTCTGGGTCAGTGCCCACTACTGGTAAAATGGAATGCCACTGCACCGATGGCCTGTGTTGCAAATGGCAAGCTGTCATTTGCGGGGCATTTAGAAGCCCCCGTGTCATGCCGAGCAGTGTACTGGAGATTGAGGCTATCAGCTGAACGAAATGGGCAACCACCTACCGCCCTATCACGGTCATTGCCAGGTATGGCCCCTTCCATCCTAGCTCACAGTCAAGTGGGAGACAGAAGAAGGTAAACAGAAGATTTGAATTACACAAGAAGTGCTGTGACTGCAGCAGCATGAGATGTTATGGGAACAGAAGAAAGAGCCACTAACCTTCTTGGGCCTAGGGCTTGGTTAGGGAGAATTGCCTTGAAAAGATGACTAGATGACTCACCCTTCCTGGGTTCGCTGGGGGCAAAAAGGGCAAATGGGTTGAGGAGGTCGAGAGGAGGCACTCGGGCTGTAGGTTCTGTGCAGCACACGGGCCTGGTGGTAAGCAAGATCCCAGCGAGCTGGAGGAGACATGCGTGAAAGCTGACGTTTGAGTGAGCGTGGTTCCTGGCGAGACCGGGGCGAGGCGGACGCCAGGAAGGGCCTGGCCGTGTCAGGCTCGCAGAAGGGCCCTCGCCCGGGAGTCCGTCTGAGCAGCGCTCTTCTGAGCCAGTCCCTGTGGGTCTGACGGCAGGTTGGAAGGAGCCAAGACTAAGGGCAGGGAGACCAACTTGGAGTTCGTTCTCGCTCCAGATTAAAACTCAAGGCCTAGACTAAGAGAATGGCGTTGAGGGTAGAAGTAAACCGCAATGGTTCGGGCAAACGTTAGCAGGGCTTGGGCATTTTTGAATGTGGAGAAAAAGGCAAAGGAGGGAGGCTCCCAGGATGAGGTGTGTTTCTGATCCTGAGAGCCAGGTAAGTGTGAGAACAATCCGGAGCAGGTGGCTCTGAGGGATGACGGGAGATGACACTTTTAACTTTAAATTCTCTGTAAGAAATTCAGAGAGATGCCGAGGAGACAGTGGATGTTGGGTCCGAAAGTCCAGCGCAGAGATGCAGGCTGGAGATCAAGGTCTGAGCCTTCAGCTGAGGAGTCCAAGCCTTCGGACTGAGATGAGGCTCCCCAGGCACACAATGGAGAGCGGACCCAAGGGAGGACCTAGAGGAGTCCCCTAAGGCGTGCAGGAGACAGGGGAAGGAGAGAGGGAGCAGGGCACAGAGGGGAGATGGGAAAGGAGCTTCGGGACCAGTCACAAAAGGACAAATACTGTATGATTCCATGCCTGTGAAATGGCCAGAATGGGCAGATGCCCAGAGACCGGACGTAGGTTAGGGAGTGCTCGGGGCTGGGGAGAAGGGGCTGCTAATAAGCACAGCATTTCTTTCCTTTGAGGTGATGAAACTGTTTTAAAAGTAGATGGTAGCGAAAGTGGCGCAATTTCTGTGAACATCCTGAAAACCGCTGAACGGTCCACTTCGAAAGGGTGACTTGTACGGCGTGTGAATTATATCTCAGTAAAGCTGTCCTATTAAAGGAGCATCGATAAATCCAACACCTTAATTACAGGAGGGCTAGGGCTGCAGGGGTGGGAGGGGCTTATAAATTGGTGTCCGTTTCTCCTGCTTGTTTCCGAGGCCTTCAGGGATCAGGCTGAGCCCCACCCGCTTCACAGAATTGCTGGGTCCTAGAAGTTTATGCTCACGGTTCAATAAATTAAAAATAACAGACCAACATGAGAAGGACATCTCGTTTCAAAACTAGGAGACTGTGAAAAGTGTTTTCCTTGGTAGGAGAAACACAATGTGAAAGGATTTGGAGGCCTATGTGTGAGGCTTTGAATTACCATTGTTATTCATACCCTATCCCGAGAGAATCGTGTTATCTTTTTTATTTTTTAGTTAACCACAGAATAGACAAATTCTATTCTGGCAAAAATGGCAGTTTAAAATCTTTTAAGTCAAGAGGGTTTTTGTTTTGTTCTGTTTTTTTCCCATCACTGCTTCTGTGGGCCTGGCCTTAGCTTTCAGTCCCTCTGGGACCCCGCCGAGAAGAGCACTCCTTGTTTGTTTGTTTTTTCCCCCCATTCTCCAGAGCTCCCCAGGGAGCTAAGGTGGCTCAGGTAAAATGGAAAAGATGCAGAGAGATTCCAGTCCAGGCAGGAGCGAGAGCAGGTATGTGGGAGACCAGGCCCATGAGTCAATCTTAGTAAAGTAGGAGTTTCTGGCCCTAATGTTTGTAAGGATTGGTTCTTAGTAGTTCTGGTTTTTTGTTTGTTTTGTTTTTGCCAACCTTTAAAAATATAAAGGATTTAAATGCATATATTAAAACTGGGGACAGAGAGGCTCAGAGGAATGAAGAGCAATCTCAGTTTCACACAGGGGAGTGAGTCAGGGAGCCAGAGTTGCAGCCTCTGGCTTGAGCCCTCCTGGTGGCCTCACCGTCTTGCCTTTTTGAAGGGTCCAGCCTTCGAGCGTGAGAGATGGGGAGCCTCTGAGGGAGGACTTACAAACTGGACTTGCTGAAGGGCGGATGTGAGCCTTAGGACCGGCCAAGCCACGTCCTTCTGAAATGAGCACATTAAAAGCCTCTTTGAGGCTCTGATGCAATGTGACGTGACCTTTAGGTCAATTTCTCAGCTCG
>CM053609.1:55784237-55794568 GCA_028646535.1 Procyon lotor
ACTGAGCCACCCAGGCGCCCCCCCATTTGTATCTCTTGCTCTGTCAAATAAATGAAATCTTTAAAAAACAAACAACTCCAGTCATGTCCAAGTGCTGGCCAGAGGCTGAGGCTGCCTTAATGAAGCAATGGTTTAGGCTCCATCTTGGCTTGTTGGTGATCAGACAGAAGGGCTAGATTGTGATATTCGTGTCGAATTCTCTGTTGGGCGGTGAACCCAGCATGCTGGGAAGAATAGAGTCTTGTTAAGGGGCCCAGAGTAGCACAGGGCAGGTAGAAGTCAGCAAATACATCTACAGTGGTGATTCCTGGCTGATCAGGTCAGGAGTACTAAAGTAGGCTCCAATTTTTACAAGTGGCCAGAAGTGTACTTCTAAGCTGGCTGTTAGGGATGCGGAATGAGTTTTCCCAAAGAAATAATTATAGAAATGGGAATTGTAGGGAATAAAAACTAGATATGCCTGGAATGAGCTAAATGATGAAAGGGGGAACCTAAGGAGTACAACAACCAGAAAGTCCCTTGGATGGGGTAGAAGGAAGGAGGTGCCCGGGAAGAGGTCTGACTTCACATAACCCCCTTTCCAGCCATAAGGAGGTAAGTCAGGACAGTACCATTCCTAATGTTGGAATGCTCAATCCTAAAGGGCTAACTGCTCTTTGAATTATACTCGGGTAGGGCTGATGAGGCCCTAATCCTGCTGGAGTTTATCAATATCAGTTTGCAAACCTTTTTTTTTTTTTTCCTCTTTAGAAACCGTTCTTTCTAGTGACTAGAAGACCTATTTATATCATGTCCATTGGTTAGGTAGAACTTTAGAGTAACCCAATTATCATATGTATTCCGAAGCAGAACAAAAAATCTGGTGGATTTTCAAGGAGTTATTTAATCAAAATGTGGGAGACCTCTGCGTAGATATTTTGTGACAAAAAGAAATCAAATTACCCACCTGAGGTTAATGTTAGATGATTACTAACATTATTCTTCACCTTTAGATTTTGTTCCCTTCATTGTAATGCAACTCGAGTGCATCTTTATAATGGGACAAATCTGTTTCACATGAAGCACATTTTCAATAAATTGATTTTCAGTTAACTTCTCAGAAAATTTCCTCAGGTTCCAAATGGTGTGGATTTCTGGCAGTCCCACAGGCATGGTTAGTCCTTTCCAGCTTTTCTGGCTCTGTTTTATGTTTTACATAATACATGGTATTCATACTGCGACTCGGTATCCGTTGAAGGACATTGGAGAAGTACCAATGGGCGGCCGCTCCTTAGAATTTGGGGGATCAGAGTCTACTCCCCAGCTAAGTGCTGGGCTCACTGTCTTACCTATTTATTAAAATACCACTTATGGTGTTATGCTCTCTGTAGAGAGCGATGAAATCATGTATTTCTGATTTCAACAGGATAATAGTCTAGAATATAGACATGCAAATAAGCAATTGGAATATTATAATTGCCGTTGCAGAGGGATCAATAGTTAATGGACCACCGGTAAAGGAGCCTCAGAAGTCTGAGGGAGGCTTCATGGAACTGAAATTTTTTGATAGATTAGACATTTGCTAGATGATGAAAGGCGGATTGGGGGAGTGAGCCCTTGCTAAGCACATAGAACACATGGGAAAACAAATGAGAGAACTTGGAATGTTCTAGGGCTGAATAAAATTCTCAAAGCAGTGAGATGTGGGCTATGAACTTAGACTTGGACAGGTAGTAGGAACCAGATCAGGAAAGACCTCATATCCTCTGTGAAATAATTCAAATACTGGCCTATAGGTGATAGAAAGCCCCTGAGTTATTTTGAATAGCACACTTCAGAGGCCTCTAGTTCGAGATTCATTTGTACGTATAGTCATTCTTACCTAGGATGGGAGTTCAGTTTGACCTATATCTGTAGATTCAGAAGGTTGCGTTTATTCCTTCTGGCAATAGTTAAGGCAACTCTGCACATCATCCTCTGCCTTTAGGGGTGAATTATTTATTGTGGTTCTATATGTGCATATACATATATAGATATACTTATATATATATCTATATATCATATAATTGACCATTTCAATCATTTTTAAGTGTACAATTCCATGGCATTAAGCCTTTACAATGTTATATAACCATTCCCACTTTCTGTTTTCGAAACTTTTTCGTTATCCTGAATGGCGATTATATAATCATGAAGTAAAAACTTTCCCCTCTTTCCCATCCTCTGGTAAATTATTTCCTGTGTCTATGAATTTGACTCTTCTAGCTATTTCATGTAAATGGAATCAAGTTTTTGTCCTTTTGTATGTGGCTAATTTCTTAAGATTTTAATTGAGAGCATGAGAAAGAGCATGAGCAGTCAGGTGCCGGGTGGGGGAGGGGCGCAGGGAGCAGCAGGCAGAGGGAGAGGGAGAGGGAGAAGCAGACTCCCCACTGAGCAGGGAGCCCAATGTGGGGCCCGATCCCAGGACCCCAGGATCATCACCCGAGCTGAAGGCAGATGCTTAAACTACTGAGCCACCCAGGCACCCCTGTGTATGGCTGATTTCACTCAGAATTCTTCCAAGGTTCATTTGTGTTGTAGCAGGTGTCAGAACTTTATCCCTTTTCATAACTGAGCAGTATTCCATTGTATGCATATACAGCTTTACGTTCATCCATTCATCTGTTAGTAGACACTTGGGTTGTTTCTAACTTCTTGGCTCTTGTGCATAATGCTGAAGTGAACATTGGCCTACAAGTATCTGTTTGAATTTCTGCTTTCAGTTCTTTTGAGTATATACCCAGAAGTGGAATTGGTGGGTCACATGATAATCCATCTTTAATGTTTTGAGGAACGACCAGATGTTTTACGTAGTGACTGTATGTTCTCATGGGCAATATATAAGCGTTCTAATTTCTTCCCATTCTTGCCAACATGTGTTATTTTCCTTTTGTTGTTCTTTTTTTATTATAGCCATCCTAGTGGGTATGAAATAGAATTACATCGTGGTTTTATGCATGCTAGTTTTGGGAAATGCAAAAGTCTTTTTTCTAGTGCATAATACCAAACTTAGAAGACCCTTTTGTTCATGAGGCTTCTTGAGGAAAGAATTTCTGTGTTTGCCGTAGAAAATGACGTTTGATTGTAGACTTGTGTTTCTAAGTTAAGGCTTGTAGTTCGAGCGTTTTTTCCAGTTTTTTTAAAGGAAGAGAATCCTTGTCTCTGCGATACTATTGAACGCATTCAAAATCTATTTACTGAAACTGCAGTTCCTGGCTATCTGTGTGGCTCGCTAAATGAGTCCCACTTTCCTTGCCCCGAGGAGGTGCAGAACCTCCTCGTCTCTGTGCTGGCTTAGGACAGCGGTTGTGATCTCCTCTCCTCCTAGTTCTAGAGCCACACATCGGGATCAGACCCTGTTCTGAATCCCAGCTTGCCACTACCCGCCGTGACATCTCCCAGCAAGTCATTTCATCTCACTAAACTGTGTGTCCATAACCATAAAACAGTGCCTTTTTGACCGGCTTATTGTAACACAATGCATGTGGAGCCCTTAGTACATTGCCTGGTACATGGAGATGCTCAGACATAATTTGGGCTCCCGTAACTCAGCCTATAGACTTTTTTAAAAATTTTTTTTTGAAAACTGGATTATGGAACTCCTCTGCTTAAGCTACTTTGGATTTTTTTACTTTATCAAAACAAAGTTCAGCTGTGTGGCCGTCCCTGCAAAGTCCTTTGGCATCTAGGTTACTAGCTTTGCTGCCTCACCCCTTCTCCTCAGCCTGTCTGAGCCACCAGCCGGTACAGACGAGACGCGTTCACGTGAACAGCTTCATGCCTGCTCTTTCCCTCTGCCTGACTGAGCCTCCTATAAAGAACTTGTCCTTGACTTATAAGCCTGTAGGAAGATCCCTTTCCTGTGAAGCCCTGCCTTGCATACCAGGCTGGGTCACGGTCCCTCATCTCTGTTACAGTGATTGTCACAAGGGGGACAGTCTGTTGTCAAGAATGCTTTTTCATTGGTCTCCTCTTGCTTATTTATCTCATTACCATATCTTGTTTATATCATGCCTACTGTGGGTCTCAGTGATGATGTGAATAGGGAATTGCTTCATCTGTACAAGTCATTTACAGGAACTAGCCCTGTTCCCTGTTCTCTCGCTTGACATGGTTGGCGGGTAGAATTTCTGCATCTTAAAATTCCGTCTTTTCATGTGTTGATCAGAAGAGACTCTTGAAATGTAAAGCATGGGTGAATCTTATTTGCTGCTGTTGGTCTTGATAGTGTTTTATTTATTCAACAACTCTATTGAATTCCCAGTTTCTGTAAGTCACTTAAGAGTCCCTGTAAGGGAGATCAAGAATTGCCCAAGATGATTCTGTTAATGAGGCTTCTCAAGATAAATGTTCTTGCTTATCCTGTGGCTTTGAGGAATGTAAAAATCTAGTAGGAGGAATTGTGCTCTCTATCCATTTTCTGGAAAGGCCTTGGGAAATTCTGATTCTTGATAGCATCATTTTATGTCCAAAATAACTCATCCTTCTCGGTTGGCAGATGGGGCCACTTGTAGTCCTGAGTCAGCTCCTGAATTTCTGGTGAAATCTGAAACTAGAGAGACGAGAGAAGTTCCACTGCTTGCAAAGAAGTCAAGAGGGAGATCACAGTAGGATGCAATTCAGAAGTAAACCCTCAATAAAATAACCCTTTGTTGTCTGCAGTCTGCAAAGGATTTTCTGAAGTTCTACTATCTTGACATACAATGTTGTCATTTTTTATCTTTAAAGAAAGTGTGTTGATATGTTCGTTCATTGTTTATAACCTGCCTCCCCATCTCTCTGACTGTATAATGAAAGCTACAAATCTAGTAGCATTCTTATGAAATAGGGAAGAAGTGTGAGTCAGGAGAATAGTTAAAAAGCTTTGGCTAAGCATTCTTCTTAAAATCAGGCATAAAACTTTGTCCTGAGCTTCTTGACAGTTAAAGCAAAAAAGGATAACAAAGGAATAGAAATTGAATTAACACTTGGGAATACCATGATTTCAGACCTTTGAAATTAAAAATTTATTTTGGGGGGCGCCTGGGTGTCTCAGTGGGTTGAGGCCTCTGCCTTCGGCTCAGGTCAGGATCTCAGTGTCCTGGGATCGAGCCCCAAGTCGGGTGCTCTGCTCAGCGGAGAGCCTGCTTCCTCCTCTCTCTGCCTGCTTGTGATCTCTGTCGAATAAATAAAATCTTAAAAAAAAAAAAAAATTTTTTTTTAAAATTATTTATTTATTTATTTATTTTTTAATGTGGCAGTTGTAAACATCCTCTGTGGATGTGGACCCTTGATATGCTTCAGCCTTTCTTCAAGATTCGAGATGATGTTGGATCTGGCCTTAGAAGTGAGGATGAGCTTTTGATCCTGAGTTTGAAAGATAGCAGGATACAGGCAGTCTAGATGTGGTTTTCAGTCATTAAAAATGTTGCCCCTGGAGGTGGCACCTTGCCACTCTTAGTGGAAGGGAGCGATTTTTGTACTAAAGGCAGGTTTGTAGGTACAAAAACTGTGCAACAATTGCTCGGTTTATTAAATGCTTTTTACATGTACCTAATTGCATTTAATCCTCCCATGAACCCTCTACCGTTTCCTTATCATCCACAATTAACAAGGATAAAACTGAGCCTCCTGGAACTTGAGTCAATTAGCCGCTGATGGGTGGCAGAACCAGGATTGGATGGAAACCAAGTTCTGGGATTCTCAAGTGTCATTTTTTTTTTTTTTTTTAATTCAATCATGTTCAACAATTACTTCCTGGGTTCCGCAGTTACTGGCTAGATAGCGCCTCTGATGGGTACAAGGGTCCAGAGGAGAATATGCAGGGAATTTCTGAACCGTGTTAAGTATATGGTTCTATGAGTCAGTAGATACTCATTACAGAACTACAGTAGCATCAAAATTTAATATTCTGCTCTTTCTCAAATTTACCCCAATCTCATTTTACAGAGCTGATGTCGTAAAATATTTCTGATGAAAGCTTTAAAGAGATTCAACTGTGATGATTAGTAGTTAGCGTTGGAGAACCCCGCCCAGAACCACAATTTTGTGTGTTTGAGCATTTTCTTCAGTGTGTATTTATAACTAGTATTCTTTCTTTCTTGAAAAATACATTTTGGGATAATGACCTAGAAGCCTTTGATTTTATTTTCTGAAACTGGATATAGCCTGGCAGTGGGTCTCTGAAAGTTTTCTCACGGCTCCTCTGGAATGAGTACTTAGCCGTCTTGTGAAAAGCTCCCTTCGCAGCTCCAAAGGGTCAGCACTCAGTGGCATCACGACGAAAGGCAGAGGTGGAAACAAGGCAGGTCTAAATTCACTCATCGACAACGTGAACTGGAGTCTGACATTGAAGAGGTGTCAAGGCTGCATGTCCCTTCCCCCTTTCCTGCTAGACAGCCATTCTGAATAGGGGCTCTGATCCAAGGGAGGTAGCAAAGGGCACGTCTCCAGAACTCACGTAGGAAATGCTGTCTTGATGCAACCTTTCTGAAATCCCCTCTCTTTCCAGCCAGAGAGATCTCTTCTTCACCTCCTCCCCTTTACCTGCCTCAGCCATCAGGTATAATAAGCTCCACAGATCGCCCAGTAGCTTTGTATCGTTAGCTCCCCGAAGGAAAGGTTCATGTCTTTGACTTACAGTAGTAGCAGGCCATCCTGTTACTTCCGGATAATCTGGAATTTCTAGGTAAGCCTGTTGTTCATCATATAGAACCTATGATCTATTTCCTTCATTGCCTGCATTTATCTCCATCTCTTGTGTTGCGTTAGAACCTATAAGCTGATTGTGTATCAAATGACATTTAACCTGTGAATACTAGGTAATTAACAACGTTGGGAACTATCTCAGGTTTAACAAGCTCTGCTCCAAGAAAGATCTTACTTTCTCTCTCTTTCTCTCCCTCCCAATTTTATGAAAAGTGTCTTGGTTGGGTATATTTAGATGTATACTTTGAAGATTTTCATAATCCTCACCCAAGTATCTTGGATAAACAAATCTTCTGTGTTGTTGAATAAGCAACAAAAACAAAATATCTCAAATCTATGTATCTAGTCTTCCTTCATCCATTTTTAACCATTTTTAAAAAGATTTTTATTTATTTGACAGAGCAAGTACAAGCAGGGGGAGTGGCAGGCAGAGGGAGGAAGAGAAGCAGACTCCCCACTGAGTAAGGAGTTTGATGTGGGAGATGATCCCAGGAGTGGGATCGTGACCTGAGCCAAAGGCAGACAATTAACTGACTGAGCCACCCAGGTGCCCCTATATTAAGGCAAAATAAAATGGTTACATGAAACCAAAACTTTAAATTTATTCAGGGGTTTTTCTCTCTGCTCTTTGATTGGAGGATGAGCCGGAAAACTTCTCAGGTCCATTCCAATCCTAAGGTTATTTGATTTCTTATTCTTTTCTAGCATTCACCCAATCAGACCAAATTAAGTCAATTTTTCCTGTGACTTGATTTTTTTAAACATGAATAATAATGAGTTGTAGCTTAGAGGAAGTATTTTAATAAAAATATCAAGAGTTTGGGGCGACTGGGTGGCTCAGTGGGTTAAAGCCTCTGCCTTCGGCTCAGGTCATGATCCCAGGGTCCTGGGATTGAGCCCCACATCGGGCTCTCTGCTCAGCGGGGAACCTGCTTCTCCCTCTCTCTTCCTGCCTATCTGCCTACTTGTGATCTCTCTCTCTGTCAAATAAATAAATAAAACCTTTAAAAAAAAAAGTCAAGAGTTTGTTAATATGATTCTGTAGCATACTTTGTTTTTCACTAAAGTTTTTTTTTTGAGATATAATCAACATACATTACTTTCAGGTGTACCATGAGTCACTATGTATACACGTGAAATGATCACAATAAGTGTAGTTAATATCTTTTGCCACACATACTTACAAATTTTTTCTCTTGTGATAGCTTTTTAAGAATTACTTCCAGCACCTTCCAATTCTACAATATCGTATCATTAACTATAGTCACCATGATGTGTATTACATCTCCATGACTTTTTTTTATCTGTAGGTTTGTGCCTTTTGACCATCTTTACTCATTTTGCCCACACTTTTGTAACACCAGTCTGGTCTTTGTACCTATGAATAGTTTTGTTTATTTTTTTTTAAGATGCCACCTGTAAGATCATACAGTATTTTTCTGACTTATTTCAATTAGCGTAATGCTCTAAAGGTCCATCCATTTTGTGGCAACTGGCAAGATTTCCTTTTTTTTTTTTAAAGGCTAAGTAGTATTCCATGGCATACACGTCACGTTTTCTTTATTCATCCATCCATGCTTAGGTTGCTTCCATGTCTTGGCTATTATAAATAATACTGTAGTGAACATGGGGGTGCAGATATCTTTTCAAATTAGGGTATTTGTTGCCTTTGGATAAATATGTGGAAGTGGAATGGCTGGATCATACGGTAATTCTAGTTTTAAGTTTTGGAGGAACCTCCAAACTGCCCTCCACAGTGGCTGCACCAGTTCACATTCTCATCAGCAGTACACAAGGGTTCTTTTCTCTACATCCTCACCAACACTCGTTATCTCCTGTATTTTTGATAGTAGCCATTTCAACAAGTGTGTGGTTCTGATCTGCATTTCCTGGATTATTAGTGATGTTGGGCATCTTCTCATGAACCTTTTGGCTGTATGTCATCTTTGGAAAAATGTCTATCCAGGTCCTCTGCCCGTTTTATTAATTGGATTATTTGGGGTGTTTCGGTTTTCTATATATATTGGATATTGAACCCCTTCTCAGATATGTGATGTGCAAATATTTTTTCCCATTCAATAGGTTTTTCATTTTGTTAGTAGTTTCTTTGCAGAAGTGTTTTAGTTTGATGCAGTTCCTCTTATGTGTTCCTTTATTCTGTTTCTTTGCTTTTGCTTGGCTACCATCATTACCAAGACAGAGGACAAGAAGCTAAGTACCAGGGGCACCTGGGTGGCTCAGATGGTTAAGCATCTGACTTTCCATTTCAGCTCAGGTTGTGATCTCAGGGTTGTGACCTGGAGCCCCACGTCAGGCTCCATGCTCAGTGTGGAGTCTGCTTGTCCCTCTCTCTCTGCTCCTCCTCTAGCTCATGCACTCTCTCTGCCTCTCAATCAAATAAACAAATATCTTAAAAAAGATGCTTACCACCTAAGTTTTCTTCTAAGAGTTTGACTTTATGTCTTCCATGCCAATCTTTAGTTTATTTTGAGTTAGTATTTGTGTCTGGTGTAAGATAGAGGTCTAATTTCATCCATTTGCATGTGGCTGTCCACTTTTCCCAGCACCATTTATTGAAGAGACTATCCCTTCTCCCGTTGTGTATTCTTGGTTTTTTTTAGTCATAAATTAATTGATCACGTATTTATGAGCTTATTTCTGGACTCTGTTCTTTTCCATTGATTTATTTATTTTTGCCCAAATCCTACTGTTCTGATTCCTGTAGCTTTGTAATATAGTTTGAATTCGGCATAGTGCTTCCACTTTTGTTCTTCTTTCTTAGGACTGCTTTAACTATTCGAGGTCTTCTGTGCATCTGTATGAATTTTAGGATTATTTTATTTCTGTGGAAAAATGCCATTGGAATTTTGATAGGGATTGCATTGAATCTGTAGATTGCTTTGGTAGTATGGACATTTAAAGAATATTCTTCTAATCCACCGAGTAACATGTATCTTTTATTTGTATTGTCTTCAGTTCCTTTCATCAGTGTCTTAAGAGTTTTCAATGTACAGGTCTTTTACTTTCTTGGTGAAACGTATTCATATTTTTTTAAAGATTTTATTTGACTCAGAGTATACGCAGGGGGAGCAGCAGGCAGAGGGAAAGTGCCGGGGTCCAGCCCAGGCAGTCCAGGGGTTCCCTGAAGGATGGACGGTGTCAGCGAAAGGAGTGAGAGAGCCAGAGATTTCTTTCAGTCACCAGGCAGGCATCTCTGCCTCATTGGTGTTTGACTCTTTATTTACAGGCAGCAGGTTACATGGAAAACAGTTAATGATTTTCTCAGATAAGGGGGCTTAGATCAACAAAAGTTTTTTGTAGAACCTATAGTTTTTTCTAAGACCGAGGCAGAGACAGGCTTATCTTATTTAGAACAACAAGACCCTTAACAACAATTTTTATGACTGCTTCTATATATTGGAAAAAGATTTAGTCACGTATGTCTTTTGCACATTAACCAAAATAAGGGATGACATTTGAGTTTATTATAGAATGGCCCAAGCTGTTTGTGGAAGCCCTTTATTGCTGCTGGGTGAGCAGACACCTGGGAGCCTCATCCTGTGTATTCTTTAGCAAAGTCTGAAGTAAAACTCTATTGTCTTTATATTTAACCATTCCTACCT
>CM053609.1:55794668-55807328 GCA_028646535.1 Procyon lotor
TGTTGACCTTTAAGTACCTTATCATCTTATCTGCAATAATTTGGTGGACCAACATTGGAAGGGAGCCTCGCAGTTATCGGCTCTAACGGTTTTATGGCGGGGAATGGTTTGGTTGTTCTATGTAGCTTCCGCAAGGAAATGTCGGTCTGGCTTAGAAGCAGGCCAAGTGAGTCAGAGCCTCAATTTGAGCAAAAGGCCTAGGCCAAAAGGAAGAAAGGAATTCAAGTAACACGAAGAGATATAGGAGGAGATACCGATCCCCGTTCATATGGCAGGAGCCTTGCAAACCTGCCCCCTTGCCGGACCGTGTCAAACGGCGAGGTTTCTGCGGCTGTCGGCAGGAAAGGGAGAAGCAGACTCTTTGCTGAGCAGGGAGCCAGATGTGGGACTTGATCCCAGGACCTGAGATCATGACCTGAGCCAAAGGCAGCCATTTAGCCCACTGAGCCTCCTAAGTGCCCTCTTCATATTCTTTTTGATGCAATTGTAAGTGCATTTTACTTTATGATAGTTCATTATCATGGAAGAGAAATGTAACTTATCTTATGCTTTAATTTTGTATCCTGTGATTTTATTGAATCTGTTTATTCCGATAGTTTTTTGGTGAAGTCTTGAGTGTTTTCTATATATAATATCATGTCGTCTGCAAAGAGTAGTAATTTCCCTTCTTCCATTCTGATCTGGATGCCTTTTATTTCTTTTTCTTGCCTAATTCTTCTGGTTAGGACTTCCAGTACTATGTTGAATAAAAGTGGCAAGAATGGGCATCCTTGTCTTGGTCCTGATCTCAAAGGAGAAGCTTTCAGCTTTTAACTATTGAATATGATGTTAGTTATGGGTTTGTCATATGTAGCCTTTATTAGGCTGAAGTACCTTTCCTCTATATGCCGTTTTTTAAATCATAAATGGATGTTGAATCTTATCAAATGCTTTTTCTGCATCCATTGATTGTTCTTATCCTTAATTTTGTTAATGCTATGTTATCCCATTGATTTGCAGATATTAAACCACCCTTGCATTTTTAGAACAAATAGTCTTTTTAACATGTTATATAATATATGTGCTATATATAATATAAAGATATCATCAGGAATATTGGCCTATAACTTTCTTTTTTTCTTTTTTAAAGATTTTTATTTGACAGACACAGCGAGAGAGGAAACAAGCAGGGGGAGTGGAAGAGGGAGGAGCAGGCTTCTGGCAGAGCAGGAAGCCAGATGCGGGGCTCTATCCCAGGATCCTGGGATCGTGACCTGAGCTGAAAGCAAATGCTTAACCACTGAGCCACCCAGGTGCCCTGGCCTGTAATTTTATTGTAGTGTCCTTGTCTGGTTTTGGTATGAGAGTAATGCTAGCCTTATAAAATGAGCTTGGAAATGTCTCTCCTCTTTTTTGAACAAGTTTGAGGATTGGCATTATTCTTTGAATGAAGGATTTCACTAGTGAAGCCTTCTGGGCTAGAGCTTACAAAAAAACAACAGAATAACATGGCCGCCTGGGTGGCTCAGTGGGTTAAAGCCTCTGCCTTTGGCTCAGGCCATGACCTCAGGGTCCTGGGATGGAGCCCCGCATCTGGCTCTCTGCTCAGCAGGGAGCCTGCTTCTCCCTCTCTCTCTGTCTGCCTCTCTGCCTACTTGTGATCTCTCTCTCTCTCTCTGTCAAATAAATCTTTAAAAAAAAAAAACACCAAAAACTGAGATTATGGGGCCTCATACCTGAGTGTGATCTGAACATCTGGTGATTTCTGATCATTTAAGCTAGAATTAAGCTTAAAATTCTTTATTGTTGAAGTCTGAGAATTTCAGGAGCAGCACTTGTATAAGAATCTTGTCTTTCAGTCATCAAGATGATCCCTGGCTTCAACATTTTGAGGAAGAAATGATACTTTGTTTAGGGATGGGAGACTAAAAGAACCTCTCCTTCTCTCCCACTCTGATCCTTCTTGTCTCCTAACATTCCCTGGAGATAATTACTGAAACAGGTGATGTAGGAGGCCTAGGAGGCTAATCTTTCAGTGTATCTAAGTGTTTCTAATTTTATTTATGCCCAGTTATCGTGGACTGGTGTGGACATTTGCAAGGAAGCAAGAAACTTTTTTTTTTTTCCCAGTCTGGTGAGTGCACCACTTTGGTGAAGTGTAGGAAGTACCAAGGGTTGTCCTGTAACTCAAAGAGATTTAAATTTTCTTCATATAAACTACCTTCCTTACAATAATAAGTCCAGCCTCTTTGGGGAAAGGTTTAAAAATTGGAGATCATAAATCACAGTACGTAATGCTACCATATTACTCTTTCTTCCTCTTATGGGAGGCCAACCCTGATGATCGGATTTGAGTTTTTAATGGTGATGTCTAATTTACTGGTTAAAATGTGCCATTGATGTGGCTAATGTTTTCATGGTGCTTTAATGAAGCTCTTGGAAGAGAAGAAACACTCCTCAGAACTCTGAATGCTTTCCCAACACTCTTCTGCATCCCCTCTCAAAACGCTATTTTAAGGGACTTTTTCCTTTGTACATTTTGCTTAAATTGATTTATTGAGACTTTTTGAAGATGCATTGGAAAATCGCAAAAATCCGATGAATAATTTAGAAAGCTATTATTGACTGGGCTACTCTGACAGTTGACTTTTGGAAGGGCAGATCTGTGTTAAATATTGTATGACATAAGTAAGATTTCTTTGCAAAACATGGTTCATTATTAGGATTTCGTTCAGGAAGTAGAAATAACGGCAATGAGATGAGTACATTTCTATGGCTTTCTACACTATCTGCAGCCAGAAGTTCTCTGAAGCACACGGGGCTTTCTCCCCGGAGACCTAGAGTTGATGTTAAGGTGAGAGGGGCATATGGGCAAATGAATGAGTGAGATTTCCCCCCAGCACCAGGAAAAACAAGGAAAGAGGAGGCATAGATTTGTTTTGAGATCTGTGCCTGCTAGAATCTCATCAACGGTTGGCAGCTTGGGAAGACCGTATAAATCACTTTCTTGCTCTTTATTTTCTTAGGCCCACCTTCCCTATTCCTGTCTAGAAAAATGGTTAAACTCAGAAGCCAGAAAAAAGAGTAGGTCAAAGTGAACTGCCTTAGAATGTTGACAATGCCACAAGTAGGTGGGAATGTGCATCAACTGGGCCTCTCACACATGCCTGGTAGGACTGAATTGCTACACCCCTTTGGAAGGTGAGTCGGAAGTTTCTGTCCCACCAAACATTTCTACTTTAGTATAGATCACAGGAGGTAGGCATCAGTCTCCTTCCTTACTTGGTAAGTGTTGATTACCAAATAACAGAGGTACTTTCATACCATGGGAGGCTAACTGAAGCAGTGAGAGGGAACGAGCTACATCTGTTCCAGCTCAACACAGAAGAATCTCCAAGGTGCACTGAGTCTTTGTGTGTTGGGGTTGCGGGGAGTTGACATATACATGCCTTTTATGAGAGAGCACGGAAGTTCTGTCACTGCATTTACATACAATCACACACAGATCTAAGTGTGTGTGTGTGTGTAGGTATATCTGAGAGGAAGCAAGCCATTTTTTTTTTTTTTTTTTTTAAATTCTGGGAAGAGAGATGAGACAGGAATGGAGAATGACTTAGCCTTTTTCTGAAATGCCAAAAAGGCTAAGTATGTGTTCATGTATCACTGAAATAATCTGAAGCTTAAAATAATCTGAAGCAGTGAAAACACTGCCCCTTTTGTGGGGGGACAGGGAAATTTAGGGACCCAGGGGAGGTTTCTGCATCATTGGTGGTCTGTGAGCGTATTTTTAGGTAACAAACAACTCGACTTACTGGCCACAGGAGTTCTTGGTACGGCCAAGGCACCAAGTCCCGTCCCCCCCCCACCCCTCCACTTGTCCTTGCCTGCAGATCTGGCTCCTTGTAAAACACTAATGTCACAGCTGGCTCTGGTTTAACTCCTAGGTGCCTCACAAATGTTAATTATGCAGTTTCGGATGAGAATAAGTTCATGTTCTCTTCATGGCTGAATGAGTTTTTTGAGAAAGCCGAGATGAGTGTCACAAGTAGGCCCTTGTGAGGATCATAAAAATCATAGGTACCAATGTAAAAAGATGACTGGAACAGCAGGAAGAAAGCCAAGTGTCTGCTTTTAGTTCAAGGAAGAACAGCTTGATATCTCGGGAGCACGAGATATTATTGAACTACATAAATGTAGTTTTCAAAACAATACACCTACATCTGCCCTGGCAGCCCTCTTCCTGTAGCTGCATCATCTATTGGAGGAAAGTTGCTGTTCCGAGATTTTTCCTTCCCTCTGGGCTGTGAAAGCTCCCTGTTACGTAAGGTTCCCACTCCTGAGCTTTGCAACAATCCTTCAGTGTTAAGTTGGGTTTTCAGATGACTGCGGAACTAGTCTTGGCATAGTCAACCATCTCACCTGGCAAATTTTCACCATGTGAACCACCTAGATCCTACTAGATACGAAGCTATATGTAGTCCTGATAATTCTACTTTGAACTGGTTTTTCAATGTCTAGCTTATATTAAGTGAGGGTAGAAAACTTAATAGAATCCCAGCTCTTTGGTCTAAATTAATCTTAGTTTATAACCCTGGAAATAATGCCCATCATGTGTTTGCATCAAATTAGTTGATTGATCCAACCCTTTCCGTTGGTTTGTCCATTGCTCCAAACCCATATTGACCTTTTTCTTCACTAGTCTTGGACCTACGCAAACATTGTGGAGGAAAAAGGGGAACATCTAAGTCATTGCTATCTTCTGTATAGATACGTGTTTTATGTTGTATATACTCAGGTGGGTGTTTTCTGTTGGTGTGGGCAGAGCATAAAACTGCCACCTGGGATTGGACCTGGGAGCCCCTCCACACACACAATGCTCATCTTGTTGTCTTCCACAGAACATCCATAGTTATGGAAGAGAATCTGTGTGTGAATTTTTTTTTTAAAGATATAAGTATCAAGGGTCAAAAATATCCTCCCAAACCCTTTATTCTATTATTAGACCATGAGTGCATATTTGGAGTTATCTAAAGCTATTTCTATCATTTATCGTTTCACTTACTCCATATTAAGTGCCCAAAACTTGTCAGGTACTTTGGATATAAAAGAGGAAGAAGTAATTGTACTTACTTAAGAGTTTAAAGGATGGTACGAGCAAGGGTAAGGAAAGGTAAAAAAGGTAAAAAGTTACTTTCATATATCGATTCAGAAGCATCTTTTGGAGTAATGAGTTTCACATGATTACTCTCTATAAAAATTCTTATTTTGAAAAATAAAATGCATGTGTGTGAAAAAGACCCAAACTTAGTTCCAAACTTAAATAACATTTGAGGCTTTTGATACATCTCAAACTTTGAGATGTCTCATTCAAACCTCTAGAAGAGTTGATATATTAGTTATATTCCTTTTGAAATCTCATCCTCCAGATGAGCAAACTCTTATATTTCATTGTGGACAGAACCTCATCCCCTTAATCACTGTGCTTAATCTTGTTGAATCTTTTCCAGATGGGTTATATTTTTCTTCAAGTGCAACAACGTGAACTGCACACATTGTACCAAATGCAGATGCACCCTCTTCTCCAAGATGATTGGATAATACTTTGTGCCTTTTCTGATGATAGTTGACATTTTCTGGCCACTTTTTTTTTTAAAGCAATAACACACTGGTTCAGTGTCTTTAAAAATAGTTTGTGATGTCATCCAGTCCTTTCCTTTTTTTTTTTTTTTTTTAAAGATTTTATTTATTTGAGAACGACAGCGAGCACATGTGCAGAGACAGGAGCAGAGGGAGGGGTGCGTGCCAACTTCCCGCTGAGGAGGGAGCCTGACCAGGGCTCCATCCCAGGACCCTGGGTCATGACCTGAGCCCAAGGCAGACAGATCACCGACTGAGCCACTCGGGTGCCCCGTCAGGTCCTTTTTTCTAAGTTGTGCCCGAGAGGAAGCTCATCAGGCAGTTGGTAGAATATGGATTATTTTTTCAGTAAAAATACCATCCCTTGCTTGTCCATGGTGAAATTCACACTTGTTTATTGTTTGCCGACCACAGCTTCAGAAGTTTGTTCTGCACATTGTTTCCTGTGTATGGGTAGTTGGTGGTGCTTATAGCTCGTTTTAGCTGCGGGAGCCTTGTGTCATCTGCGCAGCTAAAGATGTCAAGGTAATCCTTCAGAAGGTGTTAGGACTCGGGTGAATCCGTTTATTCTTCCCCATATTTCCATGTTTCTAAAACTATCCCCTCTGATAACAAGAGCATTGACCAATTTCATGGCAAGATTTTTGAAAATAGAACTTGATGTGGAACCTTGGTGATTTTATGAAACATCTTATTCATATAAAAATACATAGTACCACTGGGTGTTACACTCAGCTAATGAATCATTGAACATTATGTCAAAAACTAATGTACTATACTTGGGCTAAATGAATTTAAATTGTATATTATGTATATAGTCCCTGTCTGTAGGGTACGAAAATGAAGATAAAATGAATACACGTATTTACTATTCAGCCAAAGCAACAAGACATTATCGTTCTCCTCCCCAGTATAACCTCTGACCAAAGTAGTCTTGTCATTCTCTTGCTTCTCTTTAGGATTTGCTATATATATATTTCTCTAAATATTAAAAAATGCTATTTTTAAAGAACTTATATATAAATGATATAATACCCTATGCTTTTGGATTTAGTTTTGGTTAACATTGAGAGTTTCGTGTGTGTGTGTGTGTGTGTGTGTGTGTGTGTTGTCAATTTTCAACTGTTTTGTGGTATCCCAATGCATACGTTTAGCACAATGCATTCTGTCAGTGGAGAGCTGGGGATTTTTCACTTGTGTGTATGTGTGCTATTTCAAATTGTACTACCATGAACACCTCCAGGCATCATATCCATGTTCAAATCAGGAAGAAGAGAGGGAACCGTAAAAGGCAAAGACCCGATCTTTGCAGTTTAGTCCCTTTTAATTTTTCAGGAAGAGAAGCTTCCCCCAATGATTTATGCCTCGATCTTCTTACGTAAAACTGCTAACATATGCCACCCTGAACTGGAAGGAGGTGAGGGCTTAGTGGGTTGAGCTGAGTAGCTTTCACCACAGATGAAAGCAAGAGGGAATGGGATAGAAGTAAGTACTGAGTGTGCCAACTTACAGTATCTCCCACAATGCTGTACTCCTGAACTATACTTTTCCATTGATCTAGAGACTTACCTTGGCCCCAGAACCACATTATTTTACTAGAACTTCAAGAGTGTGTTTATGTGGTAGGGCACATCTTTCTCCCTCATTCCCTGTTACTCTTCTTGCAAGTATTCTATATTCTTTTATCTCCCACACACATAATTTTTTGAATTAACTTATCAAGTTAAATGCTGCTTATCTTTATCGTGCTGGATTTATAGATTAATTTGAGGACATTGACATTTTTTACAATCTTTCTTCTCTCTGATCATGGTCCATTTATTCAGGTCATCTTTAATGATTGTAAAGGTTAGGATTTTCTCCTGAAATTGATAGGCTTAAAAACACAGCTAAAAGAAAGAAGGAAATCCATAGCACATTACACTTTATGTCAGATAAGCATAAACCCATGGACATAAAACTGTAATCGACACTTTACAAGGACTCCTATAAACAAAAGGATACAAATTGAGCACATTAGGAGGTCTTTTTGTGGGTGCTGTGGAATTGAACAGGCCAAGTATTGATACGTATGGGTCAAGAGGTGAAGCCCAAAATTCAAAATTAAAAAAATAAAGATCCTTTAATCATCAGTTATTATCTTTTCTTTGTTCTCCCTCTACTACTTGTTACACTGTTTTATTTCTTTAAATCTTTTTTTTTTTTTAATCTTATTTTTTTAAGCTTTGTAATCCTTTTCATCTGGGTTGTAGAAATGCTCTTACTTCTTTTGGATGTGGATCTTAGACACTAACCGCCTCGTAAAATGCTTAATATTTCTCTTGGTCTTTGGATTCGTGTATTTTCTGTACAAGAAGTTATATAGACTGCAAGCGATGACAATTTTTTAGACGTGTTCTTGTGGTGGTAACAATGATTTTTCAAGTCCCTTGCCCTTGCATGGTGATGGTTGCAGGCATAGCACTTACCAAGTGCTCTTTTGCTCAGCCAGTGATGAGGCTCTACCGTCGTTCCAGGCAGGCTCTGAACGAAGCTCAGTGCTATGGATTCAATTTATGGCGTTCGTCACCAAATTGATTTATTACAACCCTTTTATAGTTAGGGTTAAGACTACCTAGAGGAAATTGCACACCATTTTATTCTCTTGGCCAAATTGTTCTTTCCTGCTTTCTGGCCATCCGTTTCAGCAACAGCATTAATGAATGTCACTTTGACCAACAACCCATTTGTAGAGATCATCTTTATATAAAAGGTGTTTTAGCCAATACTTCTGTAGCACTTAAAAATTTCTAGGAATTGGCCTGAGTATTTTATTTTTATTTTATTTTTTTAAGATTTTATTTATTTATTTGAGCAAGAGAGAGAGAACATGAGAGGGGAGAAAGTCAGAGGGAGAAGCAGACTCCCCCATGGAGCTGGGAGTCTGATGCGGGACTCGATCCCAGGACTCCAGGATCATGACCTGAGCCAAAGGCAATCGCTTAACCAACTGAGCCACCGGGGCGCCATGGCCTGAGTATTTTAGATATATCAGATGATTTAATTTGCACAATGACTTGATGAGTACTATCCACAATTTTTAGGTGAGTAAACTGAGGCAAAGGAAGATAAGCAATTATCCCATGGTCACATAAGCTAATACAAATGGAAACTCAAACCCCCATGTTTTGCTTCATGAGCCCATGCTGTAACCCAAGCATGGGCTTGGTTTGTAACTTGACCAAACCAACTCTTGGATATAGTCTCAAAAGTCTGTAATCATAGAAGTAAATGTACAAAATGCTCTTGCGGTAGAATTTCATTGTTTAAAGACTTCTGCTTTTAATTGAATGCTCTGCTTTATATGTGTGGATTTTTTTTTCAGATTTTTAAAATTTATTTCGCAGAGATCCCAAGTAGGCAGAGAGGCAGGCAGAGGGAGAGGGGGAAGCAGGCTCCCCACTAAGCAGAGAGCCCGATGTGGGGCTCGATCCCAGGACCCAGAGATCATTACCTGAGCCGAAGGCAGAGGCTTTAACCTACTGAGCCACCCAGGCACCCCAATATATATGTGGACTTTTAATTCCACTTTATTTCTGCGGGTGTCTTAAGGACCTTATTGCTCTTGAACACGAAATACATGTTCTAGATAAAAGAAAGAAGACCTTACATGGTCACCACACTGGATTACACACAGCCTCTTGCTAGTGACTAATTGCTATTTCCTTGAGAGTTAGAACAGAAGAAAAATTAATTATACAGGAAGGAAGTAGTTTTCAGACCTATCACTGGAATATCATTCAGCAAATTAGTTCTTAGTTACCAGTTCTTGGATTATACATAGAAATTCCCAAGTTTCATTTTTTTCTCCCACCCTGCTGGGTCACAGGTCCTTGACAGAAGGATAGAACAAGAAGGAGGTCAAAGCCAGAACCCGAGTTAGTGGCAGTGAGTCCCTCTAATTGTGTCCCAACCAAATAGAAAATTTTAAATTCTCGGGTACCTGGGTGGCTCAGTCGTTAAGCGGCTGCCTTCGGCTCAGGTCATGATCCCGGAGTCCTGGGATCGAGCCCCGCATCGGGCTCCCTGCTCTATGGGAAGCCTGCTTCTCCCACTACCATTCCCTCTGCTTGTGTTCCCTCTCTCGCTGTGTTTCTCTCTGTCAAATAAATAAATAAAATCTTTAAAAAAAAAAAAAAAAAGTTTTAAATTCTCAACTTGGCATTTCATGTCCCTTACATTTATATTTGAAAGTGGAGCATAAAGTAAGCAATATAATGAGTTACCTTAGTTTTTGTGGGCTTTTTTTTTAATTGAAGAGCAGAAAATGTAGCTAAAAGATGTTTGTGAAAGCGATATTCAGCCAAACTGTGGGTGTTTCCCACCATGAATTAATTACATTGTTTCATGCCATTTCACTTTTATATTCTCGGGGAACCAAGTTAGCACTGTTCATGCAACTTACCTTTGAACCTTTGTGTTCAATCTTGGGAGTTTGTTTTGCTTAAGATATTTAAATAGATTTGATGCTTTCTTTGCTTCTAAAACTGTAAGTCTCCAAAAAGAATGAGATTTGAGAATTTCAGTGTAAAATGGTTTCCTGTGATGCTTTTAGCCGAACTAAATAGGGGAGTAAGTTTGGAAAGAGGTGACATTTAGTAATAGCGATGCTGATAAGAAAGACAATTAGTGCCATAGGTTACACCCACCTGGCTGTATCAGCAGATTGCACGTGGCTTGGAAATGTCATATTTTATTTCCTCGCCTCAAGCCAAATAGGTTTTAGACCCAAGTTCCAGCCGTAGCACCACTTCATTTATGTGGAGGTCATGTATCCAATGTCTGTGGACATTTAAAATACAATTGGTAATCTAATAATAAGCAAAGGCCTCTGAACAACCAGAATATAGAGGTCACAAAGTCAAAACACTAAGTTCGTGTATTAATTCCCTGAAAAGGCCATAATCCAAATGTATTTGTTCTTAAGTCAAAATTGTTCTGATTGTTTTGGAAATGAGGCTTTCCAGACCACAGCACATTTAATTAGAAGGTGGGAGAGGAGCAGGAATTACAAACTGGGTAAATAAAAGCAAAATATTTCTAGTCGGCAGCTAGAAAACGAACCAAACCGTGGAAGTTAGAAAAATTCAAAGGGTGATGCCCTTGAGCTATTAAAATAGGCCACCAGACCCATTAATGGCACAAGAAAAGAATCTAACTTGATTACGATGAGCCTACGTTGTTAGCAGTGGGCTAAATTATGTTCAGTATAGACCGTTTAATAAGGCAAAAGTTTATAATTCATTTAAAAAGATATTAACCCATTTTTTTTTCCTCTGAGAAGTGAGAGGCCAGCTCCTGATAATGTGGCAAAATCGCATCAAAAGTGTTGCTTACCTAAGGTGGGAAAGGAGGTTTTGATGTTGTTCAGTGTCCTTGTCTCTGTGTCAAGTCCTTTATTGTTTTACAAGACACGGGGACCCCAGAGTCTAGAACTGATGGAGCAGACACAAACATACCCACCTCGCTCATTCATTGAGGAATTTACCAGACATGCCTCATCCATCTGCATGCAGCAGTGGGATGCTCTTTATTACATTTTCCTTGGGATTCCTTCTTTTTCTGCCTTCATTTAGCTCTGCCATCATCCTTGGTGATTTCAGCCTCTGATGACAGTTCACCCGGGGTTCCGTGTCAGACAGCTTGAAAATCTGTTCCATTCTAACCCCCTGCGGTTACTGGAAGAGGCAGCCGTCGCACAGAATCGAGTTATCTTCTACTTGCACGTTCTTTTGGAGTGATCATTGCAAGGTGCCCAATGCGCCTGAAATGAATTTGAGGTCTTTGTGGTTATCGGGTTTTGAAATTAAATTTTCAGTCTGGAGAACCAAGTTGGGACTCACCATGATAAGAAAATGCTGGTGGGATTTTTGCTGTTTCCTGGGCTGTTAGTGGGGTCTGCGCTCAAAGCTGAGAGCAGGAGGCTATCACAGACCCAGTATAAACAGGTAAATAACACTAATCATTTGGCCATGGGAGCGGGAAGCTTGTTAGAACAGGAAAGTTCCTTAGCGGCAGCCCCTCAAATTAAGCTGATCTGCATTTTAATTTGTAAAAATCAGAAATTTTAAGAGTGTTTCTTGTTTTGCTGATTGCAATGTCAGAGCAATTGGAAAACGCCCATTAGGCTACATTCAGTGTGAAAGAGCCATGGTCCCCACTCCGGGTTCGTGTTTGTTCAGTGGCTATTTACCGAGTGCTGGCCACGTGCAAAGCACCAGGGTGGGAGGTGGAGGGATGAAAAAGACAGAACCCTTGACTGCCCTCACAGAGCTCACGGGGCAATGGGGACCCAATGAAGGGCACATGGATGACTATAGACTGTGGCAGGTGCTCTGATACTTATGAACGGTGGTGAGGGAGAGAGAAAGGGCGAAGGAGTCTCCACTTCCATTCCAGTCTTAGACCTGAGTGGTGAGGAGCAGCCACACGCAGGAGCTAGCAAAAGAGCCTCACAGGCAGAGAGAACGGTCAGTTGGGCGGCCCTGAGCCTGGAAGGGCGTGTCACTTTCAGGGAACTGAAAAAGGCTGGTCTGAGTGAGTCCCACGGGATGCCAGCAGTAGGGGTGGATGTGAAGGCAGCGGACGGCTCCTGTTGGGCCTTGTAGGACACGGCAAGGTGTTTGATTTACCCTGAGAAAAACTGGACACTCTTGAAGGGCATTTAGCAGAGAAGAGGGATGATCAGTTATGCCTCAAAAAGATCTTGAGTGCCGAGCTGTCAGCCAGGCTGGAGAGCAGGAGGAGGCAGGGCGGGTGAGTCAAAGAAACGGCAGCCAGAGGTGGGAGTCAGCAGGGAGGGTGCCGTCACGTCGGGAGACAGGGTGTATTTGGAGGGGGCAGTCATAGGAGCTGCTGTGGGACCGATGTTGCAGGGGTGAGGGGAAGGTGGGCTCAAGAATGAATCGTAGAGGGGCGCCTAGGTGGCTCAGTTGTTAAGCGTCTGCTTTTGGCTCAGGTCATGATCCCAGAGTCCTGGGATCGAGCCCCGCATTGGGCTCCTTG
>CM053609.1:55807828-55835401 GCA_028646535.1 Procyon lotor
GCAAAAAAAAAAAAAAAAAAAAAAATTGAGGCAAGAAGGTAATAAAATTTGTCAAAGACCATACAGCTAGATTCAGAGACAAGATTCCAACCTAGCCCATCTGATTTCAGGGCCTGGGACTCTTCACCTCTCTGATGCAGTGGATTTATATGAAAATCGAAATAGCAAAATCAATCAGTGCACAAGACAGACTTAAAAAAAAGGGGGGGGGGCACCTGGGTGGCTCAGTTGTTAAACGTCTGCCTTCGGCTCAGGTCATGATCCCAGGGTCCTGGGATCGAGCCCCGCATCGGGCTCTCTGCTCGGCAGGAAGCCTGCTTCTCCCACTACCATTCCCTCTGCTCGTGTTCCCTCTCTCACTGTGTTTCTCTCTGTCAAATAAATAAAATCTTTAAAAAAAAAAAGGAATGCTTTAACCGTAATTACAGAAAAACCTACAATAATAGGTTAGTTGCCAGTAGAGGTTTTATCTCTGCAGATGTGTAACTTGACAGATAAAATCTCCATTATATCCAAGCCAATAGTGCTCCGGCTCTCTCTGCTTCTCCCTCTTCAAAGACTCTGGTGAGGCTTACTGCTATGGAAATTTTCTTCTTAGGGCCAGTGACTTGAATTGTGGGTTATAGTTTCAAAGAGAATAAGGCAACAAGTTCTTTTTCTAAGCTCTAAATAAACTAAGGCCTTTATTAAAACATCCATTTGTCAACTTAAGTTGAAGAAATTTGAGAAGGTCAAGTGTCCTCTTAAAGCAAGATTTGCAGAAAAACAAGCCTTAACTACTATTTAGGTGGCTCCTGGGCACTCTTTATCCATTTCTCTCTGCTCCTTGCCCAGATGCAGCCGATTCCAAAAGCTTTTCCCCTCTTTGCTGGTGGTTACCTCAGCTCTCTGGGGGCTTTTATCCGTTGCTTCTCTACAGCAATCTCACCCTAAGAAGTCTGGTATTGCATGTGCTAGAAACAGACAACATCTGCTTCCATAATTGCTGGGTAAGAAAGTTCTCTGGAGCTAGTGCTTGTCCATAAAAGCTGAAATCGAAAGTGGGGCATAGGACAACTGTGTAGGTTTTATGCAGAGAGGACCAACTGGTATATCAGAGTGAGTGACAATTTGGCTTTCCTAAAAATATGTGTCTCTGTACGGATGTTGACTGCACCATTATGCCCCAAACCCTGTTGTACTTGGAAAATGAGCAGGTGTCATTGCATCGTCTTGGTGTTTCTGCAAGAGTCAACACACAGGTTTTGGTTTATGATCTTTTTAATTGGAAAATAAAGAAACGAAGATGTTGTTTCCAAAGGAAGGATGAGCCTCAGAGGGGCAAACATATGATGAACTTAGGAACAAAGGAACCCAACTTGCACGGCAAGTGGCCAACCCTTTGCCTCCGTCGGAGAGGAGCAGGGAGTCAGACACGGCCTTCCTTTCTCATCAGGTCCTTTCTGAGGCTCCACGGATAAACGGTGGACTCATTTTGAATTAGGAGGTGCTGGTTCTTTTCAGGCTAAGACTTGGGGTTGAAGTACCCCCTGAAAATTGGCAAATGTACAAAATCTGAGCAGACAGATGGAGTGGGATCCTGACTTCAGGCTGGAGGACATCCCCCCACCCCCGGTCTATTCCTTCTGTTCTTTCTGAGGTTGGGGCGGGTGGTACACTTGACCCAGTCCTATGAAGATATTGGAGTACTGAGAAACACGGCTTGGGCATCAAGGAGCTTCCAGTAAAGAGAAGACTTGAACACTGAGAAACGAGGAGTTGGGCTGTTGCTGAGAAATCTCAAATCAAATTATCCATACAAGGCAGTCGAGGCACTTGCTCATGAGACTTTGTTTAAAGCAGCCTGTGACTTGGTTACTTGTAAAGTTGGCCCCTTCTTTTCTCCTGCTTTCCCACCCATTGGCCTGGCCTAACAACTAAAAGCTAGAAAACTGCCTAGTGTAACACGCCGAGTTTAACCTAAGACCTGGCTAGCTCAGCTCATTTGGGAGACGTTTGCTGGGCGCCGCCTCTGTATGAGGCTTTGTTCTAGGCACACAGATGAATCAGACGTAGGTTTCACCTTCTGGAATCTCACAGCCGCCACGGGGAAGCAGATGAAACTACAGGTAGGGTACAAGCTAATAAATGCAGTGCAGAGAGTAAGATGAAAGCACGGTGGAGGGCAGTGGGGAGCTTTGCAGATGACAGGACACCTATGATAAACCTTAGAAAATGAGGCACATGAGAGAGATGGACAGTCTAGGCCAAGTAGATGCTCAGGGGTGAGCATGAAGCACGGCCTCAGTTCTGTATTTGGGGAGGCTTTTTGGGGGAAGAGTAGAAAGGGAGGCTATGGAAAAGAAGGCAGGAGCCAGATGAGGAGGAGGACCTTGAACTCCACAGAATCTCAAAGTTCTGGGGAAACCACCAGAGAGCTCCCTTTGAACAATGGAGAGAACAGCGCAGAAATCTTCTGGGAACATCAGGAGCATGGAGGGTTGGTGGGGAAGAGTGAAACAGAAGGCCAAGTGTGGTAAGGAGGCTACTGCAGTAATCCTAGGGGTGTAAGCTAAGGAAAAACAGTGGGAGTACAGAGGAGGGGAGAAGAAAAGAAAATTCTGAGTGGATATGGAAGGGAGAGGAGTTGTGGGTGGCCTCTAGGCTTCTGCCGTGGGTGTGTGGGTAAACGATGACACCTGTCTCCTATGCAGGGAGTGCAGAAGGAACAAGTCTAAGGAAGGAGAGCTAGTGAGAGGAGTTTTGGATGAATTGCAGTGGGACAGGAACCTCCGAATGGAGATGGCCAGCAGCCTTCATTTTAACATCGGGCCTGGGCTGAGGAGAGACAGGAATCACCAGTGAAAGAGGTGCAAGGTGAAACCAGTGACTGGGATGCCATCCCTTGGTGAATACCTGAGCGGAGGCCTGAGGACAGAGTCTGAGGAACTGCCAACTCACAAGGCAGAGGGGGGCTAACTGACAGTGACAAGATGGGACTGCATCCGGGGCACCTGGATGGCTCAGTGGGTTAAAGCCTCTGCCTTCGGCTCAGGTCATGATCTCAGGGTCCTGGGATCGAGCCCCGCGCCGGGCTCTTTGCTCAGCAGGGAGCCTTCTTCCCCCTCTCTCTCTCTGCCTGCCTCTGCCTACTTGTGATCTCTCTCTGTCAAATAAGTAAATAAAAATCTAAAAAAAAAAGGGACTGCATCTGGGAGCATGGTGCCTTAGAAACCAGAAGAGAAGATCGTTTCCAGAAAACATAAGGAGATTCGCAGTATCCATTGCCACACAGAGAGGTCAAGAAAGGTAGGCTTAGAAAATGTTCCCCAGATATGACAGGTAGGAGGTAGCTGGTGACCTAAAGTGAAAGCAGTTATCAGAGATAATATCACACATCATTGATCAAACGGACGAGCCCGTGTCACATTGTCATAGGGACAGAGCCCAAGAATCCTGGATATCCGTTCTAGAGAAAAGTAATAGGCAAAGCTATTTACCTTGTTAAAGAGCAGCAGAAATACTTTACTGCCTGTTTATTTGCGCATAATGCCATGCTAAACAGAGTAGAGGGAAGATTAAACACAGTTTGTGCATTCACGGAGCTCAAGCTCTTTACTGCGCAAGTATTGAGACTCCAACATTGGGTAAATTGACCAAAAATAATCTTTTTTTAAATGGCTATTTCCATAGAGTGTATTCTTACAGAATTCTAATCACAAGATAACTTTCAGCAATGCAGAGAAAATAGTTCTGTATTCTGTGTGTGAAGAAACCATAATCCGATCGTGATGATTCATAGTGATGGTTAACCCTTGCTTTTTGTGAGTTCTTTCTCCTAGCTCATTTCAGTCTCTTCTGCTATAATTTTGGGGCTAGCCTGTCTCATTCTGACCTCAGTGGGTAGCAGACGGTTGCCATCTTCCATATATCAGTCCTGCTCATATTTGCAGGTGAATAATAAATTTCCTTTCTGCTTGGAACTCCCAGACTACATAAGTCTGATAAGGCCTGAAGAATTGATCTTACAGAACATAAGAGGATTTCCTCATTAATGAACAGACTGTTGGTAGGCAGAGCTGGCGAGCCCGTGACAGAGGAAATTGTTAATCAGAAAGAGAATAGTATCACACCTTTTAGTTGGTTTTCATGGTTTTTTTTTTCATGTATTGCATGGTTTTCATATATTTTTTGGTGCTTTGCATGTGAATTTCTACCCTGATAAGGAGAGAGGTTTGAATTTCTGTCTTGATGTTTGCGTGGATAAATTCCCAGGAGGTTCGGATTCAATGGCTTCTGAATCCTTTTTCTCTAAAATGTCTGTGGTCCTGTGTAGATCATTTTTTCTTCCCTTAACTTGGCTTACAGATCTCTTTGCATAGAAGAACCTGATCATGGCAATGCAGGAAGATGGAGAGCATGAACTCTTGGTTAGGGTTTTGTTGTAGAGATGTATACTGCTTTTGGTTGTGGCTAGTATGGTCTGCTCTGTATGGGGGGTTTTTTGGTTTTGTTTTTAGGGGAGGGAAGCACGCTTGAGCAGGATGGAGAGGCAGAGGGGGAGAGAGAACCCTAGACAGGCTCCACGCCCAGTGTGGGACCCATGGGGCCCGATCTCATGACCCTGAAATCGTGACCTGAGCCAAAATCAAGAGTCAGATGCTTAACCAACTGAGCCACCCAGGCCACCCCAACTCTATACAGTTTTAGTCAAGGCTGACTCAAACCATCAGAGCTACAATTAGTTTCACCTGCAGGATAAAATACAGGCCTATCTGTATCCTTGATCTTATCTCAAGGAACAGATACTAATGCTTAATTCTAAGTTGACTCAGGGTTTACAATCTAAAGCGATAAAAGGAAAGCATCTCAATTCCTGAAACCATAAATGTTGCATAGTGACTCAGATTCTACTTGTGTGTTCAACACATGGAGAACTACCTACAGAGGAGCTATGATTTCAAAATTTTATTTGGAATACATTTACCCGTAAGTCCCGTGAATTACTGAACGTATTGGGACACCAAGCATATGTATTCCTCCACGCTTTGGAAAGAAGACTAAAATGACTTTCCCTGTTTCCAGGTAGAAAATAGGTGCCAAAGATAGAGGGATACATGTTAACTCGGGGACGTTGTTTAAGTATTCTGCCTCCCACTGAGATGGAAATGTGCTATTGTAGAGATGGAGAGACCGGATTCTCCACCAAGGTCTGCCACTCCACAACTACGAACCATTCCCTTGTACATTTGAGACCTCTCACTCTTGGCTGTAAAAGCACTTCAGTTTCTTTAGGGAATATAAAAAGCGTTACTCATGCAAAATAGTTGTGCATGCTTTCCTCCGAAGTTACCAGAAAGTCATTTACCCTGGTCATGAGAGGGGTTCCAGAGTGGCCTGGGGAAGGGAAAGGAAGGACCCAGAAGTAACTATAACCTAGAGAGTGCCAAGTAGATTGAAAATATTCGGTAACTACTTGCTAGTTGGTTGGCTAGTTTTCCATTTTAAACTTCTCAGAGTCCCTAATTTGGGGGAAGTGGGATTGTTTTTCCTGGTGATTCTCTTGTAGCTGGAGGATTGTCTTAGTCCCTGTACTCCGAGGAAGAACTCCCGTGAGACTGTATTGTAAATGCCTAGAGAAAAAAGGCATCTCACCATGTTCTAGAGGAATACACCTAAAGGGGGGCCCACAGATGGTCGCCTTTGGTGATTGGAGGGTCTTGAATCAATAGTGACCTAGCCTTTGGATCCTTGATTAAAAGAAAATGAGAACCCCAATACCTGATCTTTCCCCCACTTTCCTTCTGTCCTATCCCAAACTCACTTATTTTCTCGTGATTCTGTCCCCATGTCTGTATCTGCTGGCCTCCTCTGTGACTGCCCCCTGCCATCCGCTCAGCCCAGAGACTGCGGAGCTGTTCTCCACCCTCAATGTTCACCAGTCACTCGGAGGGACCTTCGGTCACCATGCCCAGCACCCTTCCTTGGAGCTTCCTAGCATTTGGAACGGGGTGGGACTTGGGCATCAGTATATTACAAAAGTGCTTCGGGTGATTCTCATGATCCATGTGGTTGAGCCCCACTGCTTCACAGCAAGTCAAAAAAAATTTTTTTCCTGCAGATGACTCAGAATGAGAGATCCAGAACAAAACAACATAAAAATGAGTTATTTCCTCCTTTTCTTTCTCACCAAGTCAAGCAGAACTTTGGGTCTCAGGAATCGGGGCTTCCTTTTGCCCTGAGGTGGTCTGAGACTTATTTCCCAAAGTCTTGTGGAGGTGGAATCTGAGTGGTCCTACTGGGGGATGATAGACCCTGAGGCTTGGACAGGGTGAGGCTGAGACCAGCCCTAGGAGAGTCTCACTTGGGAGGCTGCAGGGAAGGGCATGGGAGGGGGGGCTTCGTAGGTAGCAGAGACCTGCAGCCCTGCCCATTTACTCTTAGCCAGGAGTTGGTAGGGTGATGAGGTCAAGATACTAGACCTGAAGCACCAAGACTTGGGGGAACCACAGTCTCTGTGGCTAAGAAGGGTAAAGAGTAGCGGATAGCTGCCATCAAATGGGCAACACGGGCTTGGAGAGTGAGCATGTTGGCAGCCATCTTGATGGGCTGAGAACCAGTTGCTTTACTCCAGATTTTTTGGACTGTCTTAATCTCCTTGGATTATTATACAGACCTGTGAAGGGAAAAACTTCTTTAAAGTGGTCTGAGATTGAAATTATTGCAATTAAGATTTCCGAGCTGGACATTACTGTATGGCGGGGGGCAATATGGATATTTATTTATTTATTTATTTATTTATTTATTTATTTATTTATTTATTTATTTATTTATTTGACATCTGAGGGCTATGGAATAAACTCTAGTCTTTGTAACAGAAAGAATCAAGCAATCAGTCTCAAATAAATTGAATAACCCCATCTCGCATGCTTTTAATTTTATTGGGTTTTCATTAGATTTGCTTTTGGCTGAGAACCCCGAGGACTTTTGCTGCAGGACAACAGTGCATTTTCTAAGCCTGTTCATAGGATGTAGTAGAATTTTTATGGCAGTGCTTAAGTACAGCAGTGTTGGGGTACTGTTTGAGGGGGTGGGGGCGAATTAGTGCATGGTGGACGGCGAGAGTGGCCTTGGGGATTGAAATCATCTTTTCACTTGATAAAAGATCCAGAAACAGTGGGTTATTTAGATTTTATTTAAGAAAGAGGAAACTGCCCCTTCAATTAAAGCCTTCCAGCAGCAACACCCACCCCCCACCAGAACCTATAAGGTGTGAAATTGAAAAAGCAGCAGCAGTTAAGTGGGAATGGCGTCAATTATTAAGCTACTGAAATGCTGTCCACAAAGGAGCCTTGGTGCAGTGAGAAGAACTTGTGCTTTAGCGACCTGCAGAACTGGATTTAAATCCCTGCTTGCTAGCTTTGATGTATTTTTTTATTCCTGGGACCTAGTAGTGCATGGCATGTATAATAGGCCGTAACAATGAATACTTCATAAATGAGTGAGTAATGGAAGAACAAAAGGAATAGCCACCCGATTCTGAGCACTTAACACATCCGAGCCTTAACCTCAGTGTCTTTACCTGTAGGATGGACAGACTGATAACTAAAGACTCTTTTTAAGGTTTTATTTATTTATTTGATAGATAGCAAGAGAGGGAACCCCAACAGGGAGAGTGAGAAAGGGAGAAGCAGGCTTCCTGCTGAGCAGGGAGCCTGACGCAGGGTTCGATCCCAGGACCCCGGGATCATGACCTGACTGTGAAGGCACATGCTTAATGACTGAGCCACCCAGGCCCCCTGATAAGTAGAGATTTTTGAGGCTTGTGTGAGATGCGAAATGCTGAAACCAGTGCCTGGTGGGGCTTCCTTATATTTGAGCTGCCTTATAGCATGACATGCCTTTCCTGGGCGCTGTATTTTTACAGATTCGGGGTAGAAAGAGGCTTGCTGAACTGAAATCCTCAAGTTTGGGAAATTGTTGCACATGACAACCAACTTTTAACCGCAGATTTGACTCTGAGAGCTGAATACTGAGAACATGTGTTAAAGAGAATTCCTGTTAAGAGAAATCAGCTTTGCTTGGCTTTCATCAGTCCTCTGGGTCTTTGAGGTGTGTCTTAGGATTCCTAACAGTGTCTGTTTTTGTTTTTGTTTTTAACTACAGTATATTTAATACACAGTGTAATATCAGTTTCAGGTGTACAATATGATTTTTTTTTTAAAGATTTTATTTATTTGACAGAGAGAAACACAGCGAAGAGAGGGAACACAAGCAGAGGGAATGGTAGTGGGAGAAGCAGGCTTCCTGCTGAGCAGGGAGCCCGATGCGGGGCTCGATCCCAGGACCCTGGGATCATGACCTGAGCTGAAGGCAGACGCTTAATGACTGAGCCACCCAGGCGCCCCTGCACAATATGATTCAACATTTCTATATATTACTCAGTGCTTATCGATATTACTGTATTACTATATTCTCTATGCTGTACCTTTCATCCTCATGACTTACAACTCAGAGTTCATACCTCTTAATGCCCTTTATTTCACTTCTTTATGTCAGCCCTTCTCCCCTGCCCCACCCTGCACCAGCCCTCTGACAACCACCCAATTTGTTCTCTTATTAAAAATGTAATTTTTTTTCATTAGTTTCTTTGTTCATTTGTGGCTTTTTAGATTTTACATATAAGTAAAATCAGAGTATTTGTCTTTCTCTGTCTTATTTTACTTAGCGCAGTATCATCTAGTTCCATCCATGTTGTCACAAATGACAAGATACCATTCTTTTTCTGGCCGAATAATGCTCCATTGCGTAGATAACACCACATCTTCTTTATTCCTCTGTCGAAGGACACTTGGGCTACGTGAATGTCTTGGCTATTGTAGATGGTGCTGTAACACACATATGGGTGCATATATTTTTCAAAGTTAGTGTTTTTTTGTTTGGGTAAATACCCAGTAGTGAAATTACTGGAGCATATGGTATTCTATATTTAGTTTTTTGAGGTGCTTCTATTCTGTGTTCCGCAGTGACTATAGCAATTTACATTCCCATCAACAGTGCATGAGGGTTCCTTTTTCCTCCATATCCTCACCAACACTTGTTTATTTCTTGTCTTTTTCATTCTCACCATTCTGACAGGTGTAAGGTGATCTCTCATTGTGGTTTTGATTTGCATTTCCCCGGTGATGAGTGCTGTTGAGCATATTTTCATGTGTCTCTCGGCCATCTGGATGTCTTTGGAGAAATGTTTGTTCCGGTTATCTGCCTATTTTTAAATTTGATTATTTGTTTTTTGGTGTTGAGTTGTAGAATTTCTTTACATATTTAGGATATTAACCTTTTAATGGTGATATCATTTGCAAATATCTTCTCCAACTCAGTAGGTTGCCTTTACATTTTGATGGCTTTCTTTGCTGTGTGAAAGCTTTATATTTTGATGTAGTCCCAATAGTTTATTTTTGCCTTTGTTTCTCTTGCCTGAGGAGACAGATCTAGAAAAATGTTGCTAAGGCTGATGTAAAAAATTACTGCCTATGTTTTTTCTTTTATTTTTGAGATTTCTACTTACCTACTTGACAGAGAACACAAGCAGGGGGAGTGGCAGGCAGAGAGGTGGAGAAGCAGCCCGCTGTGGTGCTCTGTCCCATGACCCCAGCTGAAGGCAGTCACCCAGGCACCCCTGCTGCCTATGTTTTCTACCAGTTTTATGATTTCAGAACTCATATTTAGGTCTTTAATCTACTTTGAGTTTATTTTTATATACAATATAAGAAAATGATCCAGTTTTTATTCTTTTGCTTGTAGCTGTCCAGTTTTTCCAGCATCATTTATGGAAAAGACTGTCTTTTCCCCATTGTGTATTCTTGCCTTTTTGACATAGATTAATTGACCATATAAGTGTGGGTATATTTCTGATGGTATCTGGTTTTGAATCCTGTCAGGTATTCTTGGTCTACATCTTTTTTTTATTTTTTTATTTTTATTTATTAGAACATGTGCCCTGGGGGAAGGGCAGAGGGAGATGAAATCCCAAGCAGATTCTGCACTAAACGTGGACCTAGATGCCTGGTTCAGTCCAACCCCCCTGATACGATGACCCTAGCCGAAACCAAGAGTCAGACGCCCAACCAACTGAGTCACCCAGGTGCCCCTGGTCTACAGCTTTTTACTGAGATTTGACCCACCATTTTGATCCAATATTTGTCCTAGTCTTCATTATTTTCATTCAACAAATTTGTGACCTGTTTGCTCCATGTGATAGGTACTAGGGATATAACACGAGATGGAGATGAGCAGGATGTAGTTCTTGCCTTCTGAGCAGAAAATTCTGGTAAGAGGCATTTAGATAAGAAATCCAAGAGTTACAATGCAGAAAAGTAAGGTTTCTGATAGAAATATACACAGGAGCTAATTCTGGGACTGAAAAAGTGTCACAAAAGAAAGAGAAGTAGCCCAAACGTCACTGGGTTCTTGTCTTTCACTCAGATTCTTCTGGCCCTGGATTATATCCCGTCTAAACTACTGTCCCCCCAAAACCCATTTGAGTCCGTGTGTACTACAGGAGAGTCATCAACTTAGAACGGGACCTCCAGGAGGGGAGATGCATGGCCTGTCTTGTTCACCACTGCACCCCAGGTCATGAAACACAGTCCAACACACGAGTAGACACACAGATATTTCTTAAACAAATGTATGACTTAATTCTGCATGGAGCTGGGAGAAATGGTTGGGTTCACTCTTTCTTTCTCTTTTGTTCCTTTTTTCCTTTCTTCCTTTCTGTTTTTTTTTCCCCTTTTTCTTTCCCTCTTCCTCCCTTAACTAGTCCTGGATAGTTCATAGGGCTTTATGTACAATTAAATTATGAAGACACTTCTTTTGCTTTTAAGTGACCTATTTTCAAAAACGTATCTATCTAAATGTCAACCCATAAATTTCATTACAATCCACTAACTTCATCAAGCATCCTTTCTGAAGAAGGCACAGTGTTCCCTAGCTATTAGATTTTGTATGGAAATTGCTAGATGCTTTGTTGTTGCTTTTGGATTTTACAACATCTGTCAGTAAGTTGGATTGATTATGCATACAGGCAGAGTATTTGGTCGTGTCCTTCATGTTGGGTATTTTAGTTTACTTTCTCTACAAGTCTTAAAGGGAGAGATTCCACAAAGTACCCTATCTGAGGCACTCTGTTATGCTAGTGGAAGGAATCTCAATACTTAGTTTTTTTTTTCCCAAAAAACAAAAGCACGTGGTACTGTGGCCCACTCCCCTCACTGGACGTCCTATGAGAACATCTTCCTATAAGTGAGTGGGCTGTCATGGGTGAATTGTAAGGACCAGGGAAGGTGTTATACCTCATTTCAGAAGCCAAAGATCCTAGAATCATTGATAAACCAAAGGAAATTGACTTAAAAATAAAGAATGGGTCTAATAACCTAAAAATGTGGCTGTCATTGCATAATCCATCACGGTCACAGTAGTACCAAAGTAGAATCAGAATTGGATGCTCTTTGTATGGTTCTCAGGTCACGGTGCTTCGACTGCATCAAGATGGAGACACAGAACAAACTCATCAGTGTTTATAATGTGAACATGGGAGGTTGAAGTGGCCTGGTCAGATCCCCTTCTTAAAATTAGGTTCAGATCAATGTTAGATCCAGCAACCTAAATTTTCCTGCTGTAACTATTACTGACCCCTGCTATCCCTCTTGGGTTAGATACTGAACACCATGTTTTTCTCTAGCATTCCAGCTTTTTTCCCATTCATTCTTCACCCTGGCTGATGTGCCTAAGGAAGAAAGAAACCAAAGGGGTAAAGTGCATACACTGGGGTCTGGTCACTCTCCTGGTGTGTTCTCAATGGGTGAGAGAGAAGTATTCAAAATACCAACATTACAAACAGAATTGTACAGAAAGCCTTCCTATGGAGCCAGAGATTCCCTTGTTACCAACTAGATCATTATTTTTCTGTCCTGTGAGAATAGGAAAATTTTAGTAATTGACCATTATTTCCAGAAGAACATGTCACAGGTCACTGCATTCTTCCGTGTATAATAGCAACATGATCTATCCGCGAGGGAATTAAATGCATGTGTAAACCCTAATGCCTGCTTGTCCCCCTAATCAGTGGGGAGAAGGGCTTTCCCCTTGGCCCTCTTATCTGCAAGTTCCAAAGGGACCCAGCCATGGGTGACGCTGAATGGTTTTTATAATCACACCCCAAACTCAGCCTTCTCAGCAGGGAGGAAAGTTATGAAGAGGAAGCAGAACACACCTCCCAGTGGCTGTAGCAGAAAGGGCCCTGGAGGCCATAGGTGCCTCTTCGGCTGGTCAGTCCCCATCATAAGCAAGCAGTTCCGGCTGAGTCTGAAGACTGTTTGGTCACTTTCTATGATGAATTCCTAAGTTTTTGTGGGCGCTATATTTAATAGGCAATAACATGACTGCTCTGTCATTCAGTGACCGTTGGAGCACTTACCATGTACACAAGTACAACTTCAGGCATTAGAGATGGAGTGTTGAGAAAAACCATACCCAGGAAGAGTTATATTTTAATGAAGGAGGAGAGAACTAAAAGAGATATATATATTCTTAGGTGGTAAGTGCTGGTTAGGAAAGAAAGTGGATTAAGCAAGTTGGGCAGCACGGAGTGAGGAGGAGGGTATAATTATATATTGGGTAACGAGGGAACATGGAGCTGACATGTAAAGGAAGGGAAGGTGGGAGCCCTGGAGGCGTCTGGGGGGAGAGCATCCTGGGCAAAGTGAACAGAGAACACAAAGGGTGTGAGGGAGGGTCTCGCTTTGAAAACTGGGGCTCTTAGGAGCCGGCCAGTGTGGCTGAAACTGAGCAAGCAGGAGGGTGATATTAGGAGGTTATTGGGAGTTGTCCTAATTTTAGGACTTCACAGGCCACAGTAAGAATTCTGCCTTTTTCCTGAGTGAGAGAGCCCCTGGAGGGTTTTGGGGAGTGGGATGACCCATCCCAGGTTTTAAAAGCCTCTCTGTGGGGAAAGAGAAGAGGTAGGAGTGGTAAACATGCCAAGAGCTAAAGCCCGAGTCACATGGTGTAGACGGCTGCACGGTGGGCCAGCTAGATCCATTCTGAAAGGCTGGATGGGTAGGATCAGTTGCTGGTGTGGATGTGGGGTGAGAGAAAGGAACAAATCAGCGGGACTCCAGTTTTTATTTTATTTATCACCTGAGACCCTAAAGAAGGAGTTGCCATGTCCTAAGACAGAAGTCTTTGGGAAGCTTCTCGGGGGAGACCATTAGGAGGCGGATTTTGGAGATACTAAGCTGGAGATAAAAGCTGGAGTTCAGGGGAGAAGCCTCAGCTGGTCATACAAACATGAGAGTCATTCATGTACACGTGAATTTTTTTTAAAGCCATGAAAGCAAATGAGATGAAGAAGGAGGGGAGTGCCGGTAAAGAAAAGAATTCCAAAGAACAGTCTGGAAGTGCTCTAGGGAGCAGCAGAGCGGAGAAGGGAAGAGGAAGGCATGCCAGCCAAGGGGATTGCGAAGGATCTGCTAGTGAAGAGAGGGGACAACCAAAAAGTCTACCCTATGAGCCAAATAATGAACGTTTTCAAAGAAGGGAGCAATGATACATTGTATCAGCTTTGTTGCTTGGGATCCCCAAATTTCCATTTTACTGCATTTTTGCAACTATCAGTGAGTAGTAAGGAATGAGAGATGGGAACCATCCCTCATTTTTGAGAGATTAGAAAAACAGGAATCCCAAAGGTGTCATCAAACTACATCAAAAACAGACAACTGCAAGAGAAAAACTGTAGAAAGGTTGTCTCTAGGGACACCATGTAGTGTCAGCTTCTATGAGTTGGACATTGAACTAGCTGGCCTCCTCCCTCAGTCTATAGCCTTTAACTTCAAAAATTTTTTAATGGGATTAAAAATATCTGTCTCATGGGGCCATTGTGGAAGCAAGGTATCCTAGTTCCTTCTACATAATCTCCACTATTTCCGTGTTGACATTCCAGACCCTAAAAGTAAGAAAATGAAGAATTTTATATGCAAATTTTATGCATAAGCATTTTTGTTGATAGTTGTTTTCAAAGTGTATGATTTGTTCACTAAACTCAGAAATATTTCGACTTTTCTGCTCTGTTCCAGGCACTATGCAGAGCACTGAGGATTCACAGGGAAATGAGAGGCTCATGCCACCAAGGAGCTTAGAGTCTAAAGAAGCCGATAGTCAGAATGATTGGTATTTAGAACATACTGTAGACCACTACCATTAATCCCTGTGAAGTAATTGAGGGATAGGCTCATTGTCTCAATAGCCCACTTATTTTTCACTTAAGAGATGCTTTGGGGTAAAGCCTGACAATGAGTGCTTTCACCCATGTCTGCATATATTAAGCACAAAGCTCTAACTGTATCAGGTTCCTAACGTAGTGTCTGATGTTTTAGATGAGTGGCCGGGACACATCTTCCTTTTCAAAGCAATAAATGGTTATAGATTTTCCTCTGTAGTAATGACTGCACTTAAATGTGGACGATAAAATCTGCTGGCCTGCACTCTGTCCCACGCGCTCCTTGCTCACGAGCTTCTTGGTACTGGTGATGTGCAGATCTAACTATAGGGCTGTCATCAGCTGCCTAATGATCTCCTTTAAATAGGACTGTCAGCCATTTTGTTTCATCCCAAAGGGTTCTTTGCAAATGACCCCGGGAGAAGAGGGGGAGCCAAGGTGCCCCCAGCCATCAACACAGAGCTCCAAACATGGATGTTGTGACCCTTGGGCTGGGAGCCAGGGAATGAGAGAGAAGCAGTAGGGATAGAATAGGCAAGCTCTATTGGTTTTCAAGTTCAAGGTCGTTCAGCTGGAGGAGAATAGAAAGAACTTTACTCCGTCAGAGATGACCTGTGATAATATGAAATCTAAGCCAAGAGAGTCAAAGGCTGTATACTCTTGTTCAGGGACAATCACTCAACACCACTGCAGGCTGAATCTTTGACAGGAATAGTTGGCGCTTATGAACCACATAGCTTAGGGGGATGCTGGCAGATGATAGACCTCGGATTGTAATCATTCCTCCCCATCTCTTACAAGTTTGGGGGTGACGTACACCCCTTCCAGTGTTAGAGTCATTGGGCACTGATAATTTTATTTTTTATTTTTATTTTATTTTATCTTTTATTTATATATAAATATATTTAATATATTTAAATATTAAATAATATATAAGAAATATGTGCTTATTAAAATATTATTTATTTTATTATTATTATTATTATTTGCCTCTCTTGTTGTTCTCTCTGGCATTATTTTCTGTGATTTGGTTACTTTTCAATGTCATGGTCATGTGAGGGGGCTGGGAGTTACCTATCTTTATCAACACTGCCACCACGGGTCTTCAGGTCAGGGAGATGTGAATTCAGACCCATTACTGAGGTCAGTTTCTCGGGAGACTCTTGGGCATCATGGTGAATAGGACAGCCTCCTGATTCAGAGTCCCAAGGTTCAAGGTCAGAATCTATTATTTACATGCTGTGTGGTGCTAGCCAAATTAATTAGCCTCTCTGTGCGTCAATCTCTTTATCTACAAATAGAAAGGATATTAGTATCTACAGGGTGGTTGTAAGGACAAAACTGAGATGCTGTGATATGGTAGCACATAGTGACTGTTCATTGAATACTCTGATTGAAATTGCCTCATTCCTCTGATCCTTGATATCCTTATGTGGTTTGTTTGTTTTTTTTAAGATTTTATTTATTTATTTGACAGAGATACAGTGAAAGAGGGAATACAAGCAGGGGGAGTGAGAGAGGGAGGAGCAGGGAGCCCAATGTAGGGCTTGATCCCAGGACCCTGGGATCAGGTCCTGAGCTGAAGGCAGACACTTGACAATTGAGCCACCCAGGTGCCCCTTGGTATCCTTAAAATGATTGTGGTGGTATTAATCTTTTAGGGGAAGATGTCAGCAGTGGGGTATGGAATGAATAGTTGATAATATTATCAAAAATAACAATTGAGTAACAAAAAAAACCTTCTGAAATGGACTTCAAGCCTCATTATTATTGCTTATTCTCTACTTTTTTATGTCAGCATCTGTTTTCATGAGATTATTTGGTTCTGACTCATCAGTGAAAAGTAACCTTCTCTGCAGTAATTATCATTACATGGATGAGAGTAGACAAATCTCTTTTTAAAAATCTGATTCCTGGGCACATGGGTGGCTCAGTTGTTAGGTGTCTGCCTTCAGCTCAGTTCATGATCCTGGGACTCTGGGATCGAGCCCTGCCTTGGTCTCCCTGATCAGCAAGAAGCCTGCTTCTACCTCTCTCACTCCCCCTGCTTGTATTCCCTCTTTCGCTGTCTCTGTCTGTCAAATAAATAAATAAAATCTTAAAAAAATAAATTATAAAATAAAAATCTGATTCCATATCTCAGTCAGTCATCATGCTTTTACTAAACATATTATGTTCCCAGCTTTGATGGAGAAGCAGTTTTCTTCACTGGGTTTGTAATTACCTAGGGTTACCAAGTAAAAAAACACACATTCAATAAATGATAACCACATGGATGTTATGCATAAGGCACTATGCTAGCAAGTATTCTGATTGGTATAAACATGAACCAGATGTGGATCCTGCCTTCACGGGATGCCAGGCCAGCTCAGAGGGCTGGGAAAAAGAGCATGGGTGCAGACTGCCTGGATTGGGTACCAGACTCCATCCTTCTCCGCATGAGACTATCGGCAAGTTACTGAACTGCTCTGTGCAGGGGCTTCTCCTTTGTCAAGTGCTGGTGACAATAGTACTGACACCATAGTGTTGGGGTGAAACTTAGCTGGGTTATTATACATAAAGCACAGGGCTCGTCATGTAGTCTGAGATCAGTAAATGTTAGCCATTTCAGAAGACATAGCTGGGAATGAGGCATGCATATAAACATAATGCAAGAGTATGGTGATATTGCTATGGAAATTTGGATAGAGGAGAGATTACGTAGGCCTTGTAAAGAAATGTGGTATTTGAGCTAAGCTTGGGAGGATAGATAATATATGCACATGGAAAAACAAGGCAAATCAGGGCAGCTTTACAATCAGATAGTATGAGTAAGCATGAAGGGGTGGATAAGCAAAGAAACTCTATAGGGAAGAAGTTGGGAAAAAAAAGTCAGAAAGTGAAGGTCCTCATATAACTGGTTCAAGGAATTTGTATTTGCTATGTGGAGGGTGGAGAGAGGGTCATTATGGATTTTCAACAGAAAAATGTTAAGGTTAGAGCTGTGCCTCTGGTAACTGACTAGAGAAAGAAAGCTCTGAGGGTCATAATAGCTTATCTTGGTCCCTAGACCTCTGGTCTGTCCTTTCTCTGGCCCATTTACTGTAGGTCAGACAGGACGGAAGACTTAGGAGATGATATTTGGGCCTAGGTTGCTCAGAGGTTGGTGTGTCACTACCAAACATGGGGAACATAAAAGGATGAGTATAAAAGTGCCTCTGGGAGCATTAGGACATGTTGGTTTGTGGTGGTGATAAGTGTATGAATAAAGTCAGAGGTGGGTGGAGGTTTGGAACCTTAGAGTACCAGCAGGTTGGAGGTACAGATGGTCCAGCAACTCCTCCGAATGAGACTGGAAGCCTGAAGACTGTGATATTGCTAAGGGAAGATGAGGAAGACCACCCTTGGGTGATCCCTGTATGTAGGGATAGCAGGAGAAATTGAACATGGAAAGGATCCATCAGAAAGTGAGGAGAACAAGGAGAACACAGAGTTGAATAAAAGGACAGAAGAGTTTCGAGAAGGAGCATTTTAGAAATGCTGGACAAGACTCACTCAGGAGATGGGAAGACAATGGGAATGGAGGAGAGATGAGGCTGGACACGGAGGGGAGAACTCAATTCTGGGGAAGTGGACAGAGACCTTTTGATGGATTAGGTAGAAATCAGGAAACGCTTATGTGATCTTAGGTATTATTTCCTGGGAGTTAAGACATGTACACCCCTCATCCCTAAGGACAGAGACGAGGTCTAAAAAGTCTTATTATTATGTTTTCTGCCCTAGCACTTTCTTGCTCTTGATTTTGTCCTCTTTGTCTTATAGATGGGTAGGGGTAGTGATTTGATACTGAGCTGGCTCTGCTCTGAGTCCTACAAAAAGGGGAAGGTTTTTATGGGCTTGTTCCAGTGACACCAGAGTTCGGACAAGGTGAAAATGTGTCATTGAAAAAAAAATCTCCTCGCTTGATAGAACAAAACCTTAGAGTTGTTACTTTCTCTATAAAAATTCCTTTTCCAGGGCGCCTGGGTGGCTCAGTGGGTTAAAGCCTCTGCCTTCAGCTCAGGTCATGATCTCGGGGTCCTGGGATCGAGCCCCACATCGGGCTCTCTGCTCAGCAGGGAGCCTGCTTCCCCCTCTCTCTCTGCCTACTTGTGATCTCTCTCTGTCAAATAAATAAGAACTTTAAAAAAAAATTCCTTTTCCTTCCCCTCATAGAGGAAGAGATGGCAGTGCCCTCTGGGAACTGGTGTAGGAGCACAAGAGCACGAGAGAGAGAGAGAACAAGAAAGAATATTGGAGTCAATGAACAAGGTAGTCTAGCTCTGAGGAAGATAGTCTAGTTCTGGATTTAGAATGGGAATCGTTCTAGGTTTTGACAAGGAATGTTCGCCTTAGTATGTTACTAAACCGTGGAAGTAATTAGGTCAAGGTGTTCATTTTGAAGAGATTGTCCACGTAAACCTTGAGGTTAGTTGAGATGATGGCTCAAGTGGTGGGGACAAAGGCTGTGAGCTGGCCTTTGAGCTGTCAGTTCCAGTCTTCCAGTGTTAGTAGATCTTGTGTTCTAAAACCTGGTGGGCTCTGGAGTCTACTGGCTGAAGCCTTCATCATTGGATGGTAGACAATACATGGGTGTTGAATTCACACAAAAAGGATCAGATTTTCTGATTGTCATTAAGAGACAGATAAATGGGGGCACCTGGGTGGCTCAGTCAGGTAAGCTTCTACCTTGCAGGGTCCCAGGGTCCTGGGATCGAGTCCTAAGTCTTGTTTCCTGCTCAGCAGGGTGTCTGCTTCTCTCTCTTTTTCTGCCCCTACTCCTGTGGACTCTCTCTCTCTCTCTCTCAAATAAATAATAAAATCTTAAAAAAAAGTCAGATAAATGGTGGGAAAATTAACTAGGATGTTGACAGATTGCCCAAGAAGATGCAGATTGGCTATCACATACCTCAAAATAGAAGAGTTTTGTACCTGAGTAGGAAAGTGATGATCCGAATTTAGCATCGAGGGATGGGAGGGGAATTACAAGATGTGGCAGAATCTGCAGCCTCCAATTACAGCCAGTTCCTTGGAAATGGTAACCCCTGGAAACACCAGGATTTGGTTGAAAGCAAAGGGACAAAGGGGGAGAGGGAACAGGAGAAGAAAATGTGTGTCAGCACAGGACTAAGGGAACGAGGGAGGGCTGGTAACTGGAGGGGCTTGGGCTCTGTGTTGAACCGGGGGGACGAGAGAAGTGATGAGATGGGTTGACTTGACTTGTGGTTCCACCTGGAACGTGGGCGCAAAGACTATAGCATGGCGTCCTCGAGGGCTCAAGATGGCCGTCTGTTGAAGGCTTGTGGAGATGGCCGGTGCTGTCCGGAAGGAATTCAGGCACGGGCTGCCGCTCCGGGTGCTGTCTGCAGCCAGGTCAGCACGGAGCACCCAATGCCAGCCGGAGTGGGGAGAAAAGTGAAAGTGTTTGGAGAACAAGAAACTTGGCTCAGAGTCCCACGCCCATCTGTGTGTCACCCTGGAGGGCCAACCTAGCAAAGTGCGTGCCGGGCTCCTCTTTCCGAGACAGCTGTTGAGCCAGAGCGGGTCCCTTTGTGCAGGAGCTGATGGGCAGCTTAGGTTATAGGAATGTGAATTAGAGGACAGGTGAAGTTTCAGAAGCCAGACGGCTGGTGCAAGGTCAAGCCAAGGTGGTATACGCCCCTCCCATTCCATGGGAAATGAGGTCATGGAAAGAGGGGTCCTCAACTCAAGCTGAGGAGAAAATTTTGTCCGCTTTCACCCATTCCTGAAAAGTCTGATCCGTAACACACTTCTGTGATTTCTAAATGCCTGGGTTTTTTTGTTTTTGTTTTTTGTTGTTGTTGTTTGTTTTTGTTTTGCTGGCAAGTTGTACGAAGGTGGAAGATACTTAAATATTCCTCAGTAGGGGGTCCTCTTGACATTTTGGACAGGAAAAGTATGTGTTTGGAGGACTGTCTTTGCAGTGCAGATGACATAACTCAAGTGACCCGTTTGGCAGGGCACAGAGTGCCCCTCAGTCATTTTGACAACTGAGAGGATTCCCTTGTTGCCTGTGCACTTTGGGAGGTGATTACCTCTGGTCACCATAGGAGCTGGGGCAGACTCCACCTGAGGGAAAACTTCATTCTCTCCAGAGATTTCACTGAGTCCACATTCTGAGAGTGTAGTGCTCTTCTGGAGTTTTGTTCCATCTCAATTCAAATGAAGACCATGAATTTTGACTTCACTATAAGCAGAGGTTTTGAATTTATTACTGACTCAATTTAATGATGAACAGTGACGTTTTTTCTTTCTTTTTTTTTTTTAAAGATTTTATTTATTTATTTGACAGAGAGGAGATCACAAGTAGGCAGAGAGGCAGGCAGAAAGAGAGGGGGAAGCAGGCTCCCCGCTGAGCAGAGAGCCCGATGCGGGGCTCGATCCCAGGACCCTGAGATCATGACCTGAGCCAAAGGCAGAGACTTAATCCTCTGAGCCACCCAGGTGCCCCAACAGTGATGTTTCTATGCCAGTGAAAGTGTGGCTCTTCCCCCCAGATCTTTTCATAGGTCTGTGATTTGTAGCTTCTCCCATTTTCCTATAGCCCCCAACCAATCTCCCGGTACCAGCAGAGATCTTTTTTGGGGATCTCTTACTATTGAATCTCTTTATCTTCCCATCAGGTGGAAGGATTTTATTTTTCCATGTGACTAGGCACATGGCGGACACCTTTTCAAGAGAAACCATTTCTGTTTAGTCTGCCTGTCCAGTCCTCTGGGATAAACACCAACACCAAGGGGCGTGGGGGTGAGATGGGGGAAGGGGAGAGTGGTTGCTAGGGAGGAAACTCCCAACTGGCCCTGCTCTCACTCCTTTAACTCAACCACACCTGCAAATGTTCTTGATGTTTGACCACCGAAGGTAAAGTCAAGTGATGGGGAGAGTAGGGGCATAGACTGACAGACTGGAGGAATGGTGAGGAAAATGCTTTCGACAGCCTCACGTGGGGCTGTGCGGGAGGCGAGCATGTTAGCGTAAATAGAGGTTGGCCTTATTTCTGGACCATCAGCGAGAGGATTGCTGTTCAAACAAGGTCCCCACGACCTCAGGAGGGTTGCTTTTGTGAGGGATGCATAGGAGGGAGGTCCCCCCTCCTTAGAAATTCAGGGTGGTTCCTCTGCTTGACCTTCAGCTCCTCCCAATGTGAATCCTCCAGGCTTCTCTCAGCCTTCCGTTCCCATATGTCTAGGACTCATTTTCCTGTCACTGTCCCCAGCTTCCTTCTGTCATCCCTGGCAAATGTGTTACCCACTACATGCTCCCCCACCCCCGCCCCCCCACAACATGGCTCTTGCCTCATCCAAGCCTGACGCCAAATGGACCTTCCCTTCACGGATCCCATCTCTGCCTGATTTCTGCTGTGGTCCCCTTCCCCTCAGTCACATCTCACCACCCTGGTTCTGTTGTTTATTTGGAGATGGCTTAGGTTGACTCTCATGTGCACCCACGTGTGGAAATTGCTTACCGGGATTGCGGGCCTTTCCCGTGTTCCAGCGGTGAGGGTCATGCAGCAGGTGGCCCGCGTACACGGACCTGCTCCCGCTGACACCACCCCAGAGCTGAGAGTTCTGACTCGGGCGGTACTCAGCGCGGCCGTGTGAATAGCAGACTCCCCTTTTCGGTACCACACGCAGAAGCCTGTACCTTTCGGTGTACCTGATAACGATACAGCAAGGTGACTTGGGGACCTGGTTCCCCGTGGGGAGGTGGCCCCCACTCATTCACGCGCGTGTCTCTGTTCTGCCCACAGGAAGACGAGGTGGTCCTCCAGTGCATCGCGAACATTCACAAGGAGCAAAGGAAGTTCTGCCTGGCAGCCGAGGGCCTTGGGAACCGCCTGTGCTTCTTGGAGCCCACTTCCGAAGCCAAGGTAGGATCCATTGCCAGCCCTGCACCTGCTGCCCTTAGCCTCCTGGTGGTCATTTGCAGGAAGGAGCTGCAGGGAGAGACCATGAGGAGGGTGATGGGGAAGAAGTGAGAAGGAACGCATTTGTTTTTAGAAGGGGAAGCAGGTCAGTTTTAAACCATGCCTCTGCCCGATCCTACTGCAATCCTACCACAGTAGGAACCCAGAGCGGTAAAGAATGAGTGCTGCCTCACCTGCCATGGTCACCCCGACACCAGTGGTGCCTTGCGGTCATTGTTTTGTGTTAATTCCTAGAAGTCCGAGGGCATGTTCTTTACTCTCAGGTGGCGTTTATCGCTCCAAAGACGCTCAGAGTCTTGGGCCTGTGTTTTGCAGCAAGCACACTGCTCTCTGTACTCACTGCGCTGAGGGCATCATCCCCTCCTGCACGCTGTCCCCTGGGAGCAGAGAGGAACGTCTGCTCTGGTCCCTGCCTGCCTGGTGGCATGTGATGTCCTGTCTCTTCAGCCACACTTTCAGGCTGTCTCTGCTTTTCGTCATCTGTATGTCAGGTGGATTGTGCGTTCCTCATGATCACGGTACTTTGCAGTCCTGGCCAGACCTTTGGAGCAGTCAGATTTCTCCGGAGAAGTAGCTTTCCCAGTCTCTCGACGGATTGGGCCGATGATAGGTGGATAGATAGATGGCAATTGAGGATATTGCCTCTTGCGGTTACTGGGGCTGGCAAGTCTGAAGTCTTGAACACGGCAAATCAGTAGGTTAGAAACTGAGGCAGAAGTTCATGCTGTCCTGAGGCAAAATATTATTTTCTCTGGGAAGCCCCAGGTTGTTTTTTTTAAGACCTTCAACAGATGAGTTGAGGCCCACCCACATTCTCAAGGGTGACTTTTACTTGAAGTCAATGGATTCTAGATGTTAATCACATCTGTCAAATACCTTCACATCAAACCTGGAATGGTGTTTGATTAAATAACGGAGTACTATAGTCTAGCCGTGTTGACATACAACTGACTATCCTACCCTCCAAGCTCAGTTTTTTCACAGAATCTTTTTTTTTTTTTAAAGCAGCACATAGTTACTGTATTTTTCAGTGGGCCCACGTGATGGGCATGTCATTTCTCCACAGGCCTCTACACGATCACAGACACATATGCATAGTTCAGCCAAACCCTAGAACGACAGACATTTACCAGATGGCCACATCTCCCAGAAGCCCCTGTCCTCTCCATCACGTTTTTGCCTTCCCTGAGGGCAAAAAACCAATCCCTGAGTACAAATGTCTATCCATGACAATGTTGGCCAGTGTCAGTGGGACAAAGAGAGGGGTGTGTGTGTGGCTCAGTTGGTTAAGCATGTGACTCTTGATTTCAGCTCAGGTCATGATCTCAGGGTCCTGGAATCAAGCCCTATGTCAGGCTCCGAGCTCATCGGGGTCCCTGCTTGGGATTCCGTCTCTCCCTCTGCCCCCCTCATAATAAATAACTCTTTAAAAAAAATTTTTTTTTTTTCTTTTTAAAGTTCTTAGACTTGATTTCCCTGAGGTCTTTTTTCATTTCCTTTTGTCCTAAGCTAGGTATTTTTCTTTTCATTCCCAGCAGTCTGGGATAATAGGAAGATCACTAGATTAGAAATCAAGAAGTTCGTTCTCAACCACATGTAACTATGGGGAAGCCACTCAAAACTTGTTTTCAGTTTTCTCATCTGCCAGATGAGGTATGGCCCAGTGCACTGGAATGAACATTGGCCTAAGGTGGAAACCAGTGGTCCATTTTCTGGTCATCCATTGCACAGGGTATGGGGTGGTGGTTTAGGGCACTGACTGGAGCCAGACCATCAGAGTTGGAATGGTGTCTCTTACCATTCACCAGCTGAGCCGGGATCCTGGGTTACTCCACCTTTCTGAGCTTAATTTCCTCATCTGCTTCATGGGAATTTAATAGTAACTCCCTAAAAAGGTTGTTGTGAGGATTAGGTCAGTTAATACACATGACGTGCCTAGCACATTGTAGTCTATATAACCATTGACTGCTGTGATTTAATCTTACCCAAACCAGATGAAAAACAACGATATATCCTAACCCAAGAATATTTTGTATCCCCAGGAATAAAAATAACCCATAGCACACATAAATGCATTTGAGGATGAGAAAATATCCTTCCTAACACCTACTTTAATAAGTGTTCTCATTTTATTTTTTTTGAGAGAGAGAAAACAGAACACTCTCATGCATACGTGCATGAGGTGGGGAAGGGACAGGGGGAGAGGGAGGTTGAACCCCGAGCAGACTCTCCACTGAGCACAGAGCCTGATGCAGGGCTCAATCTCATGACCCCGAGATGACAACCTGAGCCAAAATCAGGAGTCAGACACTTAACTGACTGAGTCACCCAGGCACCCCTTAAGTGTCGTATTTATTTTAATTTTAGAACAAGGTAATAAGCCTGAAAAAAAGAGATGTAGCATATCATAATTTTATCATCTTGTCACAACTGTTTTCATTTGGTTTTCGGTCTTTGTCCATACATACCTGCATGTTTTCAAGGTTGTACTTGGAGTGGATATATAGGCATTCTGCTTTTTCTTTGATGCTTTAGCCTGTTCCATAGCGCTCTGTAGTCTTCATGGTTCTTAAAAAATACGTAGGTGGCTTTGCTAGTTTACTTTTGCCTCTTAGAGTAAATGTCCAAGAGACAAATGACTGGTGTTAGGAGCATGAACTGTATTCAACTGCTCTTCCCCACAGGAAATAGCACTTGTCACAGCTGACATGCCCACTATCGTTACATGAGTGTGTGTGTCTTTCATATGTAGTTTGAGGAAATGGGCACCACAACTGCTTCCCCAAAAAATAAAAACCAAAAAACAAAAACCAGGATCAAATTCATGGAAAGGATAAAGTACTCAAAACATCTCGTCACCATTCCAGGAAGCCGCCGGCTAGCCACCATTTTCTGAGGCTTCAGTGTTTTCTGCAGCCAGGTACAATGATGCACACATCCCCTCTGGACTGTCTTCTCCCCGTACATGAAATAGTTCCCTTAATTCCTCACCATCAAATTTCACAACCTAACATAAGACGTGCAGTGAAATAGGAAGGTGTATTCCCAAGCCCAGTATTGAAAGGTATTCGAGGCACGCACCTCGAATACCACTCTTAGCACTGGCTACAGAGCCACCCGTGACCTTGGCGGTCCTAGTCAAGGGTATTTCAAGGTAGTTGAGACTCTGAGAGATGAAATTGAGATAAGTTCTAGGGAGAAGACAGACCTCCGAGAAAGAAGAGATGAGATAAGGTTCTCAAAAGATATTCTTAGTGTACAAGCCCTAAGAGAAGGAGGTCGCACTGAAGCAAGGAATGAGAAGGTAGAAGAATGAGAAGCAAAAGTATGCCAACATTTGCTGTAGACACGGAGACTATTTAACACTTTGGAGAGTTCTTGTGACTTTCTGTTTGCCATGGCCCACTCTTCCCTGAAGGTCTTCTGAAACCGCAAATGTCAGCAGATGGAAACACTGTTAGTCAGCTTCCGTTTCAAAGATGCACAGCTCCAGGAATTAAAAAGGGGTCTTGTTCTATAAGAAAGACTTCAGAATTACAACCAGAGACCAGGAAACATGGAAAGGAAGTGTTACTTCTTTATCTTACCAATAACAGCAGATACTTTTTTTTTTTTTTTTTACTGTCACTTAAAAATTTTTTTTAAGGATTTTATTAATTTGACAGAGTGCAGCAGAGGGAGAGGGAGAAGCAGGGCTTCTGAGCAGGGAACCTGATGCAGGGCTCGATCCCAGGACCCTGGGGTCATGACCTGAGCCGAAGACTGACGCTTAACCGACTGAGCCACCCAGGCACCCTTTACTGTCATTTTTAAGCAGAAAACTTGTTCGCAGGAATTTACTACTTTTCCCCTGGCCCATATTATCTCCTCTATTTTGTACTTACAGTACCAGCTGGGGGAAGGGATGGTGGGTCCTACTTGGTTTAACTTCACATCCAAACTCCTGAGACTCTCCTTGACTACTTGGCGCTGGTCTTTGCAGTGGGACCAGAACCACCTGCCTGCTGGGACGTGTCAGGCACATCTGGGGGCATCCTCGCTTTTGAATGCCCCCCGCCGCAGATGACAGCTCGAGTGCAAAGGGCCGGGTTCACATCAGGCTGTTACCATGACTTAAAAGTCTCATGTACCATGGGATCCAGGGTTTCTTGTAACAACTCTGCAGGCCTAGCTTTTGGAGACCCCACAAAGGACACCTCCCCCCAGCCAGAAGAGTCTTAACACATGGTGAATTGCAAAGATATGGCTTCTCATGTGGGGTATTGGTATACGGACTCAGGCTGCTGGTCAGGGATCCTTTTCACTGTAAGCAGTGTTCCCTAGTAACATAATTCACGTATCCCCAGGTTGTCCTGAGAACAAAACTGGACAGTTATCTGAAAGGTCCTATTCTCATGCAGAGGGAAAAGAGAATTTGGTAAGCCATATCCCCCAGCAGTCTTCGTTGAGGACAGTTATTTAACTACTTGGGCCTTGTCTGATGTGGCTGGAACCCCAGCACCTTTCCAGATCCTCACTTCTGCCTTCCCTAATTTCAGATCATCGAAAAGAAGCATATGGGAACTTTCTGTTGAAGATCAGTTTCAACAGACCAAGGTTTGTTGTTTCACTGAATTTGGAAAATTCCATAAAATTTTTCACTGAATTTGGAAAATTTCCATAAAATGGAAATTGTGAAGTGAAGCAACGTAACCCTCATGCCCTTTATTTTATTTCTTTAAAGATTTTATTTACTTGTCAGAGACTGAGAGAGTGAGCACAAGCAGAGGGAGAAGCAGGCTCCCCACTGAGCAAGGAGTCCAGTGCAGGATTCGATCCCAGGACCCCGGGGACCCCAGGAACTTGACCTGAGCCGAAGGTGGATATTTAACTGACTGAGCCACCCAAGCGTACACCCTCGTGCCCTGTCAAAGCCAGTGGCATGTCCGAGATCTTTAGGCTCCTGGTGTCTCCGAATGAACTTCTGCGCCTCTGTCAGGGAACACTTGCTGGTCATGGTGTATTCAAAATGAAAAATTCTATTGCAAATCCAGTTTTGTCCTGTTGGCCCTCGACCTCTTCTTTTGAAAATGAAGAACAGACAGCTGTGGTTTCTGAGAGGTTTCTGAGAGGCTCCAAAGATCCAGGATCAAACATCTGCGATCGTGCCGACATCATTATGTAGATGGCATAAATTAAGAGAGAATTCTAGTATAAAAATAACTTACTTTCTATTATTTTCATTATCTTCAGCTCAGAATAGATTTACTGTTGACTTGTAAAAACCTAAGCCTGTGCAAATTTGCAGAGAAGGCTCACCCCGAGGTTGTGTGTTTTTCTTTGAACTTCTGATTGCTATTTTGGAGTGTAG
>CM053609.1:55835901-55853073 GCA_028646535.1 Procyon lotor
GCTCAATCCCAGGACCTTGAGATCATGACCTGAGCCGAAGGCAGAGGCTTCAACCCACTGAGCCACCGAGGCATCCCGACGTCAAGTATTTTCTTGAAACTAAGTTTATACAGAGGAATAAGGCAGATTATTAAGTACCTCTGTCTTAGGATATGAGGCACAGAAACCCTGAGAAGGTGGGATCAAACGTCTACTGCATTGAATTAGGTAGGATAGTTGACTTGTCTTGACGCCTCCCCTCCGCAGGTCTGGGGTAAAGACAGTGGTTAAGAAACATAACCGTGGACCATGGAGCAAGACTGCTTGGGCTGGTAATTCAGGCTCCACTGCTTAACACCTGTCTGACCGTGGTTCCACTGACTTTACCTCTCTCTGCCTCAGTTTCCTTGACTTGAAAACTATATCCACCTTATAGATTATTATGAAGATTCAATTACATGGGTTCCAAAAAACAGTGCTTTACACACCCTAAAGTGTTTTTTAAGCAATAGCTTTTATTATCCCAAGTACGGAGTCAGACACACATTGGGTCATCAGGAACCATTGCTCGATGAGTCACCCACATAGTGAATTAGTTACATGAGTTAAATATTTAAAAGAGTTAAATGTTTATTGTTGATCTTAATTCCAGTATAGTTAACGGACAGTGTTGTAATACTTTCAGGTGTACAGTACAGTGATTCAACAACTCGTTGCTCATCATCATGGTGTACTCTTAATCCCCTTCACCTGTTTCACCCCTCCCCACCCCCCCCTTTGGTGACCATCAGTTCTCTAGAGTGCAGAGTCTGCTTTTTGTCTTGTTTGTTTTGTTTCTCAAATTCCACATATGAGTGAAATCATATGATAGCTGTCTTTCTCTGACTGATTTTGCTTAGTAGAATAGCCTCTAGTTCTACCCACGTGGTCGCATATGGCAAGATTTCATTCTCTTTGATGGCCGAGTAATACTCCATTGTGTAGATAACACCACATCTTATTTATTCCTCTATTGGTGGACACTTGGGCTACTTGCATGTCTTGGCTATTGTAGATGGTGCTGTAACACGCATATGGGTGCATATATTTTTCAAAGTTAGTGTTTTGATTTTTTTTTTTTTTTTTAGGTAAATACCCGGTAATGGAATTACTGGATCACATGCTATTCTGTTTTTATTTTTTTGAAGAGCCTTCATCGTTTTCCACAATAACTGTACCAATTGACATTCCCACCAACAGTACATGAGGTCTCCTTTTTCTCCACATCCTCACCAACACTTGTTATTTCTTGTCTTTTTCATTCTTGCCCTTCTGACAGGTCTAAGGTGATCTCTCATTGTGGTTTTGATTTGCATTTCCCTGAGTGCTGTTGAACCTCCTTTCATGTGTCTGTTGGCCATCTGGATGTCTTTGGAGAAATGTCTGTTCATGTCTTTCCACACCTAGTATGGAGCCCCCGTGCAGGGCTTCAACTCATGACCCTCAGATCAAACCTGAGCTGAGATCAAGAGTCAGATGTTTAACTGAGCCACCCAGGTGACCCTGTTCTGCCAATTTTTTAATTGGATTATTTGGGTTTTTTGGTGTTGAGTTAAAGAACTTTTTCATTTTTTGATACTAACCCTTAATCAGATATGTCATTTGCATATATTTTCTACCATTCAATAGTTGTCTTTTAGTGCTGTTGATTGTTTCCTTAACTGTGCAGAATCTTTTTATTTTGATATAGTTCCAGTAGTATTTTGCTTTTGTTTCTTTTGCCGTGGGAGGCATATCTAGAAAAATGCTGCTATAGCCAGTATCAGAGAAGTTACTGCCTGTGTTCTCTTCTAGGATTTTTATGGTTTCAGGTCTCGCATTTAGGTCTTTAGTCCATTTTGTGTTTGTTTTTGTGTATAGTGTAACTTATTTATTTTCATGTCTTTCATGTCAACTTATTTTCATGTCTTCATGTAAGAATAAGTATTTTATTTGGATTTGCTGGATTTGACCATCAGCAGGACATTTACGACTTTTAAAGTGAAATATTAATGAGAGTCAGAGTAAGGTAGATGAAAAGGACTAAGTAATGAGTGAGTAGTTTTAAAAAATAAAGTGAATCAGTGGGATGTACATTTTTATTATTATTGATTTCTAGTTTAATTCTGACATGACCAAAACCATGCTCTGTAGATTTAAATTCTTGGCAATTTATTGGGATTGTTTTATGGCCTAGCATGTGGTCTGTCTTGCTAAATATTCCATGCGTGGATCTTTTTCAGTTTTTAGCTAGTGTTTTATGAATATAAAGATGGTTCAAATCATGGTGTTCGAATCTTCTGTTCTTACTGTGTTGTATTTATATGTTCTGTCAATTACCAAGATGGAGGTGTTAAAAAAACTATGAAGATTTGTGTATGTCTCCCTTTAGTTCTGTCAGTTTTAAGTATTTTAAAGCTCTCTTCTTAGGGGGGTGTGTGTGTGTATAGGATTTGTATTTTCCTGTTGAGTTAACCTTTGTGTCATTATGAAATGATCCTATTTATCCTTGATCTTACTGTATACTTTGATATTAACATAGCCATAAGCTTTCTTATGCTTACTATTTTGTGGTATCTTTTTCTATTTTCTTTTCAACTTATTTTCATGTCTTTATATTTAAGGCATGTCCCTCATAAACAATATATAGTTACATGTTACTCCTCCACCTTTTTACAATCTCTGCTATGTTTTTGGAGTGTTCACTTAAATTTATTGTAACAATTGATACCATTGTGTTTTATTCTACCATCTTATTGTTTTCCTTTGTTTCCTCTGGTTTTTATTCTGTTTCTCTTTTTTTTTTTAACCTCCTTTAGGATAAATTAAATATATTTTTGTATTCTATTTTGTCTCCTTAATTGGATTTTAGCTCTACTTCTGTGTATTATTTTTTAGTGATTACTTTAGGGATCACAATATAAATCCTTAACTTCTCAGAGTCTGCCTGGAGTAGCATTATACTACTTTCCTTTAATCCTTTGTGCTATTATTGTCACATGTTTTATTTTTACAAGTTACATAATATGCAGTACTTTCTTATTTCTGTTTCAAAGAGTCAGTTGTCTCAAGGAAATTAAAGAAAAAAATCATCATTTGTGATGTTGATATATTTACCATTTTCAGGGTTCTTTAGTCTGTCCTCTAGATCCAAACTTGCATCTGTAGCATTTTCCTTAAGCCCGAAGAATGTCTTTCAGCATTTCTTGTACTGCAGGGTCTGCTGGTGATAAACTCTCCAGCTTTTATTTCACTGACAATGTCTTCATTTTGTCTCTATTTTTGAAGGATATTTTCTCTGTAAATTCCTTGTTTGATTTTTTTTTTCTTTTATGTATTTAAATAGGGTGTTTTAACATCTTTTGGTCTCTTTTTTTTTTTTTTTTAAGTGAAAAGTGAGCTATCATTCTTATGATTCCTCTATATGTAGTAAGTCTTTTTTTTGCTGGCAGGTTTTAAGAATTTTCTTTATCTTTGATTTTAAACATGTTGAATTCAAAAGTACTGTAAGACATCCAAGAAGAAATTTTGATAGGCATCTGAATATATAAAACAGAAGTTCAGAAGAGAAGTTGGGATTAATCTTTTCAAAGATTAAGAACATCTTTGCTTTTCAGTTTGAATGATTACATTTGAGGGTGGTTTTCTTTGCATTTATCCTGCCTGGGTTTTGCTGAGCTTCATGAGTATTTTGGTTGTTGTTGTGTTGTTTGTAGTTGTTGTTTTTTTCCTCCCTAATACGTTTATTTTATTTTTTCAGTGTTATAAGATAAATTGTTCATACATCACACCCAGTGCTCCATGCAATACGTGCCCTCCTCAATACCTACCACCAGGCTCGCCCAACCCTCCACCCCTTCCCCTCCAAAACCCTCAGTTTGTTGCTCAGAGTCCGCAGTCTCTCATGGTTCATCTCCCCTTCTGATTTCCCCCCATTCCCCCTTCCCTTCCTTCTCACAATGCCCTCCATGTTTTTCCTTATGCTCCACACATAAGTGAGACCATAAGATAACTTTCTCCACTTGACTTACTTCACTCCACATAATCTCTTCCAGTCCTGTCCATGCTGACACAAAAGTTGGGTATTCATCCTTTCTGATGGAGGCATAATATTCCATTGTATATATGTACCATATCTTCTTTATCCATTCATCTGTTGAAGGACCTCAGTCAAGTTTGGAAACTTGGGGACCATTACTCCTTAAAATATTTTTTCTGCCACATTTGCTTTTTCTGAAATTCCAATTACTTATATATTAAACCGATAGTGTTCTATAGGTCCACAAAATGGTTTATTTTTTTCAACTATTTTTCTCTCTGTGCTTCACTTTGAACATTTCCTTCTGGCTTGTCTTTTTGTTAACTGATACTTAATATAAGTGTGCCATTAATTCCCACCCATGAATTTTTTTCCAGCTATATAGTTTTAAATTCTGAAATTTCTATCCTTTCACTTGTAAGGTTTTACATAGTAACCTCAAATTCTCTTTTGCCAGTATTCCCATTTTTTCCTGTAGATTTATTAACATAGTTATAAAAGTTGTTTGAAATACATGACTATTTTTACTTTATATTATTATGTTTTTCCTCTGTTAATGTATTCTGTAAAACATGTTTAGTCCAAATAAAAAAATAGAAATGTTTGCTATTATGAAATAACATGGCAATGAAAATTCTTGTAATATGTTTCCTTGTACAGATGTGCAAGAATTATCTGCATTACCTACCCAAAAGTAGAACTATTAATACCAATATCTGGATTGTCTGTGGGTCTACTCTTACTAACTGAGCTTTCTCTTGATTATGAGTCACATTTCTCTATTTCTCTTATTATCTAGTAATTGTATAATGAAGATTATAGGTGGCATTTTATAGTTCTCATTTTTTATTTTTCCCTGAAGAGTATTGTATAACTGTATAATATAGCAGGCAGTTAAATCATTGGTGGACCTCTTTGATCTTATGGAGGCTTAGTCTATTTTGGTTTGGATTTTAGTCCTAGAATACAGTCCTTGTGCTTGGGATTCAAGCTCTTCTGAGTTTTAACGAAAATCTCGAAGTGTTTCCTAACCCCTTCTAAATAGCAAGACTTGAACATCCCAAATTCTGACACACTAAACTGGGTAGCTGCTGAAACCTTCACTCACTTTCAGTGTTCTGACTGTTGCCCTCCTTTGTATACTTGAAATATTGCCCTGCATTTGAGTTGGCCAAAAAATTTGAGGGACATTTGGGTGCTGATTTTGGGTTTTCATTCATGGTGGTTCTGTTCTTTCTAGCATTCTCCTTTTCAATTTCCTGATATTCTGACAGTCCAAAGTCAGGCCTCTGGCTCCATAGCAGATTTTTCCTGAGGTTTATCTCCCATGAACCCCATGAACAGCGGAAGTACCCTCAAGGGAAAACTTAATTAAATGTAGATATCGCTTCTTGGGCTTCCCATCTTTCAAGAGTCCTATTTCTTCCAGCTTTAGGTTGCTCTCCAGTGCCCTCAAAGAGTTTTTTTTTAATTTTTATTCAGAATTTATAATAGTTGTCAAGAGAGTAATTCTGCTGTGAGCGTCTCCCATTTTTGCCTGAATCAGAACTTCATCATTGAGTGTTGACCACTCTTTGAAGCAATTTAATGTTAAAAGGAAGAAGAGGGGTGCCTGGGTGGCCCATTCAGTTAAGCCTCCTACTCTTGACTTTGGCTCAGGTCATGATCTCAGGGTCAAGCTCATATCAAGCCCCATGTCAGGCTCTGTGCTGGGTGTGGAGGCTGCTTAAGACTCTCTCTCTCTCTCTCCTTCTGCCCCAACTCCCAAAAAAGGAAGAAGCAAAAATAGTATTGATGCAGAATATAGGTTACAGAGGTGTTTCCACAGTGAGAGACACAAACATGTTTCTAGGCAGTGAAAGAGGCTCTAGAGGAGGAGGAATTGAGGTTGCAGAAGAGAGAACTAAGAGACGGCACTCTTAGTGAGGGGATTGAGTGCAGCTTTGGCATATGTAAGAGGAAAGAGAGGAGGTGAGGGGATTTTGAAGTAGCAAGGATAAGAGCTGAATGTGAACAGGAATTGTTGTCAGGAGAACATGAACTTTAAAAAGCTGTATGGATTCCTCATAAAAAAGAAAGGAAGTGAATAGACAGGAATTAAATTGAATTCAGGTATGACTAATAGAATGTATAGGATGGCTAAAGAATGAAGGTGGGAATAGTCAAGTGTGACTCCAGAGGTAGAGGCTTTAGCTGCCTCTGGAGGGCATTTTATTTAGTGAAAGGAATTTATTGGGGTGCCTGGGTGGCTCAGTTGGTTAAGTGTCTGCCTTCGGCTTAGGTCATGATCCTGGAGTTCCAGGATTGAGTCCCATGTTCGGCTCTCTGCTCAGCAGTGAGTCTGCTTCTCCCTCTGCCCCTTACCTCTCTTGTTCTCTCTCTCTCTCAAATAAATAAATAATATCTTTAAAAAAAAAAGGAATTTATTTGCAAAGGAGTAAATTAGGCTAGACGGTGGTAGTGGAGCTTATGAATTGAGGTTTGGACACTTTGAATTCAAAAGTCCAGTAAGAGACATAGGAAAAAATTTTGATATCTGGACATATGGATCAGGAGTTCAGAAGAGAGATTAGGACAGAGGTAATATTTAAGAGATAATGGCTTAAAGCTAGTAAGTCAGGCTATGAGAGTGAGTGACAAATAATGGATTAAAAAACAAGGCCTGGAAAGTGTCAATATTTAAAAATGAGTGGAGGAAGAGTAACATCAGAGAATGAGGAGGAGCATCCTGAGAGCTCAGGGGAAAAATAGTCATGGGTAGTGTCCTAGAAGCCACAGGAAGCAAAGGCAAGAGTGTCAAGAAAGGGATATAGTCAGTAGCGTAGAATGCTACTTGGAAGTCAAGTAATTTAAAGATGGAATGTGTCCATTAGAGGTAGTGACATGGAGGACAGCAGCAGTCTTGATAAGGGTTCTTTCAGTGGGGTGATGAAGGCACAGGCCAATTCATTTTTTCAGAAGCTGATTTAGAGGAAGTGAAGAGTAAGACATAAAAAAAACAATGGCAACCCATGCAGATGATCTTGAAAAGAGAGAGTGCGATGGCTGGAGAGTGATGGAGGATGGAGGGATTTTTGTAATGGAAAAGACTTAAGTGTGTGTAAGTGCTCACGGGAAGGTGCATGTGGAAGAAGAGGAGGAGAAGATGCAGGAGAGGGAAGGGATGGCTGAGTGTGGAGTTGCTGGTATACGGGAAGGAACTGGTTTGAGAATAGAGGAGGGACTGACTTTCAAGTGAAGGAGGAACTTCTGTGCCATCGAATAGGGAAGGAGGAGGCAAGAATGAGTAGATGGACAGGTTCTTTCCATTTGGAGAGAGAAGAGTGTAGGATTGTTGAGCAGTGTGTGGGCCCAGTTGAGGTTGGCGAGCATTAATTTTTAGTGCTGTCAATTTTCTGTGTCCTTGTCCGCCATGCCTAGCAGCCCCAGCAAAGGCAGGAAGACAGTGGGTAGTTGCCTCAGCCAGGGTCAAAGTGTTGCGGGTGACTGTGGTCTGTGATAAAAGGGCAAGAGAGTCCGGGACTCTGGCCAGCGAGTTCTTGGAATTTAAGCTGAGTGCTAGCAAAAAGAAATACGGGATAAAAACAGTAATGAGAGCGGTTGGGTGTGTAAGGAAGCAAGCTGGAAGAAAAGTGGATGGTGAGACCATGGGCTTGTTGGAGGCTTCAGAGTGGAGCAGTTTGGTTGAAAACATGGTTCCAATGTGTGACCATGAGAGAGGTCATGGAGCTGGAGAGAGAAGATCGTTGGTAAGGACGAAGCAAAGTAACAGAGAGGCCAAGTATGTGATGGATTGTTCATATAATACATCGGTTTCCTATGGCTGCGTAGCAAATGATCATCCATTAGGTGGCTTAAAATAACAGAACTTATTCCCTTGTCATTCGGGAGGCTAGAATCTGAAATCAAGGTTTTGGCAGAGACATGCTCCCGACCAACACCTCAGTGGGAGAATCCCTCTTCCCCCATTCCAGTTTCTGGTAGCTTCACATGTTCTGTGGTTTGTAACTACATAACCCCAGTGCGTAACCTTAATTGGATAATATTCAAAGACCTTATTTCCAAATATGGTCACACTCACAGGTGCTGGGGCTCAGGTCTTCATATATTTTGGGAGGTCACAATTCAACAAGTAGCAGTAAATGTCCAGGGTAGGTCCAGGATATACACAGAGAGCAGTGGGGGAGAGAGTGGAGAATGAGGTTACCAGAAGTAGGAAGCTTAAAGAAGAGGAGTTAACTTGGGGAAGAGTAATGATCTGGAGATAGTTTTGGTGGTAGAAGGACACAGAACCCACCTCCTAATCTTCAGTCACAGGAGGTGTGAGAGAATGAGCCTCCTGTCACTGGGAGGTCCCCAAGGGAAGCAGGGTCCTTTGGGAGGAGCTGGGTTTCATCTATTCAGCTGGCGTTCTGGGAGAATGTAGGGGGAAGATGATGGAGCGTGTTAATTATGGAGTAGGTGTTCTGGAAGGGAGAAGGGGCTAAGTGAGGAGATTGGAGGGGGAGAGCATTAAGGAAATGACCATATAGAAGAGGAAAAATAATGCGGCAGAGAATTTACACAGTGGCAGTTGTCCAAGGAAACAAAGGTAGTAGCCTTCGTGGGCTTAGCCTATAGTCTTCTGGAGGATGGCGGCCATGCCGTGGCATGAAGAAAGGGAAGTTGGACAGTCATTCTGATAGACAAGACATTCTTTTAGCTGCTGGAGTTCCTGTTTGCATGTCCAACGCTTACTGTCCAATGCGTACAAGTGAACCAAATGGCTAGGAGTGTTCTGTACAGTTGTGCCAGCCTGGTGAGCTGACCCTCTGGTGCAGGCCTGCGGGACCAGGTAGGCTTTGTGCACTGAGCAGCTCCCCGGGTCAGGTTACTGCTCACAGTGGGCCAGGCACTAGTATTGCTTTGCACAGGGGGGGAAAAGAAAAGTTCGTTTCCTGTTGGTCTGTATGTGAATTCACCAAGTCAAAGGGCTGGAGTACAATTCTGACTGTGCTTAGATTCTCAAAAACATGGCTCCAGTTCTTCTCAATTAGCAGCTCAACTGTTTTCTTTCAGGAAGTTTTATTCTTACTTCTGCATCCACACTGAGCCTCATGCTTTGCTATTTCTGACTGTCAAGAAATGAGAAGGGAAACAGCTCTCCAAAGAAATAGCGTAAAAGTCAAGTTTAACACATGTCAGGGTTTTGGTTTTTTTTTTAAAGATCTTATTTATTTGAGAGAAAGAGAGCGTGAGTGGGGAGTGGAGGGGCAGAGGGAGAGGAAGAAGCAGGCTCCCTAGGAGCCTGATGGGGGGCTCGATCCCAGGACCCGGAGATCACACCCTGAGCTGAAGGCAGACGCTTAACTGAGCCACCTAAGTGCCCCTCATGTGTCAGGTTTTTCAATGCATTTATCATTTGCTGGATCTGAGGACCCAGTTTTTATTTTTTTTTTTTAAGAAGCCGCCAATCTTTTAACCCCGAGATCTTTCCTCTTCTATAGTGTTAGCCTTCCTACTTGAGTTATTAATACTGTTGTGATAACTTATCTACTTGAGGCAACACCAGTCCCCCCTTTTTATTTAAAGACAGTCTGTACCTTAGTGGTGGGAATCTTCACAAAGAATTTATTCAGTGTGTAAAGTGGCACCATCGCTCTGCTGTTCATTTGTCATTGACTTGTTCACAGCAGGCAAATGGCCTCAGGTGAATTATGAGGAGGTGGTATTCATACCCGGGCTCCTCGGCAGTCCTTAGTACTTTGCTCTTCAGACCTAATGGCTGCTATTTTGGTCTCGATGAGCAGTATTTTTTCTTCCTCCATCAACTCCTAAACTTCCTAATTATATCACGAAGACTTGCCTTCTCCCCCCCTGCCCCAGCCTTGGATTACCTCTTTTTGCTTTAACATGGAAGAAACAGGATGTGTCGCATTTGTGTTGGAACTTGAATCTTAAGAACGCAAGCCATGTCATATGTATATTTGTGTTCCTCATAGGTATTTAAAAACCTGGCGATAAACTTAAGTCATGATTATGACCTTCTGTGGAATCCGTTGAAGTTACGTGCATATTTATAATTCACAGATCAAACTACTTCTAAAGAACACCGGATGGTGGTTTGAGAAAGTTCTCCCTCCAGCTTGCTGAAAATGTTACACAAGATAACCCTTCAGGTTTGATTGTGACTGTCCTATGAGGAGAGTTCTGTAAAGGAAATGTTTAATAATAGTGTTTTCGAAGTTAAGATTTCCAGACATTTAAGTTGACAACTTCTCCTTTTCAGCAGTTCATTCGATAGTTTTATTCTTTAAAATTTTATTTATTTTTTTAAAGATTTTATTTATTTGACAGAAACACAGCGAGAGAGGGAACACAAGCAGAGGGAATGGTAGCGGGAGAAGCAGGCTTCCTGCCGAGCAGGAAGCCCAATGCGGGGCTCGATCCCAGGGTCCTGGGATCTGACCTGGGTCGAAAGCAGACACTTAATGACTGAGCCACCCAGGCACCCCCACACCTAGTATTTTTTTTTTTTTAAAGATTTTATTTATTTGACAGAAACACAGCGAGAGAGGGAACACAAGCAGAGGGAATGGTAGCGGGAGAAGCAGGCTTCCTGCCGAGCAGGGAGCCCAATGCGGGGCTCAATCCCAGGACCCTGGGATCATGACCTGAGCCGAAGGCAGACGCTTAATGACTGAGCCACCCAGGTGCCCCTAAAATTTTTTTAAAAAAATATTTATGTATTTACTTGAGAGAGAAAGAGAGATGGGAGGGACTGATTCTTCAGGCAGACTCCCCAGTGAGCCTAGAGCCCAACTTGGGGTTTGATCTCATGACTCATGAGATCATGACCTGAGCCAAAACCAAGAGTCAGAGGCTTAACTGAGCCACCCGGGTGCCCCTGAATCTTCATTCTTTCTAACAGTGATCTGAACAAACTACATGAACTGAAAAATTCTATGAATCCTTTGCAAACAATATTCTGTTTGTTCTTCATTTGCCAACATGCAGCAAATAGGTGATTTTAAATAATTCCAACACATTGCAAAATTAGTGTTTGTTCATCCACATTATATTTCAGGGAATGACTATAAACTGCTCCTAATGCAGTCATTCCAGAATTAAGCTGCTTTCTCTAATAGGACATTTTCAAATAATATTCCTCTCTGTTCACTTAAACTCGACTGAGCCTTACCCAAAGCCTTTAGAAGATGCAAACAGCTGGTGCAAGAGAACTATCTGTAAGCCTCTCTCCAGACAGTTGTTTCTTAGCTGTAGAGAGGTTGACAAAATTAAAAACCCCTTGACCTAATGATCCATTTCTTACTGGAGCACTTTCATCAAGGATTTTTGCCTCAAGCCCTGCTTGAGCACTTGACTGTACATCCCAAGATATTTCTACTTCCGAACAGAACAAACTTGTCTCCTTGGGATGGTTCAGGTACGCTGCCACCTAGAACGTGGAGGGTGGGGTAATTGATCTCCAGCCCACCTCTCCCATCCCAGAAGCTGTCCCTTGAGACTTGAAATTTGAATCGTTTCCCCGATAAGCTGTGGAATCTGGGTTCAGACAATTTCACTTCTTTCACCTAAAGATGAAGAGAGTTTTTAGTAATTAATGCAAGCTCTGAGACCGTGTCAACAAAGAAGCCGTAGTATCCCCATCAGCAGAGCCTCTAGTAAACACCTAGAGAGTACTTTTGGTGTAGAATACAGCCAAGAAAGAGGAGAACTTTATGATGTTCATGAGAAAGTTTCTACAACCTCCTCTGATCTCCGTTCAAGCCTGGGGTGCCTGGGTGGCTCAGTCTGTTAAGCATCTGCCTGCACTCAGGTCATGATCTCAGGGTCCTGGGATGGAGGCTGCATTGGGTTCCCTGCTCAACAGGGAGCCTGCTTCTCCTCCTCCCTCTGCCTCTGCCCTCCCCCACTGCTGTTGCGCACATGTGCACTTGCTCGCTCTCTCTATATCTTTCCCTCTCAAATAAAATCTTTAAAAAACAAAGCCTGGCCAGCATCCAGGGGTTTGGCCCAGAGCTCATCCAGAAGGACAGTGCTCCTCAAACTTGAGTGAGTCTGTTCTCCCATGTGTTTTCTTGGGTAGGGCTAGAAATCTGCTTTCTTTTTCTTCTTAAGATTTTATTTGTCAGCACAAACAGGGGGAGCAGCAAGCAGAGCAGACTAAGGGAGAAGCAGGCTCCCCACTGAGCAAGGAGCCTAATGTGGGCTTTGATCCCAGGTCCCTGGGATCATGACCTGGGCATATGCTTAACCGACTGAGCCACCCAGATCTATCTCTCTCTCTCTCTCTTAAATAAAAAACAAAAAACAAATGTCTGTGTGATTCTTATGCAGGGGATCCTTAGACCACGCTTTCATAAATTGTTGCATGGCTGAATTTGCAGTCATCAGCCTTTGACACCTGTTTCCTTGTTTCGCTAATGATAAAGTAGCTAGCGCGCTTAGGGGTATAGATGTCCTCACAAAATGAAGCAAAGCTACACCCTTGACTTGATTAGCATCACATTCAGACTTACCTATAGCCTGCCATTGAAAGTTCCCAACTGCTATAGTGATGAATGAACTTGCTTCTTTCCCAAAATGTACAAGTTTAATAGGACACCAAACTTGCCTTTCTCCTCCATCTTATTCACTGAGAACATAAGGACAAATGCCCCTGGAGAGCAACTGGGTAATTTGAAGCATTTATCTCTATAGGGTCTTGACAGGCTTTGCTTAGGTCACCATGAAAAAAGACTTGGCTTTTTGAGGTGTGTCATTGTTCCGTCAGTTTCCATCAATGTGTACATTCCCTCTCACGGAGCCAAGTTAACTCAACCATTATGTAGTAGAGGGGGCACCTGAGTGGCTGAGTCAGTTAAGCATCCAACTCTTGATTTCGGCTCAGGTCATGATCTCAAGGTTGTTAGATTGAGTCCTGCATCCGGCTCCACACTGGGCTTGGAGCCGTCTTAAGAGTCTCTCTCCCCCTTTACCTCGCCCATCCTCCCTCTAAAAAATCATTATTTACTAGAGGTAACTCCTCGTCCAGGAGGGGAGGGGAAAGAAAACGCCAGAATCTGTCTTGGAACATCTATTTTCTGGCCTCATTTTTGATGGTGAACTTCAGTAACCTGGGTTAGTTACTCATAGCTGAGAGGAAGGGAGCTCAAGTGATGGTCCAGTCATGTGAACTTGGGTGGTTGGGCAGAGGCCAACTTCACTAGATGCTGAGTGATGTGTTGGGTTCAAGTAGGAAGAGACTAAGTCTCCTGATGGTTTCCTTGTGTTGCTCAAAGCTGGTTTATGCCCTGAGTGAAAGGGATTGGTGACTTCAATGAGGGAAGCTTTGGAGACAATGGGATCCAACCCATCTTTACAGATGATTGTCCAACTCCATAGTTAGAACATTTCCTGGTAAGAAAGACATTATTGAAGAGGATCTAACCCAAGGAGGTTATAGTCTCTCTGCTATCAGGTCAATGAAGTGGTCCTTAGTATTATCCCTGTGACTTACTCTGTAACTAGACAGCTCTATCTCCAGCTCCCCTTTTTGCCCATCTGTTGCCCGCCCTGCCCTGGCAACCATCAGTTCATTCTCAATACTTCTGGGTCTGATTAGTTGTCTGTTCATTTGTTTTTAGATATGAAATATAAGTGAAATCATAGGGTTTTTGTCTTTTTCTGCCTTATTTCACTTAGTGTAACACCCCCAGGTCCATTCATGTTGTTGCAAATGGCAAGGTCTCATTCTTTTTTATGGCTGAGTAATAGGGTGTGTGTGTATGGCATCTTCTTTATCCATTCATCTATGGATGGACATTTAAGTTGCTTCCATATCTTGACTATTGTAAATAAGCTGCAATAAACACAGAGGCACATATCTTTTCAAATTAGTGTTTTGTTTTCTTTGGGTAAATACCCAGTAGTGAAATAGCTGAATCACATGGTAGTTCTGTTTTTAATCTTTTGAGGAACCGCCATACTGTTTTCCACAGTAGCTTCACCTAATTACATCCCCACCAACACGGCATGACGGTTCCTAATTCTCCACATCCTCATCAACACTTGTTATTTGTGTTTTTGGTTCTAGCTAGTCTGACAAGTGTAAGGTGATATCTCACTGTGGTTTTTGATTTGGATTTTCCTGATGAGTGCTGTTGACCATCATTTCATGTGTCTTCTGGTGATCTGTATGTTATCTTTGGAAGAATCTCTATTCACATTTTCCTGCCCATTTTTTAGTGGATACTACTTGGTGTTTTTCGTTTGGTTTTTTTTTTTTTTTTTTTTTCTGATGTTGAGTTGTAGACTCCTTTTATGTACTTTGCCTATTAATCCCTTATTCGATATATCATTTGCAAATATATTCTTCCTTTCAGTAGGTTGCCTTTTTGTTCTGTTGTATCTTTGCTGTGTAAGAGCTTTTTATTTTGGTACAGTTCCAATAGTTTATTTTTCACTTTTTCAAGCAGTGCTTATTCTAAGTGAATGTCTTTAACTCCTACAGCTACTGACTGACAGTGCTGACTCCCTGCTGTGTGTACATGTTTTAAAATCTCTGTGATGAGTATTACACGCCCCCTTGTAAATGGGGTTACATAGTACTAACCCTTGCACGTAGTCTATGAGGAAGTTAGAATGGATGGGGTCTAGCTCTCTGTATGGGTGTAAAAGTACTTTTCCCATATTGGTGAAGAATATTTAGGACTGTTACTTATCACAAAGGCTTTTTTATAACTGCAAATTTTATGAACATCTGTCCGTATACTCCTGCCAAAATATTTTTTAATCCAGAACTTAGTTTATAGTGATACACTTATTTCTGTCAAAGCAAAAACTTCATGGGGTGGGCAGCAACAAAAACTGCATTTCCACATTGGAATCTGGATGCCTTTTGAGAGTGGGAAGGAGGCCTTGGGGGAAAAGAAAAATTCAGACCATTTGGAAGCCAACCTGTGGTCCTTGCCCTTCACTGCCGTGAGCTCTGTGTCGACCCAAGATCCTGAGTCCAAGAGCCTCATGGGGCTGGGGCTGAGGTCAAGGCAGGCCCCGTACATTAGAGCTTTTCCCCTAAAGAGGTGAGAGATGCTGATGACAAGTGTGCTGTAGGAAACTGCACTGCCTTTGAGCACCCAGTGTGTCTGTTCTCTCTCTCAGCCTTCAGCTCGGCATTTTCTCCACTCTCATTGGTGCCCCAGAATGCTTTGTGCAATCATCCCCTTCCTGTTGTGTAATGAAATGGCCAGGAGATGAATTGTATCCGGCAGCCACTGAGTACCTCTGCCTTGGTGGTAGAGAGCAGCCTTACCATAGTTTCCAAGTTCTTTGACAACCATACCATCACTCAAAAGGGAGGCGAGAACACTTGGGCAGTACAATGCTGGTCTGTGTTCTTTGCCCAACACTCAAGTCAATCAAGCTGGAGGTTAACACATAAACATTAGGTTGAGACTAGACTTTCCTACCAGCCCACCCCCTCAGCTTTCACCTCATCCCTTGATATATCTGCCCTCCACACCTCATTCTAATTCCATTGTCTTGGACCCTGTGCTCTTCTAGCTGGTGTTCATGCCCCTAACACCGTCGTGGAACCTGGGACATGCATGCAGGGTCTCTGTCCTTGCTAACATGCTGCCTCGCCTCTTTCCCGAGCTCTACTCTTTTTCGGATACACAAGCTCTCCAAAATAAGAGTTGATGTTAGGATCTTATTACATATCCACAGAGCTTGGTATATTACCTGTGCCCCTCCTTAAGTTAGGCTTCTATATTTGGCCATATTTTTTAAGGACCTTATAAAGAGTCATTTTGGTTACCTCTGTCCATAAACAGTAGGTATGTTTTGCTGCTTCACCACTCAGCTTGTTTTTTCGAGATATAAGTGTTCTAAGTTTTTGCCTTTTGGCACCTTTCTTACTTAACATGCTGACCATGCCGAGCGGGGGGAGCTTGGCTCAGTCAAGAACCAAACCAGCCATCTAGCCTGTCACTTCCGCTTTCTCCTAGCAGGCATTTTTACCCGCCAGCTGCCCAGCGTGTTGTCTCTGCTTCTTTGGCTGCCCTTTCTTCATATTTTAAAGAACATCAGCTTCGTAGCACTAATTTTTGCCAAGCCCTTGGTAACATTCTTCCCAACTGTGCCAGAAACACTGATGCTTGGCAGAAAACTAGGTGTCCAGGGCACCTAGATGTTACTTTTGGTTGGGGTCATTTCAGGTACTACAGTAAAAACAACGGTCATGTGGATTTCACACTGCGGGGTTATTCATTTGAAGAAAAATTTTATATTTTGATGAACTCTTTTTTTTTTTTTTTTTAAGATTTATTTATTTGACAGAGATCACAAGTAAGCAGAGAGCCCGATGTGGGCTCGATCCCAGGTCCCTGAGATCATGACCTGAGCTAAAGGCAGAGGCTTTAACCCGCTGAGCCACCCAGGCGCCCTTATATTGATGAACTCTTGAATGAAGGATCTAGAGTGAGAATCAGCTACTCTCCAGGATCCTGAATTCATTTGTTGGGTCCAGTTGCTCTGCAGTGTCTCTCAAATTGGGGTCAGAGACCTCCTGCTTCACAGTCATCTGGGATATTCTTTGAAAGTACCCACCTAGATAGGGGCCCCACGAATCTGAAATATTAGCAGTCTTACCCAGGAGATTCTTGGGCCCATGTATTTCTCCATTCATGCTTCCAGAATGAGCTTATTTGTGTTAACTCCTGTGAGAAATCTGAGGATCATCAAAGGGATAACTGATGTTGCAGGTGTTGATCTCACTTGAATTAATAGACTTCCTGCCCTAGGAGAAGCTAGACTGTGACAGGTCTGCCTGTCAGTGTCAGTCACACAGCTGTATCTGGGCATTTCACAGAGGCGTCATAGAAACCGTGTCTGTGCGTGTTTCTGGTTCTTCTTCACTAGTTGGCATTTCTCTGCAAGACTTTCATCAAAGGATATTTGTCCTGTGATTTAGACTTCCTGCTTCTAGGTGGCAGTGGCACCTCCCTCGTATAGAAAATGTTTCATTGGGGCACCTGGGTGGTTCAGCCGGCTGAGCCTCTGACTCCTGGTTTGGGCTCAGGTCATGATCTCGTCCATATGACTGATGGGCTCGTGGCTCTGTGCTCAGCAAGAGTGCTTGTCTCCCTTTC
>CM053609.1:55853173-55898232 GCA_028646535.1 Procyon lotor
TGTAATCAACTTACTCCATGCCTTTCCTTGATCTTGTCTTGGAGTAATCCTCAGGCCAGCACGGCATCAGGTGCTGCCATCGCTTGCCCGTGGCGGTGAGTGCTGCTGCTCAAGTCTCTCTGTGCTATAGCAGTGATTTTCAACAGCTGTCGGTTTTTCCCCTGAGCAACTCCCTCATCCCTGCAATGGAGATGCACCTAGGGGTGCCTGGATGGCTCAGTTGGCTAAGCATCCAACTCTTGATTTTGGCTCCAGTCGTGATCTCAGGGTCTTGAGATTAAGCTCCGTGCTGGGTGTGGAGCCTGGTTGAGATTGTCTCTTCCTCTCCCACCTCACCTGCACACACCTACAGACTGCGGGATGCTGAGGGTGTCGTGTTCCTGTAATTGACTCCTCAGGCATAGATCGGAAGGGACTTTCTTCACTTCCTTCTTTTCAAAGACAATGACCTCTTCCTCCTTTTCTTCCCCAAAAGACTATTTTCCAGCTATAGGTTTAAATTTTGTGAGAGGTGCCTGGTGGGCTCAGTCAGAAGACCATGCGACTCTTGATCTTGGGGTTGTGAGGTTGAGCCCATGTTGGGTGTAGAGATTACTCAAGAAATAAAGCTTTAAAATACGTGCGTACCTCACCACTTAAATATAATGGCTTTTGTTGGCAACAGTGTAAGCCAAAATTGAAACTGTTTTGGATAGTGACTATATATACTTTCAGAAAGACCCTCTATCCTTTATCATAGCAGAGTATTGAAACATAAAAAATTAAGCAAGGTTTTATACATCTTTAACCTTGTTTCATGGTAACAGTTCTTAATACAGATAAGCAAAGTCTCTTCCCTCAAAATGTTTACAATCGGGATATGTACATGTTTAAAATCTACACATGTATATCTTTGGTAGAAACCTGTCCCATCGTGCCCAGGGCTGAATTGTCTTTTGGAAGAGAGCACTTACCTGGTAAGTCCATCTCAGATTTTAGAACCTCATGTGATCTTGCTTGCCAGAAACCTCAATTTTGTAAAGCTCTTGATCTCTGATTATCTCACTCACTGCAGTTGTAGCCTTTACATTCCCAGTGGCTCTTCCAAAATAGAGAACTCTGAGAGAGTCGGGAATCTAATATGAAACCCTTAACCTCTGATTAAAGTATAAGACTTAAGAGGAGGCAGCCTAGTAGTTAGAATTCTGCGAGCTTGGGGTAGGAATGAGACCTTCTCTTCAGGAGTCCTGACACAGGATCAATCAGAAAGAGCTGAGTTTGAAATTCAGGATTTAGTCATTTCCAGCTTGTGATTGTGGGGGAACTTTTTCAGCCTTTGAGTCTGTTTTCTCATCTGTAAAATGGCCATAATATCTCTTCCCTAAGGGTTGAGGTTAGTGTTAAATGAGAGAATATTTATAAAGAATTTAGCACAATACCTGGTAAAATTAGATAGGTCAGTAAGTAGATACATCTAAAATGTCTATATGGGTTCTATTCTTGTTTCTCCACTTGCCTATGTAAGTTTTACCCTATTCCTTTGTATCTCAGTTGAGGGGCCTCTCAAACAGTTGTAGAACCATCTTGTATTTTTACAGAAATCCAGAAACTAGGCAACATCTTTAGGTTTAAACATTCACTATATAGCTTTCTTTATTTTAATCTGTCAAAAACTTGGAGATGACAAAGGTAGGTTTAAAAAGTACTTAACTGCATAATTATTTAAATAAAACCTGGTTGGGACACCACGTGGATGTTAGTTTGGTTAATGACTGCTTCTGCCTTTTTAGCATAAACACAACACACATAATTATGTATTATCAATAAGAGAGGAAGTCCACAAAATGAGCTCATGTCTGCTGTATGTAGGTGAATGAGGTAATGTCTGTCAAGTCCTTAAAGTTCCTGAGATTCAAGTTACACATGCCATCTCTAGCCATCTTAATGCTATCCCGTGGAAAATCGGTCTTATCCAATGCCACCCTGTCCCAAATTGGAGTATCTTCTGGAGGACAGATGAGGTTTCTGTGCCAGGTAGCTTGGGAAGCCTTCTCATCCATGGTCTTTGAGGACTACATCAAACCATCAGAGGAGGATGGTTATGTCTTTCTTGAGGTGGTGTGGGCAAATAGAACAAACACGATGCATATAGAAGCCAGGCCACTGGGGACAGAGTCCATCTTCACCTGTTACTAGCACGTGTAGTGCCACTGGAGAAATAGACTCTCTTTGTATACACAATTTGAAATCTAGAGCCATGAGATTAAATACCAGCCATATTTACTTGTGGACTGAGTTCTCAAGCAGCACGAGTAGAACATGAAGCAATTGAGATACTGCCCTCATTAATAAAGTTCAGAAGGTTTGAGCCTTATGAATAGAGATGTCCTATTGGTGAGAGCTGGCTTGTCAAGGACCTGGGCTTTGCCCCAAGTTTTGCTTCTGTCTTGTGGGTCTCCTATTTAATTACCCGTATTACCATCCCATTAGCCATACCAAGGCACCTTGCTTTATTGTTTTGGCTCACTTGTAGTCCAGAATTCTTTCTTCAATTTATGTAATCCAACCAAAACAGGCCAGAACTTCAAAAAAAAAAAATTTTTTTTTTTTGTTAAACACTAAGGAATAACACAAGAAAAATCAAAAGGGAAGGTCAAATGTATTCCAACATTCTAGCTTAAAGTTTCTGATTCTTAGGCAGTTAACACCCTCACTCTTCTTGTCCCCATTTCCATGGAAGCCCCGAGGAAAGGATGACCTGCCCAAGTCCCTTACTTCCTACCTTCAGACCTGTCATTGGTTGGATGCTTCTGTAACCTCTGCCTAAGGCCACCCCACTGGCTGTGTTGACTCTCCATAATGTAGATCACAGAACGTGAGATTTGCCTCTCCCTGCTACCTCAGCTCGGCCTCCTTAGTTCTGGCCTCTGTGCTCACAGTCACTGCTTCTCCCCAGAAGACTGGCATTAGAAATGACCTCACTTTGCAGCCTACCCCCTGCAGTAGGGCTGAGTCCATGTAAACCATCATCACATAAGTATGATACAGTGTCAGTCACATGCATGCATCTAATCACTCCGTCCTGGGACTGGAGTGGGAGGTATAGGTAGAAAAATTAGTAAGCAGGAATTGTTCTCTATCTTCTCCTCCTTTTGCTTACTCCCTTTACTGACTCGTGATACTCGCAAGTGCGTGAACCTTTTTCTTTGGGGAGTTGGGTGAAAAAGCAAAGGAAAGTAAAGACAGAGGTTCTGTGAAGCTCCTAACTTAAAAGTGCTGTTTCAGCTAAGGGAATTTTAAACAGAAGGGAAGAAGACACAAGAAAACGGAAAGAATAACTCCCCCGTCTTGTTCATTCATTAAACAAAAATTAGAGTTCTTTTGATGTGCCAGGAACTTCTTGTTCACATAAACCTTGAGGCCAACCTCCAGCCTGGGCTGTGCTTTGCTAATCACAACATTGCTGAGAGGGCTCTGTGTCCCGCAGGACACGAAACTCCTACCCCTCAATTTCGGATTGAATATTCTCTTTTGCACTGTTTTATAAAGCCTCTAGTACCATAGGTTTAAGATTTCTTAAAGGACAGAAGCCAGGCCTTTTCTTTTGTTCCCCCAAGCAGCTAGAACAGAACTGAGTGTGTAGCGTGGTACTCTAAATATTGGCTGACCTGCTTCATGGACGTGGAAAAGGAGAGTGAGGTTAATTGGGCTGACTGTGGAGGCTGGGTGTCTAGGAATTCTCTAATTATGGAGAATATGCATCATCTTCTCAGGTTCCCACTCTTTCCCCAGATGAGTGTACCTCTGCTGACATCTGTGGGGATACCCATATGTAGTCATAGAGACCTCCGTGCACTTGTCATCATTCTCTTCACCCAGATGCGAGGTTCCAGTGGACAATTTGCCAAGTGTAATTACCGTCTCTGTGGTCCTTTTGACATTTGGTGTGGCTTATTATTATTGAACCCCAACTTTTTTGCACTCTATTCCGTACTGTAGGAGTACTGGTCATCTTCTCCATTTCGTATATTCCATTAATTGCCAGGTCCCACCTCCCACCTCTCCTACCTTCTCAAGATACTTTAGTGCGTGCTACTGTCCCCTAATAACAAGCATATGGCAACAACCCCCTAATTTGTTTCTCTCCCTTGGTCTAGTCTCCTCCAGATTGGACCTGCAATGATCTTTCAAAGGTGCAAATTCGATTAGACTAATTCCTGCATAACTTCCTTTAATGATGTTCTCTTGGCTCTGAGGATAAAGTCCAAACTCCTTGACAAGAGGACTCAAGACCCTCTGAGTCTAATGCCTACTTCTTCCTCAGCCTTGCTTTCACCTCCCTTTGCTTGCTTCCCTCTTCCCCCTCTCCTGCTCCCGTCTCTCCCTCTACCTCCCTTCCCCATCCTTCTGCCCTAGCCAAGTTCAATTCTGTACGCTTCCTCACTTTCTTACTCTCCCTGAGCCTTTGAAAGCATACTTTGGAAATTGTCCATTTGCTTCCCTGACACTGCACTTGACCACACAACCTTGAAGGGTGGGGAATTTGCTTTATCCTTACACATAATAAGCACCTCAAAAATACTAGATCTATAAATGAGCATATAAGTGAGTTACTGATGTTCTGATTTCAGTGCTCCGTGGTGGATAATATCTGACATTTATTTCTATGTGCCAGACCATATTTTAAGTTCTTGAACATAAAAACTATCTATGCTGAGAAATAGACACTACTATATCTCTATTTTACAAATAAGGAAACTGAGACACAGACTAAGGTACCTGCTTGTCCTCGTTCAACTAATAAGCAGTTGAACAGTTATAGGACCTCATAGAGTCCAGCGTTAGAGTATTCACACTTAATATACCCTACGTTGCTTTTAATTCAAAGCTATTGATACAGTTGGATGATGTATCATTAAGGTTTGGCTATGTGAGATCTAGAGAGATTAATGGAAAAGTGGAAGGAGACTTTGGAATCATAAACAAGTTGGGGAAAGGGCCCAGCCAGCCAGGTAAGTGCTCAGTCCAACTTGCCCACAGCCACAGCCACCCCCAACCACAGACTCTCAGTCTTTTAGAATACAGTCTGTTTAAGAAGACCGGAGTTGAGCACTTGCTGTTCCTCGTACTGGGGATACCCAAAGTAGAATGATACAGATTTTTTCAAGGTACCCACACTCTGAAACAGACCGCACTGCATGAGAATTAGCAAGCCAGAACAGAGTGTGGTTAACAGAGGAGGGAGGACAGCCCCTCCCCCCCGGAACTGATTCCCTCTTCCCTTCCCCCAAAGCTTGGCTGGTACAAGCCCGAGCAGTGCTGAGAGCATATTGTGAGGTGCTAGACAGAAGACTGCTATGCGGATTTGACACCAAGAGTATCCGATGCCCACCATCTTGCTTTTAGTAAGCCTCAGAAGAACAGGTGCAGTGAGGAAGATGTTACATAGATTTATGGACCATGGTGGGGGGTGGGGGGTGGTCCATGGGCCCTCCCTCCTGCTTTCCACATCGTGGAGCTAAATGAATACCTCGCTGCTGGCTTTTGCCAGGCCCTGGAATCTCAAGGTTTTCTGGAGGACATCTGGGAATGTAGCGCTTCTCTAGGCGGAGGATGGGGCTGGGGAGAGAGAGACGAAGAACTACTTCAGAACAGATGTCAACAGAGCTCTGCTCTCCGTGCTGAGAATCGGTAAACACGTGCCTCGTGCCTGCCAGGCAGAGTGAGTGAGGCCCGGGCTCCAGAGCCCAGGGCCGATGAGCCGCCCTCCTGGGGGACTCTTGCGCTGCAAACAAATTAGCTTTGATGGACGAGTGGCCTTTGCTTATTCTTGGAGGAGGAGGAGGTGGGAGCTCAGGCCCGTGCAGAGTTTAATTAAGGCTGGCAGCTGGTGTAGCAGGTGAGCTGGGTCTGCTCTGCACTCCGTTTATGTCGCAAGGTACTACTTGGATTTTGTCCTTCTCCGGATACTCTCCTGGTGCCCCGTCTTCCCTCGCCACCGACCCCATGTTGCTCTGTGTGCTCTTGGACTGGTGAGACCTTATCCCCAAGCACAGGCTCCAGGCGAGGACCACACTCCAGAGGTAGAAAAATTAAACTGTAAAGAAACTGCGTAAACCAGGGCAGGAATAGGGCTCTCATTCGAGATGCTTTCTCCCCGTGTCTCCCACTTACGTGTGCCCATTTGTACCAGTAATGATGTCATGACCACCTTGGGACTTATCCTATCTGGAGGGAGAAGAAAAAATACGATTGGAGCATGTGTCATGTCTCTATCACTGGTGGTTCTCCATCAGGATGGATGATGGCGGTGCCAGGGGGAGCACTCCTGTCTTCTGTCCAAGTAAACCAGACCCAGGAAAGAAAGAAAAGTGACTTTGAATCACACAGTCTCATGCCATGGCAGGGCCGCTAGCCCTTGGGCCCATCTACAGGACACTCATGTCTACAGGGGAATGGACTCCATAGGGTTTTTATAAAAGTGAGCGTGAATGCTGAAATCATGCAGTTGATTAGCCAAAAAGTATGCTTTAAAATACCAACCATCACTGCAGACATTGCTGAATAGAAAAATCTCCAAAAACACCTGCTTAACTGAAGTGGAAGAGGAAGAAACACAAAACCCCAGGCTCTTTGGCTTTCTCTTCTGGTGACATGAGATCCAGGCAGACAAAGAAGTGGTGGGAAGGAATCTCTGTAAAATTTTCTGCGATGGCATCGCATCTGGGGAAGCGGAGTTAGACAATATATGTTTATGGCGTAAGGCCTTTAAGGAAGTGTTTTGTCATATTGGATGCTACTTACGATGATGCTGTATGTGCTCTCAAAACATTTTCTGGATGTGACGATCTGCCCGGCATTAACAGCTGTTTGCCCGATCACATCCCATACACATGAGTTAATTACCTACAGCAAGAAAAGACTTTGAAAACAAAGCAAGAAATATATAAAATAAAAGCTGTTGTCTCCTTATTATAGTTTCTCCTGTAGTCATTTTCATAAAAAGAGCCAGGCAATTGTGTGTTATACCAGAATTCCAGGAAGATTGGGTTTTTAGGATTTGGGACTGTGGTGACGCTGAGTGGAAACATACTTTGTAGAAAAGTCCTCAAAATTTAAGTGGCCCAGGGGCCCTTAGCCCTTGGGATAGGATCACCCATTCTAGATTTGGCAGTCTAAAAACTTTAATAAAGGGAAGTGGTCCAGCAAGTAGAACATCATTTTATTTGAGGGTATTGAGGTTAGGGAGGGATAAATATTGTATGAAACACTTCAAAATTAAAGGAAACTTAGAGATTACCCATTTCATTATTTTAAAACTGAGAAAGTGCGAGCCTGGTGGTATTGAGGGCACGTGTTGCATGGAGCACTGGGTGTGGTGCATGAACAATGAATCCTGGAACACAGAAAAAATCTAAAAAAATAAAAATGATAATGTTGAAGTCAGGTTATCTGTGCCTTAGCAGTGGGCTTGCTTTGGCTTTTAAATTGGAGCTCCATGGAGACCACTTTACTAGTCTCAGAGTGTTAGACATAGCTGTTGGTGACTTCTGGCCCTCGTTCCTCATTCCCATTATTCCCCTGGTGGCCATGTTCTCCAATGTCCTATGGGAAACAAAGGCTTGGTATGTAAGTTGATTGTAAGCTGTATTCCCAAGGAAAATGGCACATGAAACTAGACTCTAAGGTCCTGTGGAATAATGTGTGTCTTCATATCTTTCTCACGACCAAACGCTGTGTTTTCTGTAAATGTAATATTTAAATATTTGCTGGCTGAAAGATATCTGTAATATTTCCATCAGTGGTCGGAGGAGTGTAGATGGAATTAGGTGGATAGACTTTGGAGACTGACTGCCTGGATGTGAATCCAACTTAGCCAAGTAGAAGCCATGACCTCAGACAGCTGACCTAACTTCTCTCTGTCTTCTCTGCGTCTGTTTCCTCAGCTGTGGGCTGAAATGTTAATAATTCCTATCTTACAGGGTGGTCATGAGGATGAAGGGAGTTCACATATTCAAAGCCCTTAGAACAGTGTTTTGCACAGAGAAGGAACTCAGCATTAGCTATTACCAGGTGGTGTCCAGCGAAAGCCGTCTTTAGCTGTTGTTGAGAAATGTTCCAGAACAAGCATGAATATTACGTTACCTGAGCACATAATAAATTAGAGTGATTGTTGTAGGGGTCATCAACTCTTAGAGTTCTGGACACTTCTTTACTCAGAACTATATTTGCACAGCTCTTAATTTCCCTCTATCACCTCTTTATCCTGCAGTATCCAGGTTTTCTTAATAAGTATATAGATTCCCTATCATGGTCACCATCGTCTAGAGCTGCACTTGGTCTCTCCATTGCCCCCTTACAGACTATTGTAAATGAGGTCCCAGTGGCTTTCTTCCTTTGGTCCCACCCGGGCATCGGTGTTGACCAATGTATCTTTCCATTCCCTTCTTCAGCAATGCTGTTTGTATGTCCTTCTCCTGTATGTACCCGCGACTGCCCTCAAGTTGGTCCTGACAGGTTGGTCACTGTTTCCTTGAGACTTAGGGATTTTTTTTCTTCTCATCCTTTAGAATCCTGCTTGAAACCCACCTTGAATAAAAGAAGTCTACCTTGTATGTTCCTAGTCATCCATCCATCTGTCACTGATTGAGAAGCTCTTTGCCCTTGAGATTGTTACTGTGTGATCTGTCCCCAACTGATATGAGTAGGTATCCTCATTCTTGTTTTATTTCCACAGTATGTTCCTCCAGATCTCTGCGTCTGCAATTTTGTGCTGGAACAGTCCCTCTCAGTGAGAGCCCTGCAGGAAATGCTTGCCAACACAGGTGAAAATGGCAGTGAAGGGGTGAGTACCTGATTTATGTCCTAGGTGGGGATTGGGACACACTACAGCCCAGAAGTACATACTTTATTTCATTACTCCAGTTTCTAACCAGGAAACCTTAGGATCCTTGGCTGATCCATATAGAGATACTAAATCTTTCTGTGTTTAATTCTTATTATTGAGCAACCTTAATCCTGCTTCTTTTGGATTAATCAACTTCCACCATAAAATGGAAGAGATCACCATTGAGGCTGCATGAGCAGAATATAGGTCATTGAAACTACTCCCCTTCCCTAACCCGTAATCCACCAGAAAAAATGTGAGGAAGGGCATTAAGATAGAGGGTGCCTGTTAGGTGTTCTTTTTTCTTGGAGAATTCTCATCAGAGATTTATGACTGTCCCAATGAAGTACAACTAGGTTATAGCAGTTTCGTGAGGATTCCCAGTAGAATTCAGTCTTTGACTCCCAGAACTTCACAATTTCATTCATGATGAGAAAATGTAGGGCAGTCTTGAGTTTCTATTGTTAGTAGAATGGTCCTAAGTATTAAACTGAGGGTTTATGCTCCCTAGCTCCCAAGTCTTTAACCAGAGACTTTCAGAATAATTTTGACTTTCTTTCCCAAACGACCCACATCTATTTATATTCATTTTTCATCAAGTATTTTGATTATATGGCCTGAATATCTCAAATCCAAGCATCCCTCTCCATCCCCCTTAGACACCGTACTAGATGACTATCCTCTGTCTTCTTGGTTACAGCAACAGGTTACTAATCTCTCTGATTCCTTCTATTCTTATCCACCTCTGCCGCCATTTTTTTTTCATTCAGCTATTAAAATGTTCTTTCCAAAATGCAGATCTATCTTTACACTTCCCTGTTTTAAAACCCTCTGTCTTCCCATTATCTTGAGAAAAATTCCAAATTCTTAACTATACCTAAAGCCCTTCAGGATTTGTGAGCCCTGCTCAGCTTTCCTGTCCTCTCTCTCATCACGTCCCCCCAGGCACTCAGCGTTCAGCCATATCGAATTGCTTTCACTCCCTCAAACGTGACAACGCTCTTTTGCCTATGATCATGTGTGTCAGCTATTCTACTTAGGACAGCGTCGTCCTCCTCTCTGCCTTCCCCTGTGTAATTTTTCTGTCCCCTTCAAGGAACCAGTTTAAATATCGGATCTACTGAGAAAACTTTGTCAGCCCCACAGGTCCGGGATAGGTGTCCTTGCTTGAGCAACAGTCAGTAAATAGTTCTCCTCATTCTGTACCATAATTGCAAGTCTAATTTTCTGCATCCTGTACTGGAGAGTAAACTGCACATAGGTAGGAACTATTTGTAGTACCTAGCACAACTTATTCTCACTTGACTCAAATGAAGTCATATGTAAAAAATAAATGTCTCATTGACAGTAGAAGAGATGATGACCGTGGACTCAAGGGAACCAGTATTTACATGTAGGTCATCTTCCAGCTCGTAGTGTGATCTTACATGAGGCTTATTACCTCTTGGGCCCATAGTGGTCTCACCTATAAAATTAGAACGTTTAATTAGTTTTCTAGGGTCCTTAACACCTTTGTGATTCTTTGCTCTTCTGGTTCAAAATAATATGCTTTTTCAGCCACCTGAGAATAGCTTTTTTTGTACTGTAGAGCATTAACAGGTGAGGTTTTGTTCTTTGGATGTTCACTGCAGTCTGTGCTTCCCTCTCACACTGACCTCAGTACCAGTGCTTTCCTCCATAGGCATATACCCTTCAGCCCAGTGGAACAAGTCTATCTTTAATTCTTCATTCTTTTTCCAAAACTAACAACTCATCCTTTATAGACCTCTTTGGTGAGGGGGAGCTGGTTGATTTGGAATATTAGCACTTCCAGTTTCAACCAAGATCAGCTAGACTCGGCCTACTTATGGCCCAAGGATAGAAATTGGGAAGATAGAAGCTATGTTAACCGGAGAACTATCTCTTGGGCGTTCTCTTATCCTGTTATGCTCAAAAAGTGTATTTGAAAGGACTTCATTTTCATTTAGCTTGAGTGGTTCAGGAAGTTCTGTACATGATAAAGTAAATTCAGAAGTTCTGATTATAATCTTTGCTCTTCTTAATTGCCGCACACTTAAATAATAGTCTTAACTTGGTTCGTCTTAAAGAAGAAAAAATAGCCATCACCCTGTTACTCCAGGTGAGCACTGGGTGTCATACACAGCTAATGAATCATTGAACACTACATCAAAAACTAATGATGTACTTACTATATGTTGGCTAATTGAACATAAAAAAAACACAAGGGAAAAGAATAATAAATAGCAATTCATTTGCCAAAGAGTGTGAAGACCAACTTGGATGAGTGAGTATTTAGTTTGAAACATACAAAGAAGACCTACCTTAAACACTAGCCATGTTGGCGGAGAAGGTTACTCAATGTAATTGTATATTTCAGGGGCCATCTTTAAATTGCCATATTTAAAAACCAGTGCATTAAATCTTATTGGGCAATTCATTCTCTTTGAAAACTCGAGTCCAAAATAAATGATCTGCGACATTTTTATTAAATATTTATTGGATAACAGTATTCATCATGTTGGGTCAGACTCTGGAATTTCCCACGTGTCGTGTTGCCTTTTTGTGCCATTTTACCAAAAATAATAGTTCTCACCTTGACACATACCATCATCATCATTATCATTGACCAGTGATCTCAGAGCTAAAAGGAGGGAACTTGGAAGGAGGGCTGGAGTCTTTTAAAATGACTAAGATGTTACTTGGTGGTTCTGTGAACTGGTCCCCTTGCTAAGAGCTTCAGGTGCTGTAACCCTCTTGGACTGTTCTCTAAATTCCATCTGGGCTCTAGACCTCTCCTATGAGAAATAACATTTTTATATAACCTCTTGAGTCTGATTGCTTTGCTTTCCTGAAGTGATTTCTGGGCACATTTACCATTAGTATCTAGTTTGATTTTAGACAATAATATTCAGCAGGGAAGAAAAAGAGGTGGGGGGGGGGAGGAAGTGAGTTAACACGACAGACCATAATGATTCTCTGGGAAGCCTGGGAATGTTTGAGTGGGGTGGCGCTTCCTTTGTATGCCAGTCCATTCTCTTTGGAAATAGGCATTTAATGCTTTTAAATAGATATTACTTTCACTAATGATCATGACTGCCACCAAATGGGATGCTTTGAAGAGTGTAATTTTTCCCTCTAGTCATAAATTGGTCCTCATGTAGTGTGTCTCTTCACTGCTGTGCAGCAGCTGAACATGTTTAAGAAATGACTTCGGTTTGTTGATTCACGTGATCAGCGTACAGAAGTCTTTTTGCAAGGATTTACAGTTCTGCAGCAATTCCCCTTGCTAACAGGAAACAGAGGTGTCCGGCTTTGTTTAACGACAGAGTTTGTTCTTGAACTGTCCTTAAAAATATAGCAAGTAGCTTGTGGGACCCAGCTTTACATTGAAAAGGAGAGAAAAAATGAGGCCAAGGACGTGGGGTGCCTCCCCAGAGTCTGCCCTAGTTGAATTCATCTTTGGGTCATTTTGACCCTGATTAAATCCTATCTGATTTTATTCTGGAGAAAATTACCAACAGATAGATGTTTGGCAGTGTGGCCAATTAAATGGCTGAAGTTTGAAGTAAAATCCCTGCATCCAAATACTAAAATATTTTCACATTTTTGATTGATTGGGCGTACACTATGTGAAATACCCAGACACTTTCAGCTGGATGTGGTGCAAAAGAGATGTCGGCATGTCCCTCCGAGCTGTCGATCCCACCAGCCCTTAGAAATGACTTTGAAGGGAGAGCAGGCAGCTTTGGGCATGAGAAAAGCTCTGTCTTTAGAGCCAGGCACACGTGTTTTCAGTCTGGGCTTTCTCCATCGGGTGATGTCTGGGGCAAATTATTCTTCCTTTCTGTACCGTACTTTCCTAATCTTCAAAATGCAACCCAGCTCATGGTGTTGGGTAGAAATTAAATGATAGAAATCTCTACCAGTGCTAAAAAGATAGATTGGTTCCTCTTCATCTCTGCTCCACTCCCTCCTTTCATATCCAAATGCCTCATGGGAAGGAAAAGTCCATGCTGCATGACCAGGTGCACAGAACTCCAAGTGGGTTTTGACATGAATGGGCATAATGCTTCTAAAAATGAAAGGCCTTGATTAACACAATTACCAGCTGCACTCCTTCTGATAAGGGCTCTGGTTTTCTCTAAAACTTAATCTTTGTTCGACTTCTACCACTTAAAAAAAAAAGCTGCACATATAAAATGCATTTCCTATTAATGTTATACTTTATATAAGACGGAAGAACGGGTAACGTCATGAGCACCAAAGATCATGCTTCACTTTCATTGCTAAAATGTCTAGGATGCTAATACACAATCAGCCTTTTAACCTTGATTGGGAAATGTGACCTGGAAAGCTGTTTCTTCTGCAAGAACTTTTCTCATGGCTAACCTCACTGAGAGGTAGTTCTTTAATTTCTCATGTTACCTATGTGGTGGTCCCACTAACCCACAAAGGAGCATCAGACGCCTTTCACTCTCTTTAGAGGGGGAATACGACACGCCATAAAGCTAGGAGAGAAATGCGCATGCGTGTTCTAGAGCGCGGTTGCCATGTCTGAAGAGGAAGAGCCAGTGCCCCCTGAGAATCTAGGGACGGTCTCCTGGCAACATGTGACAGAACTGGGAGTGAGACTTAATCTCACATTGTGCTGTATTTGTGTAAAGGTCATTAAAGTACATGTCACGAGATACTTACCTTGTAGTCAAGGTCAGGGCATTCGTCCGTGTTATAAAGTCACAGAAAGGTGGCAACATCATTTATCTACCCTGAGCTTGGTAGGTAATGAACAGATCAAAACAGGTCCTGATGAGCAGAGTTAGAAGCCCCTTGGCTAAAGTCTGAACTCGAGCTGTGCCCAGATGTAGAGATCTTGTGTGAACTCATCCAGAAGGAAGAAGGCTAGTAGGATCCTTACCACCTTTATTCCTTAGCCCCGAGTCTCCACCATTTCTATATTGTAAAGAGACAGGATACCCCCTCATCCAGATTTAGCCTCTCAATCTGAGGTTTTTTGCCTTCCTTTCTCAGTTGTCAGCAAAGAGCCAGAAAGAATTTATTTTGGTATATGGATGGAAAGGGAATATGACTGATGGAGGATCTATGTACCCAGTTCTAAATAAACCTCATCCCTGTTGACAATTTTTTTTAAAGACTACATTTTTTTAAAAGAGAAATCATTTAACGAATCAAATCTAACAGGCGTTAACTACGCCTTTAGAATAGACGTAAGATTTCCTTTGGAGAAAAACTACGAAGTCACTTCTGCATGAATTATTATGCTGTAAGTCCTAGGACCTACCCATGTGTGCCATGGGCATAGGTGACATGCTACCCCAAGTGAGGGTAGCCAGGATACACCAAAATAGCCCCATTAGGTGTTCAAGTCCAAACTTTCTTTGCCCTCATTGGTAAAAGCCACTGCCTCAGGCTCCCCAAGTACCTCCTCACCGCCCACACTCGGGAGTCCCCCCCGCCCCCCAACACGGTGCAGGTGCCTGTCAGGTTGTTCGTCCTGAGGATGTTACCCCTGCCTAGCGCCTATTTAGAGCAGGATGCCACGGCATTCCGTGTTTACTTGACTTGGCCCTGCTGTTTCTTTTGAAGTAGAGAAAAATAACATTCCGATTTTGGATGCTTCCCTTTCTGTTTTTTAACTTACAGCTGGTTGTCCACACCTGCTGCGAAAATAGCATTTTTTGTATTTTAAAAATAATTAAACCTATTGGATGAAATAGTTCTTACATGTAAAAGCTTAGGGGAGGTTCTGTGTCAAAATCCACTCTTTATACTCCATCCTGTGTTAGTTGACTTGTTCATGAGGTTGGCTCAGGGGAGGCGAGTGGTTTCGGGTTGGTCCCGACGCTGCCCACTGGAGGTCTGATTGCGCCAAATCTCCTCCTCCTCTGGGCTTTGGTTCCACTCTCTCTAAATACTGACTGACACCACTTAGACGGAGAAGAACTTTCTCCTGTGTGTGAGGGTTCCCAGGCACCCAGTTAAAAAGGAAAAACGTTGCTACTCTACTTCTTCTGGTGTGTAGCCCGTCACTGATTCGCTGTGGAAATGGTAGCCTGTTGATGTTAGCCACTGTTCTTGAGACCCAGGCTCCCATAATTTTAGGTAGAGTTGAATCCGTGTGTTTATTCTCTTTCTACGTTGGTGTGGACAAAGAATTTCCCAAACTCCATCTAAGACAGAGTGATGACTATGTAAGTTTAATTTATTTTTTTGAGATCTGAATCCTCTATAAATTTTCTTGTAGAAGAATATGGGATGTATTCTGTAGCTTTGACAGAACGTCTTTCTTCAAGGATCCAGATATCATTTTCAGAAATTAAATAATCATGAGAGGCCTCCAAACTAAGGTTTGGTGTTTTTGGTGTTTTTTCACGGACCAAATTCTCATTAAACATATATCTCTTTTTGTCCCCCTTTCTTTTCCTCTTCTTAAAGTTCTCTTGCATGTTATGCTGTGAGTTTAGGAATTTATGCTGATAATAATGGACTTTAATGTTTCTGGTAAGCTGACATTTGTGAAAATGTATGCGGGTGACTCATAATTCATTTTTGAGCTGGCCTTTTGATAAAATAGCCAATTAAAATATGCCATCTGGAAGACCTTAGTTCATGGTAAGAAAATAACCTCTTAGGTTTTAAAAAAAAAAAATCGAAATGATTGTTTGCAGTATTTCTAAGAAAAAAGAAATTCCAAGTTTGCCTGATGTAGATACGGACCATTTTTTTTTGGGGGGGGGGTGGATTTTTCTTATGTAAATGTAATTATGAAAACGTGCTGCACACAAATTTAATCAGCGTGCTGCTTGCTTGTTTCTTGATGACACCAACACTGTACTGGGGGAGAAAATTAAAACGAACTTTTACATCTAATGCCACTGCTAACTTCTAGTAAAATAACTGTATGCTCACCAGGTGGGAACTCCACCCCCTTCATTCTCATTGTGTTTTTTCCCCTACACTAAGCATCAGTAGATGAAGTTCTTGAAAGCTTTCAGCAAGACCTGCGTCCATTAAAATATCCATTTAATGTCTTGTTTTTTATTTTGCTAGCTCAGTGACCTATCGGAATGGGTACGTTATTTACTCCTTTAATATACATGTACTTTGCATGGACAACTGACTTCAGCTTATTTGTAATGAGCTGGGCTTCTCACATGTGAGTGTTCAGGGCGATTTCCATTCCTCGTGCCTCTGCAATGAAGAAAAAAAAAAAAAAAAACCAGCCCTGCACCACACTTCAGTCTCATGGAATTAGACGTGGCTGCACACTTAAAAATTTGTTGCCAGGCAGCTTGTTAAAATGCTGCTCTGTCATTAGAAGAATGGCCCGCCTGTGGAGTCATTTTTTTCCCCCCATTAATACATTGAAAGTTATTTCTTCGAGTCATTTTTTATTCTGTGTGTGGTCTGGGTGGCCAGTGCCCGTAGATTTGAACTTGGTAAAATGACGGAAGTGTGCAGCCTTGCCTTCACCCCAGCTTCTCAGTGCTTCTGCCCTCTCCTAGTGCCATCGTGGGATTCCAGCGCTGCTCTTCCATGGGGCTGGAATTCATCATCAAAATGGAAAAAGCTAGTTAGTATCCCTCTCTCACCCAGCATCCTTAAAATGAACCAGCAGCAGAACAAAATGTTACTTGCAACCATTAAGAATAACCATTAAGGTTAACTAGCTTTTTACATTTCACCATATCCCAAGAAGAAGCATTTTCAAGTGAAAGAACCCGTAGAATGAATTTTTAAAGCTCCCGCCGATCCAGAACATAGTGTTCCAGCTTTGGTGGAATTGCCTTTTTTGCGGGGGAAATGTTTTCATTCTGAGTCGGGTGCCTCATATTTAACATCGATATGGCTTTGTGATTCTGGTGGTGGTTTGCAAATGTGATAACATTTAGCCTTGCTAATGTTACACAGACCCTGAAGTTCTTTCCTTTCTTGCTGTTGATCTTCAGGGCTCTGTTAGTCTAGTCTTGTCCTAATGACCTCGGTCATCCTAGAGAGCTTGAGCTTCTTTCCTATGGCTGGGCTAAAGGCAGTTTCTTGTGCTGTGTTTTGTTTTTGACATTTTAATTGCGAAAAATGTAAACATTTTTATTACAGTTTCTTAGAGGAGTGAGGAGGGATTGGGGCATCTAAGCTTTCTCGAGCCCATGCTGTGTTAGGTAAATGGTTAAATTCTTAGGGGGCATATTGATGAGAGATTTTGCTGAATTAAAAAAATTGTTTAGTTGGGGAACAAAGACACAGAGATGGGTTGAAAAACCGGATTTCAGCAGCATTTTTAGGAATGCGTTTTAATTTTAAATTATAACCTATCTGAATTGAGGTGAAATCTTTTGTGTTAAAACCCTTGCTTACCTTTTAAAAATGGAGCACATTTGGAATTCAAGAAATCCTGGGAGAATAGAAACCTTTCAGTTTATTTATAAGACTTTTCCTTTGATTGTGTAATTTACTTCTTAACAGCTACCAGCGTTTAAATTATACATTTGTAGGGAGAATTGAATGAACTAGAAAAAAACTCCAACTTATTTCTACTTCATGAAACTTTAATGAAAGCACCTACGTGGATATTCTGGTCAACAAAAATTAAGTTGGTGCCCAAGACATCCTGGTCTCAACTGACATTTCAATCCTCAGTGAGGTAAAAAGTCTGTGGCTAACACCCCAACTCTACGATTACTACTGTGTGGTTTTAGAATGGAAGACCCTGGAATGTGGACCAGGTGAAATCAATGGAAAGGAAGCAAGAATAAGAATAAGCACGAGAAGATTCAGGGGGGCCTTGGGGCAAAAAGGCCTCGTGCTCCGCAGAGGGCCGGGAAGGCAGAACAATTGTTTCTACCTGTGTTTCCCGTGCCTGTCCTTAGGCGGGTGCCGAGTGGGAGAGGGGAAGGTGCCCAGATGTTGCTCTGCTGGGGGAGGGGATAGTGCCTGACCAGGGTGTGGGGGCAGTGGGTTTCTGGCCTGTGCACTGCCACTCTGTCCTGTGTTGTGCCCATCCATCAGCTAATGTGGCCTCTGACCTGCATCAGTGGCTCCCAGACATCTTCTGACCTCCCCTGGGACCCCTGTCTGCCTAGGAATAAGGATTTGCAAGTCATTAGGAGAATAATTACAATATAGGAATCGTATCATTAAGTTCACTTCATGAATGGAAAGGTTACCTTGTTAATGTTTTTTCTTAAAATATTTATCTATTTGAGAGAGAGACAGCAGGGGGAGGGGCAGAGAGAGGGGGAGAAAGAATCTCAAGCAGACTCCCTGCCGAGCTCGGAGCCCATTGCAGGATGACAGGGCTCAGTCAGTGAACCCCGAGATCACTACCTCAGCTGAAACCCAGAGTCCGAGGCTCAGCCGACTGAGCCCCCCGGGCGCCCCTATCTTTTTTATTTTCTACAATTATGTCTTTTTTTTTTTTTTTTTTAATAATTTTTATACTCTAATGGTTATCAGGATGGTTTATTTCCTGGTTGGTTTATTTATTTATGGAAATTATAGTGCTAGTGTAGGTGACAGCTTTCTTCATTCTATTTTTAAAAATGCTCTTGCTGGGCAAAACCTAAAACTGACAACTCTGTTGATGATCACTTCGCTCCTGATGTTGAAACTGTAGCAGCTTTTGAACTTTGGAGCCCCACAAGGCCTATTCGGCCAAACTTCGTGTTAGGAATTTTCCCTGACCACCAGACGTGTTTTGGCCTAAAAGCCGTTGCTTTACAAAAGTTTTGTTCTGCTGAAACCCAGAGCATTGGCGTCCTTGTTGGTGGCAGTTATTTACCTCTCCCTTGGTGGGGATCTCCAGGTCTTAGCCTCTGTTGTGAGGGGAGTGCTTTTGGAGTTTCTAGAACCCAGTTGTACATCGTTTTCCGTTCCCAGGAGAAAAGTGGACCAGGTGAGTTAATAGGAATGGTCTGCTGCCCATATTAATGAGGACGTGTGGCTGGAGGCCAGGTTCCCTGCCCCTATTTCTCTGTTGCTCGTTTGCCTTTATGAGGTGGAGGATGGTAAGCAGGAGAATGGAGATATTGTTCTAAGAGACTCTTAACCTCAGGAAGCAAACTAAGGGTTGCTGGGAGGTGATGGGGTAGGGATGGGGTGGCTGGGTGATGGACATTGGGGAGGGTATGTGCTATGGTGAGTGCTGTGAACTATGTAAGCCTGACGATTCACAGACATGTACCCTGGGGCAAATAATACATTATATGTTAGTTAAAAAAATAAAAAATAAAAGAATGCATGAAGGGCTGTTCCCATGTCTGTGGGGCCAGCACAGCAGGGGTTTTAGCTGAAGAACAGCCTTTGGGAATTGGCCTGAGAAGGTGCTTCCTCTTTCCTATTCTCCTGAGTCCTACTGTCTGGGCCTGGTGGGACCAGTGATGGGAACTCATGGCAAAGACTGTTCCTGAAAGGACCTCTTTTCCTGTCTTGGGTGAGATACTAGAAAAGTAAGTTGAATGCAGTACTTTAAAAAACAGTAATTGGAAAATAACTTTTTGGCTATATACATAGTAACTTTAAATGACTTCGTCTCAGGGATTTCCAGAATTATTGCTGGGGTACAAAAGGCTTCAAGCTCTGTCTTCTCAGTGGGTGGGGGTAACTGAATTGTGATCGCCGAGTCTCCTTGAGTCCGTCCAGCAGAGAGCTGTGATGCCGTCTCTCTCAAACTGAAGGTAGCGCTCGCTCCGTGCTCGCGTTCGGGCCCAGTCACAGGCCCCAAGAGAAGCAGGCATGTTGCCCCAGTGGTCTAGAGACCTGTCTCCCCGTGGTAGGACCCTGGCAACTTTGTGTCCTGCCCTGCGGGGTTTTTCCCGTGCCAGCTTGGGAAAGGGATATTTTTCTAAGTCCTTATTCAATTTTAGGATTCGTGCAAACTTTGGAAATAATGACCTGACATGGTATATCTCTAACTCCTCCTGTTCTTTCAGCCTCGAAATGGATCCAGTGGCTTGTTTTCTAGAGATTTCCAATAGTGCGGCAAAGGGAGGGTGAATACTTAACAAGATGCACTTCAGGACCTCTTTCTCTCTGCTCAGGGTTGTGCATTTTGTGGTGGGATGGATTGCCTTTGCGACGCCCACACCCCACCCAGGCAGTCCCCCCACCCCGCCCCCCGGCACCACAGGCGCCCGCCCACCCAGGGTGGTCCAGAGGGCCTCGGGGCAAGTCTAAATAGCAGGAACTACAATTCTCTGACCTCAGGCAGTGGAACTGGGTCACCAGGAGGATGAGCAACTGCGGTTTCCCTGTTCCGTGTTCCTTCCTGGCAGCCACTTGGCTGTGTGAAGGGTGAAACAGCAGGGATATACAGAAGCCTGGCTCCTGAGCTGCGCTGATCTCTGTCAAAGTCGGGAAGGGAGACGCTGGGCTGCCAGTATCCCGTGCCCTCTCGGTTGACCTGTTTATTTGGAACTCCACTTGCTGGTCGTCTTACCTACAGCACAGATCCCTCAGAAACTCCTTGCCCGTCTCTCTCCCCAGGTGGGGTTACCCGGGCTATGGTTGCTTCACCTCTAACATTATTTACTTCATTTGCAATTTTTTATTCCATTTTGTTGCCTTGAGCTGTTCCCACGGCAACCGGGAACGGTAAGTTCACTTGGCTGAATTCCCATCCTGACGGCTCCAGCTCCAACTGCTCTCCTCTCACCTAGTGTCTTGGGCTCACGGGAGTCACAAAATCCTCCTCAGATCTGCCGGCCCCTTTGCCTGCTATGGTTGTCTGTCCCTGAGCACTCATTGACTTGTGCACCTTTTAAAATGTGTAATTAACTTCATTTTAATTTTGTTAATGGACCTTGGTGTCTGTCTTTCTTGTGGAGAACTGACATCACTCAGCATTTTCCCACATTTGCACTTGTTTTTCCAATTGCGTCTCCCGTAAAAGAGGAATCTATCTGTCTTTTTTATTTTCCTCTATAGTGATCTACTGCTAAAATATTCCAACAGAAGAAAAACAGATCATTGTAATTTTTTTTTTTTAAGATTTTATTTATTTGACAGAGATCACAAGTAGGCAGAGAGAGGAGGGAAGCAGGCTCCCTGCTGCGCAGAGAGCTCGATGCGGGGCTTGATTCCAGGACCCTGAGATCATGACCTGAGCCGAAGGCAGAGGCTTTAACCCACTGAGCCACACAGGCGCCCCAGTTTACTGTAATTTCTTGTATTAAACTGTGTTAAAAAGCTCCAAGCTCTTCTGAAGGGTGATGTCACAATTGTTGTATTTTGAGAAGTGTGCCAAAAGAATCACTCCATTTCCATATTTGACATTTACCTGTGTCTCATCCCATAAGAGCTACTTTCATTTGTCTTCAGATTCTAGCACAAAGTGCAGGTATATCCAGCCCCAAATGATCCTGTTTTTAACAAACATAAATGTGCCCAGCCCTCCAAACCACAAGATTTTAAATCTATAAGATCTACTCTAAACGCACTCACTTGATCTGGGAAAGGAGTGTTGGGCTGAATCCAGCTTTTCACCCACACGTCCCAGTGGTTTCCAGAGTGGGGACAGGTGAGACAACACCCTACCCCCAGTGTCGCCAGCCTCCTTAAAGCCAGGGCCCCCTGGCTCCAGAAAGTCCAGATTATAGCCCATGAGATCTTGCCCAGCATTCTGTCCCAGAAAGAGCTCTTAAAAGTTTTCAGACTGGATTTTTTTTTTTTAAATAGTAATCCCTATGGTAGTTCACCAGTAAGGGACAATAGGGAGGGTCACTGTGGTAATAAATCGGTGGCAAGAGCCGAACACATTATCCAGAGTTCTCCCACCTGCAAAATAGCCTCTCTAACCTACGTTCTTGTTTCATAATCTAGTGATTGAAAAATAACATCAATATAGGACGATCATAATTTGAACTGAGAAGACTTTAAGACTACTGGAAACTGGACCCTACATTACAGTGACCTTTCCCACACTGTGTCACCCCATTCCTTGCCTTAGTGTATCTTAGACTCCGGTCTCTTTCCAAATACTCTGCACATTCCAAAATGCAGTCGTCTTTTCCTCTCCGATGCCCAGATCCCCTGTGTTTGGCCAGAGAGAGCGCATGGTAGCCTCCTGAAAGTTACTGCTGAGGTCTTTGAGAGCATCCTTGCTCCAGTGTGGCAACAAGGCAGCCCAGACCCATCATAATTCTCTGGTCACAAACATGAACAGCTCTGGTTCCATTTCATAAAGAACAAGTCAGAGATGAACCTCTGGTGTTAGGGATGCATATCCCATAGCCCCCGCCGTGCATAGTGGAGGAGATATTAGCATGACACCAGAGGAGAGGTTACTTCAAGCACCTTAGTGATATTTTATTTTTATGAAGAACATAAAGATCTCAATGACATCTCCAGTATAATGCCAGTGTCGTTCAATTTTTCCTGCCTTTATATGAGCCCTTATTGAACTGTTTTTTTCTTTCTTTTTGAGATAACAGATTTCCTGCGGTCTTTAGCTATATTGTACTATGTCATGCATTCTCCATTTATTTAAAAAGCCCTTTTGGAGTACCTCTTCCATCTTCTGGTTTCACGGCACCGTTTTCTAGCATGTTAAGGAAGATGTTCCTTGATTCTTCAAGCTGTATAAACAGTTAATAGATTAATAGTGATTCGTAGGCAGTAATAGGTTACCAGGAATTTTTATAGCGGCCTTGGCTAAAGTCAGTCCGTCTGTCCCTCTGGCTCTCCCTCTCACTTTGGACTGACTCTCTTAGATAACCTGTTACCTTCTTCCAGTTTCTGGGGATCCTTAGTCAGCAGCATTCTCTCCCAGAGTAGTAAGCAGAGATCAGCTGCAGTGTTCTTTTTTTTTTTTTTTTTTTTTTTTAAGTTCTGTTGAGATAAAATTGACATATAATACTTGTGTAAGTGTAAGGTATGCAGCATGATGACTTGACATATGTATATTGTAACATTATTATCACAGCAAGTTTAGTTAATAACCACCATCTCATGTAGTTACAAAAAGTTTTATTTCCTTATGATGAATGGTTTTAGGATGTACTCTCAACAACTTTCAAATATACCATATATACCAAATATATGCCATAAATACCATCAATCATGTCATACATGACATCCCAAGTACTGATTTGTCTTGTAACTAGAAGTTTGTACCTTTTGACCACGTTTACCTAATTACTACTTCTGGTAACCACAGATCTGATCTCATTTTCTATGACTTTGCCTCTTTTTAGATTCCATATATCAGTGAGATTATACAGTTTTGTCTTTATCTTATTTCCCTTAGCATAATATCCTCGAGGTCATGACTGAATAGTATTCTATAGTGTGTGTGTGTGTGTGTGTGTGTGTGTGTGTGTGTGTGTGTCTGTGTCTGTACACACACCACAAACTTCTTTATACATTCATCTATGGATGGACACTTCGGTTGTCTTCATGTCTGGACTATTGTAAATAATGCTGCATGAACATGGGAGTGCAGATCCCTCTTGAATATAGTAATTTCATTTATTTTGGATAGATACCCAGAGACAGCATTGCTGGATCCTAGGGTGGTTCTATTTTGAATTTTTTGAGGCGTCTCCATTACTGTTTTCCACAGTGACTGTATCAATTTACATTCCTACCAATGTGCACCAGTGCACCAGGATTCCCTTTCCTCTGTATCCTTGCCAGCTTTGTTACCCCTTGGAGGTTTTTTTTACCGGGTGTCAGGGGTGATAGCCATTCTGACATTCTGACAGGTGTGTGATGATCTCTTATTGTGGCTTTAATTTGCATTTTCCTCATGATGAGTGATGTGGAACACCTTTTCTGTATCGCTTGGCCATTTTGATGTCGTCTTTAGAAAGATGTCTATTGGGGACTTTTGCTTATTTTTTAATTGGATTATTTAAATTTTTTTGCTATTGAGTTGTCTGAGTTCTTTATACATTAGATATTAATTCCCTATCAGATACATGATTTGTTAATATTTTCTTCCATTCTGCAGGTTGCCTTTTCACTTTATTGTTTTGCTGTGCAAATTTTTGATTTGATGTAATCACACTTGTTTTTCATTTTGGTGTGTGTGTTTTAGGCGTCACATAAAAAAAAATCCATTGACAAGACCTATGTCAAGGAATTTTCCCATTTTACTTTAGGAGTTTTATGGTTTCAGGTCTTACATTCAGGTCTTTAGTCCATTTCAAGTTAATTTTTGTGAGTGGTGTAAGACAGGGGTCCAGTTTTGTTCTTTCACATTTAAATATCCACTTTTTCCAGCATTATTTATTGAACAGACTGTGTTTTCTCCAAGTATTCTTGGCTCCCTTGACAAATATTAGTTGACTATGTATGCGTGGGTTTATTTCTGAGCTCTTGATTCTGTTCCATTGGTCTATGTACATCTGTTTTTACGCCAGTACTATACTGTTTTGACTCCTTTATCTTTATAATAAAGCTTGAAATCACGAAATGTGGTCCCCGCAACTTCATTCTTCTCTCCCAGTATTGCTTTAGCTTTTGGGGTCTTTGTGGTTCCATATAAATTTTAGGTGGTTTTTCTACTTCTGTGAAAAATGTCATTGGACTCTCGATAGGGATTGCATTGAATCTACAGATGACTTAGGGTAGTATAGACATTTTAACTATATTCTTCCAATCCATGAACACGGGATACCTTTCCATCTATTTGTGTCGTCTTTGGTTTCTTGTATCAGTGTCTTGTACTTCTTAGTATAAAGAACTTTCACATCGGTTACACTTATTCCTGAGTATTTTATTGTTTTTGGTGCTATCGTAAATGAGATCCTTTGCTTTATTTTTCAGATAATTCATGGTCTGCCATGTTATTTTCAGTACCAGGTCACCACATTACATGAATGGTAACTACCAGCCCCACTGGGGAATGACTGATTGATTGATTTTTCTCCAGCCACTGAAGGAGGCAAATGTCAACACAACTGAAGTTCAGTTTTATTTTTCGGTTCGGACTGTGAACTGTACTCCATGTTTCTGAGCTTCTCCCCTTCTCCTCTCACAGATCGCTGTTGCTAATTTTAGTACCCTTTCTTTCCCTCACTCGATGAAGTTTCTCTTGCAGCTCAAGGGAAGCTGGGTTTTCCTGTCAGTCTTAGTAGGTTATCCTTCCAATGTCAGGGTGATGAATTTACTCTCTGCACAATAGGGAGAAAAATAGATCCAGTGGTGCTTTGCTCTACCCATTCCCTGGCTTCCGCTCACAGATCAGCAGAGAAAACTTCTTTTCAAAAAACACAAACAAACAAAACACTGTTATTTTCCTCTTTGACCGAGGGCTGGGTAGTAGCTGGAACACTGAGACCTAGGCTAGGCCTCTGAAGGGTGGGCCTTTGAAAGCAGCTGTGTGAATAGCCCTGATTAAATGTTAGAGGATGCAGACCACCTCTAAGAGACACGAACCTTGCAGACACGGAAAAGTAGAAAAATTGCCCATTTTCAATTGTAAAAATTGCAAACCTTAAAATTGTCAATTGTAAAAGTTGTCAGTAAGAACGCAGAGTGCCGAAGTGGACCCTTCAGGGCAGAGGTCCTGGAAAGTATAGAACCAGAGTGAAAAGAGAGCAGAGACGACTGACTAGGGAGAGGGGTGACCCAGTAGTAAGAGAAGAAAAGTAAAAGACCTTCCCCAACCTGCTCTGTTCTCTGCCATAAACGCTGTCTTTTCCCAGACCCAATGCAGTCCAGGCTGTTGGGGCAGAGGGTCCAGAATATGGATGAGGCAGCTCAGGAAGATTCGAGCTGCCCTCCGATATGGTGAAGAGGGTTGGGTCTGGGGGTGGTCGTGGTGGGATTCACCACACATATGTGACGGTAGGGATTTTGTCTTTCCCTCTGTCACCAAGATGCCAACAGAGCTCAGAAACAGAAGCAGAGAAAGTCAGTTTTTAGTTTGACAAAAGCTATCAAGGACAAGGGGAAGCAAAAATATTTGTTCTTTGCTCCAGTGGGGTTCTAGAGAAACGCTAAAAGGTAAAATCTATCACTGGTCCAGAAGGACAACTCTGAGAACAGAGACATACTTGCTCTAAGTATCCTACAGGTGACTTGGATGAGGTTTCCAATGGGCCTGAGGAGTCCCAGAGGGGTGATTCTCGAGACTGGCCGTACTGATATTCCGATGAACCACCCGAGAGCCCAGGGCCCAACACAGACCTACAAATGAGAAGCTTAGGGAATTGGCCCAGCCTTTTCTGCTATAGGGGATTTGTTTCACTTGTCTTGTTTTCATTTTTAAGGCTCTACAGAAGACTGCTTATCTAAAGACCGTCTGTGAGATATTCAGAATGATTGTGCTGTTGTTCTCAGATAGAAAGTATTAGGGGCGCCTAGCTTGCTGTCCTTACACGGGCACATATGTATACAGAACTCTTTAAGAAATCAGCTTCTCTACCCAAGGCCTCTTCATGTACTTCAAGGAAAAAACCAGGCTGTGTGTTTGTTTTGCTCAGATATATGGCCCCGGGCAATATTGTATGGATGTAGAGAGAACAGAATGAATTGACTTCTGTCCAGCAAAATCATAATTGGGACTGGTATGAGGAATGAAAGAACATCCAGGAGAGAGGAAAAAAAAATAGGTTAAGAAATGCAGGAGAAAGGAAGGAGGACGAAAGATAAGAATAGAATTGATTTCATTTTCTGCCTCATAGCCCACATGGGTGAAAGTGTTTGCACACAGTAGGACTCAATGGCAGTTTTATGAGAAAAACTTAGTCCTATTTTATCATCCATAGAATGAACGGGGATTTTTTTTTCCCTAGAAAAATAGTAGATTAGAGACAGTGTTTGATTTTTTTCATGTCAAGGTAATCTGACCTTTCAGATGTTAAGCTCTTCGTAGAAAATAATTCAGTATGTGTTAGCTTGGATGAAAGGCCAGGATTGGGCAGAGTGCTTAGTCTTGACCCTGTGTGGCTTCCAGTCCTCCATTTCATCAAAGACCTAACGGATGATGAGTATGGGTGGTTCAAATCAAAACCAGAGCAGTAATTGGAAAACAAATCTGGCCGCTCGGGTTTTTTCATGTAAAGGACGAAATGGGCAATGTCAGGTTCTTAGAAGTCTGTTAGTCAGCTGTGGGACAAAGGGGCAAACATTACTTCGGAGAAAAAAAATAATTGCTTCACCTCTTTCCGAAGTATACGTGCCATCAATCCAAATGTCATCACTACCCTGACAAATATCTCCTGTCAGTTTGTTCTCTTAAACGATACCATAAAAAGGAACATGTTTTAGAGCTGCCATTCTGGCTCTCTAGTTTCCCTGGGACATCTATGTTCAAAGGAAAGCACAGATGCTTCTAGAATGACCCTGTGCTGAATTTGGAGGCGTCCCAATAACCAGCTCTTTCCTCACCATGGAGCCTGCGTATCTTCCTGTTTCAGAATCAGTGTTTGTGAGGGGCGTCTCTGTGGCTCAGTCAGCCCCGCACGGGCTCTCTGCTCAGCAGGGGGTCAGCCTCTCCCCCACCCCCACCTTTCCCTCTGTGCTCTCTCAGATAAATAAAATCTTTAAAAAGGAAAAAAAATCAGTGTTTATGAAATCCTGGCCCTAGTGGGAACCTCACGAAGTAATTTGAATTGTTCCCTGAACTCCATGGATTGGGAGAGGGGGGAAGGCAGATGGTTGCACCTGTCTACATAGATTCTCATGGATCAAAAACTTATTTTTAGAGACTTGAGACTCCTCAGTTGTCTTTAGCTGTGTATTCAGCGTTTAAGTCTGCACTGTGCAAGGACCCTTCTCTCTCATGGGTTTAAGAGCTCACAGGAAAGAATGAATTCCGGGTCACCACCGAAGCTTCTTTTCAACCCCCAGCTCATCTGAGCCATCTCTCAGATTTTACTTACTAAAATCTGTAAGATTTGGGCCAGATCAATGTAGGAGGGCCTTTTTCCTGGGACAGAATACCTTCCTGCTGGGTAACTTTTTGTTACAGATGGTGCTTATGACCCAGAACTTAGTTTCTCAGATCAGGCTGTGGCCTTTCATCCTTTTGTCCTGAAACACTTCCATGTGGCTGGGGAAGTTAGGACCTGAACAAAAATGAGATGGCCAGAGTCTTCTCACACAGGACAAATGATTCTAGGTGCTTCCAAGAGGGCGGGTTGGCTGAATTGAATGAACTATAAGCTGTGGGAGTGGTCGATTGGGCATTGGTGGTAGGTGGATGGGATAGACTGTTGGTTTTGTTCGTGTCCTCCCTACTTAAAAAATGAACAGAGAATAGCCTATTTTTAGGCATAGCTTTTGGGCCATTCCATTCTTCAGTCCTGTGATAGGAGGTGATGGGAGTGGGGAAGCACCGAGAGTGTGGGAGGTGGGGGTCCCTGGGACCCCCATCCTCCTGCTTACCTTGCTGCAAGAATGCATAGCAGAAGGAACAGTGACTGCCGTAGGCCTTCAGCCAACCCCAGTCAGCCTTTTCTCCTGGGGGTCCTGTTGTGCCTCACAGCCTCTGCCCTGTGGGCCTGCGGTATTGGAAAGGAAACTGGGGAGACCACCATGACCACTGAACTTGAGGAAGTGGGGCTGTCAGGTGGTATGCCTTCCTCCTCTTTTCTAAACTTCTTTAAAATTCTATTTTGTTGTTTCCATTTTTAATGATATCCCAAGAGGCCCATCAACAATGCCAAGAACATGGCCTCCTTTCAAGTACATTTAGCTTCAAGGCCTGCACTGTCCTGGTTGAGTGGCCCCAGACTCACTAGAAGGATTTCTTCCGGGAGAAGCCCCCTTTAGGGAACCCTGTCGTGAAGGTGTGGCTGTAGACATTGGTTCAGGCTCCTCTAAGAGTTTTAGATCCATAGTAACCATCCTATTACAAATAGAAAATCAAGGTGTCACATTAGAAGAATGGCCCCTTGTGCTTCTATAGTGTGTTTATATCAAGAGGGGGAGCCCAGGAAAAGCTGGATTTGCCAGTTACCCCATTGAAGAGTAGAGTCTCTGATTAGACAAAGCGGTGAAGAAAAGTGTGTAGTGATCTGCATTGGGCTCCCGGAGATGTCCCACGTGGTAAGGCCAGTCACATGACTAGAATGTGCTCCTTTGTCGTCCTGTTCCCTGATTCTGACTTCAGAGCGCAAGTCAAACTCATATGGGCATGTGCCCTCCCATCCCTGGACTACGCTTTCTAAATTTCAATGGACCATGTAATTATCATTAAAGAAGAAAAATCATCCCTGCTACCAAGAGTTTAGAATCGAGACCCGTTTGGAAAATGCCCCATTGGTTCCTTTGTTGCCCTTTGAGCTGGGGAAGTGTAGTCCAGTCCCATCTGCCCACCCCTCTTAAAAAAAGTGGGGACTTGGGTGCTTGGCCACAGCAGGGTAATGGGCTGGCCTGAAGCAAAAAGGGGGGAGGTGGACCTGGAGTCTAGAGCTGGAACTTGAAAGCATTGAATAGCAGAGAAACCAAGTCTCCAGGAACAAGGATGGGATCCGAGGTGAAGGGTCCTCAAAGGACAGAAGAACTGGTGTGTTTGGGATTCCAGCAGGAGTGAGTTTCTGTGGCAAGAGATTTTTTCCTCTGGAGTATGGAGCAGGGCCCGAGGGAACTTAGGAGGGGGTCAGAGGGGTCCTGGATAAAGATTGGCTCTCGGGGTTTCCACTTAGCACCAGGAAAGAGCTAGACTCTGGATCAATGCCGAAATGAAGGCATATTGCTATGCATTGCCATCAGCCTTTCTGGCAGGGAAAGTCATTCACTGAGGATTCTGGCAAGCTAATGACATCCTTGAGCAAATGCAGCTTCAACCAATGGACAAAACACTTTTAGAGCTCTCCACTTCTTTAAACACGCGCAATAGTCATTGCCCCCAACACGCATGCGTTTTTTTGTTGTTGTTTTTTTTTTTTTTTAATTGAAATGACCTGAGAGTAGTGTTAAAAATTTGGAAAACTCTCCGTTGGTTCTGCAAACAACCAAATGTCTATTGCCTTTTTATAGGTTTCTTTATCATTCTTGCATATACATAACAGTTGAAGGCATTTTGCATTCTGCATTTTCATGGTGACATGTTACAACACATTTCTCTGTTGCTGGTAGCCTCTGTAATTGACTTCTTTAATGGCTGCAGGGCAGAACACCCTGAAGAAGCCCATGATTTCCTAGACAACATTTTTCCTTTGGGTGTTTAGGCTCCTTCCAATGTTTCACTTGCCTCCATTATAATGCTCTCATCACAACTGCGTGCATGGTTTTTTGCTTTTCTTGAATTATTTCTGGAAGTGGAATTACTATAGCAAAGGTCATGGACCTTTTTATGGCCCTTTAATATATTACCATATTGCCATGCAAAAGAGCTCCACTCAGTGTCACTTTCTGGGGATCACACCGGCTAAATTGCAGCTCTAACAGCATTGGGTTTTCCCATTTTTTGCAAAGTTAGTTGATGTAAAATGATGTATAAAAATTGCTTTTGTTGTCATTCCCTTCATTACTAGATGAGATGATAAATCCCTTCCATATGTTTTAATTTTATTCCTGATAGGAATCCTTTATTCATATCCTTTGCCTGTTTCTTTACTTGAGGCTTAGTTTGCTTCTTACATTTCAACAAGATAGAAACCCATTTGTCATAGTGATATAAAGTATTGTGTAATTTATTAAATGTTGTTTCTAGTGTTCTGAAGTTCAGTGATCTTGGTACAATCTTATCTGTTTTTGGTTTCCTTGGAGTGCATCTGTTACTTCAAAGCATGGATAAATAGTAGGTCTGTAAAGAATGTGGACCATTCTATTATATGCTAGTTGTTCTAGAATTTAATTTTAAAATGAAATATTTAATTCTGTTATCCATCCGGAATCTTTTATATTTCCTGTGGATCTTCCTGAATGCTTTTTGATTTGCTGTCCACCTTTCACAGCAACATTTACTTAATAATCATGCCATCTCCTCATCATTATACTAAAAATCTGCCTTATAACATGCTATACTTTATATTTTTTTATGGACTGCCTATATTGTGCTACATTCCTTTTGAACCCGTACCAGAATGAACAAATTAATTTTACTTCGTACTATTTACTAAAACTCGATTCCCTTTCAGAATAAAAATTTCTTAATGTTCGTATTTCCATTTATAGCAATTTTGTTGAATTCCAAAATACTGTTTTGGAATTTTCATTAAAACTGCCTTAAATCTATAAGTAAATTTGGAAGTACAGGCATTTACAAATATCAGTACTCTTATTCTGTAACAAAGTACACCTCTCTATTTCACAAATTATATTTTATAGAATAAAGCTTTGTGGTTTCATTCTGAAGGTTTAACTCATCTAAGTTCCTAAAAACTGCATATGTATTAGTCGTGAATAGAATCTTTGACTCTGTTTTCTACCTGAAAATATTTACCTGCCTTTGTTTGTACTGTTAGGTGTTACTGGGTTGGGTTTTTGGTGGTTTTTTTTTGTTTGTTTGTTTGTTTGTTTTGGTTTTTACGTATGTGGCCTCCTTATTAGTTGTCACTTAGAAGATATGCAGCCCTCCTGAGCAGTGTAAAAGGGCTGCTAGCATGTTGAGGAAATATTGCTCTGTGACCTTCTGGAAAGGCTTCTTTCTGTCTTTGGTGGCCTAAGAGAGCAGCACAGAAGTGCAGTAAGGGAGGAAAGGAAAATGAAACAAGCCACGTCCCACCAATGACTTCATGCCCTCCAGGCTCTCCCAGGAAGGTGGCATCTGAAGCCTTGCGTAGGGTATGTTACGTTCACCAAGGAGCCTTCTCAGCCTGGGACCCCCAAAGAGGAATTGGGGTTCCATAAAAGAAGGTAGTTTAGAGGTCTAACAGTCTTGAAATACTTCGGTATGGCTGGAGAGAAACACTGTGACCCTTTGTTACCACATCGTGTTTCTCTTTCTGGGAGGCACCGTCTCCCCGAAGAAATGTCAGTGATGGAATTCATTTTAAAATTACCGGCAAGGTGATTGAATTAATGATCTAGAGGAACATGTTTCCTCTGGACCTGGCAGCAGGTGCTTTGACCAGCTTTGCCCTGCCCCCCACCTGTCCCCCACCCCCATCCTGTTAGGTGATACCAAAGAACCTCCTCCTGTCAGGGTGACAGAGAAGGTCACTTGTGGAGGGACATGACTGCCGTCCCCATGAAGCCTCACAGTCTTGAGGTCTGGATCCCCTGTGTACAGGCCCATGCAGTCTTCTGTATAGACTATCACATCTTTCCTGGAATGTTCTTCCAGAATTAGAGTCAAACTGTGGAAGGAGTTTGTAGAATTTGTAGTACGACCCAGATTCAAATCAAGACTCAGAGCTTACAAGCTGAATATGGGACACTTTTTCTTTTTGCATCTGTAAAAAGGGGCTCAAAAGGACCACTTCATGTAACTATTATCTGTTCGTTCAGGAAATATGAATATGAATGCCTCCTCTTTGCCAGGAAGTGATAAAAGTGATGTTGATATGGCGGAGAACACAGCAGACACACAGGCCTTATATCCTTGGGAATGGCAGAGGATAGATATCAAAAATAACATGAATTCATGTCAGTTAATAATGCCTCAAGAAATAATACAGCAGCAAATTATGACAGAGTAAGGGTGATTTTTCTTTCAGAAGGGGTGATCAGAGAAGGCTTCTCTGGTGAGATATGTAAGCACAGAACTGAATGAAGGCCGGGCATAAGCCATGAGGATATTGGAGGGAAGAGCATTCCATGTGGAAGGGAACACGCACACCGGGGGCCCTGTTGTAGGAGGGAGCAGCCTAGTCTGAATAACAGGGAGGCCCAAGTGGCGGGAGCAGAGGTGGTAAGGGGGCGCATGCTCGTGTTAAGTGATGACGTCAGAGAGTCAGAACCAGATCAAGGACAACAGCAACCAGGGCCCACAGCCACATCCAGGCTGCAGCTTGTTTATGGACACCCCTCTAGATAAGAATGGCTTTTAAGTTTTGAAAAAGGTGGTTGAAGTAAAAAAAAAAAAAAAATGTATGACAGAGCCCTTGTGTGCCCTGTAAAGCCTAAAATCTTTACTGTCTGGTCTTTTACAGGGAAAATTTGCCAAGTTCTGATGCAGGGTCTTGGAGGCCGTGGTGAGGACGTTGTTGTCTAAATGCAAAAGGGAGCCATGGTGGGTGGCGGTGGGTAGAGGGGGAGCTGAGCAAGAAAGTAACACAATGTAACTGAGAGCAGCAAAATGCCGGCTCTGGCTGCCATGTTGGCTCCCACCACAAGAGGGAGCCAGGAGCAGGGGTGCAGCAGGCAGCCGTCCAGGTCGCGCAGGCATTAGGTTGAACCAGCCTGGCAGCAGGGTACTGAATGCTTGCGTGTAGAAGGCATTTCAAAGATGGCACCCGGGGGTGCTTTGGCTTGACTGTGGAGCCTGAATGTGAGGAAGGCATCAAGGATGACACCAAGGTTTTTGGTCCACCCTTCTTGTCGTGGAAACAGAATGGAAGAATCATCTTTTCTGTCCCTGGGGTCTGACACCTCCAAGCTCTTCTACCGTCGTGCTGTCAGAGTTACCTCCAAAGGTACACTTTGAATTGCCACACTCTCCTTTTAAAAACCTACACTAGTAAGAAAAATAGACAAATAAAACCCAACACCAGTGTCCTGGTAGCTGTGGAACGGTCAGTCACAGTCCTCCATGATCTGACTGCTCCACGTCTGTGCCCTAACTTTTTCCAGACGTCCCCTCTCATTTCAACCAACCCCAGTGCCAGTCGGTGAATCATCGGCTAGTCCCCACGTGTGTGCTTCGAGCTCTCCACCTCCAGGCCTGTGCTCATGTGGGTTCCTCTTTCTTATTCTAATTGATGGTCAACACTCGGACCTGTCAGGGTCTGCCTTATCGATAAAGCTATTTCTCAACACCCTTTTTACCCTCCTGGTCTATTCCAACGCTCCTTGTCTTCATCTGTATGGATAGGCAGACTGTTTCCTATTTGTAACATGTTTTTTGTTTTGTTTTGAATACGTAAGTCCTGTGGTCTTCTTGGTAGACCAGACTACCAAGAAGGAGACAACGTAGTGAATGGTTAAATCCCGACTCTGCCCTTGGCACCTGTATGACTTTGAGCAAGTTACTTAACCTCTTGAAGCCTCAGTTTGCATTGCCGTAAAATGGAGATAATTACTCCAGTTACATCACAGCATTAATGGCAAATATAAAGGGAGATCATGCACATATCCCACCTGGCCTAGTTCTCTGCCTGCTGTAGACTTAGTGCTCACTAAATCTCAGCCATATCACTTCACCTTCCTTTGGGAGCTGAGGAAGTATCTCCTCCTCGTGCTTCCCTGGTTACTTTATATACGGGTTTTGTACACAGTAGGCAGATGAAGATGTTACAGAAACTAGAGCGACATGAGCTCAAGTTCTGCACTGAACTGAGTTCTCTTCCCCTCACCACCACATCGAGCCCTATGATAGACAGCAAGATACTTACCTCTTTGAACTTCAAATTCCTCACCTTATAAATGGGAGAAATTATTCCTACTTAGGAAAGTTAGGAGGACGAGCTGTGATGTCACGTAAAGCACCTACATGTAGTGTGTGCCCAGCGTAGTTCTCCCAGGATGATGAACATCAAAGCTTCTGCAGGAAAGGCTCCTGTCCTCTTCCAAGCACTGAAGCTTGATCATTCCTTAAGCGGTGGTTCTCAGGATGTCATCGCTGGACCAGGAACATCAGTGTCATGTCCCCCTGGAACTCGTTAGAAATGCTAGTTCCCAGGCTCCACCCCACACCGTAGCCAAGCAAGTACTGGGAAGCAAGGTCCAGAGGCTTAGGTTCTAACCAGCAGACATCCACCCGCAGAGAGATCCGCTGCCCTAGCAGAGGGAGGATCGGGTTGGGAAGCCTCCCGGGTGCGGCACAGAGCCGTCCCATTCAGTCCCAGTGGGGCACCTGGACTTAGTTAATCTCTCTGCTTTTCTCTTGGCACCATAATAAAGGACACGAGGGCCAGGAGATGTTTCCAACAGTGCCAGAGAAGAGGAGGAACACGGGCACAGGGCTCTCCCGTGCCACTTTTTGTGGTCAGCGACGCTGGACTCTTTTTAAGATAACGCGCTGAGTTGATGGGAACAAAGATGGGGGTGTGACCCACAGTTAACACCAGGACATGTAACAGAGTCAGTAGTTCAGCTGGAGAACTGGGACCGGTTTGGGAGCACACAACCACGCCTAAGTCATCATTAGCTTCTAATATTGCAGGTGTTCCGGGAAAATATCAGACTAACAGGATGTACAAATTATTTGGTGTGACTAATTTTAACATAGCTGTTGACACATTTGTAAATACAGCAGCTGAAGTGAGTTTGAATGATTTCAAGAAATTGGGAAATAGCGCAAAGAACGTTTAAGTCCTCCATCGTATTGAAGCCTGGAAAGCCCTTAAATCTCTGCACGCTCTGAGGAGAGTACAGACCCATTTATATACAGTTATCAGCTTTTTTAAAAACATGATACCACGTCTATCATTTTTCTTTAGGCTCCTGGTATGACATGAAAAGATTATCTCTTTGACAGAGTGATTCTTTTCATCCAAGTAGAGTTGAAATAAAATGACTCTAGACCTTATTATTCAGACCTGCGAAAAGGAAAGACGCCTTTTCACCGTCCTGCCGTCCCTCCCCCAGCTTTCCCCTTGGTTGCTCATTGCTCTGAGGGAGGGTAGGCACAGGAGAGGAGCAGAACCGCAGACCAGCCTCTGGTGCTGCTGGTGTGCGGGTCTAAATTAAGGGGCATAAGAGGTGCCCTTGGCATATAGAAGGCAAATGTTAGAATTTCTCTTTAGGATTCATTTTCATCTCAGTCTCTGGATGATTTTTGTGCATTAGGGATGGGTCCTATGGGTCAAATATTTTTTTTTTCCTAAAAGGAATGTGTGATCAAAACTATTTGACTGCTTCTGAAGGGGTAGGAATAGAATAAGGAAGAAAAGATAGGATAAGACAGGAAGAGACTTTGGTAAAAGGTTGAAAAAGTTGATGCCAAAAAAATTTTAGGGTTTCTTGTAGATTTCAGTTTTTACCATAATAAATAATAGTTTTGTCTCCGACTGTGTGCTGTTCAGTTCAGATAGTGACGTGTGACTCACTCGGGGGAAGCAGCAGATAAAGAGGCTTTCTGGTGGGCTGCCCCTTCTCTTGTGCATCTCCTGCCGGTTGGCTGCCACTGAGTGAACACCTGAAGTGGGGCCATCCGGGGAGGCAGAGAAGGTTCCAAGATGGTGCCTCAACTGATGGGTCTGTTTCTGCATAACTGGCTGCCCTTTGAAAGTCCTGGGTTTCAGAGCCATCTGGAATGGTGAGATCTGGGTAAATAGGACCCATTTAAGTGATTGGGCAGAAGGCCAAGTGCCTTGAAGGGAAAAACGACCACAGGATACAGAATGTGACCATATGCCTGTCCCCCAAGCTACCTTTCTGTCGCTAGGCTAGAGTGACATCACATTTGTTTCTCTCTCTCACTCTGAACGCTTCTGAGAAGTTTCAAAGGAAGGTAAGCAGTACCTATCTCATTATATGCTTCTCTGGTGGAACAGCTCGGGGTTTCTGCTGGTCCCGGGCCGTGGACATTTCCAGAAGGAGGTCTGGCCTTACACACGCTCTCCCAGGGATGTTGCATGGCTGTGGTCACGCATCTCCCCCTTGCCCATAGGCTGGCCAATCACTTCTAGAATGAATTCCTTGGGAGCTTTGCCGTGGGTCTTTTCTTCGTAGTCTGTCTTCCAGAATCCTCGTTGTGCTTTGCTCTCAGGGGCCGCCGGCGGCCGGTGCTGACATTTTTCCTTGTCTTTTCCCAACAGGCAGCACAAGGAGGTGGCCACAGGACCCTGCTATATGGCCACGCAATTCTCCTGCGGCACTCCTTCAGCGGAATGGTAAGCACAGCCAGGGGTGTCTGCTTTCACCATTCAAGGAGGAGGAAAAGGAGGGGAGGAGGTATAGGGAACCAGCAAGCCTGTAGGTTACATTAACAGTGGAAATAATTTGGAACATAAACAATTAGAACACACTGTCTTCGCATTTCCTTCATATAACTTACCTCATTTTGCAGTTACGCATTTGCTTAATGTCTGACCACCCTCCTCCCCACTCCATGAGGCAGAGGGCCATGTCTTTTCTTTCTTTTTTTTTTTTTTTTTTATTTCACTAAACCTAACTCCACTAAGGACAGTGCCTTAACATACTAGCTGCTCAATGATTATTTGTTGACCTGCTGAAGAAATAAACCATGGGATAATGGACTTTTCGAGCATAGAAGGATAGCCAGGATCGAAGAAAAATCAACCAGATTTCAAAGTCAAAGATTTTGACTTTTTTTTTTCAAAAGATTTTGAAAAAAAAACTTTTCAAAGATTTTGATTTTTACCAGATTTCAATAGTCAAAGAGTTGAAATTTCAACTCTTTGACTAGCTACAGGGAATGGGGTGGTATCCACTGCTTCAGTCCTGGAGTCATTTGAAGGCATTGTGTGAATCCAGAGGCAGTAGGAAGACACGGGGAACGGTCCCAGAAAGCTCATCAGGCTGTAACTAGTTGGGGCTCTCTTAAAATCAGAATCAACCAAAATGGGGATAACTCAATGTAAGTTGAGAAAAAAATTGTTCAAGTCTAAGTCACTGCCATTTGTAAAATAGAGATGGGGCAGGGAATCTTGAGAATAATCGCGATCCCAGTCGAGTGTGATACATGCCAGCTCTCGTCACGTTTGCTCCTGTCCCTGCATCTGTCATCGTCACTTGCTCTCAGTGTGAGGAAGGCTTGTCGTCTTTGTCTGGCCCTAGCGGAAAATGTTACATCAATTCCAGACTTGGTTTTCACGCGTTGACACCTGCAGTATGCCGCAAAGTTCATCTCGAAGCTTGAACTGTCACACTGGCAGCGGCAGCGGCAGCAGCTGCCTCTTAAATAATTTATTTATTGCAGCATCTTTTTTTCCCAAGCACTGGTAAGAAGTTGACCTTTTCAGCCTGAACGTTCGTCTGTTGCCGTCTTTCGTGGCGAAGGACAGAGAACAAAAGTGACCAAATGGAGGGTTGTTGGAGTGGGAGATGGGGGACGTTTAGAGAGTGGGAAACTCTGATTTTGATGATGACTAGAATTGAGAAGCGAGTGTGTATCTTTCAGAACCTGGTGCTTATCCATAGGGTAAATCAAACCTTCATACTTGTCTTTTCCTATCTAAATAGACCCAGCCCTCAAACAGCACACTTCTCATGGCTTTGAAAACTCAGACCAACAGCATAGTAGAGATCTGAAGGATTATGTTATTTATTATTAGATTTACTGTCCTGACCTGCCCCCCCTCCCCAAACCCAACTCATGGCTAACATAAACTGTAGACTAGCTAGTTCTTTTTAAGAGCAGCTCTGATAATGAAGCCGGTGACATATGACTTTGGAGAATGCGGTGATTCTCCATTTTCCTGTTGCAGAGAAGTAGAAGCATAACTCAGAAAATACATTCTAAACGCATGTCTGCCAGCCAGTCTAATTCCAAGATCAGCCGCTGTGCCTGTCAGTAAAGAAGGCGAGGAACGGGCCATGGGTTCCCCCCGCCACATCATTAAGTTATTTTAAATATCACTGTTAAGTTGTACATGCACAGGTATTTTTTATAATTGAAAAAAAAAATGCTGAGAAGTTCCACAGCTCATAGAAAGCTTGAAAAATGATAGAAGTGGGGGGAATCATCATGGTATCTCCCACTGTCCAAAGAGAACTTCAGTTATCACTTTGGTGTAATTCCTTTTAGCCTACTTGCCAGGCATTTAAATTTTGCATACCTATTAACTGTGCAAGTATACTGTGTTGTATATGTTCCATGCTATTACACACTTGTGGTAAATACTCTTAATATATTTCATAAAATGAAGTAACAGAGTGTATCAGCCTTTCCATTATTGTTGGTTGTATATGTTCCATTTATATTGTCTCCAATGTAAGAGTTCCTCAGTGTTTTTTAACCAAAGCATATGATTTAAATATGTTTGAAATACTAATTTCAAACTTATTTCTGTAGCATATGATCCTAGAAGTTAAATAAATCACTGGGTCATCAGATAAGAACATCTTTGAGATTTTAAATATACTATGAAAGTATATTTCAAAAAAAAAGAAAGTATATTTTAAAAGTATTACATACCATTGACTCCAATAAATAAGCCTTTTCTACAGTAATTCAATGTCAAAATTGACAAGTGGAAGCCAGCTAGTGGTGAGGTGCCAAGAGCCAATAGAAGAGTGTGACTTCACTAGCATCTGCTCTTGTTTCACAGTATCTAACATGTTTGACTACATCAAGATCCCAGACAGATAAACTTGCCTTTGATGTAGGTCTACGGGAACATGCCACAGGTAAGTCAACATTCCCAGATCTCCTGCTCACTGGGGTCTTGGGCTAAGGGCTTAAGGATACTGCCTATGTTCTTCATTTGGGATTCCAAACCAACCAACCAGCGGGGTTAAGAAATAGGTCTGATAAAATTTAGGCGAATAAGAAAGAAACAATATGCGATGGAGACATAGGAACTAAGAATGGAGGCGAACATGATGCTTTCACCCACATATACTTTGGGAGACACCGGCCTTTTTGTGTGTTTTGCTTTGAGTTCAGTCAAACATATTGACAGTCAGGAGGTGGATCCTGAGAGTGGTGGCCACCAGGATGATGCAGGTTCTCCCTGAAAACCAGGAGCGAAGAACAGAGGACCCTGTAACTACACGTACTTAGAGTTACAGTATCGAAGAAGGGTCTGACTTGCTGTGGGTTATTCCATAAACCAATGGAACTGTAATTAGAAGTTGAAAGGAGGCACAGTTCACCTCAGTGAAGAAAACCACATCGCAATAGCTGCAATTTTCCAGCAGACCTAACAGCAGGCCTTGGGGTGTCGGGTGCTCTCTGTGGCTGGAAACATTCATAGGTAATCTGGCCATCCGTCAAAGGCAATGTATATGGCATTTCTGCTCCATTTACAGGTTGGCCTCTAAGTCAGGATTCTTGGTTGCAAATGGCAGAAACTAATTCAGGTTCCCTCGAGCAGAATGAGAATTTACTGGGTGAACATCGGGGAGAACCTGCTGTAAAGTACAAACTCCAGGCTTGGAAAATGGACAGGAAAAAAGGCCAGAGAAAACATCCTAGGTCACGCTACAGGAAGAGTCTAATTTGAATACAACCTTTAATATCATGACATTTCCCCCCAAATAAGGGAAATTCCATTGTTGGGTAGTCAAAGGACAAAAGTCCATGTTGTTCCCAAACTGTGTCAGTCCGTGACAGGGTGATCCAAATTGTCTGATTTTACGGAGAATCTAGAGGAAAAAGAAAAAATCGAGAGATTAAACTATGGGCACCTGCTATCTCTACATTCTGCACGGGGATGTCTGAGAATTCCTGAGAAGCTCTGTCTCTCCACTTCTCATTTTTGTACAAAGTAGGAGAGTGGGCTTGCTTCCACCCATTAAGATTTTTTCCTTGGGGCACCTGGGTGGCTCAGTGGGTTAAAGCCTCTGCCTTCAGCTCAGGTCATGGTCTCAGGGTCCTGAGATCGGGCCTCACATCCGGCTCTCTGCTCGGCGGGGAGCCTGCTTCCCCCCTTCTCTCTCTGCCTACTTCTGTCTGCTTGTGATCTCTCTCTCTCTTCTCTCTCTCTCTCTCTGTCAAATAAATAAATAAAATCTTTTAAAAAATTTTTTTTCCTTAAAATAAGATTATATTTGCATTGGATTTGAGGTTGACTTGCTTTCAGCTAAAGTGTTATTCTTAAAATATAATTTCCTCTAAGGTGTTGTCAACCTTTGCTGACAATTATAAAATGTGTGAAGTGCCACACTCAGTGATTATGAGTTGGCCTCTAAATGTAAACCAGGGGTCCGTCTTAGAGCACATAACTGGAAAAGTCCCATATGTTCGTTCTTTTGACATCAGTAAAATGGCTTTAGACTTTTTGAGAGTTGGAAAAAAAATTGTTTGCTGTGTTTTCTGTGACCCAATCATTCATTCACTTCAAACTGTCCTGTAGAACCGAGACTTTCCCCTGATCAGATTCACTCATATCTCCTGTTCCGTCAGTGTCCTCTTCTTGACACATCCACCACCATCCAGAAAAATTCCTTTACCATGGATCTAGAAACAGATCCATGTTTCCCGGATCTCAGGGGTTTTTTTCCTCCTCATTGGTTTACCGTGTCACTCTGGTGGAGCCCTGTTACCCAGTAGCTTTTACAGAAAAGATCAATGAGAGGTAAATTGTCATCTAAAAGTTCCCTAATTCCAGCTTCACAAGTAAGTCGTAGTATTCTACCTTGGAAATAAGTCTTGTCCTCCACATCATGAAGGCTTTCTTCATTTTCTTCTAGCTTATGGCCTGGCTATTGAGACATCTACATACAGATTCCCTATCTTTTATGTAAGCCCTGTTTTATATTTTCTCGGAACTACTTAGATCTTCTCTTTTGCCCTTCTGTCTGGAATTCCACAGTGACATATCTGGGCATGGATCCTATTTGTTCCAAGTCTCATGAGAATGGACCCTAGTGCAGGTCTCTTTCCACTGTGCTAGGGACTCCGTGGGCCTTTTCGATCTGAATTCTTATCTTCTAGCCCTCACAAATGTTTAATACTATCTCTTTAATTGCTGAGTTTGTTTTCTCTATTCATGCTTTCTGGAAATCCACTAGATTGGTTTGCTAATTTTCTCTTCACTCCTATTTCTAATCTATTTCTCTTCATTATTTTGGGGAGATTTTTTTTTTCAACTTTATCCTATAACCCTCTTGTTTCTTTGTCAGGATCAAAGAATCATTCATGGATACTCTCATTGCTGCTCTATGAATGTAACTTTTTCTTATCTCTCTGAGATTATTAATTATATGACTTTTTATTTTATTTTATTTATTTATTTGACAGATCACAAGTAGGCAGAGAGAGAGAAGGGGAAGCAGGCTCCCTGCTGAGCAGAGAGCCCGATGCGGGGCTCAATCATGACCTGAGCCACCCAGGTGCCCCTAATTATATGACTTTTTAAAAGTTTTCTTTGACTCTCCGTAATCTTTGCTTTCTCTATGTCTCTTTCTCTGCTATTTTGTTCTTGCCGTTCATATTAGTGATGTGGTTCGGATGTCGGGTGATCCTTGGTCTCCCTTCATTTTGAGATCAAGTCAGTAAAAGTTGACCAGAAACCCTGAGTGTGTGGCTGTGGCGTGCCATTGGTTAAGCCTCACTTTTGGCTAACCTGGCGAGGGACAGGCATTTCACTGGAGATGCCCAGACAGAAGTATATTTTATTTTGGGTAGTTTGGCTTCCCTAAAGAGGAATCCTTAAATGTGAGGGGAGGTGGAGATTTACATCCCAGCTAGTGTGTGAGGCATAGAGGCAGAGGGAAGGGAGCTGAGGTTTTACTTACCAGGGCATAAAATTTTAACGATTCTCTATTTTTTGCAATACTTTTCACTTCCTTGTTTGACAGTCATTGGTATTACAAAACCAGAACTTTTATGGTTGGTCATTCCATGGATATAACTCCTAATCTTCTGTAGGGTAGAAGAGCAGGAGTTGTCTGGCCACGCCGGGTATAGAAAAGGATGCCGGGAGATAAAATTTCCTTAATAGCTTTTAGTCAGTTCTGTCTTCAACCTCATCTTCTGATGCTGCCTTTATAAGTAACTTACCTCCATTTCCGGGGACTCTCTGGGAAACATGCAGCAGGAAGGGCTTTATTTCTTGAGAACAACTTCTCTGTTTTCTTACTTTCCTAAAGACTTGGGTTTTAGCTTTCTCTTCACTGAAAGCATCTATCCGCTTTCCTTTTTCCAAATTGTCCATTTCTCTTTTTGCTATCAACTTTTCACCTGCTGTCCTAGTCTTTGTAGATTTAGGCCTTTTGAAAAAGCTTGGATTTTTTTTTTTTTTTAGTAGAATGAATTACATTTTAATAGAATTTCGTGAAGAGTGTGGCAAAGATAAAAGTGCGTAAGTAGTCAGTAAACCAGCGAAGTCAATTCCTAAAGATTTGTAAGTGCCTTTGAAGAAAGCATTTTTCTCGATGTCTTAAAAATATTCCAAGGCTTCTATAGTTTCTGGTCTCCAATGCTCTCTCCGAGACACTGTCTTTCTGTTGCCAAAGAGAACAAAAGTGACGGACGTGATCAAGTGGGGATGGGGTTGGATAGAGACTGAGGTCTGGAGTGTGGGTGTGCGAGCACCTGCACTCTGGAGGGGTCGTTATCAGGGCAAAGAATGAGGGACAGAATTAGGGACACTGATGTCCATGAAGCAGTGACTAATTCAAGGAGCATTTATGTAGGAGAAGCCTGTTGGTGGACCATACATCCCGCCTCCAAACAGAGATCCGAGGGAGAGAAAGTTCGAATTGGTGATGACCTCATCCTCGTCAGCGTGTCCTCTGAAAGATACCTTGTAAGTACCTCCTAACAGACATCTTTTCACTTGCAGAACATCTTCCTTTAGGAACTCATGGCTGAGGCCAACTGAGCCACACCAGGTTGGGTAGGATGAGAATCCTTTGCACAGACAGCATAGGGGAGAGGTAGGTGGTCCAATTCTGTCCCCTGCTTCCTTACCATGGGGCCTGGAATTTACCTGCTAGTCGTCCTTTCAGATGAAGGTACTGTGCCCAGCAACTGTGCTAAGATGCCCCAGGCCCTTCCTGAGAAAACCTTTTCCACATTAGCGACCGTTACTGTGAATTTCCCATGCAGTTTAGCTCTTGTCCAGCAAAGAACAAGCCAGAAAGAACAGGATGTAGGAAAATAAGCTGATGTGGGAGAAATGGAGAATTGAAAACGTTTCGGCAAATGGCACGTCACAGGGCTTAAGAGGTGCAGGTGAGATTTTTGAACCTGGGGATTGGGTCCTGGGCGTCACTGACATCAAGCCCTCGGGTGTCTGAATATCAGAGAAGTGTCAGAAGTTTTTAAGCTTCTCAGCATTAATCCTGTGGGCAATTCACTTTGCCTAAACCAAACGCCGGAGTCGTTTTTGCCATTTGTGAGTTCCCTTCTAACAGGATGAGACATTTTTTTGATTTCCTGTTGAATCAGGGATCCAGCCGAGGGGGAGAAGTCAACACTCGTCTGCCACCTCTGTGGCTGGAAACTTCCTCTTCCCTGACTAAAGTGTCCCACTTTGAAGCTGCTTCTAGAATGGGTAGAGCAGTCTCCCACGGGCTGTGGAGAAAGAGCTGGGTGACCGGGAGACTGTTTAATTCCATCCTGGAGATTCTAGGTTGAGCTCCTGCTGTCGGGACTGGCCTGCTGATTGAAAGGATGTCTCATTTGTGTTTCTGCTGCAGCATCTCTCAGTGTCAAATGGAAACGTACAAGTGGACGCCTCTTTTATGCAAACACTCTGGAACGTACATCCTACGTGCTCAGGAAGTAGCGTTGAAGAAGGTGTGCTTTTTCGTTTGCATCCAGCCCTCGGCTGTCCGGTCTGTCTTGAGCTGCGTGTGGTGACATTTCGCTGCTGTTTCCCAGCTCCCGCTGCATGTCTTGCTACACAGCTGGCAAAGGACTGGCATGTCTTGCTACACAAATGATCTCATTTCCCGATGTGGGTGTGGATTATTTTCTGTCCTGCTTTCGGATGACAGCGGCATTCATGACAATACCTTTTAATCCTTTAGAGCCTTAGAGTACTGCCTTAGGGTACTCGAGGCATGCAGGATTTAGATATGCGCTCTCCCTCTCCCACTGACTTTTCCTCTACATTTATGGTTACTAGTTAGAAGTATATAGGCCTCGGGGATGCCTGGTGGCTCAGTCAGTTAAGCATCTGCCTTTGGCTCGGGTCATGAGCCCAGGGTCCTGGGATCGAGCCCTGCATCGGGCTCCCTGCTCCGCAGGAAGCCTTCTTCTCCCTCTCCCACTCCCCCTGCTTGTGTTCCCAATCTCACTGTGTGTCTCTCTGTCAAATGAATAAATAAAATCTAAAAAAAGAAGAAGTAGTAGTAGTGTATAGGCCTCAGCAACTTAGGAGAGATTATTTTCCGTGAAGGTGATGCTGGTACTATTTCTCCCCACAGCATCTCTCCATACAGGTCGAAGAGAGATTTTCTCCATAGTAAAAGTGTGTCTGGCCATTTGTTTTTACTTGTATTTATGGAGGGCCACTTAACAGTAATAAAATTATCTCGGTATTTTATTTTTCCCGTGGAAGTAAGAGCATCAAAGTTCATTCAACATATCCTAATTCTC